>OX452971.1:11200000-11849102 GCA_949699065.1 Metalampra italica | reverse complement strand
GGTACGACAGGTGGCAACGTTGTGCTCTATCGCTTGGTATAATATAACCTCCATATAAGCAACGTTTCCTGGCCTTATTTCTTCTTTTAAATTCTAATTTGTATTTTAAAATTTAAATCCATTTACTGCCCTGCTATTCTGTAAGCGTATTTGTGCAACTCGATCCTGAATCCGCAGTGAAATCGGTCTCTAACTCAATGATTCACAGTTCAATACTCACTTTACTTCGCAAGTGAAGTGTTTATTGTGTAGCTTGTTTACACAATGCGACGTCAAGGTCTTTCATGATCGGATGCGAAGTGAAGTAAGTGACTTGCGATGTGATGGTCGAGTTTTAATTCGTACTATACAGAATCACACAGCAGTTTTACATCAAAATTAATGATTTCCAATAAGATAGGTAGCTACGAATTTATGTTTTACACAATAATATTTCCATGAGTGTATTTGTATTGTCATTAAAAAGTCTAAAGATAGGTCTAATCGTGACCAGGTGTTTTGTAGCAATGTGACCATAAATAATCGTCAGTGAAGGTGCAGTTTTCACCCTTACTTCACGTTCGCCTCACCTCCTTCTAATCACGAGTCGAGCTCTTATTCTGCCATCCAGTCCCTAAAACGCAGTAAGAGGTTTTTTTTGTGATTTTTGACTTTAAATGGAACTTTATTCCACACGACATGGCGGTTATGTGTACTTAACCGGTTTGTCATTCAGAACTCGTTATGATAGTGAAAACAATACTTGTATTTGCAGTAACTGATCATTACCCGCCAATAATATATAGCGTTACGAACTAAAATGCAGTAACAGCAGTTACGTCTGTTATGATACACCACTTTCCCAACTAAAACGCTGTAAATATATCTTTTACGACAGAATTTCCGTAAATGTCTTGTGTAATTTATGTCTCAATTACGACGTTATACAGGAGTAACATCTCCCTCACCACCAACTATATGATAGATACGGTTATATGAAAATGTGGTCCGATGTATACGTATGTATGTATTTCCTAGCGACATTAGAAAATTAACATGTGTGCGTGGGTCCTCCTGCGAAAAAGTAATGTTTCGCATCGGAGGAAACGCTATGGCCTCTCGAAGCCCGCGGCTGTGCTGCTCTAACGCAAAGGCAATACGAACGTAATGCAATTTCCTCGTGTACACGTCACGTGGCGGTGTATTGCCAGCTTACGTAGCAATACCTTCTAACGGTTATTTATAAGTGTATACTGGGTATGATATCTAAGTGTGGCCAGGTGATTATTCTGAAGTTTTAAGAGATATGAAAATCTTTAGACTGATCTCGAAAGCATTTACCCATTGAGTAAAATATAATGACATCATTACATCGCTAATTGACATTCTGCAGTTTTGTGGTCCTTTAATAACTTGCGATCCATTTGTCATTTCGCGACCTTCTGCCACCGGCTTCTGCTCAAAGTCAAATTCAAAACTATTTTACGTATGTAAGTACACTGGGTACATTTATACAACGTCAATTTTTTATCTACCACCGCTTCCAAGCTGTTAGAACTGGGAAGAAGAAGCGGCGCAACAAACTTCCGCAAACGTTTTATTTAATTTACGAGATCTATATTAATCAATGTAATATTAATCATTGACTGCTATATGTATGATATTTCACTGCTATGCTATGTAATAGTTATAATTTATGATAGCCTCCCCACACAAGCAATTATTTGCTCAAAAGAATGGTTCCAAAATCTATAAAACTTTTATACTTAATTATGTTACTGAAATAAACTTTTTTTAATTTTAAAGTATTACTAATAAGACTGCATCAATTGCAGTATATGTATTTAATGTTATTTAATTAAATTACAGTAACAAAGAAAAGATTTACTGTAAACTTTTGTACTTAATGTAACAACAATCTCACCTGTGTTTAGAATTCATTAAGGTGATGCCTTCCACCATATAAACCGTTTATTGAACTTAGCAGAGTTTCAAAACGAAAATGCGTGTCCCATTTAGGATTCGGTATTTACAGTCGGGCTCGGTGAAAGCGGCGGATTATCCGAAACGTTTTGTGGGCGGATCCTTTGTCTGGACGTCGAGACAAATTGGGTCGGATCGATCGAATTTACTCTTTTATCACGTACTTATCCCATCAATAATGGATACCAGTAAACCATTTAAATAATCACTGCATAAGGACGAACGTCGCCAGTCATCTGGGCACAATCACACTTTCCGTCCACAGTAGACGGAATTTTCCGTCTACTGTTTGACAATACCTCAGTGTGACCGTTTACTTGTCGGAAAGATCTAGTATGAATGAAATCAAGAAATAAAGGTTGATTGAAAAGAAGAAAGGGATTAAGATGATTTTAAGCACGGATTATTAAGTGATACCAGGCGCTCCGTTCTTTCTGCCTACCCCGTCAGAGACAGAGCGTGATTATGTATGTATTAGATATGTATGTATGTATTATTATCACAATAGACTGGCCTGTTGGCGTAGTTGGTAGTGAACCTGCCTATTGCGCCAGGGGTCGTGGGTTCGATTCCCACCCAAGACCAACATTTGTGTGATGAGCATATCTGTTGGTTTTCGGATTCTGGGTGTTTGTATGTATTTAAGTATTTATTTAAAAGTATTTAAGTATGTTTATCAGTTGTCGAGTACCCATGTACAAGCTTCGGCTTAGTTTGAGACTAAACAGCCGTGTGTAAATTTGTCCAAACATTATTTATATTTAATAGTTTCTTAGGTTAAAAATATATAAATAAAACATATCGTGACGAAACCCATATGGTGCGCTAGAGAAGAAATTCCAAACGTCAAAATGCAATGCACTATGCCATGGCCCTAATGGAGTTAGGATAGACCCACAGTGGGATGGATAATAATATTGATAGATAAGTTATTCTACAGCTGTGTAGTAAGTTTATTCTAAACTAAAACAACAAAACTACGAAAGCTGTTCAAATACAAACCTATTCTAAATAAAGGGGCTGCGAATTTCCAAACCTCAAAGGACAAATAATTATTTACATAAAATACAACATGCCACATTATCCCGCAATATTTGCTAAGTTTCAGTAAAACAAATCTAGTTTAACAATTTGCTAAGCATAAACTTTGTGTGCTTATTCCAGGAAGGTTGCTTATTCCATCGACTAAAAGTCAAATAGACTCAAAAATTGTGTCACAGTACAGGGGGGCGTGAGGGCGGAGGGAAACGCAAATTGATTGGCCCAGTCAACATAATATCTTTTTAAAATAGTTAATACCTACTAGGGTTGCTTACGACATTTTGGAACTTTAATCCAAAGCTTCGTCACAACTATACCTGACTCGTCAGTCAGCTGACTAGTTAGTTAGTCTCTAAAATTTAAATTTATGCAACATTTAAATTTTCAAATTTCTTAGAGACTAACTAACTAGTCAGCTGACTGACTAGTCAGGTATAGTTGTGACCAAGCTTTGGATTACATGCTATAAAAAAATGTAATTAATAAATTATAATTAATACTACGGAAAAACTAAACTAATACAAAACTAACAAATAAAAATAACTAATTATCTAAACAAATAAGTAAAAAAACTAATAAAACTACTAAAACTAATCTAATAAAAACTACTAAAAATTACTACGGAAAATCGACGTTAATACGAACGCCTGCCATTTGAAGCGCGGCAACGCTCTCGAGGCACTGTTGAGGGAATCACCTGATCTATCCCTCAGGTGAATAATATTATCGTCTTCGTTTTTTAGAGTTCCGAAGTGAGTTAAGAAACCCAAAGAAAATAAAATAAACTTCAAAATTATTCCAGAAAATAATAAAGGACTTTACGAACTTTACAATTTAGATGTTGAAACAATTTTCTTTGTTTTTCCTATTTATTTAATTTAATTATAATCTGTTTTATCTTTGTTTATGAATTACTTATTATTAAAGAGCTTCCTTTGACTACTGAATCTTCAATTCAGAATTTCAGGAAGAGTTTCTGAATTTAAAATTATGTATTTTCATTAAGAGTAGCTATTTAAAACTAATTGTATATTTATATAATTGTATATTTATATATAAAATAAATTGTATATTTATCATTTTGGTTTTATCTAACTTTCATGATTAATTACGGTTTAATCAAGATTTTGTCTTTAATTGATTTTATGTTTATATAAATTGTCAAACACGTCAAAAGCTAAAAAGTGATTGCCATAATCAGCCAAAAGTTGGTAGCGCCTGATCTAACATAGATAATAAAGGGTCTTAACGGCTGCGAACAATATATTATTGTTACCTAGAATACGCTTTAATATGTACAAATTGGACTAAAAAGTGTCTTGAACCTTACGATTTATTTTGAGAATTTACGCACGCGCCCGCAGCTCGCGACGCGCACATCACAACTGATTACAAAACAATGCTTGGAGCAACTTAAGCAATGTTTTGTCGCGCCACTTCTGAGCACTTCTGCGTTATTTATGATTTTGGAGAATACAATATCCAGTGATTGACAATTATCCTCAAAATATATTTTGTACTTACTTACCTGTCTGGATATCGGATAAATATCTCATTTAAACTTACTCCTGCTTTAGGGCAGTGCTACTGTTAGGTATAGAACCTGGTTTATCCGACTATTAATTAAAAACGCGGTTGGTGAATTATCTACGACAAGACTATAAAAATAAGAAGGTAGGTGAAAGTATTCCTGGATTGTGGACTGTATTTAAATTATAAGGGGCTGGTTGCTGGTATATGGGAATGCGGGATGAAGGGAGATGAGCACGCCTACCTGGTCTCCAATGGTAACTCTCGAGCAGCAGGCGGGTTCCTTGTGATGAAGCCAGGAGAGCACATACAGCACATACACCCAAGTCATATATAGTTTATTTTAATTAGGACACTTGTCACTTTCCACCATATATTGCGGGAAGATTAATATGAAGACACGTGCTTTCACGTGGTGCGCGGGAGTCTCGCGTAGGGCTCAAATCGGAGCACGTCACCGAAGGTATTTCACAGCAGAATATCGTTGGTCTTCCACCCCACTCTTCAATTACGTCGTAAGCATGACGTGTTGCAATAAACCAATCATATAGGCGTGCGTATGAAAGGAAGGGTTAATGAATGGAGCGGATAGATGGAGTTAAAATAAATATGATTACAATAATTGTAAAACAAAATAGATGGCGTTAACATTTCCCCCGGGCTTAAAGGGTTGCCTTTAAAGAAAATAAGAGTACATAAATTTAGTATAAATTAAGCACATAAGTAAAACATGTGAGGGAAAATACCACCTACGAAGCGATAAAAATGAAATTATAATAAACTAAAATAACTAAATTATAGCGAATACTTAACCTAAGTTTAACAGTTTAAAACTATCGGTAATTTTACTGACTGGGCAGAGGGCACAGGCGAACCGAAGGCCGCACGTAACTACCCTTAGAGGTTTTAACAGTGACTACACGTGTAGTCCCATCCTTAGATGGATGCACCTTTTCCACGACACCTAAAGGCCACGAAAAAGGTGGTAGATTATCAGTAACAATAACCACCACGGTCCCTACTCGAATAGGAACAGCAGGAGTATTCCACTTCGCCCTCGACTGAAGTTGATGTAAATACTCGACCCGCCAGCGCTGCCAGAACGATTGCACTAACTTGTCCAGCAGTAAGTGTCTCTGATTGATAGGTACGGACTCTACCTCAGACGCGGGCACCGAGGAAAGCGGAGCGGTGTGTAAAAAATGCGAGGGGGTGAGTGCGGTCGGCTCACTGGGATCGCAACTCAACGCGGTTAGGGGACGGGAGTTCATCAGAGACTCTATCTGTGCTAACACAGTGTTGAGCTCCTCGAAGGAAAGTATCTGCTGGCCTATGACCTTAAACAAGTGGGTTTTAACCACTTTCACCATGCTCTCCATACATCCAGCGAAATGTGGCGATGCTGGTGGAACGTTCTTCCAGTCTATGCGACTTTCAGAGAGCTCCACTTCGAGATGTGGCTTGTACTGGTCCAGGAAGGTATAGAGGTCTCGCAGATACGAACGAGCACCCATAAAATTTGTCCCATGATCTGAATACATACATTGTACAGGGCCGCGGCGGGAGAGAAAGCGCTTTAAAGCATTTAGGAAACTGACGGTACTTAAGTCAGTAGCCATTTCAATATGCGTGGCGCGGGTGGTCAGGCATGTGAATATACACAGCCACACCTTACGGCTCCGAACACCGCGGCCACGGACGGGAGCGCACTGCAGTGGCCCGGCGTAGTCCACCCCAGTGTGGGTGAACGCCTTTACAGCCTGGTTCACGCGCTGACTCGGAAGATCAGCCATGATCGGAAAGTTAGGACGTGGCTTCGCCCTAAAGCATGTATTGCATTTATGAATGCGGTGACGAATGATTCGTCGCGCTGCAAGGATCCAGTAGTGCTGCCTTAACAAAGACATCAGCAGCTCTGGACCAGCGTGTAAATATTTGTTATGATAACAATCAACCAATAGATCGACTATATGGTCGTGACGGGGCAAAACAACAGGGTGTTTATAGCCGTAGTCTTCAGCGGAGTTTGTCAAGCGACCTCCCACGCGTATAAGTCCGTTCTCGTCAAGGAATGGCTTGAGCTTCATGAGCGCGGGGCTGCAAGATTTATTATCATGTAAGCTGGCAATGTCACTTGAAAAGTGAACATTTTGTAAAACGCGTAGCAGCTTGATTTCTGCGAACTCTAAGTCCGAGCGAGTTACCGAACTGTTACGCGGCAGCATTCCGAAAAAGCGGTAAACGTACACAGTGGCGCGCAGCAACTTTGTATACGACGACATGCGCAGCGCGAGCTGATAGAGTAAGGACTCTGTACTATCGACAGTCACAGGATGCGCGAGCGACTTTTGCTCGGGGACTTCGTCGACCGAGTGTTCGTCGAACTGCGTCATAGGCCATTCTGAGGGGTGGCGAGAGGTCCACGCGGGTCCGTGGGACCACAGCGGGTGGTCGATCAGTTTATCGGGCGTCAGTCCGCGCGATAAACAGTCAGCGGGGTTCTCAATACCTGCCACGTGATGAAAACATTGAGCAGGTATGTTTTCAGTGAGTTTCACAACTCGATTGGCAACGAACGTTTGCCAGCGGTGCGGGGACGAATGGATCCAACACAGAACCACTTTCGAATCCGTAAATGCGAACATTTCATTTATTTTATAATGCGGTTCTAAACTGTCATAAACCACACGCAGTAGTTTTGACAGAAGTAAGGCTGCACAGAGCTCGAGCCGCGGGATGGACACAGGTTTAGTTGGCGAAACCTTTGATTTCGCACACACAAGGTGCACAAAGGTACCTGTACTGTTACATACCTGCACATAAACCACCCCGCCATATGCTCGCTCGCTGCTGTCAGCGAAGCCCACCAGGTTGACGACAGAGCCCTCGACTATGCCCACGTGACGAGGAATGCGAAGCTCATTGAGCCTCAGGAGCTTAGAGCAAAATTGCTTCCAAGCAGCGACGATATGGTGCGGCGGTGTGTCATCCCAGTCGCATTTCATCAGCCAAAGTTCTTTAATTAGAAGCTTGGCGAATAACACGGTGGGAGCCACAAAACCCATAATATCCCACAGTCGGGCGACAGTGGACAGTATCGTCCGCTTAGTGCAGGTATCGTCAGGGGCGGCGACTTCAAAGCGGAAACAGTCATCGGCCTTATCCCAGCGCAAGCCGAGGATCTTGTGAGGCACTGACTTGTCAAACTCGACGTCAGGCGAGGCTCGATGCGATGCGGGAATGTTCTTTAGAACATTTGCGGAGTTGCTGGCCCATTTCACTAAATCAAACTGACCGCTTTTGAAAAATGCTATAAGCTCTTTGCTTGCAGCAATGGCTTGCGCGTCAGTCATTACAGAGAAGTTGATGTCATCCATATATAGGGACGAGCAGGCGGCGGCCACGAACTCGTAGTGGTGGCCTTCATCTTCCAACAACTGCTGAACGACGCGGAGAGCGTGAAATGGGCTTGACTTCAAACCGAAGCAAACTCGGTTGAATTCGTATATAGTCACGGGTTCTTGCGGATTGAATCTATATAAGATTCGTTGAAAACAGCGGTCATTAATATTCATACCCAATTGTAAGAACATCTGACGGCAATCAGCGGAGAGAGCGACAGCAAACAGGCGAAACTTTAAAATAATAGCAAATAAATTGCCTTGTAAGTTGGGGCCTGCATGAAGCAAATCATTGAGAGATGGACTACCGCTGCTGCCGTCCAACACGACTCTCAGTTTAGTGGTAGTTTTGTCCTCCCTAACCACCCCGTGGTGTGGTATATAATACGCGGGACGAACAACTCCACCATCACCGGTGCCGGCGACAGGCGATAGATAATCTTTATCTATGTAGTCACGAATGACGTCATCATAGGCAGTTCGCATTTTGAGAGACGCCTCTAATTTCCTTTCTAGGCATAAAAAACGCCTATGCGCGGCGGCGTAAGAATCGCCTAAGTTATAAGGGTCACCGCGGAAAGGTAATGCGACTGTATACCGACCAGTGTCGTCACGAACAGTGGTCGCGCGAAAGTGTTCTTCACACTCGATGTCGTCTCGACTACGAGAATCAAGCGGTGCGGAAAATTCCTCAAGCTGCCAGAAGCGCTGAAGAAGTGCGTCCATAGGATCGTGAACAACAGCACAACATGATGTTGTATACTGATTACTGCGGTTAAGTAACGCGGGAAGAGAACCGACGATAATAAAACCAAGGGTGGTTTCAATCGCATTATTATATGAAACTGTTCCCGGTAACAATAAATGCGGAAACAACGCGGCACCTATCAACATTTGAATCGGCCCGGGCGTTGCATAATCATTGTCAGCGAGCGGGAGCGAGTGTAGGTACGGCAAGGCGGCCGTGTCCACCGCGACGGTCGGCAAGTCGTCCGTGATGCGGTCTACAATTAGCGCTGACAAATCGTAGCTTATGTTTGAGTTAAAGCGCGAATAAATATTTAAATTTACAGAACCCTTAATGGGTTTCTCAGAGCCACCTATTCCCTTCACCGTCAAGTGCGTATTACGTCCCTTCAAACCTAAGCGTTTGCATAGGTCGCTCGTAATAAAGTTCGATTGAGAACCCATGTCGATTAAACACCTACATAGTATAGCGGTTCCATTTGAATCAAACAAAACAACCTGCGCAGTAGCGAGCAATACAGTAGTGGACGGTGTACATTGACGGCTGGGAGCGCGTGAGTCACACGACACTAACGATTGCGGAACAGTAATGGACGTCGAACACAAACGTACCTCCGCGCTCGAGTCGGCGCGTGGTACCGGCGGTTTGTTATCAGTAGGCGCAGTCGACTGAGTGACGAGCGGAGCGGGCGCGTGAGCGTTTGGCGGGTGAACATTACCCGGCTGAGCAGAAGAATCGGTTACATTGTTTCGATCCGTATTTGTTTCGAAACACAACATTTTGTGATGTTTACCATTACCAGAACAACCGCATCTAACATTAGACTTGCAATTATTTGTTCGGTGTTTCCCGCTCAGACAATTGACACACGCTCCTCTATCCTTAATAACCTTAAACCTTTCCTTGGGAGTTAACGTCGCGAACTTGGGACATTTAAAGAAATGATCGTGAACAATATTGTCACATAAACATTTGTGATTATCGGAAATAGCTATGTACGCTTGCGGGTTAGGCATTTTACTAATTGACTTACGAGATTTAGCGTTAGAACTCTGAGAACGGTTATCATTATTACTTTGCGGCTTTGTGTTTTGATAAATCTTGCACTGACCCTTAATAAAATCGACAAGACCTTTAAATGAAGGGATTTTTTGATCACGCGAATCCATTTCGAACGCGCGTATTGTATCGGGATCTAGCTTTTTTAAGGCCATATACAAAAGTATGTAATCTGACAAATCCTGAATCTTGAGGTTTTTTAAGGCGTTAGCCGCGGTAACAAATTTATCCATAAACAATTCAAAATTGGATGACGAAGCTGTACCCGTCAGCTTAAGACCGATAATTTGGTCTAAATAAGTAGCTGCGAGTGTACGAATGTCCTGATACCTATCAATCAACGACTGTAGTATGAGGTTATAGTTTTCACCGCACGGTGTTATACCAGCAAACACACTTTGCGCTTTATGAGAAAGTTTGCCTATTAAATAGTATAACTTCTCTGAATCTAGCAGCCCTGGATCGTCATGAACGGTTGATTTGAATGACGCATAGAATAAAGGCCAATTTCGAATGTCACCATCAAAGTGTGTTTGCTGGTATCCGGCTCGAAGGACCAAAATGTTAGGTATAGAACCTGGTTTATCCGACTATTAATTAAAAACGCGGTTGGTGAATTATCTACGACAAGACTATAAAAATAAGAAGGTAGGTGAAAGTATTCCTGGATTGTGGACTGTATTTAAATTATAAGGGGCTGGTTGCTGGTATATGGGAATGCGGGATGAAGGGAGATGAGCACGCCTACCTGGTCTCCAATGGTAACTCTCGAGCAGCAGGCGGGTTCCTTGTGATGAAGCCAGGAGAGCACATACAGCACATACACCCAAGTCATATATAGTTTATTTTAATTAGGACACTTGTCACTTTCCACCATATATTGCGGGAAGATTAATATGAAGACACGTGCTTTCACGTGGTGCGCGGGAGTCTCGCGTAGGGCTCAAATCGGAGCACGTCACCGAAGGTATTTCACAGCAGAATATCGTTGGTCTTCCACCCCACTCTTCAATTACGTCGTAAGCATGACGTGTTGCAATAAACCAATCATATAGGCGTGCGTATGAAAGGAAGGGTTAATGAATGGAGCGGATAGATGGAGTTAAAATAAATATGATTACAATAATTGTAAAACAAAATAGATGGCGTTAACAGCTACACCAGGCGGGATCGAAGATTCCCCCTACAACTAGTATCTCTAAATCGACTCGCCGAAGTTAACCTGATTTTTTTATATAAAAAATTACTATGAGATTGTTAATTATACTCACCCAAGTTTATGTTTTGACGCCCGCCCCCGGCCTACGACCGGCCTAGGACCGACGACCTAAAGTTGACCAGCGGCTGGATGCGGAGGGCGGACCGGTTGCGGTGACTTTCACTGGGGAATACCTATGCCTAGCACTGGACGTTGAAGGGCTATATGTGTGTTGTGTTTTCATAAATATTGAAAATACAAGTAAGTACTCATTGATGTAAGCCTGGCTTCGAAATCTCAATATAACATTAACTTTTGTAAACTCTGAACTAAGCTACCATTTTCGTATCGATTGCAGCTGCTGTTCTCTTAATGTGTCTCTACCCTTACTGGGCAAAGTTTTATTATCATTATTGGAGGATAAAGACGGATCGCTCGACGGCGGAAGATATTATTAAAGTTGTGATTGACAGCCTCGTGGACTATAAATAAGGTTTTTAGACTTAATGAAATTTTACAGCGACGCGCAGCGGCACCGACGGAAGATTGAGCCAATGGAGATAACAGTTTAGAAAACTGTTATCTCCATTTCCCTTTGCTATTTTTACTTTCTCGACCGTAGTACAATAGGTAAGGTAGAGGAAGTAATCGCGAAAAAAAAGTTTCCAATTTTCACGAAAATGTGCTCTACCTATATCGACAACACATACCAAAAAACCAAGTAGCTCAATTCCGTCCGTCCATCCGTCGGTCCGTCACGCTTGGCTCTGGAGGCTAAACCTTTGGTCCGATTGGGACCAAATTTGGAACTTAAGAGTTTAAATTTATTTATGTAGTCTAACTAATTAATTAGGTATACATGTCACAGCGTGGGATGCCACTCCGAAGGATGGCCCATGGGCCACCACGAGCGGAAGACCATGTCCAGCAGTGGACGTTGACGGACTGATATGATAATGATGATGAATTAATTTAATGTACTTATATTATTGGAAGTGAAACTGAAAACAGCTTCTCGCCAAAATTCGACAAAGTACGGGTAAGTATAATCGGAAACAAATTATTTGAAGTAGAATAGCATACAGCTTTTTTAAAAATTAAAAATAAATTTTATTAAATAGTTTTTTATATAATAATATATTAATGTAAATAATAGAATACGTTAAGTAAATATAACTATTTGTAGAATTGAATTGAAAAATAAGTTTAGAAACTCTTTAAAAGGAATTTTCGTCTGAATAAAACATTTCATAGTACTGGTATTTACTTAGTATAAACGCGACTTGACTCAGAACTAAATCAAGTTATGGAGAACATGACACTTGTACGCTGTGAAACTTGAGAAGCTTACATAGAGTATTCAGTGGTTGTCTGCTTCCGAAGTTACCTACGTCTGTAGTTATGCTATAGTTACATAATTGCATTTAACCAAGTTAACTAAATAGACACGAGCAATATTCTATACTAATACTACACCACTATGGATCCATCGCCCAGCCTGGACGATTTTAGTTATTTTTAGGTAATTTTAGTTTTATATAGGTTAAAGATTAGTTTTAGGTTAATTTAGTTTTAAATTTACCTATAATATACTAATATAATAGGCTGGTTTTTTTTGTGTTTTTTTATTATTTTTGTTTGAACGCGCTAATGTCTAAAACTACCAGTCAGATTTTAAAAATCTTTCGGCATTTGATAGCCCAATACGTTTCTTACAGAAACAGATACCTACTGCAAGTTTATCTTCAAATAAGCCAGGCATAATTGCCCAAGCCTGTGCTTGTGCTACTGTGCTTGGAATAAAAATATATTTCTCTTTGTTTCTGAAGGAGTTCATTTTACTTTGCACGCTACGCCGCATTCGCAAGTGTATTTCCGCTCAGCTGACTGTCAAATGCAGTGAAAAGCCGGATAAAGTGCGTCTCTTGGCTATAACGCCATTGTCATCTAACGTTGAACTAGAAATGTTTGTTATAGTATTTCACAATTAGGGACAAACATGAGTAAGAACTATCATTAGTATCGAGCGTCAGTGGACAAAAGTATCGGCGTCGGGGATAAGACGCGGCCTATCATATCGAAAGGCCCGAAGTTCGATCCCCGGTTGGGCCATGTACCAATGGGTTTTTTCTCGAAACTTAAGTACATTTACTGACTGCTCTCAAACGGTGAAGGAAAACATCGTGAGGAAACCTGAAGAAGAAATTCTTAGGCGTCAACCGGAGTACCCCATAGGTTTTGATTGCCAAGATACTCAAAAATGCGGCAAAATCGGCCATATATTCTTACTGCGATGACTTAGAAGTCAGATTTTTATACAGCTCTAAGGGACTGCAGACCTGAGTATTTGATATTAATTTCAACTTGATACCGTTCCTGAGAAAAATGGTCTTGACAGACGGACAGACAGACAGACGGACATCGAAGGTATTAAATATAGCTTCGTTTTTTCCTCTTTTGAGGTATAGAACCCTAGAAACAGAAAAAAGGGATCGAAATGTATGGAAACCCTAAAAAACACATTCAAGTTGCGTTTTTATCTAAATCTATGTTATCTGTGCCCGTACGAGTTGTACGAGCCCGTATGGAAAAAAGACAGGTCTATTACGTATTTACGTAGTCGTTAGCGAGTATCGACGCCGTAAACCCATGGTAGGGCTTCACGTGACTTTTATCAGAATCATCTTTACCTACGTTTAGCAAAAATCTCAGTGCTTCATTTTAAAAAACTCCTTCTACACAAAATGTAAATTTCATTGAACTTCGAAACATATTTTGCTCGAAGATGTTAATATTTTGCTCTAGTAAGTAATTTACAAAGAAAACTCCTAATGTAGCCCTCGTTTAATATTACTAATTAATTACCATAATAAGATTGTCATTTCTCGCGGAAGGAAACATTACAGCAGCCCACCGTATTAATTTTGTTTTTAATAAGTTTGTTATTTAATTTCCTTTTCTAATTAAAGAGCACAGCGGAGTGCGACAATATTGATAATAGTAATAATTCATTTATTATAATGGTATTCATTTGTAATAAAGGTTGTCTGGAAGAAATCGCTTTTGGCGATAAGACGGCCTAGACTAGACGTACCTTTAAATCTACTGTATTATTGTGTTATGTTTTATTTTTTTGTGTATAGTATAAATAATAATAGTACATTGTGCATTTAGGGTAGTAAGCAGGATATTACTAACGACAGTCTGTTAGAAGCTTCTAATGACTCGAGTTTATAATACCCTTACTACCCGTGATGCACACAATGTTTTTCATCACATTTGCGAGGAAATAAATACCTACGACGCAAGGGAACAAATCTATTTTCTTTGACTTTGCTGAAATTGTTTAAGTTTATTAATTTAGTTAAATTGAGTTAAATTTAATTACCTTAATATAACACTCAGACAACACTTGGACAACACTTGGACAACACTCGAACAACACTCGGACAACACTCGGACACACTCGGACAACACTCGGACAACACTCGGACACACTCGGACAACACTCGGACACACTCGGACAACAGTCGGACACACTCGGACAACACTTGGACAACACTCGGACTATAAATAATCTATCAGCCTATTAATATCTAATCGACATTAGTACTTACTTAATAGGTATTCATCATCATCATCATCATATCAGCCTGTAGACGTCCACTGCTGGACAAAGGCCTCCCCCAAGGATCTCCACGACGACCGGTCCTGCGCCAACCTCATCCAGCCGGGTCCCGCGACCTTCACCAGATCGTCGGTCCACCTTGTGGGAGGCCTGCCTACGCTGCGTCTTCCGATACGTGGTCGCCACTCGAGAACCTTTCTGCCCCAACGGCCGTCAGTTCTGCGGGCGATGTGCCCAGCCCACTGCCACTTCAGCTTCGCAATTCTTTGACCTATGTCGGTGACCTTGGTTCTCCTGCGGATCTCCTCATTTCTGATTCGATCTCGCAGGGAAACTCCGAGCATAGCTCTCTCCATTGCCCTCTGCGGCATTGCATTAATAGGTATTATTGAATGCCAATCGATAACTCTACTTATCATCTATATAAAATGTTAAGTGCTGTATGTATGAATGTATGTATGTATGTATGCATTCATGCATACTTACTATTTATTATACAATATCAAAATTCTAGTAGTTATAAAAGGTAAAACGTCACTTTTGTTCTATAGTTTTTTCTAAAATCTTTTTTCGTCACTTTTGTTGTTTTCGAAAATCTTTATTAACTAAGTCATATTCGACTGGTGACACTTTTCTGTTTCCTTCCTATGTAAGCCTCACAGCGGTCTAGCTAGTTTGAATAGAGCCTTTTCAGTTACCTAGAAGAATGTACTGCTTGCAGTTGAGGTTAAGAGTATCTACTTGGTATTCGATGTTGTTATGCCCCTGGCTGTGTACCCTCAGTACCATATTTGTTCAACATCTTCATTCTCTTAGCTGTACCGATAAAAAAAAACTTGACAAAAACGCAATCTCCGCCGTGACAGTTTGCACTGCCGTGACCAGGATTCGAACCTGGGTTACTACGGCCACAACGTAGGGTCCTAACCACTAGACGATCACGGCTGTCGGAGCTGGTGACAGAGGCGACGAAATTTCCGACCATTCTGCTTAAACACCACTGTAATAAGAGCACTTTCACTTCTGATTGCGCTGGACTTTAGGTACTTTTTGCAGTGAGATTGTACAGACAAAAACGGTAAACGTATATCTCTCTCATTGCTTAACTAACAAACTACTAAGTATTTAGTCGATGTTCTCTGTAGGCAGTGATATATGTATTTGTAGCTCAAAAAAGGAGTAAACAAATATCATCATGGTGGGTGAGACAGCTACTAGGGTTTTTATTGTATTGCAATCTGACCTAGATTATGTTTTCAACTAATCATTGAGAAAACAGTTCACGTTTACCGAGAGAGCCAAGGTATCTGAACCTTGTAAAATTAGAGCGGTTTTATATCTGACAAAGTGTAACGGAGCCGCAGTGCGACGGCGCTCAGCTTCCTTTATTTACATTGTATTTAACCACCCACTCAGGTACAAGCATGTACAAAGTAGATAATCAGAAGGGAAGAACGTCTCTCGTTCGTAGAATCAAAATGAGCAACTTAAAATATAAAATTTTGACGACTTGAGATAAAAAATCGGACGTAGCCATGCTTTGGTACATCGTCTAAGGGCTGAAACCCACTGTAGAAACTTTTATAATCCTCTGTGACATTAGCACGTCGCCACAAACCGTTGTCGACGCTTCAGCACAACAAAATGTACTAATATGGATCGAAAAGATGACTTTTTCTCAAAATTATTGCCCTTCGAGTATTTTTATCATCAAAACAATTATTATATAACATATATTTTTTTATTAGATTCATCGTTCCTTTATTATTAGTCATACTTTCAGTGTTTCTTCCAAATCTGCAAACTGACCTCCACCGCCGCGGCGCGGCGCCCCTACGCGCGGCGATGCCCTAGCATACGCATTCTCTGCTCTGTGGTTTCATCTGATAGCGACCAGTGGATATGCTTATGGTAATACTACTACTTTTATAAATAAAATAAATAAAAAATAAATTTTTATTATTATTTATTTATACGATTTAACAAAATGGACATAAAAAGTCCAAATAGTTATACTGCTAATGAAAACAAAAAATATGCTCCGCCGTGACAGTTTGCACTGCCGTGACCAGGATTCGAACCTGGGTTACTACGGCCACAACGTAGGGTCCTAACCACTAGACGATCACGGCTCTCGGAGCTGGTGAGCAGATCGGCGAAATAACGAAATATACTCGAAAATCGGAGCACTTTCACTTTAAATTCGTCACAGTGTGCGCAAAGGCAATAAAGTAAAAACGTAGAACCTTTCACTGCCGTAGTTTTTACACGTTTTACAAAGCGTTTTTTGCTGTCGTGTTTTGAGGAATGGTTACTGTGTAGGTACATTTACTCACAGATAACTACCACAGATAAATAGATACCGAATTTTCAATGTTGTTTATGGATTCAAGTTTACCAAATGCGGAAGGCGCGGATTGCTGGCGGTCAGCGGCGGTGTAACAGCGCGCTGTGAATGGCTGTGATTGGTTATTCCAGGGTCCTGATTGCCAGATTCAGTAAGCTGTATCTGTTGGGGGTTATCTGTGCATTTATTTGACGTTATAATATTATCTAATATTTTATTAGGTGATAAATAAATAAGTATAGAATCGGCCTCGTCTGTGTGAGTATTGATTGTAGGTAATCGTATCAGTAAACTCTGATTGTATTCTGTGTATTTGTATGCTAATCCGGTGTAAAAGGCTCCCTAAACGATCATGTGGTATAACATGCAATACGTGCTGTCACTCATGCATGACCGTCTAGTTGTAGTGATTGATGTGCATGACATGCAAACTACGTGCTGGCCGTTGCTTCACTGTATTGATTGATAGCAAGCATGATGGTCCATCATGCAGCATGACATTCACGTAAACGTTGCATGTCATGCAAGCATCATTGTTTAGGGACACTTTAAGATGTTACTCACGTCACGTCGAAATACCCAAAAGTACAATAAGCGACTAAAGCAGTATTCCAGATTCAAAGTGACTTATTATATCGGTTCATGCATGATAGGTAGTGTATTCCCGTCACGCCTTCACTCGAGTCGCTGTAGGTATACCTAGACGAAATGCCAATACTCGTATACCTTCAATGCATGCATCTGTTACGCGGATCACATCACTTACACCTTTCATAATCTAAAGGGTAGTATTTTCAATTACAGTGAGAAATTCCTTTACGGATTTTTGTGGGGCATCCGGACATTGATATATCCGCTGTGAGTGATTTATCCTACTAATATTTAAACGCGAAAGTTTGTAAGGATGTTTTTATGTTTGTTAGTTTGGGTGTTTGTTACTCTTTCACGCAAAACTACGGAACTGATTTTGATGAAAGCTAAATACCTCGGGCGAAGCTGTTCTTTTTTTTATTATATTCGCGTCGTTAACAGGAGGCTTTTGCCTCAATAACCACGCCTAGGTGTGTTGGTGATATACTCAGTTTAATGCACAGACGATGCTGCTGCCTGTCATCTGGACTTATTTTTTATGCGAAACAAAGAAAATGGGGCATAAGTATACTCGGTACAACCCCGCAGATTTGAAATGAAACATGCGTGCATGCGTGCGTGTGTTTGTGTGTCTGTGTGTGTGTGTGTGTGTGTGTGTGTGTGTGTGTGTGAATGAGTGAGTGTGTATGCTTGTCTGTATGTACGTATGAATGAATATGTACAAGTGTGCGTACAATAGCAGACTTACTGAGACATTTTATCAGAACATCTTAATTTATGACACAAAAGCAATGGCGTCGCATATTTTGCGTCTTAATTTGATATTAATCAATACTTTCCACCACGGACTATCGTCTGATCAAACGTCCTAGACATCTAATAAACTCAAGGGTTGATCGATTTCAGTTCAATATTAACCTCAGAGGATGTCGCATAATCCCTATTTCAGAGAGCCATTTAAAATATATCTATCATGCCGTATTAAGTCGACGAGGGTGCCTCTCGATCAATCAGTAGGCTGTATTCAAATAAGGTTTGAGAAAGAATACGAATGCAAATGTAAACAGAGAATGACTCCAAGATTTCTTGATAAATAAAACAAGTTAATAAATAAAGATATTATATTCGTGTAAAATTGGCACCACGCGCAGCTAAATTGACATAGGTATAAAATAACAGTGACAGGTATAACTGATTTACGATAATAATGTCCAATCTGAAAAATGTCCAACCGCTGAAAAATGTCCAAACTGAATAATGTCCAATCTGAATGTCCATTTTTACCTTCGTGCCGAAAACCAAGCAAGTAATTTGACAAACAAAACACTAAAATTGATGTGAGTCGTAAACACGGGACAAAACTAAATGGGACGGGAATTAAAGATATAGGTACCTGACACCTACCTATTACAGCATATACAGGGTGGACACGATAAGTGATAATACTTGATTTTTTCTGTAGTTTAAAAGGTAGGTATTAAATCATTGAGATTGCGTCACTATCTTAATAAATTGACACAGAAATCGGATAGTCCCAAATGATATTTTCTACTGCCATACATTTACTCGTTGAGATTGAATTTCAATATAAATATTTATTCATCATCATCAGACTGCACTAGTCCACTGCTGGACACAGGCCAAGGCGCGCCACTGAACCCGATCTTCAGTTCTCCGCATCCAGTCACTGCCAGCCGCCTCACGGAGATCGTCGCTGCTTCTAGCCGGGGGCGGCCCACACTAAGCTTGCACAGTCGTTAAATAAATATTTGTCAATATAAAAACTTTTTAAATTTATTAATTATTTATTTAAAGTCACTTTTCAAAATATCTCCATTAAAATTAAAATGTTATTGATCAAATTGTGTGGTACCTATGAAAAAAAAAAATAACAATAATAAAGTTTGGACAATTTTACACACGGCTGTTTAGTCCCAACTAAGCCGAAGCTTGTACATGGGTACTCGACAACTGATAAACATACATAAATACTTTTAAATAAATACATAAATACATACAAACACCCAAAATCTGAAAACCAACAGTTATGCTCATCACACAAATGTTGGTCCCGGGTGGGAATCGAACCCACGACCTTTGGCGCAGTAGGCAGTGTTACTACCACTACGCCAACAGGCCAGTCAAAAAAAATCAAAATGCATTCAGTAGTTTTACTCCATAGTTTCAATGTCAGTAAAAAGTTTTATTAAGTAATCAAGTAAGATTACTTACCGTTTCACCCTGTATACGATGCGATGGAGTTAGCAGGTTCTCGTAAAAAATAACGGAATGTGTTGTATCTGTGACCGAGATTTTTTTGTAAGAACTGAGAAACGACCTTGTAAGATGCTTGGAAGCATGAAGCTTAGAGCATTGGCTACTGTACCTATTTAACGAATAAAATGGTAATAAAATATAATGGTAATTAATAACGAATAAATTTTTGAGGAGAAATTCATTTTTTACACTTTTTATTCGCTCTGTTTATGGGGTTTTGACGAAACATCACACGTTTCTATACAAATACAAAGATGCATTGTGACGAGTCGATGTAACGAATTGCGATGGAAATGCAAACGTTGTTGTGGTTTAGGCCGGCCGCAAGCAATCGTATTCGGATTGTCACCGACTTTTGTCACAAGGTCGTATTTGTAATTTTTAGTTATCTTGAAAAAAAATTTTTTCACAAAAATTTATAACTTTTCCGCCGTTGACAGGTAAATTTTAAGCTGGCAGAGCCACCGTTACACCATTTTGTCACATTGTGACCACCAAGTTTTATCGGTCTAGCAGTTTTCGAGTTGCTGCTGGACCGAAGACGGACAACTTCGTTGTAATGGTATAAATTCAACGATGAAGAATGAAAAAGGATGGTCCTTTTTCATTCTTCATCGTTGAATTTATTTGTTTTATTAAAACTTTATTGCACTAATTTGTACAAAAGTCGAACTTAATGCCAATGGCATTCTCTACCAGCTGACCTTTGGGCCATGCAGATAAATTAGTGGTAGGCGCAAAAAGAAAGATTGTATTGGCTTCAATGTATTGATCAAAGAAAGATTGATTAAATATGATACCTATTAGATATTACTCATTTATATGTTTACTAGCTTTTTCCAGCGGCTTCGCCCGCGTAGAAAAGTTTTTCCCGTGTACATTGTGAAACAGCGCCCTTTTTGTAGGCGTTTTGTTACTTAGGGGGTATTAGCGGACGCCCCGTGACTTTGTCCGCGTAGTAGCCTATATGTTATTCCAAGGTGTAAGCTATCACTGCACCAAGTTTCATCAAAATATGTTCGGTAGTTTTTGCGTGAAAGAGTAACAAACATCCTCACATCCTTACAAACTTTCGCCTTTATAATATTAGTAGGAAAGACTAGTAGGATTTACTTTGAAGTAAAAACTATACATACGTGTAAATGTAATAATGCACCTTGAGGCGAATTATACATTTACATTTTCATAATTCTTATATAAACAGCAGTTACTAAACTAGGCAATGTAGGTAGAATTTGGCAACGAAACGGTCCGAAGGAAAACAACGCCGTGACAGCATTTTTACTGCTATTTTTTAATGAGCGTCGTAAACTGTGCCACTGTAGTGCACCTAGCTTTATGACCCGCTCCTTCTTTAATGACTTTGCTGTTAATTACTTTTACTAACATTATATAACTCTAATAAAAATATTTAGCTATTCTATTAATATCAGTACATAATAGTTACTACCCGACAACTGAAACGAGTCACTTGACCTTGGCCTCCCTCCGCCTCCCGCTTCCCTACCTCGCCCGCCCGCGCTCATCCTGGCGCGACAGTACCGTTCGCATAAATGCGAGAGGTCGGGCTTATGTGACGTCGTGTCATTAACAAATGATGATAAAGATGAAGATTTCTCTAAGTATCTAACTGCTTCTTACACAATGTTTTGTTTTTTATTGAAAATATAAATAAATAATAATTTATTCCTATACATTCGCCCAATACTTTTTCAATCGTTTTTGCACTCTGTACCTATGACGGCGGGGGGACGTAGGGGGAAGCGGGAGACGCGGAGTGACCCATTATAGTTGCTGAGTAGTACATACGCTGTTTAATCTCAAACTAGGATTTTCTACCTTTAACTGTATTGGAACATTTAAGTGGTTCCCCCTATGCATAGTTTAATTTAAAGGACCTTCACCAGATCGTCGGTCCACCTTGTGGGAGGCCTGCCAACGCTGCGTCTTCCGATACGCGGTCGCCACTCGAGAACCTTTCGGCCGTCAGTTCTACGAGCGATGTGCCCAGCCCACTGCCACTTCAGCTTCGCAATTCTTTGAGCTATGTCGGTGACCTTGGTTCTCCTGCGTATCTCCTCATTTCTGATTCGGTCTCGCAGGGAAACTCCGAGCATAGCTCTCTCGGGAAACTCCGACTTACTCATTACAAAACAATATTCAAAGAGTCTAGAAATGCACTACTTTGTCCTGCCTCTGATACCTCAGGGTAATATGATCGAAGGGTAGAATATAAAAGGTTGAACGGACCGCACTTGAAACGGAAGGACCATTTACCATTCTTTACGCTCAGGTAGGTGAAAATGGCTATGTTTATTTTTCTTTTACGGCCTCTTTGTGCGAATAACGTTAGAAAAGAAAACGGTTCATGCCTCATAAAACAACTGAAATAATAAGTTCAAATACAATCTGAGTACCCCCTATGTTTCAAGAACAATGCTTGACGCGGCTTTTAAAGACGGCGCCCGCCGGGCTCAGACGAATAATAATATTATGATTAAAACCGATGCTCGGATTCACAGGATCCCGACGAAAAAACTCGCAAAATGAAATGTGTAAAGGATTCCAACAAACTCCAGTCATTCGAAATTGGAATTGTTGATTTTCTGAGAGATTATGTCGTCGTTTTTGTTGTGGGCATTTCACCACTGGCAGAGGTTTACATCGTCCAGCATTTAACATCCACCGCTGGACCTACATACTTCAGCCATGTGCTCACCTTCTGCAGGTATGCGGTCCATCTCTCCTTCATCATCAACAGCCTACTAACATGTCCCCACTGCTGAGGCGCAGGCCTACCCTATCAACGAGGGGCGTTCGGGCTATAGTCCACCACGCTAGCCCAGTGCGGGTTGGTGGACTTCACATGCGCCTAAGAATTTCTTCTTCGGCGTATGCAGGTTTCCTCACGATGTTTTCCTTCACCGTTTGAGAGCAGTCAGTACATGTACTTAAGTTTCGAGAGAAAACGCATTGGTACATGGTCCAGAGAACCAAAGCCTTTGACATATAGCTCAAAGGGTTAGAACGTTGAAGTGGCAGTGGGCTGGTCACATCTGTCGGAGAACCGATAACCGCTGGAGTAGACGAGTTCGCGAGTGGAGACCACGACTTGGCAAGCGTAGTGTGGGACGCCCCCCGGCTAGATGGAGCGACGACCTGCGTAAGGTGGCTGGCAGTGACTGGACGCGGAGAGCCGAAGATCGGGCTCAGTGGCGCGCCTTGGGGGAGGCCTATGTCCAGCAGTGGACTAGTGCAGGCTGATGATAACATGGTCCAGCCGGGATCGAACTTCGGACCTTTCGATATGATAGGCCGTGTCTTATCCCCGAGGCCACTGACGCTCTCCTTCTGCGGACCATCTGATATCATTTAAAATTCATATCGGTCTGTTGTCCCGGGGAAATAACTGAACAAAACGTTGTCCAAACAAGGGGCCAATCTTTCCGAGCTCGTTAGAGAAGTGTTTGCACCGCATACACCCGCGCCCTCAATAACGTTGGGGTAGCCCAGTTTGTTCAGCATTCGAAGGCCGCCCAATACGTATATAATGCAGTGATTGCGTCACCGAATACGCACCTTCTCTTACATTGACAAGGGACGTATTCAGTGAAATATCGGTGATAACCGGACGGAAAGTCAAAGCTAAACAAAGTGAAATTTGTACCGACAGAGGGAAAAAATATACTAATATTTTTTCTGGTGACTCACTTATAGAAATTATTAATGAAAAAAATTGTTGTTTCGTTTTGATGTACAATATTCGATATTTTTGAAAAAGAATTCTGCTTTTAGGCATTATTTTATCATCCGATTAACAAAATCGTGTCGGAGAGCGCGTGGGGCGCGGCGGCAGACGGACGGACGGGGCGACTGGTGGGTCACCCACCGGCCTACCCACACGCACCCGGGCTATAGTCCACCACGGTAACCCAGTTCGGGTTGGACGTCCCAACGCTCAGGGAGTGCTTAAGGTCACGTCCGCGACTTAAGCCCAATAGTTTTCACGGCGTAGTGTATTTGTACTGTCCAAATGCGATTAAGCCGCGTCCGTCAGCCGCGACTTACAGACGCGTCCGGTAGTTTGTTTCCAGCTTAAATCATCAGAGTATGGCCCTGTGTCGCGGACGGAGGAGCAAGCAGTGCCACGTGGGCGGCGGGCGGCGGCGGCATGCGGCGGGGCGCGCGGGAGGGGGCTATTCCTTACCGGCTCTTTACGTAAACGATCCTCTGTAACGGAAGCTAGTGTTGCCGAATTAAAATCTAAATATCGATAGTATATTAAAGTATCGATAACGAAATATCAGAATAAAGTTTGCTGGTGTGAGTACTTGTTATCAGCATATTTATATTCATATTGTTATTTATATTGTATTGTAATTAGACTGTAAGTACCCCTAAAAGTAAATAATTAAATAAAATAATACTGTGGACGAAGTGCGATATGCGGCTATGTTCTCATTAGTGTTGTTATCGATACTAGATTGACAATACGCCTCTCCCCGCCAGATCAGTTCAATCATTAATTATGAGCTTTTTTAACTTGCTTAACGGCTGTGGAAGCAAAGTTCTTTTGAGCTTGTGTACATTTGGTTTAATTACAGTATTGGTGAATGAGTATCTACTACGTTTTCGCTATTGAATAGCATTGTAACGTGACAATAGTTCTTGCTATTGCTCAGCTATCAAATATACTATCGATAGACTTTCGACACTAACAGGGGAAAGCCTCGACACTTGATAAATATCACACTTTTATGCGTAAATTGAACCACAGGAAAAGCTTCAGTAGAGTATCAACGACGCAATAATTCTCACCATCGCACCTGTCGAAACCTTTCAGCACAGGTCTACTGATTTGAAAGTTACTATACGACTTTGTAAGATGGAAAATAATTGTGTTTTTATTAACTCGTAGGTAATTAGGCTTACTCCATTACAAAATGAATTGAGTATTTATTTAGAATTTTTAATTATGTGTAAGTACATAATTATACGATTATGTCTCTTTTAAAAATAAATTTAAATATGAATAATAGAAAATTTTAAGACTGACATTAAACAACAACTTAGCGGTACCATCGTTTATACAGTCGCCTCACAATCTAGAGCCCTTCGGGCACAGTTTCCTCAAAGATTCCTCAATTTCCTCCACCAGGCGACACACCCTTGTTTACGAGTACACCTTTGTCCAACAGTCGGACTTATAGATAAGGTGTCGCTTGCTATAGTATGTGTATTTCAAATATAGTGACAAACTGCAGAGATAGAATTAAATTCAATACCTACGGTTCGTTGCACAATAAAATACAATGCTACAATATTGATTTTCTCCCTTAGAGTGTTAAAAAACCCGATCGAGTCTCTAAATGTAGTTCAAATACTAGACTTATGTAAAGTCTAGATCGAATTCTGACAGCCACACTCTAAGGTATATGCACATCTGGACGGTCGTATCGTTTTCTTCACGATGCCCCTTTTCGATTACCCTTTTTTATTTTATTACTAGCATTCTAAACTCAGCCTCTATCGTAGACAGTTTCATAATTAATTAAAAACAATAACAGACAAAACACAAAATGTATAAAGTAATAACAAACGTAATAAATTGTTTAACTAGGACCAAAAACAAAATCACATTCCGAGTCTGGCCGCAAGTTTGCAAAGTTGGTATTATGTTGGAACAGGGCTTAAAGCTTTTGTTTCATAATTTCCATCGTTTCAGGATTTTCAGCCAGTGCTAGTCAGTATACGCGCGGATGCCGCGCGGTATGCACGTGCGTCCGCCGTAGCGGTCCTGATAATATACGAAAACATAACTTGCAACTTGTAAATATAAACAAAATATTTTTTAGTGTCCAAGAACTATTTCTTCTACCGTTTCTCTCTAAGATGAAATTTGTTGTATCTATAGGAAAGTTATATAAAGTTTATGGGTAAATTATGGATTTATTGACTTTTAAAAGTGTCTATTAACTGTGGTTCCATATCATTTGAAGTAATTATAACTTGTGTCGTCTAGAAACAATGTAAAATGTTATTTTAAAAAATAACCAATTTCAAAAAAATTTTAAAAATCGATCAGTGTGACCAAAAATTAAACAAAATATACAATTAAATATGGGTAATTAGATTAATAATTCCGTTACATGTGAAAACAGTGTTACCTACCGTGTGACTGACCTTCTAAATGTAAATGAATATAAGACTAGGTAAATATAATTCTTACCACATTTATCAGAAAAATATATTTATGGGTATACGTACTTTTCCATGTCCAAAATTAACATTACAAACTATTTAATGTAAATCTCCTTAAAGTGAAGACACATTCCAAATTTGATTTATAAATGAGACACTATGCGATGGGTGGGTGATTCCGGATGCAGGGTCTGAGACGAGGTCCTACGGCTGGGATTCTGATTGCGGTAAGTCCGTCCTATATCCACCTCAGCTGGATTTGCTTACATTTACTTTGGATTAGCAATTTTGAATAAACGGTGGGTCCTAATGAATTTCAATTTAATTTAAACGTCTCCGCGAGGTCTCTCACATCGTGTTTATATTTAACCGAAGACTGTTTATACTTTATGCATTGCGTAGTACGTTTTGTCATGGGAGTTCAGCCTTGTTAATTACGTAACTAATTGTTGTAAACATCTTTTGAAAAATAAACAAAAACCGCCGAAAATAAGGAATTCACTTCCTTACACCTTCGATTATTTTGCATTTCTCTCATTTATACTTCTCTACCGAAAGGTTGTTTGGAAGACAGCGATAAAACCACCCAAGTGTACTTAATAAATGTAACAAATATGACATATAAGTTATTTAAAACAGCTCAAAGGTGATTACCTAAATGTAACAAAGTTATTTAAAAAGTTCAAGATAAATTGATTGAAAAATCATACTCCAAAACCACAGACTATATTGACGATGCCATTGCCTCGAAATAGGCCTAATATATTCTGTTAACTGACGACTATTATATAGTGTACCTACTCTTATATAGGTCTTACCGGTCGACGATATACTATAAGTGTGTGAGATGACTGAACGAATGAATGAATGAGGTTCAGCCATAAGCTGTACCTATAGGTACATTCGTTTTTATTAAATTGCCTACCCTTCATTCCTTTGAAGTTGTACCACTAAGACCATGAGATACGCAAAAGAAAACTCCTAAAAAGAAGTGTCCTTAAATACCTAAAGAATATCTTAACGACAATTCCCAATACAGATAATTGGAAGGGCAGAAGTGGGGATAAACCGAATTCGATTTTACCAATTACTTTCAGCCTGTGCGGCTTGTTATCACTTCTTTATTCCCTTTTCATATCCTCAAGCTCAGACTACAGGGTGATCGAAAATTTATAAAAGTTTCCTTTGGGAAAATGTATCCTACTAACATTACAAAGGCGAACGTTTGTAAGGATGTTTGTGTGTATGTTTGGATGTTAGTTAATACTCTTTAACGCAAAAAATACGGAACGTATTTTGATTAAGCTTTACAGTAATATACATCCAGATATACAATCAGATACATCAGAATAACACTTAAGCTATACACACCTCGGGAAAAGCTGTTCCCGCAGGAAAAAAATTTTCTACGCGGCCGAAACTACGAGAAACAGCTAGTACGTGAATATAAATTATCGAAGATAAAGCAAAATTAATAAACCCAACTTCTAATTGAAGAGTTATTTAGTCAGATTTTAATTTTCGTTATTAAATTTTCCGCCATATTTCTTGCTCTGTACTGTGCATGGATATTATTAGCATATTTGAGGAAAAATGGTATGTAGGTAGGTATTAAAAAAATATTAGGTTTTTTGAATTATTGTAATTTTTTAGAATAGTTCAAAAATAGTGTGACAAAGCTCAAAGCAAAACTCATTGGTACAGGCCAAGGTTCGAATCCACGACCTAACTCCAGGCTCGCACATTCTTTTAAGTACCTAGTGTACTCCTATTCAAAAAATATTTTGTCTTTGACTTCATGGAAATGAAGCAAGTCGGCGGTTACTTTTCTTACATCCTGTACAAACCGTCTTTTTCTTTTATTATCTTTTCTTGTTTCCGAACATTCGGAGCAGCCACCGGTCGCAGATGTGAGGGACGGCTTTATCTGTCTGGCCAAGTCTGGCTGTTGCCGAAGGCCTGCGTTGCGGAAAAGTTTGGGCCTGGGACTTGTTAAATTATTTGTTCTGCAGATTTCACGCTTTTGTACACGAATTGGAACAAACTTCTGTAACTGCTCAGCGGTCTTGTTAGTTGTTTATTTTATTTGAAATTGAATTAATTTGTCACTTTGTTCGGTGAATTGCTGTTGATTGAATATTTAAGTTGTCTGGGACGACTGAAATAAGTTTCTAAGATTCGATTAGGTACAGACAGTCATTTCAAGAATAGAAAAATTAAATCCATAGGCAAACCGCGTCAGTGACCTCGGGGATAAGACGCGACCTATCATATCGAAAGGTCCGAGGTTCGATCCCCGGCTGGGCCATGTACCAATGGGTTTTCTCGAAACTTAAGTACATGTACTGACTGCTCTCAAACGGTGAAGGAAAACATCGTGAGGAAACCTGCATACGCCGAAGAAGAAATTCTTAGGCGCATGTGAAGTCCACCAACCCGCACTGGGCTAGCGTGGTGGACTGTAGCCCGCACGCCCTCGTTGAGAGGGTAGGCCTGAGCCCCTGCAGTGGGGAGATTAATAGGCTATTGATGATAGGCAAACCTGCGATCACCAATAATATTGCAATCGATGAGGCAAACGCATAAATAATGCCCTAAGGAAATCTACTTGTCACTGAGACGGATAACTATCAAAACACAATTTGAATATCATTTCGCGTACATGCATGTGTCAGTCATTAATCATTATATTTGTAACTAGCTTATGCCTCGCGACTTCGTTCGCATTAAAAGTATCGTTCATGTTACTCACTAACTGTTGCCCGCGGCATGTAAATTTGATCTGTAAATTTTTGTTCCCGTACAAACCTTAACATCACTTTTCACCCCTTTAGGGGTTGAATTTAAATAATCCAGTACATCAGATTTTAAGTCAAACCACCTAGTTTCAATAATAATAAAAACCCGGATCAAATCGGACCAGTAGTTTCGGCGTGATGCGAGGTCAAACAGACATACAGACAGTTTTTTTTTTAAACTGTTTAATGTATTCCAATTATTTTTTTGAAAATCCCTTCAATGTACAGAAATGCTTCCGTTACAATTTTATAATAGTAGAGACTGAACTCAACCGCTTCGGAAGGAAAAATGCGGTAAGAAAATGAAAAGTGTCTCAGCTGAATATGAATGAAGTTATAATAATCTTCTCGTATAATGTCTATTCTAATATGATACGCAAGGTTGCTCGGATATTGCACGGCATGCTTATAGAGTATAATCTATGCATATTAATGCATATGCATGCATTACACTCGGCATCCTCCGGATGCAATTACGCCGACTTTGAACTTTGAGCGTTTGCTCCGCGTGGTGAAGACGCTTCCTACATATTTTTGAAAATATTACTCCTTATCTATTAAAATAGTCGCGTACAAACCTGGTTGTTTAATTAAATAGTAATAATAAAAATATCAGCGAGCGTCAGTGGCCTCGTGGATAAGACGCGGTATATCATACGAAAGGTCCCGAAGTTCGATCCCCGCCTAGACTTTGTACAAATGGTTTTTTTCTCGAAACTTAAGTACATTTCCAACCTGTCAAATGGCGAAGGAAAACATCGTGAGGTAACCTGCATACGCCGAAGAAGAAATTCTTAGGCGCATGTGAAGTCCACCAACCCGCACTGGGCTAGAGTGGTGGACTATAGCCCGAACGCCCTCGTTGATAGGGTAGGCCTAAGCCCCAGCAGTGGGGACATGTTAATAGGCTGTTGATGAATAAATATTTCAAATTTATGTCATAGGTCTGTCTGACCCGAATCAATCGAAAATCTCATTTACGCACAATGAATAAATTTCAGTGGAAACCGAAACCACAACCTTCTTAATAATACAATTCAAATCAATTACACTTTACTCTTAAAGTTAGTTAGTTTTAAGTTACCCTTAACGACAAAGTCCGCAATGAACACATACGAGGCAGTTTTAAAGTGGCGCCTATTGCGGAGCAACTTTCCGAGTCCAGGCTAAGGTGGTATGGGCATGTCATACGTAGACCCGAGAACCACGCGGTGGTAGATAAAAAATTGACGTTGTATAAATGTACCCAGTGTACTTACATGCAATAAAATAGTTTTGACTTTTTTTTGACCACGTATTTGAAACAGATTGACAACACTAAATCATATTGCGGTAAATACAAATACATACGTAATAGAGTAGTTTTGACATTTACCAAGTGAACGCTTTGATGCTGGAATACAATATAGTATTCCCTTTTAGTGTTTCATGCTTCTTATATTGTAATCTTTTATAGTTGCCTAACGATGCTTTATATTCATCGAAAATCCTGCGTTATGTTATGATTAATGTAAGAAAATTTGATTTTCAAATGGAAATTATGCTGAGCTTAAATATAATTGTTTCAACTAAAGAATCTTTCTTAATTTTGTTTTCAACTTTTTATGTTTCCATCATTTGCGTTGACACTTCACATTCAATCACAAAATCAATTTAGTGAAGAGGTGAATATCCATGGCTATACCAAAGAGGTGGAGAGGCAGACCACAAACAACCTGGATAACGAATGTCGAGAGGGACATGAAGGTGTTGGGTCTGTCTGTAGACGGTGCTTATCAGCGGAGTGAATCCTCAAGATTAGAAAAGCTGACCCCGCGTAACGGGAAGACAAAGAAGAAGAAGAAGAATTCAATTACACTTTATTGCTGAATGAAAACTGCAGTAGCTTACGATTGAAGGTACCTACAGCGCTTTCAGTTATACTTACTACCCGACAACGGAAACGAGTCACTTGGCCTTGGCCTCCCTCCGCCTCCCGCTTCCCCACCTCGCCCGCCCGCGCTCGTCATGGCGCGACAGTACCGTCCGCATAAATGTGAGAGGTCGGGCCTAAGTGACGTCGTGCCATTAACAAATGATGATAAAAATGAAGATTTCTTTAAGTATCTAACTCTAACAATGTTTTATTTTTTATTGAAAATATAAATAAATAACAATTTAATCCCACACTTTCGTTCAATACTTTCTCAATCGTTTTTGCACTCTGTACCTATGACGGCGGGGCGACGTAGGGGGAAGCGGGAGACGCGGAGTGACTTATTATAGTTGCTGAGTAGTAACCACGCTTCATGATTTTTATTATTATTTCCACACTAGGAGTTAATCGAACAAGTGAGTTAATTGAACTAGATTCAGAAGCGAAATAATCGTAGCGTTCGTAGCCCATACTGCAGCTATTGTGCTGGAATAAAAGGCGAGTTGTGATTGGCCAAGCCTTGACAGGTCAATTCAAAGCCTATAACGAACACGATCGCCTGTTGAATGGAGGCGCCAATAGCCAATTGAGGGTGACAAGTTCGGAGAAAATGTGCTGGGAAGTTTGTATACAAATTATAGGGTTGCCATACTCAACACTAATAAAAATCCTGACTAAAGTACTATATGTTAGAGATTGACCTAATTAGCTTAGTTGTTTGGGCGTATAGATCACATCACATCACATCACATCAACAGCCTTTAACATGTCCCCACTGCTGGGGCTCAGGCCTACCCTCTCAACGAGGGCGTTCGGGCTATAGTCCACCACGCTAGCCCAGTGCGGGTTGGTGGACTTCACATGCGCCTAAGAATATCTTCTTCGGCGTATGCAGGTTTCCTCACGATGTTTTCCTTCACCGTTTGAGAGCAGTCAGTAAATGTACTTAAGTTTCGAGAAAAATCCCATTGGTACATGGCCTAGCCGGGGATCGAACTTCGGATCTTTCGATATGATAGGCCGCGTCTTATCCCCGACGCCACTGACGCTCTTATATATGGGCGTATAGATCGACTGTCAAAAATCGTAAGATTTATTACCTCTGTGGATAGACCTATTATACATTTTCTAATAAGTCGTGTTCAGACACTTTAGGTCGTCTTATTCGTGCATTTCGTTGCTGTGTAAGTACTAGAACGTAAAAATACAGAAATCTATTTCATGCTTAACGTTCCAATGTTAAGAAAAGTTAAAAAAAATTGCAGCTAAAGTTAGGTTTCGGCGGGTTTAACTTTTAATCTAAAATATAAATAAATATCGAAGATTGTGTATGTCTTATAATATAATTTAATATAAACTGTAGGGACAGTCGGTTTGGACATTTACGGGAATACCTACATACGAGGTGCCCGAGCCGATCCGACGACGACCAGTCGTTCCTGCATGGTCGTGTAGTACGGTATACTTTGTAAAACGTACTTTGAATATTAAATAGATAACTCATTAACATGTTTTTGGTACAATAAAGTGTTTACATACTATTACATACATACATGTATTTCTGAATAGTAAATAGACATATACAAACTAAAATACTTATTTAAAGGTGAAACCCGCCAATCAAATTTTTACTAATTGGCCTGAAGTACTAAATGGATTTACTGTAATAATGTCCAATCTGACAAATGTCCAACGACCATGCTCGAACTGAAAAATGACCAAACTGAATAATGTCCAATCTGACAAATGTCCAACGACCATGCTCGAACTGAAAAATGACCAAACTGAATAATGTCCAATCTGACAAATGTCCAACGACTATGCTCGAACTGAAAAATGACCAAACTGAATAATGTCCAATCTGAAAAATGTCCAATTTGAAAGTTTGTTTTCCCAAGAGTGTGGTTATACAGATTTTTTAAAAGCTATGATACGCAGTGCTACGACCGCTACGCCCGTAGCAGTCGCCCGTAGCTAAAACATTACCCTCTTTATGGCTTATTTTTTGAAAGTTGCTTGGTCTAGGTCAGCGTGATACAGTTACCCTAGTTTTGTGACCTATTTTCAAGGATGTCACAAACATTAGTGAACTATTGGCGTTAGCGAGTGAGATCGCCAAGTCTCGACATGCGACCCGATGGAGACCCAAATAAATAAACTAATAGTATTTTTCCCTCAAATTTCGTACATTTACTGATTGCTTTCGAGTGGAAAAGGAAACCAACATTTTTGCAGAATGGAGAGTGAAGTACGCTGTGATGAAAACGATCCTTCATGACATACAGGGTGCCAAAATAAATTCTAAACAGAAATAGGATGCGAATTCAGTAAAGATATGATAATTTTATAGGTAGGTAGTATAAAAAGAAGAATCATGAATGAATGGAATGATGCACTGAGAAGGTTGTTACTGAAAGCTATTGACGCTGGCCAGACAAACAAGGTAAAAATGATTATATTTTACTCATCAAAAATTATACCAGCACAAAAACATCCGTAGAGGCAAGATAAGCTAGTGAAACCCTTGTACCAGGTGTTCACATACTTTATCTGTCACCTGACGCTCGTGTATCATATTGCATTAGCTCATGAGACGTATACAGGAACAGACGTGAGGTCAAGACCCCACCAGAAACGAGTCTACGAAGAAATTGATACAGTCACGTGCAGAGTCAGATAAAAATATATCGGCAAAATCTTAGGTATAGTGATAAATATTAAATTGGAAGAATACTTGGACTTACGATGCAAAGATTCAAACCAGCGCCCCTAGTGGTCGAAAATCGAAAGTTATTGTATACCAATTTGAGTTTTAATAATAGAGAGTTTTTTCTGCGCCTACCACTAATTCCTCTCTCTGCATGGCCCAAAGGTCAGCTGGTAGAGAATGCATTTGGCATTAAGTTCGTCTTTTGTACATTTTAGTGCAGTAAAAGTTTTAAATAAATAAAGTTTGAGTTATCCCAAACTAAGATTTAGTTAGGCAAGTAGACATAAATGTACAAATACAAATATTTATTTAGATCACAAAATGTATAGGTAAGTACTTAATTATTATTGATACAGTGAATTAAAAATGTACATCAAAACAACGAAAAAAAGCATCCTGAGCATCGGTTTGTTAAATCACAGGTAATTTTTTTTAAACTGTAAAGATGCGAAATCGGAATTATGTTCATAATGACGCACAATTTTTATAATGTTGCATAGTTAGTATTATCACGTATAAACTTATAAAAGTCCAGAAAAAACGGTAAGGCAATGAGAAAACGAAGGTGAAGAAATAATTATAAATTCTAGTAGTTATTCTGTCCGCCCGCGTAGAACAAGTTCTTGTTTCCACGGGAAAAGTTTTCCCATATTAAAAAAGTTTATCTTCATGACAAAGGCTAGTGTACGAGTATGGAAAATTTAATAGGGGGAACTCACTTTCGGATTTATAAATTTATTTATTAAATGTACTTTTATTATATTGTTATTCGTTTTGAAATGTAATTACAAACATACTAAGTAGGGAGATCTTCTCCCTTTAGGTAAGTTTTTTTTAGGTTTAGGTTTAGTTTATTTTTTTTGTAGATAAGTTTTAGATTTATAATAGGTAAGTTATTTTTATTTTTAATTATGTGTATTACCTTTATTAGATTATTAAATAAAATATTATGTATAGTAGTGTATAAAATTTCACTCAAATTTTAAATGGATATTTTATGATAGATTATTTTGAAGTTCACATTATAATTATTACTTCTAAAAACTGAAATAACTTTTAAATTAAAAAACAAAGTTCTAATAAAAAAAAGTGTAAAAAAATGTGCCGTCGCGGCAGCTGGCAGAATTCCGCGCTGTATAGCTTCTGAGCCTAGCCGAACCTAATTAGCTAACCAACAATATTAACTACTAGCCGATGCCCCGCGACTTCATCCGCGATAAACTATTTAAATGTTATTCAATTTTCTATAACCCGTTCTAATCATGTCAGTTTCTTAGTTTTAAAGTTTGTCAATAGATGGCGCTAGGTGTATTTTACACCCCGCTATCATTTGGTTCTTCGAAAGTTATATAAGATAGTCGTGCAAATTATCCACCAGTTTTTACCTTACCTCTTTATTAATAGTATAGATAGATATAGATAATTTATTACCATTTATAATTTTAGTTAGGATAGTATTTCTATGAGTGTGACCCCCCCAGACTTGAGTCTGCGGCCACGCCTGCTTGCTTATGCTCCCTGAGTCATGGGGTGTATCCCGCGGCCTTCAGATAATTTATTAGCACAAGCCTACATCCGCGAAACTGACTTGCACTTTTCGCATTTTTGGGGCAATGTGTTTTGTCGTGACTCTCACGCTGCTGACATTTCATGCGATGCCAACAAGATGACGAGTCATCATTGATGATATTGATGACAGTTTCTTACTACTACTGATATGAGAGCTTCTTTTCACGTTGTTTTCATCTCCTCCAAAAGCAATCGGGGAATTACAGGAAAATGATTATATAGTTATTTACGGGTCTCACACACGTACAAGTTTTATTTACCTTTGCTCGACGTTTCGACCAGGTTACACTGGCCGTGGTCACGAGCTGACTGGAGAGGCGAGCTTTCAGTGTTGACCGCTGTGAGTAGTTTCTGAAACTACCCTCTGCTGGTCTTGTGTCATTGGAAAGTGCCGGCACACAACACTCACGGTATCCGCGGTTGTGTTCGACGATAAATCGCGACATTTAAGTTAAAAATGTACTACAGGAAACTGTACAACTAGCGGCCTAATCGCTGTTAGCAATTTCTGCCGGGCAACCTGTTTCATGTTCCTGATTACGTAATAGAAGTATTTATAGCAAAAGGAATAAAATCACCGAACTTTAAAGCAACAAGCGTATTGTAAAAAAGTTGTAACAGACATAGTATTCTATGTATGCATATACGAATATACCGCCTCCGTTCCGTTTCGTCCGTCCTGCGTAAAAATAGTACCTATATGTTAGATTTACTCTGCCTAGAAATATTTATCTTTTAACGAACTACATTCTTTTTAGATTATAGTGTCTCTTTAGAATATTATTCAATTCATACTTTAAACAAGTTAGCCAAGCCTTCTACATTTCTAATTAACTCTTCACTTTAATAACTTTGAATTAAATTGTCTGGACAGATTGACTTTATTACGAAGACTGATGGATAGGTATAATCTCGGAGGAATTAAGACGCTATAAATAATACCAAAATGAATGTCAGATATAACTTTTCCCATCTCCCAATATCGTTTTAGAACACAGTAAAATACTTGAAATAAAAAAATGCTGAGTATAGTAACTTAAAATTATTACAATACTAAAGCGTAATAATTTTTTGTGAATATTGTATAGTATACCAATATCCACTGCTGGACATAACCCCCCAAACTGAGCATGTACTTTGGTCCTCCGCATATACAGTCTCCGCCAGCCGCCTCACGCAGATCGTCGCTCCGTCTAGCCGGGGTGCATCCCACACCACGCCTGCCCACGCGTGGTCACCACTAGGAAACTCCTCTACCTCAATGGGTCTTCTGTTTAATTATAAAAAATTTGATTAACAACAAAATTTGATATAAGTAAAGTAACTAATTGTAACGATAACTTGAGTTTTTTTTAAATTTATTATGTCATATCATAAATAACTTATGAGTTATGACTTTATGACATAAGACATGATGTAGGTAGACGTTGATTAACGTCCTCAACAAAGATAATGTAACGAAGTAGGTCAAGTGTAAGCTTCTGACACTCACTGCCGGCCATTAGCTGTAATATCATCTCATTTAATCATCTGCGTGCTTTCTGACAAACTTCACTTATCTTATAGCTTTTGCTAATTAATGCTTTTACATCAGAACCATTGCTAAAATTCATTTGTGAGTATGGAATCTTGCTCTCACAGAATTTTCGAGTTCGCTGCAAGCCAGGCAGAGGGCCAAAAATATTTTCGTTGTGGGGTCTTTTTAATCCCTAAAAACGAGTTGTTTTAAGGAATAAAAAAACCATTGGCGAAATTATTTGCTATATTTAGGTACTGAAAACTTTATTGCCTGTCGGGCAGGGAACTCGAAAATTGTCATATTTTATTGTCAATTATTTAGTTACAATGGTGATCGAAGGTTACATGTCAAAATAAGTAAATGATTACATAATCAAAATAATAGCAATGTCAGAAGTCAGATGATAAACAATATAAATAAAAAATAAATGTAATTAAACCAAAATAAAAATGACATAAAAAATCAAAGCACGATGTATGTACCTACACAGGCATTAATTAATTAATAAATAAATAAGTTAAAATAAATAAAATGACAGTTTAAACAAGTGAATTAATTTATGTTAGTTGATTTCCAACGTATTATGCAATTATTTGTTAGCTGGCATTTCGTATGACGTAGTGATAGGCAACTCCGCATAGTTGGAACCTTGCATATTATACACGTACTAGAAAAATGTAGTACATTTATAACCGCGTCACAATCTATTGATAAGAATACGAAAACATACATCTTGTCTCCCTTTCACTCAGTAAATAAATGTGTGGAAAAGGCATGTTGTAGAGTGGTTTACTTATATTACGCTTGGTGGCATAGACGAATTACTTTTGGTACTTTTTGTTTGACGTAGGTGGACAATTTACTTATTCTCTACCTCTATTTGGTCTTTGTTATTTTCTCTGTGTTTTTTTCATAATTTCCAGGCAAGCCCCACACCAAACAAATGTTATAAGCAAGTAATCCATAGGTTATGGTGGCCATACTTAAAGATAATGCAGATCCGGTATGGAGTAGAGTCCTACTTACTTACTAATCTTATAAAGGCGTAAATTTGTAAGGATGTTTGTGTGTGAGGATGTTTTTTACTAATTCACGCTGTAACGCTGATTTTGATCAAACTTGGCACAGTGTTAGGTTATATCCTTAATTACATATACCAGGACACTCCTCTTAACACATTCAAGAGTTAAGGAATCCTCGGTGTCGATGTCTCGAATGAAGTACAATTTCACTCACTTGGAAAGTGAGTCACTTGGAAAGCAAAGGCAAACTTGCTTCAAAGAAGCTTGGTGTGCTGAACAGAGCTAAGCGATACTTCACAGCGGGCCAAAGACTAGTGCTCTATAAAGCACAGGTAAGGCCCCATACGGAGTAATGCTCTCATCTCTGGGCCGGTGCACCACAATATCAGCTTCTTCCACTTGACTCCGTTCAAAAACGTGCAGTTCGGGTCGTCGACGATTCCATACTCACAGGCGGGCTGGAGCCCCTTAGTCTGAGGAGAGACATCGGCTGCCTATGTGTGCTCTACCGCCTGTATAATGGGGAGTGTTCCGAGGAATTGTTCGATCTGGTGCCAGCCACCAGTTTTCGCCATCGCACCGCGCGCCGTCAGAATACGGTTCACCCACATTTCATAGATCCCTGGCGGACCAGCACTGTGCGCTTCTCGCGTTCTTTTCTGCTGCGCACGTGCAAAATGTGGAATGACCTTCCCTCTGACGTATTTCCACAGCGCTACGATATGGGGTCCTTCAAGAAGAGAGTCAAAAGAGCTCTTCAACCGCGGCCGGCAACGCGCCAGCACCCCCCGGGTGTTGCAGGTGTCTATAGGCGGCGGTGGCCTCTTAACATCAGGAGGCCCGCCTGCTTGTTGCCCCCGTAGCAATAAAAATATATATATACATACCTATTCTACTTTCAACCGCGGTAAACTGTTCCCACGGGAAAAAAAACTTGCAACAGCAGTGTACATTAAAAATATGATTTGACCTCCGATCATTTACCCAAATGTTATGGAACCGGCACATTAAATAAAGAAGAACCTTGACTTTTCTTAGGCCCCCATTAGACGGTAGGTTTTGCTGTCAGTTTTACCACAGTCAAGGCGGTAACTGACGGATGAATGATCGTCTAATGCGGTGACTGACGAAAATCTGCATACTTTGATATTTACCATCAGTCATGACTGATGGAATTGACTGACGCTCGCATGACCGTCTAATGTACGCCTTAGATTACCTAGTCTTGACCCGAAAATATGACGACGCATTTTAGCGTCTAATCAACTAACTAGAAATAACAGCAACAAGGCAACCTTGCTCATTCAAATTCAGGTGGAGTGTTATGTTATGAGCCAACATCGCAACGTGCCAGAGAAATAATTGGGCTCTGAACATTGTTATCTTTAAGGAAACTTTATATTAACACTTACAAGAAACCGGAGGAGAAAGATACGGTATTCTATTACATTGCTTAAGTCCTCTTTACAGCCTATCCTGCCCTACATGAGATGGAACTATCAGAGACGAAAGAAATTAAACGATTATTAGGTACGTTGGCACAAGCATTTCGGTGTTTGGAAGTTATTTTGAAAAATACAACGCTTCTTCGCTAGTAAATAACAATTTTCCGCTTTATAAGGAGTGACTTATTATTATGTTACAGTTCGCGCGGCGCTGTTGCCTCCGTGAACGTATTTTCAGCTAAAAATGAACGGATAATAAACAGTCTCTCACGGAAAGCACGCGGGAGGCTTTTTCATTCCGAAATACATCGTCGGCTTGTTTTTCCCGCATGCTGACTAACCTACCTAACACCTGAGTTTTTGTTAAAAATTTAACACCTATACCCACGCCTATACCTATAAGGTATAAACATCGTTTTATCCCATTCTGAGTTAAAACTTGTTTCAAAGAGTTTAAAATTACATACGAGGTTAAAGTGAATGTAAGGAATGCTGTTGAAAAAACTACCTAAAAAATCTTGAAGGGATTTGAAATTACTAATTAAGTTGAAAAGGACTGAATGCAGTATTCAAAGACTTTTTGTTGTAGACATAAGTACGGTCGACCGCACGTCAGTGGAAACAAAACCAGTATAAACTGGTCTCTCATAGTATTGAAATTCCTTAACAGGGTACACCAGCTCAAGGTCCAAGATGTTTCCACTGACATGCAGTCGACTGTACGAGTGTGTTTGACACATAAGAAATCATCGTAGCTAAGACTTAACATACCCATAGAGTAGCTTTTACAATTATGTATATTATTACACATTATCATAGATAATTCACCCGCCCGCCCCCAGTAATTTTGCTTAAATACCAGCGGTACAGCGGAATGGGAACGCTCTGGCCTAATTATAGAGCTCAATTTTGCATGCGCGGAGCACATTTTGTAGGTTTTTGAAGCATTGTTCGGTAGTGGAGCTTCTGTACGGTAGGTATTATCATGTTGTCTACTTTGTCGTGTCGATAGAAGCTGCCTGCTATGGAACGAGTCTTAGTCGATTATTTGATAGATCAATTTTTTTTAATATAGGTAGTTTTACGGCCAATTGGAAACAAGTCCTTATAGGCCAAATCGTAGTTTGTAATCTCGAAAACATAAAACCGCAGCACGGCCTCCAAGGCACAACTAGTGCCATTCGGTGATCCACAATGCAGCTCACACCGCACTAAACTGATAGTAGGTTTAACAAGGGGCAATTTGGAATAATCCGGTAGAGTCGTTTGAGATCACATCATAATTATTATTTCAGAATTTATGTGTCCCTTTTTTTTATTTTCGGCCCTTTCGCCAAGGATTATCCATACTTGGGTCTAGAACATGATGCTTGTTAATACAGAGATAAATTTAATTTCAAAAGGACCTTTTGTTATTATTTATTCTGAGGCCCTCACATTCTTTGATCTGGTGCGCGCCGACGGTAACGGCTGTATAAAAACATTTGGATTTCAGCGAAATTATGCAAATTAAAACAGCGGGATTTTTTGCAAAATGGTGTATTATTTTAGGGGTGGTCGTATTCAGTGAAACCAAGTCGAATAAATAAAGCACATCTCAAACCGCTAGGCCTTTGAGTATTAATTTAATATACTCTAAGCGCTGGGCCCATAACCTTCCTCAATTAACAAAATAGTATAGGTATATTTGCAAAAACTAAGACGGGATTGTTTCGGAGGGAATACAAAAAATGGGATATTCAACTAACACATAAACCTATAATCTCTAATCAATACCTATGGGTGAGCATATCCAGAAAGTTGAGCGACACCAATGAAGTATCGAAGAGACGACCTTGAATCGAAACTTTTAACATAGCAGACGGCAACAGACGGTAAAAATAGAATGAACTTTAAAAATAATGCATCCCACTTTAAAAAGCTTAGATTTAAAAAAAAATATGGTTTGCACTTTATTTTTGATACTTCTCGCTTGTCTTCTTGAAAAATAATATTGTTGGTGACCACTGGGGTATAAATTTTCTTGGGAGCGTAGCGAGCTTTTTCCGTGTTCTGTGATTTACAAAGAATTATAAAGCGTAGCGAGCGGTTATTATGCGGTAATTTTTTTAAAAGGGTGGATTTAAAAAAAAAAATGCGATCTAATACTTTTAAAGTGCAAACCTTCAATTTTAAAGTGCATTAACATTCCACCCGTAAAAACTGTGGCTATACCGTGTACGGCCTATCCTATATTTTTTTTACAAATAAAGACCCACGGTTATACCCACGGTGTAGGTTATACCACGTTTTGTACCGCACTTTCACACCATTCGTTCGAATCTACATATTTTTGCGTATTTCTCACTTCATTCGTTTTTGGTGAATAAATCATTTCAAACACGTTAAGTCATTCTTTTTCATCTTTCTTGTGGAAATGCAGCCCGGACGATTTTTTACTGTCGTACTGTCATTGACATTTGGACCCTAGTCGAGTTTGCAGTATCTTATCTTAAGGGTGCCATAAATACCTGGCGACACTCCGATTCTTCTGGGATCGTTTGTGTCAACCTCTGTCCACCAACTGTGCCCCAATCCGTTTTTTGGTGGACTTAATCACATTACGCCTTAAGATAAAAATTCTTACCTTTCTAAAATTCTAATGCAGGTTTTGTCGCGGGTTTTCCACCACCGAAAACCTGTGGTATTTTTTTATTTTCATTTTATTTTATTTATTTTCTCAAAATTTTAATAAACCTTACCTAACCCAAGGTCGGAACCCGCGACCCCATGAATAAACCCATGAGTCTGCAGTAACTGTGCAAGTATATTTCCTTGCCTGGTCACAGATTTCATGCAGGCCAGGCAGGCAAATAAACCTAGTGGTTTTCATTTTGATTAATTAAAACGCACGGGGTGAAGCTTCCTCGGAGGAAATATCTGGGATTTCAGACGTAATTTTTGGAATGATAAACTAAAAGGGATTAGAACATTTTTGAGTGAACCTGGGATAATACTTAAACTTTTTTTGTTTTTGTGAGAGTTTTTTTCAATTGGAGACCAGCTGTGTGATTCTTTAAAGTACGAATTAAAACTCGACCATCACATCGCAAGTCACTTACTTCACTTCGCATCCGATCACTAAAGATCTTGATGTCGCATTGTGTAAACAAATACAAGCTACACAATAAACACTTCACTTGCGAAGTAAAATGAGTATTGAACTGTGAATCATTGAGTTAGAGACCCATCTCACTGCGGATTCAGGATCGAGTTGCACAAATACGCTTACAGAATAGCAGGGCAGGCCAACCTGCTGTGTGATTCTGTAAAGTACGAATTAAAACTCGACCATCACATCGCAAGTCACTCACTTCACTTCGCATCCGATCATGAAAGACCTTGATGTCGCATTGTGTAAACAAATACAAGCTACACAATATACACTTCACTTGCGAAGTAAAGTGAGTATTGAACTGTAAATCATTGAGTTAGAGACCGATCTCACTGCGGATTCAGGATCGAGTTGCACAAATACGCTTACAGAATAGCAGGGCTGGAGACTTTGCATATCGACAGAGGACATCATAGCAAACAAATAATTTTCCTTGGTAAAATCTCCTAGTGTGCTGTTTAAGCCATATATTTGACTTCAAAGTTCAGAAGTATCAAAACTTTGAAGGCGAATGTCTCGCTTAAACAGCACTCTAGGAAACTTATTGACCGCGCGAATTAAAATAACTCAGAAATCCCAGATATGTTCTAACCCCATTAGTAGGAAAATCGTTCATTTTCATGATGTAAAGCTGCAAACACACTGCCTTTATCTACCTTCAGGAGCCCTTTGGACCGCGCCCGATCTACGGTGATCACCCAGCCTGAAACTAAATAATCGTCGTTGCCTTTCTACCTTTTGTCCCTTTCACGTCCCTAGAGACGGAAACCAATGAAATATTATAGTTTAATTATTTCGGTTCATAAATCACATAGTTGTGACAAAATTGGTTTTCACGCCACTGCTCGGAAAAGTTATTTATCTTCTTATGTGGTCCCAAAGCAGCTACACAGCTAATAGATTATCCTTGTAGGTACTCTTATTTATTTGAAACAATCCAACAATTTTTAGTCATATCGAAACTTTTTAACAAAAAATTAAACCGTCGAAAAAAAGGACCTGAAAAGCGAAAAATAAAAAAGAACCTTTTTAGTCTAACTAAGCTTCTACACTAATATCTAAATAATTTTGAGTCGGCGCCAAACAAACAAGACACTTACTCAGCTGAAATTAAAGCGGCGTTCGTGCTTTCATCGGTAGCATAAATTTTTCCACAAATTTATTTATTTAATCTACAAAACAAATTATGTCAACACTTTGTACCAAACCCTCATTAAAAATAAAGATAAAAAAATCAAATTACATGAAAAAGTAACGAAAAATGTATACAAAGGAGCTTCTTACTGCAATAGTTCTTTGCGGCGTTCTCGCCGAATTAACCAGCGAATGAAATTACATGCAATCGGCTAGTGTGCTCCAGCCACAGAACACGGAAAAAGCTCGCTACGCTCCCGCTCGCTAGGTTTATAGTAATCTATGGCTCTAGCAGTCTGGACCATTAGGGAGTTGGAGTGTTTTCAGTAGGTACCAGAGAGTTGTTAGTATACATAGAGCGCGCGTTAGCAAGTTTGAACTGTAAGCACGGGTTTGAACAGTCTCGAAATTTTCGGAGCGACGCTACTAGTCACAAAACGTCAGGAGCGCTGATTGTTGCTCGCGCCGGTATTTATTAAGATTTGGAGTAATCATGGTAAAATGTGCAGTGCCAAGCTGTAAACACGATTCACGGAAACAAACGATCTAGAAAAAATCGATATTGAAGCGTCCATAGAACACCTGCTTACACTTGGCACAATGGGCAATGAGCGATGCGCGCGCTCAATAGATAGTATACTAACTCTATGGTCTGGTCTCACTACAACTTTTTATAGGTACTACTTGGTATCTACTTGGTTTCGTAGGACCATTTTCTGTAAGTAGGTATCATAACTTACTCGTTTTGGATTAATTTAAGCGCATAGGGAAGAAGATCTTTCTATTTTTTAATTATCAGTCTCACATCGACGAGGTTCGTTGCAGGGCTGTACGCGCCACCGCCCTCGGTCCTCCGACTTTTTCAATTTTCTCTTTCACAAATAATAATGTCTATTTTTCTCGACACCTTTATCCGAAAATTCTTAGCTAAAGTAAAAGTGTGTCAAGTGGCGCCGCCCTCTTCGCTCCATTGTTACTGAAAAACACTCGCAAACCAAGAAGAGCTATTGTTCTTAAATAGCTCTTTTTGAATTTCAATTGACTCAAGTTTTGAATTTATGCAGAACTAGCCGATGCCTCCCGACTTCATCCGGGTTGTAAAGTATTTACCTAATGTTGTTAATTTTTAGCCCGTTCTAATCATACCAGTTTCTTAGTTTCAAAGTTTGTCAATAGATGGCGTTAGGTGTATTTTACACCCCGCTATCATTTGGTCCTTCGCCAGATATATAAGATAAGCGAGCAAATTATCCACCAGTTTTTACCTATTTATTATTAGTATAGATGAAGAATGTTGATAAGCAGAGTTACTATTAGTTTGTATAGGATTAGCGGTTGCTTTTATGTAAGAGATATGTTATTTCAGGGTATAAGCTATCACTGTACCAAGTTTCATCAAAATCCGTTCAGCCATTACAGCGTGATTTGAGCAACAAACATACACATAGCAATTTGACTTTTATTATAGTTGTGGAAAAGAAAATGCTAAATGCATTTTTATTAAAAAATTAATTTTAAGTGGCAGATACTTGTTTACTTTCTATTACAATTAGGTAAATTAAACAGGTTAAATTCGTAATTTCTCCTATAGATTTCTTTTATTCTCCATTAAAAATCACTTTCACAGATAAACCAAGTAAAATTTATTTCACAGATAGATTTATATAGGACGTCGGACGTTGTCTGAACTTCAGGCATAGCTGGAATTTAGGTCATTGAGTGACTATACTGAAATCTTCACGTGCTCATTCCACACGATCGAACGAACAAAGTGTTTTATGTTTTATCGCAATCACAATAAGTTCTCTTTGTGAATGTCCAGCCTGTCCGGTGTGTGATCCCTTCCGTCAACAGTAATAGGCCGAAGGCGATTACCCACCCAGTGCCACAAAAGGAAGAAGCATAGGCTCTATTGTTGATAGACTTCCCTTTGAAATTGTGAGAAACTTGAAACAGTTCTTTGGAACTTTATCCAATAATGCGGAGTGAAATCCTTGTCAGTCTCAATTTCAAGCTATTTGCGCATAAGTAGGTAGTACATTTTAGGCTTTTAGGCATTTATAATTAGGGTGAAATGCAGAATATATGTACCGTAACGTAACTGAAATTGTAAAAAGACTGATAAATTTCGTTACGTTTCGACAAGTTCATATTCATATATTTTATAATAAACATACAGCGTCAATTTTGTACTTATAAACCGTTCCGTTCTCAGTTTCGGTTACAATTTCAGTTTCGTTACGGTACATCAGCTGCATTCAGGGTCTGATACGCGAATTTTTATATAATTTACCTTTTTCCCGACGTTTCGACCAGGTTACATTGACCGTGGTCATGAGCTGTCGCGAAGAACGAGCCGTCAAGTTTGAATGTTACTAGACTAACAGTTTCTCCAACTACCCACTCATGTTTATTGGAAAGTCACGAAACACAACGCTCAGGGTATTCGAGGATGTATTCGACGACAAATCATAAGATTTTAGTTTATCGATCACTGGAATCTACACCTAGGATAACATGTAACCATATATAATGAATCCATCTTTCATCTCCAAAGAAAAAATATTCAAAAATTCCGAACTGTGACGGCACCAGTATCTGATGAGGATCAGCAGATTCATAAAAATGCTTCGTCAGTAGAAACAGCCCAAGTAGATAGGCAAAGATGTAGCCGGCTGATTTGGTAAGTAAATGTTTCAGACAGTGTTGCCTGGAATCTAATAATCGATGTCAGTAAAATAAAAAGAAAAACTTGAGTGATTTATTGTAAATTGGTTCGTAGCCGGAACTGAGCTTTCTAACCAACAGGATTGCGAGCATTTTTGCAGTATTCTTTCGGATGGTAAAATTTGACGAATTTAGATGAAAATCTCGAAAACACCTCGAAGAAAAAGTCTCGAAAGAAGCGGTCACAGAAAATATGGCGCGAAAAGACGAAATACATCTTTAAAAAATCTAAATATGAAAATAAAATAAAGACTAAAGATGTAATTCTGTGGAGATTGAAGTCTCGAAGAAGAAGTAGGTACAACTTACTATTTCCCTGCAACACCAAAACCCAGAATGCTGAATAATCAACGGATAAATCTCCAGGGGCTTCAATAACCGCTGTAAGTGCTAATATTGGAAGGTAATGGATTTCACGGATAATTTGTTCTTATACTAAGATGGAACGTTTCAAAGGGAAAATTGAATATTGGAGTGATCGATATTAAATATTTCAGTTATTAATTAATGACCAAGGGTACGCTTAGATAGGTGCATATATACGTTGTTATTTTTAGAGATGGTTGCCACCCTGAAAACTTTGTTGAAGTCCGTCGTGTGTCTGTAATTATACTGTTTCGTTTTATCTTTCACACCGGAATACAGGAATGCACGTATTGATATTTAGCTGTAGTAAGTATTTAGTTTCATCACTACAGGAAAGTTCGCCTTAGTTTTGTAGTGCCGTGCTGTTAACGCCGGTTTTTGTACTCTGTTAAATTAAAACATGGCCTAGAAGGACTTTGTTTCCAATTGGCCGTAACCGTAAAACCCATTAAACGAACCTCTGGTAAGTACAGTGTACAAAACCAAACAGTTACCCATCGCCTCGATTTTATGGGCTCCCTAAACGATCATGCGGCATGACATGCATTACATAATGTCACTCATGCATGACCGTCTAGTTGTAGTGATTGACGTGCATGACATGCAAACTACGTGCTGGCCGTTGCTTCACTGTACTGATTGATAGCAAGCATGATGGTCCATCATGCAGCATGATAATTCACGTAAACGTTGCATGTCATGCAAGCATGATCGTTTAGGGACCACTTTAGGTTGAAATAATGCTAAGGACTAGATGCTAAGACTATAACTTCTTAAGTATTTAATTGTATCAGGCGTTACTTTGCGGAAATCCATTAAATAACAATATTGTGGTTATTAATTTGCTTTTCCCGCGAATAAACTTTATGTTGTTATATATAGTAAGTAATACAGAAATTAAATTACAATTCTAATATTAAGTAAAAAATAAATTTTACAAGTCTAAATTTATAAATAATATCATGCAAATTACTATTACTCGGTCGTAAGCTGCCGTTCTGTCAACATCCTGAGGATGCCTCGTAGAGAGGTGAAACACGTGTCGATTTTATATTATTTTATGTTGTTTTATACAGTATATTTTTCGCTAGTATTATTATTATTTTGTAATTTATAAATTAGTAAATTTTGACCAAAACATTTTATTTAGAATAGTAATTTGCATGATATTATTTATAAATTTAGACTTGTAAAATTTATTTTTTACTTAAAGATTAGAATTGTAATTTAATTTCTGTATTACTTACTATATATAACAACATAGAGTTTATTCGCGGGAAAAGCAAATTAATAACCACAATATTGTTCTATAACTTTTTGATCAATGCTACGGGGTGTATTAGAAGAAATTCTCACACGTGTCACTTCGAGTGACATCTGTAAATTGAACGACTGTCTCTCTGTAGACCGCATTTCTCATCTCATTGCAGTCTCTACACGTACAGCGTCTTATCGGCATTCACAAAATGACTTTGTAGAAATTTTGAGGTGATATTAGAATTATGTAATTCAGCCCCGTCGACTTAATTCTAATTCACAAAGAATTCGTACGCTAAAAGCTTTTGGAAAAGTAGACGAATGTCAAAGAATATTGATTGGGCGACGCGAAGCAAAAACCAGGTAAGTAATGTGTTTTCCAAACGATGTAGGTACCAATTGCAATAGACTCTATTTTCAACTGACGAAAAACGAAAGAGGAGGCGCATAACTTTTTACAGAGCAGTCCGATTTTGATAATTCTTTTTATATCGGATAGGGTATAATAATAATATATAATAATAATGTTTTGGACAAATTTTTACACACGGCTGTTTAGTCCTAACTAAGACGAAGCTTGTACATGGGTACTCAACAACTGATAAACATACTTAAATACTTTTAAATAAATACTTAAATACATACAAACACCCAGAATCCGAAAACCAACAGTTATGCTCATCACACCAATGTTGGTCCCGGGAGGGAATCGAACCCACGACCTTTGGCGCAGTAGGCAGGGTTACTACCACTACGCCAACAGGCCAGTCCACTTCCAGTCCAGTATACTTCGAAATCGGTCCCATTTATATTTGAAGAAAAAAATTCAACCCTAAGGATAGAAAAGTAGGAGACGACTGATTGTTCACCCTAAATTTTAATCTTTGAACCGATGCAGAAACTAGGCATTATGTAGAAAGGTGTGAGTCCTAAGACAACGCGATTACGCGACTATCGCGCGATTGCGTTGTGTTATTGAAAAACATAAAAAACTGACACAGCTCGTTCGTTCCGTGTAACCGTCATAAAATACCTTCAACTGCCAGTAAGTACCTATCTTATGTTATCACCTCTCTCTATCCGTCTGCTAGTATAAGCTCAAAGTGTTGACAGTGATTGAGAAGACTGGAGATTCTCACTAAGTCGTCACGATTGTGAGTTTACAAGAGAAGCTGTTTCGATTTCTCAGAGGATCCCGAGAATAATGAGATTGTTCGACTTAATTTGTCTATCTACCAGGTTTTCTGGGAAGGATTTGTCCAAAAAAACATTTATACGTTAGTTTTTAACATGTAGTCTTAGTAAGTACCATGACCGGGATTTACTATAATATTAATTTACACTCAATCAAATCACAAACATTTACAATAAATCCATTAGAGATTGCCAATGAATATACTAATAAAATGATCGAAATAATATTTTTTCCAAGTTCAAAGATAATGCGAAGATCGCAGTGTCTTCTCCGACTCTGAGAGTGGCCAGAATAATTTTGTAAACATCATACTAGACCCGCACGATATACATAGGTGGACGGATAATTAGAAACAGGGCACGATTTTCATACAATCGAGGTCACTTTGAAGCTATGGTTCTCCGTGAAGGATTGATCGGGGCATGATCTGATGACGGTCGTCAAGAGAGTAGACGGAGGACTATTAGATCGCTATAGATATCTAACTGATCAGATGAGCAGTCTGGAAGCAGCGCCGTCAATGAAGAAGAAAACCCGCAAAATGTCATCAAAATATATGAAAATCTTAAAGTTAAGGAATCATGACGATGCTGCTTCTAAACGGCTGATCTGATCAGTTGGATATCTATAGCGATCTAAAAGTTCTCCATCTACTCTCTCGATGACCGTCATCAGATCACTCCCCGATCAATCCTACACGGAGAACCATGGCTTCAAAGTGGCCTCGATTGTATGAAAATCTTGCCCTGTTCCTAATTATCCGTCCACCTATGTACAATTAAGGCAATTGAATTGGCAAAAAAAATAAACAAAATTTGTCAAATAAAACTCGTAAGCTTTTTGTAACTTTATATAGGTATCCCTATATCTGCCAATAAATTTATTGAGCTGTAAATAATTGAAATACAAGTTTGCAACAAAAAGCAATAAAACGGGACTCACTCAACCGAGACGCGTGTTTCGCTAAATAACGAGTTTGCATCGCTGCAGGTTGAAAGTGTATTGAAATTTCGGCAGTGCATTCACCGCTCCGAGAGCCGTGATCGTCTAGTGGTTAGGACCCTACGTTGTGGCCGTAGTAACCCAGGTTCGAATCCTGGTCACGGCAGTGCAAACTGTCGCGGCGGAGATTGTGTTTTTGCATTTTCTAAAAGATAGTATCGGTGACAGCAAATAACTGTATTATTTTCCAGGAGCTCTATTTTTGAATCGCTTTCCTCGCTTCGAGCTACTGATTTTTGTATCGGATGTCGAAGGAAAATCAGTAGAATCGACCGCTCGAAGCGAGGAGAGCGATTCAAAAATAGAGCTTCAGATAAGATAGATTATTCAATTTATTAACCTACTGAGGTCCACTGCTGGACATAGGTAGTAAGCGTTAATACCCTCCGCGTCCAGTCGCATCCGGCTACCTTGCTTAGATCGTCAGTCTATCTAGCTAGAACGAGTTGTAGAAAGATGTTGTCCAAAAACAAACTGGACAAAAAAATTATGAAACAAAATCCCGCTGTATCATATACAGGACGTTAACCAGAGGGAAAGTAAAGTATAAAATTTTGTTCAGGAAAATAAACTAGATGGATAGATTTTTTTTAAACTTAAGTTTTTAATATTATCTTTAATCTTATTAAAATGTTCATGGACTTTCTTTAATGAAAGATACGTGGTACTTAACAGTACATTGTTACCCCAGGGGTGAAAGAAACTTATTTAGGTCCCGAGACGGGATTTTACTGACGCGTAGCGTGATAAGTGTTAATACAAATCTCTGCTATACGGAAGTATAAACAAAACTCTACGACTCGAAAAAACAAATGAAGATCGGATTACCGCTTTCCCGTCTATTTTGTTTTTTTTCTGTGGCCGGCCAGCTATTCTGCCATTATTTTTCATTTCCATCATTGAAAAAATGGTAAATATTTTGCCCAAATCTATGTTATTTTAAAGAAATAGTTCACAGTAATAATTATACTAAAGTCATTTATAAAAATATATTCTTTATTTATTACTTATCTTTATGTTATTTCAATTTTACATCGCGCTGTAATTTGAGTGGCTGTATAGAAAGTAGGAACATGGTCCAATAGAAATGTCAAAATAGTACTAGTTTTTTTATATAATTTGAAAGCTGTCAGTTGAAAACCATTCTCCCTAGGGCTGAGATGTATTACTTTCAACCCGCTACTCAGGCAACTTCAGACCTACTTTCAGAGTATGAGTAATAAAAAAGTACTTACCTAATTGATTTTTATGATGACATAGAACATAATATTATGTGAAGTCCACAAAAACACACACACAACAAACAACAAAAAAACAACACTATGTTTGTCACAACAGATCCCCATTTCTGACCCCCTAAAAAGATAAGATCACATCCGCAATCCACACTGCTATTAATTAGCTACTCATTACCAAATGGGGTATGACTCTTAGAACATATTATATATAGTACTCTTATCATACAAATTAAGACACACAAAAGCTAAACAAATAAACCCGAGCAGAATATAACTGAAACAACAGCTGAGGCTGTGATTTATTCTCTGTAATCCTTTAGATTTTAGTTAGTCCATTAAACATTAACAGGGGTTTTATAATTATAACATCCCGCCATTAGGGAGTTGGAGTGTTTTCAGTAGGTACTACTGAATTGTTGCAAAACCTAATGGGGATGCAGCAAGGAGATTCAATATGAATAAACTATGAGAGTTGAAAGCTTTTTGTTTGCTTAGGCTGTTTGCACCGAGTTTCTTAACACTCAATTTTAGAGATTAGCTGTAATTCTCTTTTCAGGGGAATTGTGGTACGGTCGGCACATTGAACATTGACTCTTAAACACAGCGTACATAATGATACAACGTTTTCAAAAGTGCCACCTCAGTAGACACGATCCATTAGTGGCTGACTGTATCTTGGATACTTAAGTCAAAATTTAATTCATACACATACTTATGTAATACATACATATATATACATACAATACCACGTGGTGGTCTCTAAACTTAGAATTTCTTTTTCATAAATTTTCCTTCATCGAAAATGCTTATAGTTTAACTATAAGTAATACGTACTTATGTATCTTAACGTGACATGCTTTCAACTTAGCTACTATTCATTTTTTCACCTTAAATAAGTGAGGCTTTTTTTACACCTAACCATTACGTCACTGGAGTCAAAGGTGATCCATCATTACGCCGCCGCCGGAATGCCCCGGGGCAACCAACGAGGCACCCGGCGAGGCAACCGAGGCGGTTACGACACAATAAACATCTTGTAACGCCAGTGTGAGCTGAAAGGATTCGCTCGCATGCTTTATTACCTGTTTTCAGAGGGGATTGTGAACGGGGACGTAGGTACCTAAGTGATATCATTGTGACGTCATAAGTATTAGACATTGGTTTGAGTTGTCGTGACATGAATGGGTTTTCTCACAGCACCTATAATCGAATTCTCCATTCAAAATACATCGTACTATACATCGTATATTTATTTCATTTTAGAAAAAACTTACAGCTTTAAATCTAGTTGAGTTCCAAATCAAACGGGACCTTAACGTTTCTGTACTCTACTCCTGCAGAAGTCATGAACTACATTCATCTTCTAATACTCATATGCTAGTGACGCCATCTGAGTTGAGCTTTCTTCCTAATAGTATTAAACGCTTCTGTACACTACTCCTGCAGAAGTCATGAACTACATTCATCTTCTAATACTCATATGCTAGTGACGGCATCAGAGTTGAGCTTTCTTCCTAATAGTATTAAACGCTTCTGTACTCTACTCCTGCAGAAGTCATGAACTACATTCATCTTCTAATACTCATATGCTAGTGACGCCATCTGAGTTGAGCTTTCTTCCTAATAGTATTAAACGCTTCTGTACTCTACTCCTGCAGAAGTCATGAACTACATTCATCTTCTAATACTCATATGCTAGTGACGCCATCTGAGTTGAGCTTTCTTCCTAATAGTATTAAACGCTTCTGTACTCTACTCCTGCAGAAATCATGAACTACATTCATCTTCTAATACTCATATGCTAGTGACGCCATCTGAGTTGAGCTTTCTTCCTAATAGTATTAAACGCTTCTGTACTCTACTCCTGCAGAAGTCATGAACTACATTCATCTTCTAATACTCATATGCTAGTGACGCCATCTGAGTTGAGCTTTCTTCCTAATAGTATTAAACGCTTCTGTACTCTACTCCTGCAGAAGTCATGAACTACATTCATCTTCTAATACTCATATGCTAGTGACGCCATCTGAGTTGAGCTTTCTTCCTAATAGTATTAAACGCTTCTGTACTCTACTCCTGCAGAAATCATGAACTACATTCATCTTCTAATACTCATATGCTAGTGACGCCATCTGAGTTGAGCTTTCTTCCTAATAGTATTAAACGCTTCTGTACTCTACTCCTGCAGAAGTCATGAACTACATTCATCTTCTAATACTCATATGCTAGTGACGCCATCTGAGTTGAGCTTTCTTCCTAATAGTATTAATTTAGATAAATACAAAACTCCTTCAAAAGTTTTGTCTAAAACACTTTTTTAATAACGCCTAGAGGACAGGCCAGCTGTCACCGACGGTAAGATTCCTTGTCCACGGTCCTTGGGGGTATTTTACAATTGTTATAAAAGTTTTTCACAAAGAAAACTCGGTTACTTTGAGGTGCAAGCAACTGAAAATCTTTACTTCACTTTTAATTAAATTTCCTTTCGCTTTGGGTGCGGAAATTAGTCTCTGTTAAACAAATACTTAGTGGTAGGGATTTCAATGTGGAGTCAGTGTGGAAATGAAAAGGGGATACTTTTATTGTTTGATTTTAGACTTAAAAACATTTGTAGCTTTTGAGATGTTGCACGTAGAAAAAGTATGAAAGCCTACTTTAAAATTTACGACCTATATGGGAAAGATTGGATGGTTACGTTTAGTTTTGCACCTTCTGAGTATTGATACACAAACTTGATTTTAAAAGATGCGCTTACATCTATACTAGGAAGCGGTGGAGAAAATAAGTATTTAACAGTGTTATAAGAAATTATTTACATAACTTACATAATTATTGTGTGCGAGTAGGTACCAACATGCAATAAAAGATTAAATAAAATAATTTTATTGTGAAAGAATATTATTGAGTAGTTAAGGTGGGTATTGAGAAAGATTTTTAATTAAGTTCGACTTTAAATTAATTATTAACATTTTTTTTATCTAACTAACAAACTAGCTTTTACAAAGTTATACGGCCGCAAATCTTATCCGGAACAAAAGTAGTAATGGGAGATTTAACTTTAACTACCATGCAATATAACTTCAATTATCCTACAATGTACTTAGACAATAGTCGTGGAACAAATGTATAGTGTTTAATACCCTTACGTCTTTGTATTACGTCATGAAACATCTTTATTGCTCTTGTAAACATGAATTATTGTCGAGTGATTAAGTCTGCAAACAGAACTTGGGCAAAGAATGAGTCATGTTCCGAAGGCAACAATGTGAAATACCAGCTGCCAATAAAAAGTTTTTCGGGACTGGGCAAATGGAATGAGAAAAGATACTAATGTTATGGTAGAAAATACAGAACGACAAAGTCACTTACGTGATGATAGTAAAAGTCCAACAGTAAATTCTTCTTTGCCTTCTTTAATAACCGTAAATAATGATAGGTTAAGTTTATTTTAGGTTAAGGCGGTATACACTTTGATTAGTCAAGTGCCAAGTGTTTAGTGCTTATGCACTGTTTAGTGTATAGTGTTAGTAGATAATGTCCTACAGTATAAGGTGTTCAAATAACAGGAGAAACGAACACGAGGCTTTGGTGACATAAACTAAACACTAAACACTGCTGCTTGTCCAGACGTGTTTAGCTGCAAGTGAGGGGTGAAGGCGGGACGCACGGAGGAGCTACTCGCAGAAAAAATAAAACGCGCTATAAATACTGTACTTCGCTAAAACTAAAACTAAACACTAAACAGAAGCTGTCCGAACGTGAAGCCACTCGCACTAATCACTAAGCAAAGTATATCTTTAGATTACATTAGGTCATGCATGACTATGGTAAAACCTAAGGTAAAAATCCGAATTTAACGATCAATACGGATTTTTACTAATTTTCACCATCATCAATAGTAAATTTTAGACTTTACCGGTAAATCCTAGGATTTATTGTAGTTCGGGCTTTTACAGTAACTAAACACGGCTTCATGGTTTACCATTCGTCACCCGTTATCGCGGAGGCTCATCACGTAGTAACTTTTGTCGAATTAACTTTCTGTTCAAGATAATTAAATTTTCGTGTCTGTCATCATTAAGTAGGAACTTTATAATTGTCATTTTAATGTAATTATGAAGATTGATGGAACAAAGCGAAGGTTCGGACGTCAAATTCATCTCAACGTAGATCATTTAAAATAGTTGGGAATTTATTTAGACAATCTTCGCAGCATCTCTTTTCCGCGTTTTTGCTTCGCAACTCTCTTTCCACTACAGTTTTACCTGAAAAGAAGTATATTCTTTAGTAGGTAGGTACCTAATTAAATGTTATTTATTTGCTAAGAACAGGCCACTAGGTAAGACAGATGGAGTTATTTGCTTAGTTATTGTAGTTAGTTCCGCCATTTACTAACGACAGAGAAAACTGAGTGAGCAGATGCGAACGAACAGTTTCGTTCTGCACTGAAAAGACTATTAATCTTTTAGTTCGTTATCAAAGTATCCGCGCTGGCTGGCTAGACGTGATTGTATAGCCTCATAAACCCAAACTAAATTGTCGACGTTTCATGTCGAGGGTCCCTGAGGGATTCAATTTTACAAGCTGTCGTGTGGTCCAATATGATAGCCGTAGCAATGACATTCGATAGATTTTATCAGTGATTTTATTTCCATCCGGTTCTTACGGTTTTTAACACGATTAGACTGACATGTGGTAGCATCTAACATTGTTAGCTAATCTTACAACACCTTTTCATGACCGGAGGAGGGGAAAGAGAAGGGAGGGATGGGGTCAGGGGAGGGGGAGGGGAAGTCGAAGAGAAGAAGTGTAGTGTTTTTATGCGAATGAAGTCTTGTCGAAATACTGTTATAGACCTCAACAATTCGTGTCCAAGCTTCATTAGACTCCGCCTTTCAAAGAGGTATTTGAATTTACAGTTCGTATGGGAGTTGGGAGGCGAGTTGCAAATTGCCCTCTCAATCGACTGTTGCTGTCACCGTTGTGTGACGTGACCTTTTTACGATGCGTGACGTCACGCGTGACTGACGGCCCGACACAAATGGATGTACGTGCTGCGCCACCATCCGCGCACCCCCTAAATTAACTTTTAGCTTTGCACGCGGCTCTGCCCGCAGGAGTAAGTGTTATTTCCATAGAAACGAGAATAACATAAAATTAAAATCATAAAAAGCGTATCACAGACACACGCGGCCTGCGGTGGCGGTGGCGGCCTGTTGTATTTCATATGCAATGTATATGAGACTTCGACACGCGCGGCCTGCAAATATTGAGGCTGCGGCCTGCGGCTTGCCGGTCTGTGAGCGTATCCCAGGATACGCTTTAAAGGACATTATGTCGACATAAATAGACAATGATATATATTTAAATATGTTATTCACCTGCTCTACAATTCTACAAATTTTAGGGAGTTCAAGTGTTGAAGTTCCCGAGGTGATATTTAATTGTATCCGGACAGATTGACATTCGGCCAATATAAATTATGTGGTCGTGCTCAATTGAGCAGAATTGAAAGCATCACCACTACCTTCCACTACAACATTAATATTTTATTATCTGACATTAGCATCTGTCAGTTTTCTTCAGATAATTAAAAATCGGACTTAAATTATATTTTTTAATAGTTTTACGGCCAATTGGAAACAAGTCTATAAAGGCCAAATACATAAAACCGCAGCACAGCCTAAAAGGCACAACTAGTGCCATTTGGTGATCCACACTGCAGCTATCACCGCACTAAACTGATAATGGGTTAAATGTCGATTTACCAATGGACAATTTAGAACAATCCGGTAGAGCAACCAATTCGAAATTAAACCACAGATTAATTATAATATAGTCACTACTCGTATTCTTGTCACACCATGTACAGAGGGTTGTTCTCGGGTGCTGGACACCGTATCCAATTATGCGGCCAATCACGCTAGTGATTATCTGTCCCACATGCATGCCGTTGATTAAACCGGGCCCGTGTGCAGTAGCCGATATTGGAGCTTTGCGGCCGGTGCTACCTATCCAATTACCTATCTAAGATGTTGAGAGAACGGTTGTGCTGGCAAGGAAAACATCGTGAGGAAACCTGCATACGTCACAGATTGGAATTTTTATTCCAAGGGAAGGCATCTAAAAATGGATTGGGGCACCGTTGGTGGACTCGGGTTGGCCCAACCGATCCTAAAATAATCGAAATTGTGCGAGGTCTTGGTATTCCTCTCAAGATAAGATCATCTGTGGTTTTCCAGTTGATGTTTAGTAAATACATATTTGTTTCGGGAGTTGTTTATTGTTGTAAAGGAAAATAAAACTTGCTCAGGTTGGTTTGCTCGAAACCACTTAATTAGTTAAATAGCTAATATTTCAGGGAAGTTCTTAGCCATCATTTTAGTCAAAATTCGAATATCGGGAGTTTTCGAATTTTCAAATTTATTAAAGTTATTTAAGAACGAGTGTGTCTATCGAGCGTCAGTGAGCGTCAGTGGCCTCGGGGATAAGACGCGACCTATCATATCGAAAGGTCCGAGGTTCGATTCCAGGTTGGGCCATATACCAATGGGTTTTTTCTCGAAACTTAAGTACATGTACTGACTGCTCACAAACGGTGAAGGAAAACATCGCGAGGAAACCTGCATACGCCGAAGAAGAAATTCTTAGGCGCATGTGAAGTCCACCAACCCGCACTGGGCTAGCGTGGTGGACTATAGCCCGCACGCCCTTGTTGAGAGGGTAGGCCTGAGCCCCAGCAGTGGGGAGATTAATAGGCTGTTGATGAGTGTGTCCATTTACTTACCAAAAATTAATTGTGAACATTACATCCTCGGTTTCATTGCGCCCTCGCCTTCTGCTCGGGCTGTACAATCCAGCCTCGAGTGTAATGAGCAACTTAGCTCACATTATTTGTACTGGGGATTTTAAACGCTGCAATTTTCAAATCACCCTCGTGTTTACCCTTGAGGTTAGGTTAGGTATCTGTGAGGTAAGATGCGGCGACCATAACGGCTTTACGTCGGGTCGAGCGAGTCGACTCCCAATCTAACAAATAACTTGATTACGGAGGGTCTTTGTAGTATCGCTTCACAAAGACGAACGTTGTCATCAATTTCACTTGTAGATTTCTGTTATTTGTTTGCAAATAAATATTCTGTATGTAGAAATTAGAATTAAGTTTACAATGATCTTCATATCGACAATTTCAAAACCACGAACGTGCAACAATCACACGCTCCAAATTCAATCAAACTAAAGAGCGAAGAAGTATTAGTTCATACTTTATTTGAAATTGTGAGATTCGAATAAAAACAAATGCAATTATGATAAGCTAGTCTGAAGTAACAAAGTAGATGATTATAGACCATAATTTAAAATCAAAAGAAAAAATCTGGAAAGCAAAGGGGGCTTTTACATTTTAGACACAGGCGGATTTTGGGGTTTTCAGTTTTACCATTTGGCCATAGGTAAATAGTATTGATAAAAATAATAATAATCCAAATCAATTATCTGGTTAAATTCGATTAAGACCACCACGCCAGGTGTAATTTAGCTCACAGGTGCCTATTTTCAAGACGACAGATTAATTTATTATTAGTTCAAAAGCGAAGTTTACCAGTTTGTGCCGTGTTCCGGTTCACGTGCTAACAAACTTTATCCGGCCTATGTGTTGCTGCACGTAGCCTGAGGGGAAAGGGCTTTCTGAAGATCCGAATTGGCTAAAATTATTACTTGAAATCTTGAAGAAGCATAATTATAACACGTAATCAGTGTTTTTGAAGGATATTTTTCTTACCCGTAGGTACTTAGTGTTTCCATTTGGTTTTGTTCTTTTAATCCCCCGATTGATACATATATATATCTATATGATGAGGGAAAAGAAAAACTGTAGAATGCGGAAGCCTACCATTAATTATTATTAATTGTATTTATTCTCTCTTATGGTGATAATTATGAATGTAATGTACCTAATCAGGTCAGGTTGGTTAGCTTCTTCCTATTTAATTGCATGCTGTTTTTAATTTATTTAAGACAATTTAAATAGTTACTGAGACGGGTTCTGGAGTGGAGACCGCGGACCGGTACGCGCAGCGTGGGACGCCCCTCACCAGGTGGACCGACGACCTAAAGAAGGTGGCCGGAAGCGGCTGGATGCGGAGGGCGGAGGACCGGGTGTGGTGGCGTTCGTTGGGGAAGACCTAGGTCCAGCAGTGGACGCTAAAAGGCTGAGATGATGATGATGAAGTAGTTACTTATGGGCATGGTATTACATCTATTGATTTTATTTACTACCTATGGCAAATAAATAATTTTAACTTTCGATTTTGCATGGTTCGAAACGCACTTATCTCCCCCTAATAGGGTAGAAAAGTATTATAATCAATAAATAAAAGATTTTCAAATTTTTCGAAACTTGACTTGGTATGATTAATAATGCAATTCGTCGAAATCGTACTCCAATACTTACATACATATCTTCACGCTATGTCCCTGGCGGGGTAGGCAGTAAGAACGGAGCGCCAAGTATCGCGATCCTGACACACCTCTGTCGCTTCGCTCATTCTCATCATTCTCTTACTCCAATACTTACTTCGTTCAATTGTCAATTTCGTCCAACACTCACTTGGTCCAACTCGCTTTTCGGCCAACCTAATAGTGGTAAAGCCCCCTTTTCCTGCGAGGTAATAGAATTGTCGGAAAATAAGAAAACGTCATCGGCTGAGGTCGCCGCTCGCCAGGCCATTCGATTTGCCGAACGAAGTTACCCGGATACCGATCCGGGGAAAAATCTCCTCGAGTGTATTGCCGAAGGGGAAATTTATATATCGGCCATTAATTTATTTTACAAAACATTGAAGATAAAATACGCAGTGAAAATACCGCTTGACATAAACGATTTTCGGTGTAAAACTTATTAGATTTTTTTGTTCTAATAAATACAGTAACTCTGTTTTTGTTGAGCACAAAATTAATGATGTTTTTGAAATGGCTAAGCTGACAAAAAAACTTTTTTGAAAGTATACGAGTACATTAAATTCAGTTTACTTAATCGGTTAAGTTTGGTAAATCTTACTTTACCGTTAATCTTAGGATTTACCGTAGTCGGACTTACAGTGGCTTTTACGATACAGTCGACCGCACGTATGTGGAAACACTGACCTTGAGCTGGTAGCCTATTAGGGAGTTTCAATACTATGCGAGCGTTAAGTTATACTTTGTTACCACTGACGTGCGGTCGACCGTACAAAGATAGTGGCTGTAGGTAACACTAAATAGGTACCTATTGTGTTACTTTATGTAGACCTACCTATATAATTAAAACCATTTCACGGTAATCTTCTCAGCTGTACCTTTCTCCACATTACAAATACCCTAAAAACCTAAACGCCCACAACCTACCTAACCCTAATTCCTTAATCCCGGGGATCTCCACAAATCTCGATAGAATTTGCCGGCTCATTTGTCTCGGTTCCTTCCCTCAGAAGTCGTGACCTCACGGTGTCTGAGAGGCTATTCTTGAAGCCCCATTCGAAGGAGCGTCGATCGACTTAGCTCGCTAGAAGCGTCAATTTTTGACAATATCTAAAATCTTAGCTTATGCATGCCTATCAGGTAAGCCTAATCATTGATTAAATAATGAAAGTCAAAATGTTTTATTACATTATACTTTACTTACCTATTAAAAAATTAATTATCGACCAAACCATTTAATAACGACCAATTTTTATGAACAAGCACAACCACACAAGGTCATACCGGATGCGATCCGCATCAACCTCGAACCCATGCTCGTTTGCTAATAGTTTGAGAATAGAACCCTCACACTTAAGGGGCAGTCACGTATCAACGAAACACTGTAACCCTCAAGTGACAATAAATGTTTATTATTAAAATCACGTCTTTACTCTATAACCATTTATAGCTTAAAATTGAAATTCGAGCAGTTTACAGTTAATGAGAAAAAAAAGTTCTTAGCAAACATTTACTTACCTTATTAACCTTGATGGAATAATACAATCAAACTATGTCATATTCAGAAAAGAACGAAGAAATTTTAACGATAAAAGCAGACTAGTGTTGCCTTAAGGGGAAGGTGGCATCCGACCGTTCGCGTGCGACCGCAAGGTGAAACCCCGGTGGTGTTGTTACGGCAACGGCCCAAAGGCACAAATTGAGTTCGAATCCGGCGTAAACCCATTTATAGAGTAATCTGAAAATACGGCCCTAAACGCGCGATTTGAAATTAATCACGATCGATCGCAACCGAAAATCGTAATATACGAGTTATTGAAGCAAGCTCATCTACACGTGTAATGTCTCTTAGATAATACACTAATTTTACATTCTGTAATCAGTTCTATTGCGACAAGATTAATATCGGGGTTTAGCAAGTTATCCAGGGCATCACAGACAGTCCCTGTCTGCAGGAGCGCGAGACAGTACAGGAAGGGGATTCAGATCCGAAACGGGACTGAGTAGATCATGACCTCTCGGCAACGAGCGACCTGCACAGTGCTGCCGTCGGCTAGAACCTATGAAGCTGGACTTGTAGGCCCGGGAGGAATTGTACATAACTCCTGCTTTCGTGGAGCCAGTGTCGGGAGCAGGCCTTCTAAGAATAAGGGCTTTAGTTCGAAAGGTTCTATTGAGCTTTATTTGTGAATCAGCAAGACTCGTCCATCGCGGAAAATTAATTAGCAAATCACAATCGGAATATTCATGATCCAGGCCCTGCAATTAGCAAATTTGCTGCGTTCGTTCCGTTTCCAATTTCATTTGTATCGAGTTGCCGACGAATCAGCGTGAGGGTCTCTGTGTACATGCGGAATCGTAATAATTGAAATGTTTTTCGGGGTAAAATCGATGTAATGAAGAACGTTAATATTTTAATGATTTGGTTTATAAAGCGAACGTTATACAGGGAAAATCGAAAAGTGAATGAACCATTTATTCCCGGCCCCAGAATTCCAGGTAGCGGGTTCAAACCCTGTTCGCGATTTATCGTTTAACATTTAATGGGCTCCCTAAACGATCATGCGGCATGACATGCATTACGTGCTGTCACTCATGCATGATCAGACGATCATGCATGAGTGACAGCACGTGAGTCAACCACTACAGCTAGACAGCTGTAGTGGTTGACGTGCATGACATGCAAACTACGTGCTGGCCGTTGCTTCACTGTATTGATTGATAGCAAGCATGATGGTCCATCATGCAGCATGACATTCACGTAAACGTTGCATGCAAGGGACGCTTTAAAAGTCTAAATACCAAAGGCACATTCATAATACGCGTTTTTAACCCAATAGCGACAAGGAGGGTCATCATCATCAACAGCCTATTTAGATGCCCCACTGCTGGGGCTCAGGCCTACCCTCTCAACGAGGGTGTTCGGGCTATAGTCCACCACGCTAGCCCAGTGCGGGTTGGTGGACTTCACATGCGCCTAAGAATTTCTTCTTCGGCGTATGCAGGTTTCTTCACGATGTTTTCCTTCACCGTTTAAGAGCAATCAGTAAATGTACTTAAGTTTCGAGAAAAAACCCATTGGTACATGGCCCAGCTGGGGATCGAACTCCGGACCTTTCGATATGATAGGCCAAAAGGAGGGTAATGTTTTGGAATTAATATCTTATCTGTTCATAGAGGGTCATGTCAACCCAGCGATACTTTGATCCTTCGGGATCTTTTGTGTCATCCCCGTTGTCATGTAGGTATTGACTGTCCCTCCCAAAAAGATTATCTTCATAAAAGTTATAGAGGGTACTACTTTATATTATACTTACTACGTACGTACTACCTATGATAAATGTTTCGGTCATATTTTATTAAATAGACAAAGCAAAAGCACTTATACTAATTATTCAACTAAAAATGTGTCTTGAACTTATTAAAGAATTGCACTTTAAATATCATATTCATAAGATTTACTTCGATTAAATCTATATTGCGGATTTGTCTATACGTAATGTCCTTTCATTCAATTGAAAACAAAACACGAACGCACCGCGCGACCGCAGCACGCGACGCGCTCAAGGCGACTGATCATTAAATAATGCTTACGGTATGTTTATGCACTATTTATCATGCTAATATTTGAGCACTGGTCCTGTATCTATAGGTGAATTATTATGAATACTCTATATAGGGAATATAATGATTGACGTTTGAATTAGCCCCAGCAGAAAACCAGCGCTGCGCCTCTCGGGTGCAGCATTATGCTGAGTTGGTGACCTCTTTGCATCCACAGCATCGTCTACCTGATCTTTATTAGGTTTAATTAATTAATTATTTTTTTTTGTTGTCGATTAAATGATTTTCTTTCTTTCTTTATTAATTACTGCAACTGTAATTGAAATATACTGATATGATAATGGTTTAGTGTCACTGAGTCAGTATTTTCCCATCATAATATTCACCGATGTGACCAAGTAATACCACAAGCGAAGACAGGTCTATCAATTGATGTATTTTAATTTAAATATACATCGTGTACCAAAACAAAGGAGGCATTAGCTTGGATTAAATTTTAATCAATTAATTAAAAAGGGTAATGTTTGCCTTGCCCGCCGCCCGCCGGCTGTGGCCGGGTCCTGCAAATCCGCGATTATCTTCACGGGTCAGCCCGCAGTGACATTTTGAACACGGAATAATGATCGTTGAATTCAAGTTTTTGTCATGACTTTTCGACAAACAAACTGGGTACCTATTACACACCTACACTAAACACAAAATCGTTTTGTTCTCGTGAGCAACAATGTGTAGTGTTTAGAACATCCTTACCACAAGACTGTGATGCGACGTCGCATAAAAGATACCTAACGTTACTTAGAAGAAACAGATTTTTATGATGGACCCTTTCGAAAAAAAAAACACCTGTATTTTTTAATACCATGTTTTTTTCCGCACATTTGTCCGGTTCGATTCTCAGGCTGGTGATTATTCAAAATTCTTGGAATGCAGTTTTTTTTTACTTAAAAAAAGATATTAAGTTTGTAAAATTTGCTATATTCAATATTTAGGGTGCTTTGCTTTCCCTCCAGCTGTGTGATTCTGTAAAGTATGAATTAAAACTCGACCATCACATCGCAAGTCACTTACTTCACTCCGCATCCGATCATGAAAGACCTTGATGTCGCATTGTGTAAACAAATACAAGCTACACAATAAACACTTCACTTGCGAAGTAAAGTGAGTATTGAACTGTAAATCATTGAGTTAGAGACCGATCTCACTGCGGATTCAGGATCGAGTTGCACAAATACGTTTACAGAATAGCAGGGCAGGGGGCATTCGATTAGTTCACCCTGTACAAGGAAGTATTAATGTTATTAAGAGAACACCATTTAATATTTAATACCCATTGTTTCGTACACAGTTAATGGAAGCCTAATACTATTATGCGGATTAGGCTTAGTAATGAATGTTTAATTTACTTGTGGTGCTGTTAAAACCAAATTGCTTTTTATTCCATGAATATTTCAAGTGTGATGTTTTGATAATGTTATACATATTAAAAGGTACCTAGTCGGAATTGCTAATTTACTTACTGCAAGGAAAATTATGAAAAAAATATTTTCCAACTAAAGATGTTATGTATGATACATATAAAAGGCTCAAGGTCACCCAGTGGGCAATGGAGAGAGCTATGCTCGGAGTTTCCCTGCGAGATCGAATCAGAAACGAGGAGATCCGCAGGAGAACCAAGGTCACCGACATAGCTCAAAGGATTCGCGAGATCCAAGCTGAAGAGGCAGTTGGCTGGGCACATCGCTCGTAGAACTGACGGCCGTTCGGGCAGAAAGGTTCTCGAGTGGACGTCTACAGGCTGACATGGTGATGATGTTTTATAAAAGAGGCCTATATAGTCGAGGTACTTATTCGCTCGATATATTTGCGTGCATCGTCATTCGTTCATCACTCATTCTCTCGACAGTCCGTATCAACGGCGCATGCCATTTGATGACATTTTTAATCAATCCAGCAGCCTATATAATGTTTTTTTGTTTAATGTTTGGACAAATTTACACACGGCTTTTTAAGTCCCAAACTAAGCTGAAGCTTGTAAATGGGTACTCAACCACTGATACATACATATATTTTTAAATAAATACATACTTAAGTACATTTACTGACTGCTCTCAAACGGTGAAGGAAAACATCGTAAGGAAACCTGCATACGCCGAAGAAGAAATTCTTAGGCGCATGTGAAGTCCACCAACCCACAGTGGGTTAGCGTGGTGGACTATAGACCGAACACCCTCGTTGAGAGGGTAGGCCTGAGCCCCAGCAGTGGGGACATGTTAAGGCTGTTGATGAAATACATACAATAGTAATTACGTCATCTCTTTAACTTTCTAAAGCCGAAACATCCTACCTAATTTATATATATCTAAATGCAATTATATCACCCGTAATTCACCCTGACAGCACACCTCATCCAATAAACATAAATTGACACTTGCCGCGACAAAATGTCTCGAACAAATGAAATTAATTATAACACCAACTCGCAGCCGCAGCCGCGGGTGGAGAAAGTGCTCCAGTTTGTATTTAACTCGGCAAAATACAGAAGCAACCTTTACTGTGCCTGCCAATATTATCTGCGTACCTTTCGTAAATCAGCAACACTGGACGATTCAAGATTGCAGTTGAGTTTTTAAACGGGACCACCAGTTGCTCCGAGAGCCGTGATCGTCTAGTGGTTAGGACCCTACGTTGTGGCCGTAGTAACCCAGGTTCGAATCCTGGTCACGGCAGTGCAAACTGTCGCGGCGGAGATTGCGTTTTTGCATTTTTTGGTGCACCTTTAACTGAAATCTTGTTGAAACTATAGAAGAAAGATAGGGTACTCCACTTCACTTGGTGTAGCGTATTTCTGTATTGCCCAAAAACGCCCATGTGTAGACGACAAATATTTGGTTTATTTGTGCAAAATATGGCCAGTAAGGCGAATAGCAAATTCTTGTTTCCGCCCGCTTGTCGGTTCTTGGTCACGCATCAAAAGACTCAATAGACAATCATTCAAGTTATTTGCTGTTTTTATCCAGAGTTGATGGCCGGCTTGTATATTTTAATTTTTGCACGAATATTTTGGCCAAATACAGCGACACCGCTACACAAATATACGCTACACCAAGTGGTGCCTTTGCGTTGCATAAACGAAAAGATCGTGGAATTATCAGTGCTATATAGTATTTTCCACTAAAACAGTAATATTGAGCAAAGATGTAAATGACATGTAATCATGACATGTATGTCGTTCGTTTCGTCTGGACTTTTAGTGCTTTGTGTACGATCATATTTAGTAAGTAAGTAACGTAGATATCTATCGTAGATATATTCATAGGGTTCAACAATAAATGTGGCATAAATATAGCTCACAATGCCAAATACAAAAGTTAAAGCAAATTTATTCTAATCGAAATCAATTTCTTTAAAAACAGACATAGACATATATTTTGGCTTGATAGTTATTGTGCAAAAATATGAGACGAAACGTCGATTTACCGACGGCATTCTTTTTTCTTTTAAAAAGTTTCATCAATCAGGCGCACGAGGCAAGCGACAACAACAATCCTTTCTCTAAAAGGACTTCGAATCAATTTAGACTTAAAAACTAATCAAAAGCCGTTCATGCTCGGGACAGGGATGAGCTGAAGACAATTCCCTCATTCTTAAACGAACGAGAGGGAAATAAAGGAGGTCGGCGAGCGACGGCTGCAAGCGGCCAGGAATAGAGCCCGACCGAAGCTTCGGACTCGACAACTTTCGCCCAAATTCGGCCGAATGTCCAGCCAAAGTAGTCTACGATTACTTTGTGATATAAGAATGTTTGATTGATATGTACTCTTAGTTTACATAATTGAACTTTACCTATTCTTTGTAGTAACAAGGTGAAATAAGGAATCCTATAACTAAAAGAATAAGTAATAAAATAACATTATAGACAAATTAAAAATAGATTGACCCTGAAATTATGTGAAAGGACCTGTATTAACAACAGCCATAATGGCTTGTTTATTTATTTAACATAAAATTTCACTTTCGTCTGCGCCGAAAGCTTCAATAAAGCCGAAGTTCTGTTTCGATCTAAACCTGCCTGGATTCGGACTCTAGCTTGAACTTAATACCGCCGTCTAGACGACCGGCGATTCCATCGACATTATGTGGAGTGGTGTTTTTTCACTCATTTTACAACGGACTTGCCCGTTGCCCTCTTGGCAATGCAATTAGGTGCAGTCCTGTTGAAGCTCCATTTTCTGCTGGAAATTGTTGAGGTTTTGTTTTGCGATAACGACGCTTGCTCGGTAAAGTTTTATGTTTGCCAGGGTTAATAGTTCGAATAGAATCGCATCGAGCGAAAGTCCGGAATAAAATTCTACTACATCTATCTGCTGTGTTCCAGTTAAGGATGGTACCTATATTGTAACTGTAAAAGGCCACTACCTGTACATTTTGACCACTTCTTAGCAGCAGTAACCTAATCAGTGGGCAGGTGTTAACAGGACGGGCAGTATCACAGGTCATTATAAAACCATAGCGAGCTTTTTCCGTGTTCTGTGGGCAGTACTATAAAGCGCTGCTGCCCACGCACAATGGTTCAGCTAGTTTGAATTCGGTGAAATCATTCGAGTTTCCCTGCGAGATCGAATCATAAATGAAGAGATCCGCAGGAGAACTAAGGTCGCCGACATAGCTCAAAGAATTGCGAAAATCAAGTGGCAGTGGGCAGGGCACATAGCTCGTAGAACTGACGGCCGTTGGGGCAGAAAGGTCGCTTGGCGACCACGTACTGGAAGACGCAGCGTAGGCAGGCCTCCCACCGCTGGACCGACGATCTGGTAAAGGTCGCGGAGCCCAAAACTGAATTGGGTTAGCGCAGGTCCGGTTGTCGTGAAGATCCTTGGGGGAGGTTTTGTCCAGCAGTGGACGTCTTTTGGCTGATATGATGTGATGAGCGCATGCATCGTCATTAGTTAAGGTTGGTATTTGTTTGATTTGGAGCATTCGATTTCCCTCTCCTACATTTTAAAACATTGTTAAGAAATTGACAATAGATATAATGGATCTTTAGAAACGATAAACGCTCTCATTCTTGCAAAAATATATCTTGTTACATATTCATTGCATGTCCTTACTTTTAGACGAACGAGAAAATAAAATACAAAATTTCCTGCTCCTTAACCTAACGACGTCTTTAGTCGGGTCGTACTCAGAATTTAGGCGCATACAGTATTTTAAGGAGTTTCAACCTTGAAAGTCCCCGAATTCGCGATTTTTATTACGAAAATGCCAAGTAATGCTTCTACAATTATATGGCGAGTCGGTGACAGACGTCTGGGAATGCCATGAAAATCATATTGCCTCATAACAAATTGCTAGCGAATGCTAGCGACGACGTCTTTTAATATCCATACTGAAGAATTATAATTCGCTTTCAGATCAAACCTATAACCCCATTTACTTAATTTATCTATCAACGCATATACTTCATGTGATGTAGAAAAGACCTATGTATATAGATTCGACGCTGCTAGAAATACTCAGTGATAGCATGTTGCCATCAAAATCATCATAGCAACAATAAGAACAGAATGCTCAGCCTGCCCTGCAACTATCTGTAGGTGTAATTAATCATAGGCTGATAATTCAAACAAACAGTCATTCCTTTCTGGGTTGTGCCAAAATCCATAATGTAAATAGGTATTACGTTACTAAAACAGGAATATAATGAGCGAGTATATCCATTCGCCTTATCTGGTTCCGCCATTGAATGGAGGTATTTGTGTTTACGACCTCTATACGCTACATAAGTACCTACCACTATAGGATGCGATAGGAAATTCGCGACCAAGAACAAAACGCCGTCGTTGAGATTGGTAATTGGTAGGCCTGAGCCCCAGCAGTGATTTTTTTAATAATATATTCAGCTAGATCTCGTTGAGCCCTTTCATTTCAGTACCATGAACATGGGTCTAGCCACAGAACACAGAAAAAGCTCGTAAAATATTTCTATGGGTCTAGCAGTAGCCATTCCGGAGATATGGCCAAAAGTATTTTGATTTGCCCAAAGTATTGTGACAACCCTAAGTCGTGATCATTCAGTTCAGACAGTTCACAATTTTAATAAAACTTGATATTTTTTAAATTTCCGCGCATTATTTGAGAAAAGTACTATATCTGAAGTATATTTTGTTCCAGTTCCCACGGCTGGTGCTTGATGCGGCGGCGTGATGTATAACGCGAGCGAGGGGGCCGCGGCGGGCGGCGGGGAGGCACCGGCGCAGGAGCACCTCACCGCGCTCCTCGCACTCTACATCCTCGTGTCTTTCGTCGGAACTGTTGGTGAGTTTCATCGGGGGATTAGTTGCCCGTGATAGGTACAAGGTCAAGAATTCATCTATTCTTATAAGTTTCGGAATATTTTCCATCGAGATGATTTTGGCTTACATACCTATCACCTTGGTTGTCAAAAAGAATTAGTATCACAACGAGAAAGTTCCAGCATAGTTGTCAATGCCGATCCAGATATGTATACCTTTCTTAGAACAACTCATCATCATCATATCAGCCTGTAGACGTCCACTGCTGGACAAAGGCCTCCCCCAAGGATCTCCACGACGACCGGTCCTGCGCTAACCTCATCCAGCTGGGTCCCGCGACCTTCACCAGATCGTCGGTCCACCTTGTGGGAGGCCTACACTGCGTCTTCCGATACGTGGTCGCCACTCGAGAACCTTTCTGCCCCAACGGCCGTCAGTTCTACGAGCGATGTGCCCAGCCCACTGCCACTTAGAACAACTCATTTTTGAGGTTTTTTAAGTGTGTTAGTACTCTCAAATTAGGAACAGGGCGAATTGGGGCAGACCATAAGGAACGAGACCACAGAATATATCATTAGGGAGCGGGACAACTTTTGACAGTGAGTGAGTAACCAGTGACCGAAATGACATAAACTTAAAATACTATAGGTCAAAGTGTGACTTGAAGTGATGAAAATATGTGATGTTGTGTCCTTAGGCAATGTGAGCCTGCTGGCCGCGCTGGCGTCGGCGGGCGCGTCGCGGCTGCGCACGCCGCAGCTGGCGAGCGCGTGCGCCGCCGACCTGCTGGTGTGCGCCGCCAGCGCGCCGCTCGCCGCCGCGCGCGCAGCCAGGCTGCACCACCTGCCATGCCACATCACCTACTACATTCAAGTGAGATTATTGTTTACTAGCTGTTTTCTGCTTTGCTCAGCTCCTAAGGGGCGTAGCGTGGTGTTAAAGAGCCTATCTCCTCAAGAATTGAGCAAGCAAATGCAAAAGGCTACTTTCAAATCGGACTGGTAGTTCCACGGATTAGAGGTTCAAACACAAAACAAGCTCTTTAGCTTCATTGTTAAAGATAACCTTCCCTTCGATCACTAATGCCGAACCTTCCTTATCTGCTTAATACTTTTAAATAATGCTATCAAAAGCTAGCATTATTTAAAAGTATTTCAAATTTCAACTACGCTTAGATAGTAGTGGCTGAGAAAAGCATCTGTAATAGACGGTTAGACTTAAGGGATCCTTTAAAAAAAAGTGAGGAACCCTAAGAACAATTGGTTCAGATACGCAATATTTTGTGAACCCAAAAGAGGTCACTTTACGAGCAAGAGTGTTGGAAAATGTGAAATAATCCGTTGTTCCTCCCTGTAGTCGTTCCCGGTGGCTGCCAGCACGCTGTCCCTGGTGGCGATGGCGGTGGACCGCTCGGGCGCCGTCCGCCGCGGCCGCAGCTCCTCCGTCTTCGCCAAAGCGCCCGTGGCTGTGGCCTGTGTGTGGGGCGCTGCTTTGTTGCTAGGTAACATTATACATTAGTTTTAATCGGTGTTTCCATGCATTACTTCTTATCAATTGACTTGTTTCTCTCACAGAGGGGCTATAAGCCATTTGATGTAATAACTTTCTTACCTTTCGGTATCGGAAGTGAGAAGAACGACTTCTTTTGATTTATATTTTGAGGTACCATATTTTCGTTCTTAATCCATAGAGCCACTTGAAAGCTGCTGGCGGCGGCGGCGCGCGTCATTTTGGCACCTAATCTGAAGAGTGATACAGATAGTTCACAAAAACCGTCTCATCATCATCATATCAGCCTGTAGACGTCCACTGCTGGACAAATGCCTCCCCCAAGGTTCTCCACGACGACCGGTCCTGCGCTAACCTCATCCAGCCGGGTCCCGCGACCTTCACCAGATCGTCGGTCCACCTTGTGGGAGGCCTGCCTACGCTGCGTCTTCCGATTCGTGGTCGCCAACGGTCGTCAGTTCTACGAGCGATGTGTCCAGCCCACTGCCTCTTCAGCTTCACTTCAAAAACCGTCTAATATTGACCAAAAACAAACTATACTTACAACCGCCACAAAATTTTCAATTGTTGCTTAAATTGTTGGTATTTTTACAGGTGCAGCAGCGATGGCGTCCACCTGCCTGTCATGTCCGCCGCTCGCAGTAGCGCATGCAATAATGGCGTACTGCTGCCCCGTGGGCGCCGTCGCCAAGTGCCACTGGGCGGTGCGCGTGAAGCTGACCGCGCTGTCGCTGACGGCGCGCGCCGCGCACGGCGAGCTCCCGCTGCCCGTGCCCCTCATCCAGCGACCGACGCACGTGATCATCGTGGCCGGTGTGGGCCCCCGGGAGCGCCGCGACGCCGTCGACGGCGGCGACGGCCGGGTGAAGAAGAAGCTGCAGCCGAGCCTGCTCGGGCCACAGCCGCAGACGTCGACGCTGCGCTCGCGCCGCCGGCTCGGCAACGTGCTGATGGGCATCGCGGGCATCTTCGCCGCGTGCTGGTGCCCCCACGCGGCCGTGGTGATACTGAGTGCGTGCGGACTGAACGTTCCGTCGGCGTTGGCGCAGTACGCTCTGCTGCTCGGGCACGCGCACTCCGCCATAAACGCGGCGGCGTACTGGGTGCTGAACCGACACGCGCTGACGGCCGCGTGCGCCGCGTGGCGGCTGCCGCAGCTGCGCGTGCGTGAGGAGCGACCCTCGTCTACGAACGAGGCCGCTCTGGGCGCGTTCCACCCGCGACTTGCGCGCCCCGCCCCCTCCCCGCGCCCGCCCCCCTCCAGCTTCCTGTATTGATTGATTGATTGATTGATGTCGTCCTCTATCTTCTAAGCTCTGTCGATCTGTGATTCCTGTCTCTCAGTGCCTGGTGTAGTGAGCGCGCGCCCCGCCCCCGCCGGGAGCCCGCTCTTTCGTCGTTATAAACGTGGTTGTTTGAGATTTTATGGAGAATAATATCCGTGAAGCAATAAAGTGTATGAAACACTTATAGTCGTTTTATTGTAGTCGTGAATGCCGGCATAAACGAGTGACGGCGTGTTATCTTACGGGATATGTTTCACCGAACACACGGGTGGACGTTCACCCTGGCATGCATGAGGATAGGTACTGCATACGATACTGATAGCTTACTTGCTTATTGTTCAGTAACGGCCCTTTTTATTATCAGCAAAAAATTGAATTACTGACAATAATTTTCTTTCAAGGAATTAATGTCCATTAGCGATAGATAAAGGTACCTACCTACTTTAAAAAGCTTGTAATTATGTGTTTATTTTAGAGTAGGTAATTACGTCCTCAGTAAACAAGTCTTGTCAAATTGTGAGGCAATGTAAACATAAAACACATCCGATGTTCAAAGAGCGCCAAGCACCAACCGCAAACGCAAACTTTTTAATTTATTTAATGTCCCATGTTACGGCACAAAGCTCTAGTAAAAGCTCGGCCATTACTGCAGCTAAGCCAAAAGTTTGCGACCACCACAGCTACTTAGAACTGTTGGAGCTTTGGAGATACTTGCCTTGATACTTGCCTTGATACTTGCCTTGATACTTGCCTTAATACTTGCCTTGCTCGCCTTAATTTCGCTACGAGAAACTATATAATACAAGCCAGTAACGGTCGATTGGAAACTAAACAACTAAAATCTCAAGCAATGTTTGTTGATGGGACCAACTTTGATGAAAAATGGGCATGTAATGGCTTACCTATGCAGAATCATTCTATTTTGTATTGGCAGAATTGGTAGGTAATGGTTACAAGCAATAAAATGGGTAATAAGTAGATACTTTTTATAATTGCGAAGTAAGTACTTAGTTACATGAGAGCATCAGTGGCGCAGTGGGGGAGACGCGGCGTGTCATGTAGAAAGGTCCGAGTTAGATCCCCGGTCGGGCCATTGGTTTTCCTCGAAATTTATGTACATTTTACTGACTTCTCAAACGGTGAAGGAAATATCATGAGGAAACCTGCAGGAAATATCATGAGGAAACCTGCATACGCCAAAGAAGAAATTCTTAGGCGCATGTGAAGTCACATACGTGTATAGCCAGTACGTCATCAAATCAAAACTATTTTATTGCATGTAAGTACACTGGGTACATTTATATAACGTCAGTTTTTATCTACCACCGCCTCCAAGGTGTTAGCGCTGGGAAGAAGAAGCGGTGCAACAGACCTGGCGACTTAATAGACTGTTCATTTGATTTGAAAATACCTACATTTAATTTGTTTATATAACACCGCTTCTTAGGTGGTGTATACTATAATCTAATGTTTAAATTTACCGAGTGTACTTTGATTTTTTTTAATATTTCGCAAAGTCAACTTTGGCTGTCAAAGCCAATATTAACGTAAGTACCATATATAATTTCCATTGAAAACTGAGCCATACAAATGGGGAAGCGGATCGTTACGTGTGTTCCAGTGACTGTCAACATTTCCACACACGTTCCTCTGCCGACGACGACGTGCGTAGTTTGCCTCTCTTCATATGCAAATTGAGTTTGTCGCCGAAAAATTTAGGCAGCAAAATGCATGAATTTTTTTTCTTTTTTTTTGTTCAAAGAAAAAAATGTCATCAACAGCCTAGTAACATGTCCCCACTGCTGGGGCTCAGGCCTACCCTCGCAACGAGGGTGTTCGGGCTATAGTCCACCACGCTAGCCCAGTGCGGGTTGGTGGACTTCACATTCGCCTAAAAATTTCTTCAAATTCAAATTCAAATTCAAAAGTATTTTATTGCATGTAAGTACACTAGGTACATTTATACAACGTCAATTTTTTATCTACCACCGCCTCCAAGGTGTTATATAGAGCTGGGAAGAAGAAGCGGCGCAACAAACTTCCGCAACACATCTTTTAAAATCAAGTTTGTACATAACATTATTTTGTAAAGATTGTGCGAGGCTGAAGTAACATTAACACCAGGCATCTTTGTCATTTAGATAATCGACTGTCCTATAATAAGCTTTCTTACAAAGTTGTTGTTTAATGTGGGTCTTAAATTTTCTGTCATTCATATTTAAGATTTCTTCTGGTAGTTTGTTGTAGAAGCGTATACATTGCCCCGTGAATGATTTACTGACCTTACTAAGCCTTAACTGTGGTGGTACAAGTTTGTTTTTGTTTCTTGTAACATAAGCTGTGTTCATGTCACAGTGCCTCAAAAAGAGAGATATATTTTTGCGGACATACAAAATATTCTCAAAAATGTATTGACTGGCAACGGTTAATATATTAATTTCTTTAAACTTTTCTCTTCTTCGGCGTATGCAGGTTTCCTCACGATGTTTTCCTTCGCCGTTTGAGAGCAGTCGGTAAATGTACTTAAGTTTCGAAATAAAACCCATTGGTACATGGCCCGGGCGGGGAAGAAAAAATGTACTTTGACATAATTGCCCAGTGCGTGGTGCTATAAACCCGCGATTATCCAATTTAAATTTAAGTATGCTTACTTAATTGTAGTAAAAAGTAGTCTGAAAACATACTTAGACTGGCACCTATCTACCTACTACATTATTATTATCTATCTAGGTATAGTCCGCGAAGAATTACCTGATGGCTGAATGAATATAGTCACAAATCACATCGCTGACAGTGTTTATAGTCTATGTGTGTGTAAGCGAGATAGTGTGCCACATAGAGATGTCAAAGTTTGATTCGGTTTACCGAATCAATGAACCATTTCTTGAAATTGAATGAGCGTCTCTAGTGAACCTCAGCACAGCTTTTACATCTAACATTAGTCATTGCTCAGTAATCGGCTAACTTCACACAGCCGCCATTAAACTCTACTGGGACTATATGTAGTACCTGAGTAGGTACTACCTACAAAATACGCGTGACAAAGCGAAATTCCTAATTTCAATCGTTCCTCCACACCTGTAGCGTCATCATCATCATCAGCCCACACTAGTCCACTGCTGGACACAGGCCTCCCCCAAGGCGCGCCACTGAGCCCGATCTTCGGCTCTCCGCATCCAGTCACTGCCAGCCGCCCTGCGCAGGTCGTCGCTCCATCTAGCCGGGGGGCGTCCCACACTACGCTTGCCTAGTCGTGGTCTCCACTGCTGTAGCGTCATATTAGTCATAATCATAATGGTATTATCCGTCGTAACAACGAGACATTTTCAATAACAATATTTTGAAAACAAGAACAAAACAGTGGGGTGTGAAACGAAACGCGAGGCGATAATTCGACGGCGTACTGAAGTCGGCGATAGCTGCGGGTAAGTTAGATATTGGTTCCCACAAAGTTACTGTATCAATAAAGTCATAAAGTATCAAATGAGGCACTTACTCTGCTGACCCAGTTGTAAAATCCGCCATAGAACAAAGAGTTGAAGGTACAGTCGACCGCACGTCAGTGGAAAGATTTTGGCCTTGAGCCGGCCCAGCCTGTTAGGGAGTTTCAATAGTATGAGAGACCAGTTTATACTGGTTTTGTGTTTCCACTGACGTGCGGTCCACCGTACTATCCGTGTCGTATTCTAGAGCATAGCTGCGATGCCCAATTAAAGTGAAGTTTCGAGGGCGGCCACGTGGTTCGACAACGTGGTCCGACAGTCGAACCAAGTGGAATATCAAATTCCTGATGGTCCGACATGTCTGTCGAACCACGAGGAATCAAAATTCGACTGTCGGACCACGAGGATCATTGAATTCCACTTGGTTCGACCTTTAAAACTATTTTTAAAATCAAACTTCTTGACGTTTTTTATTATATCATCTATATATATATATATTTTTATTATATCGCAGGCCGCATCTTCAATATGAAAACGCAGGCCGCGCGTGTCTGAAGTCTCACATACATTGCATAGAGAATACAACAGGCCGCCACCGCAGGCCGCGTGTGTCTGTCTGTGATACACCTAATACGAATCTGAGAATTGTATGTCTGTCTGTGTCACTCTCACATCCATTGTTTTATTTTGATTCGCATCAAAGAGTTTCTGGTTCCTGTAACTTCCTTGATCAGTTGTCGATGATTTTGCTGTATTTTATCAAACGCTTTCCGAATTCCTCGTTCCATTTCGTGGAATAATCCGCCAGAAGCCAGCACCTGTGACCTAATCCTCGCTCCGTGAGGGGCTCACTGCACGTGTCTCGGGCCGTTCTCAGAAGTAAACCAGGTCTTAACTCCATGATTGATAGAATTGCGATACCTATAATATAATAGCACCATGGTCTTGGATGAACGGATCAACGAACGCAGTCATATGAAAACAGATAACATCTACTCGGTTCCAACAAGGCGCGTAAAAAACGTACGCGAAAATTAGGCTGTTTGCTTTGTCGCTGCGTCTTTCATCGTCTTTCGGCGCAAGAAGAAAAATCTGGGTTTTGTGATCAACGACGCGGCTAGAAACACTACAAGGCACAAAACAGTGATAGCCTTTTATGGAAAATCTTTAATCTTTATGAATATTTTTTCCTCGCAATGAAGTGTGTTTAAAACCTCATATGAAACACGTGAGCATTGGTCATTCATTACTCTCTCGACTTCATTACGCCCTCGCCTTCGGTTCGGGCTGTACATTCCAGCCTCGAGAGTTAATGAGCGCCATTTATTAGGGTGCCAAACCAAAATGATAAAAAGAAACCCGTCCGTCTGTCCGTCTGTATGCCATATCACAGCTGCATATCTCGGCAACAAACCTTTTCCTGTTTGATCTGAAATGAAATACTCTACAAAAAGCACACACCTAATAGGCATCCACCAAAGTATTTTAGCGTCTAATGTGCACTAAAATCACATTTCTAACTCCACGTTAAAACACACCGAACTAACAAAACTGCATTTGCAGTGAGGCCAGTTGTCAACTGCTCCTCTACGACTAATCCCAAACCAATCTTAGCTCCACCATTCAGAAGTAATCAAAGTTGAGTAAAGTTTCAATGTTTTTGCGTTGAGTAGGTATTAGCATAGGGTTGCCACATTGTTTTACTTAATTTTATATATATATATATTTATTTGAAAATGTCGCGCCACAAATTTTTTTAAAGAGTTACTAAATTCTGATACCAAAAATATATATATTTCACATAATATTACAATATAATATAATTACGATGTAAGTATATAGGTACTTAATTAAGCAAAAGACTCCAAAACTGAACTTTCACAGACTATTTCGAGAAGAAGAAGTCGACTACGATATATTATGTGTCTGAGGGTGCTTTTTAATCAATTCCAAATCAATTTATAACTAAAGTAAAGTATAAACAAGCTGTAAATGACTGGCAACCCTAATGTATAATGTACTCTAATCGGCAGCAGGAAACATAATGCATTTGTTATCTCTCGAATAAAAACCAATTACACGGCATATTATCTCTACTGTTGCAAGAAAAAGTGTTCCAGATTGCAGACGCAATACTGCCGAAATAAAAAGTCCACTTTTATTTTTTAAGTACGCTCTACTGTATCGATTTTGCATCTGGCATCATTATACGTGAGAGATAGTGGTCAAATTTTTGGAGACGAAAGTAACTGCTCCGAGAGCCGTGATCGTCTAGTGGTTAGGACCCTACGTTGTGGCCGTAGTAACCCAGGTTCGAATCATGGTCACGGCAGTGCAAACTGTCACGGCGGAGATTGTGTTTTTGCTTTGATTTTGTTGACCTTTCGAAACCAGCTACCTGGGGAGATAGTTCTTCTATACATCTTTCAAAGTGACAATGTCAAATTTTACGTTACCCAGCCGTGGTCTCCACTCGAGAACTCGTCTACCCCAGCGGTTATCGGTTCTCCGACAGATGTGACCAGCCCACTGCCACTTCAACGTGCTAACCCTTTGAGCTATGTCAAAGGCTTTGGTTCTCTGGCGGATCACCTCGTTTCGGATCATATCTCTCAGAGAAACCCCGAGCATAGTTATTTCCATAGCCCGTTGAGCGACTTTGAGTTTTCGGACTAGTCCCACTGTCAGTGTCGACGTTTCGGCGCCGTACGTCATTACTGGTAGGACGCACGGAAGACTTTTGTCTTCAGGCATTGTGGTATAATATGACCTCCAACCTTCTCAAAGCTAAGCGGTTTATGGACAAGCAGTGCCGCAGGATGCCGCTCCGACGAAGTTGCAAAGTTTCTAATGAATTTAACGCTCAAGCTGTAAATATCCAGGACAGGTAGTCAGGTACCCAACTTGGCTCTAGGATGCAATTTAAACTTGTAAATTGTTAGTTGAACATTAATTATTTGACAAGTCGCAAGTGATTGCTGTAACCTGCACTTGAGACACAAGCTCTGCAAGTTTACAAGTACAGTCGCGGTATTAATAGTTTCGTCATCTTACAACGAAAGGTACACAATTAGTGTCCGTCTCCTGTTTAGTCAATTTTATTCACTCTACAGTAATTATATACTGAAAAATAATTGACACGTATTTTTGGAGCTGCATAAAATCAATAATTATAGTACTACCTACCTATATACAAAAACTGATAGTTTTAAGAGATTCGTTGAAGAAGATGCAAATTATTGCTCTATCATGTTAAACAGCATGCCACGCCGTGACGCCGTTCGTGATCGAACGGGCCGCTAAACCTATACAAACTCGTGTTAAGGCTTATTAGGGCACGGTGCTAACCACAGATTACAGAAACAAGGTAATCTATGGTTCTAACAAGTGGAGTCTTGATTTTCAAATTACAAATTACCTATATTTTGCAGTGAATAAATACTCAAGTTTCACGGATCAACTTATAATATTTTAAATTCGTTCCAAATTGTATTTGAGTTCAATTGGAATAAAGTGAGAAATTGTAATGTGTTTTTTTTTCTATTTTTCAACAATGGTCATGTATGATAACATTTCTTTGGTGTAAAATTGAATTCTATGTAGGTATTTGCTACAACAAAAGTACCTACCCTTCCTACTAGGTTTTGGCATAAACTCGTTTGAAATATTAATTAACTTACTTAATTGAACTTGGTATAAATTCTTGGGGGCCGAGATGGGAATAAACCGAAAATACAGACCGACATAATAGGTAACTCACTGCACCCATTGAGAAGTTATTTCGAAATAAAATAACGTAAGAATGAATTACTTACCCACTGTACATTTATTTTGAATTTAATCCTCTGTATTCATTTAATGTATAAGTAAATCAATTTTAAATTAATTTTACTCGGTGTACGATATACGTACAGTTATATAAATATGTCACCAATATTTATTGTGAATACAGAGCAATATACGAATACCTACTGTGTTACTCACTGATAACCCTTTCCATTCTTATCGGGAATAAAAGGCAAAATGTTGAAGTTTTGGTGTTTTATCTTTCTTTTACCTACATTGATGTGTTATTTAGAAGCTGGTAAGTAATAAAACATAATTTTAACAAAATAATAATATGATAATGAAACAGAATAACCAAGATACCCATAGGTAAGTAGGTATACCGAAAATACATCAAACTATACATAAATTACACAATTAATGCGCACTTCTCTATTTTAGATTCGTTTAGGTATTATGTTGTATTTTCTTATTGCATTATATTTCTTCAAATCAAAATAAATAAATTCGTAACATTTAATAAGTTATGAAACTTTATTTAGTTGTAAAACTTTTCGATAAATAACAGAAGAATAAAGAAAATTTTGGGCTTTTTAGATGAAATCAAAAAGACGAAGATTTGTTACTTACAGAAAATGGTCTTACAAGTCCAGTGCGAAACACCTGCTGATTGCAATGCACGTCATTCACATTAGCTCGTTATTACTGTTTTAGTGTAAACAAAAATTAGATTAAACTGGTAGTAACTCTCTAACTGGGTAACTCTCATAGTATTAAAACTCCCTAATAGCCATATATATTGGCCAGCTCAAGGTAAATGTTTCTGCTGACGTGCGATCGACTATACGAACCCAAGTTTGGTATTTTCAGCTGTGTAAGTACCTAGGTATATAGTATTCAAGTAGTCGTGCACCGAAACTATAGTTTTCGTTTATGCAATGTAAGAGAGTAGATACTATATCTTCCTCCTTTGATTTCATCTACGCTATCTTGTGTTGTGATGCGTCAAATTTGTTCTGTTATTTTAAGGTTACGAGTGTCATTCTGGTTTCCTAACAATGTTTATGTTTTCAGTTACATACGATGAATGTAGAAAGGACTCTTCAGAGAAACACTGCATAATTGAATCTTCAATAAAAAACCAGTGGCCACACACGGAAAAGTAAATCAAACAACTTTCTTTTGCATTATACAGGGTGTAACATTTAGATGGGTCAGTATGGGGGAGTCCGAAACTAATAAGAGATAGAAAAACATGTCGTCGATTTTAAAGATATGAAAAACTGCATTCATAGATTTAAAGAAAGCTCATACACTACTCGGGAATCGAACCTGGACATTAAAAAAAAAACTTCTATTATTTTATTATGGATATTGGTTGTGTAGGTTGTAAGCAGTAAAAGTTGCTAAGAAACCTTGTATCTAAAATTTGTACGGTGAAAATTAAGATGATTGCATTTTTCATACTATTTTGCATAATATGTATTTTTTTATTATCGACCTCCGGGACATTTAGTATCGAGAACATTACTTTTCTATAGTTAAGAACTAGCCGTTCCCCGCGACTTCGGCCGCGTATTTTTTTTTTACGCGGTCAAAAAGTCTGGTTTGTAGTTTTTGCGTGAAAAAGTCAAACATCCAAACGTTCATGCATACACACAAACATCCTTACAATCTTTCGCGTTTATAATATTAGTAGTAAGGATTGAGGTTAGTAAAAATACAACCTAAGTAGATATCAACTTCGGATGTTAATTCGTCTCAAATTAAAATGCGAATCCCGGAAATCGATAAGAGCAAGTCCACCTAATGCCACTGTTAAATCCCGGAAATAACGCTACCTACCAATAATGTTACATCCCAAATGTTTAAGTATAACTATTACAAGGATAAACTATCACCAGTTTCGTATGTTTCCATTTATTTTCATAATTGGTTGTGAAAATGGACAAAACACATCCAGTTAAGAAACTGGTAACGCAAACGTCACGATAGTTGACTAAGGACCGCCGAAGGAGGCTTTGACGCTTATTTGTCCTTTGCTAGCCTCGTCCAAAGATTAACAATAATAATAAAGACGTACTCGGTGTACATTGCAGGTACAGATACAGTGCTGTCAGTAAGAGCTGCATCTTGGTGCGATGGTCGAACGCCTGCCCCGCGTCCTCCGATCCCAACCATTTCTCATCAATGGCCGAATGCAATCAAAACTGTGGCAGCTTTGATTAGAGATTATTTTTACTAGCACACTTAGATGTCATGAGCAACAACGTCTATCTGTAGGTATACTAAAATCCAATTGTATAAAATAAGGTTAATTCGTGAAATTAAACAATTCTGGTTTCCGTTCTGGTTTTTTTCTGGCCCGTAAGTGATTCGTTACAGCTTCGACCAATATACCTACAGATGGAAATTGAAGGCGAGGGTACCTACGTTAATACGTGTAAAGAGCACCTTTAATATTTGAGTATATTTTATAATGTTTGTTACGTAACTCCGTAGTCGTCAATGCGCAGTCAATTGGTTGGGTGGTCTGTGGCAGACTGTGTTAGAGAAGTCATTCGTTTTTGTATAAATTATAGATTCAATTCAATTCGATATACTTTATTGCACATTTAAAACATTACAGAAAAAAAAAGAAAAAAAAAACAGATACAGTAACGTATATACTTATAGGCGGTCTTATTGCTAAGAATGATTTCTTCCAGACAACCTTAGATATTTAATTCATTTATTTTTCTTCGAATTTAATGTAAGGTTGAGTCTACATTTCTCTCTAATGATATAGAAGCAATCAGCATGGAAGGCAGTGACGATGCGTGGGCGCGGCGCGCGTCTAATGGCCGCCCTAACTACGGCCGCAGAGTACTGTTCGAACAGAGGCAGCATCGGGGAACTTTCCATTTGTTCGTGACAAAAACGCCTGGTACTATTTTGCATGTCCGCAAAAAATATCTCTCTTTTTGATGCACTGTCACAATTAACAGTTAATTATGTATGATACTTACACGAAATAAAAACATACTTACCTGTTTACCACAATTAAGGCTTAGTAACAACTTAGAATTTAGTAAAAGTAGGCGATTCAGGGAAAAATTAAAGTGCTTACCCAACCCTGTTCATAAAACTGTAATTTTCTCCACCTAAAAACAACATTCAATTCTTTTTCCCCCATCGTAGTTTAATATGGTCCTCTCTTACGTGTTTGACTGAAGATATTATATTTAGTTAAATGAATAATAATAATGACTTGGACAAAATTTACACACGGCTGTAGTCCCAAATTAAGCCGAAGCTTGTGGATGGGTACTCAACAACTGACAAACATACTTTTAAATTAAACTTTAATACATACATACAAACACCCAGAATCCGAAAACCAACAGATATGCTCATCACACAGATATGTGAGGCGGGAATCGATCCCACGACCTCTGGTCTAGTAGGCAGGGCCACTCTCAACAGACCAGTCAATCTACTGCCCTTGACACGGTCAAGCGGCGCCTCTGACTATTCACCTACTCTGTCCACGTCACGCCCTGCCCTAATCTACCTCAGTCCACGGCCAGTGTATTGAAGCCGTCACGGCAACAGGTTGCTTTTTACCGCCTTTTTTACCGTAAATTTACCGCCTTTTTACCGTAAATTTTCCGTCACAGTAAGGAAATATTACGTCCTACGGGGATGGGGAACAAGATTGTTACGTTCACAGAACAGCAGCTGGAGGATTATCAGGTAAAATGTGGGGCGTACATTACATTCGCTTTGTTGCTTCCAAAGATAAGTAAATAGATTGCCTCATTTACGCGCTACGAGTTTGCCTTGAGCGCTAGTGGTCGTGGGTTCCATTCCCAGACCACTTTTGTATGAAAAGGTGCTCTAATAGAACAGGAAATCATAGTCTGGGATTAGCCAAGGGATGTTTTGAAACGTTGTTTTGACGTTATTATAACTTATTTCTTCACTAGAAACATCTCTATCTCGTTCACTACAAACATTTGGAGTACGATATACAATCTAGATAATGTCTTCCAGAAAACTTTTAACAAAACATCAGCTCATTTATTTTAATATCTTCGTCAAACATTAATTAAATGAAAAGAGACAGAGGTATGTAAAATAACATGTATTTTTTAAATACAGGACTGTACATTTTTTACAAGGAAAGAGATACTTAGGTAAGATTTAATAATAATCGTCATCAGCCTGAAGAGTTCACTGCTTGACATAGGCCTCCCCACAATTTTATTCAGGCCTGGAAACAATAATTTATAATTAATCGATCGGTGGAAAGAACGAATGGGACCTAAATAGGGAGGGACAATACCCAAATATTGAACATAGCAAATCTTAATAAAAGGAAACATTTATTTATTATAGTAAGTAAAACTGGCCATCCAACGAGGCAATGCGGCAATGCAGCCAGCGGCCTCGATACGACGATTATAGGAGATTTTAGTTTTACATATTAGTTTAGTTTTCAATTTAGTTAAACTGAATTTAAATATTTTTGTAAAGTCTTTTGCCTCGGCAGAAAATTGAATAGTAGGTACAAACCCTGTTTTTTGTGGCACTAATCGATAGATAAGTATTTCACGTTTCTCTTTATGAAACAATGTTAATTAGAGAGACATATAGTGACTCTATAGATTGATGCCTTAGAAATGTAGAGTGTTATTACAGTGACATTTGTGTCGCCAACGAAAGGCCTTTACAAAAAATGCAGTTTTAATTAGTTTGAAAAATAAAGCAACGTTACCTTTGAGTAAAATGTGCTATCTACAATATGTAGGGTGCTGTCCCTGCAGGGTCCGTTCGTTCTTTCAACCCGGTATAATAGGGAAGGGAGTCTTCGACTGTCGGACCACGTGGACGCACCGTCTTTTTCTACACCCGTACCAACTGTAAATTGCATGTTACCTGCGCTTATGACGTATTTTTAGGCGGATTACCGATACACTATGCTGTCACGTGAAGGTTAATTTTGTGAGTAAGCCGAACTGGATTTGGAATTTGCTTACAAATCTTCGCAGAAGTACAGTCCACTGAATTTTTGGTGGTTTCTTTATTGACATGTGATGTGTATTATGAATTTATGTCTAAGTCTAATTCAATCCTTTGGTGTATGCAGGTTTCCTCACGATGTTTTCCTCCACTGAAAGGCCTATGATGGTATTGTAATAGTTCCGAAAACCCACGACCTGAGGCGAGTGCAAATCCATCTGGGCTACCACGGCTCCTAAAAAATAAATGGTAAAACATTAATGTGTCTTCTAACGTGTTGTTGGTATACAGGGTGTTTAAGCGGTTCAGGGAAGTAAACCCGGAGCTGGTGCCGAAGCGCATGACGGAGAGCCAAGCGCACACCATCTCCGTGCCGGTGGACCAGATAGAGACTCTGCCTGAGCTCAGGGTGAGACCCACATCGTTCCCATCTGGACCTACTTGATACTTTTCTTGGATAAAACCAGGAATGTTAGAATTCCCGGCCGCCCACCAAAGAGTTCCTAACCCTATGGATAAAACCAAAGAAGGAATATATATCGTCAAGTCGTCGTCGCCGTGGACTGAGTAAAATAAAAATAAATAATAAATACTTTGAATTCGTAAGGAAAAAATAAAAAGAATTTAAAATTCTAAAAGGAATATTTTTTTTTAAAGTACCTATTACTATGTAAACGAGTATGTAAAACACGAAATTATGCTAATGATCTCGAAAAAATGGTTATTTATTACTTGGCTGATTTAAAAAGCAAAATGTAATACCATAAATGTTTAACAAAAGTAAAGAGCGTACATACGTACTTACGCTACGCACGTTATGTCCCTTAGGCGGTAGGCAGAGAGAATGGAACGCTTTTAATGCGATCCTGACACACACCTCTTTCACTATTCATTGCTAAATAATTATAAAAACCCCTGTGTGTGTGTTTTTGTATGTTTTTTTATTATACAGACTGGCCTGTTGGCGTAGTGGTAGTGACCCTGCCTACTGCGCCAAAGGTCGTGGGTTCGATTCCCACCCGGGACCAACATTTGTGTGATGAGCATAACTGTTGGTTTTCGGATTCTGGATGTTTGTATGTATTTAAGTATTTAATTAAAAAGTATTTATGTATGTTTATCAGTTGCTGAGTACCCATTTACAAGCTTCGGCTTAGTTTGGCACTAAACAGCCGTGTGTAAATAAAATTTGTCCAAACATTATTATTATTATACTAATGTGGGGGCACAAAACTCATGACACGACAATAAGCAGCCGGCCGCGCGGGCGCAGCCCGCCGCCGAGCCAGTCGTTCCCCATCACTCGCCCCCCACACTCGTAACACTCGTATATTCATAAGAAAGTATTTGGACAGTAATTAAACACAGTTTATCCAAATAGACTATTTCATTCAACCGACGTGATTAGTGAAAACTTTTTAGTGTCGGTTGGATTTTTAATTAGGGAGCGACTCGCCCGCCGCGTGGGCTTACGAGTGTGAGGGCGCGATCAACACGCATAAACCGCGAGTCATAAGTGAGCGTTAAGTAAAGTGCGAAATAAAATGCAAAACCCAGCAATCGTACCAGAAGAGAACCCACCTCCAGCAGTCCAGCAGCCAGACATCATGGCTGCCGTATCCATTCAAGCCCGGCTGCCAGATTTCTGGAAAGAGCAGCCCAGGCTCTGGTTTGTCCAGGTCGAAGCGGTACTGCACCCGCAGCACATGAGTGACGAGGCGAAATACAACCTCGTCGTGGCAAAACTCGACCGGGAAATAATACTGCAGGTGAGCGACCTTCTGGCAGAGCCACCCGTAGCTAACAAATTCGGGGCGCTGAAAGCCAGGCTGCTAGAAATTTACGAGGAGTCGGAGGCGCGGAAGGTAAAAAAACTAATGACCGAGATGGAGTTAGGCGAACAAAAGCCGTCGCAATTCCTGCGCCGGATGAAGGATCTCGCCAAGGGCAGGGTCACGGAGGAGACCCTCACCATACTGTGGCAGAAACAGTTGCCCACAGCAGTGCAAGCCGTACTGGCCGTAGCGGAAAAAGACCTCACGGTCAAGGCCACCATCGCCGACAAGGTAATCGAGGCGACAACCAGCGGAGGCAGCATAGCATCGGTGAGCGGTCCGAAACCCTCGACCAGCAAGGATACAGACTTAGTAGCAGCGATCGCCAGGCTAACAACAAAGCTGGACGGAATGGAGAGGACCCGAGGGAGGTCCCGCAGAAGAGAGTCCAACGACCATGCCAGGACAGGATCGAGAGCTCGCAGCAACCGCAGAAGCCAGTCGCGGGACAGGAAAGCGCCCAGTGACGTAGGCAGGTTATGTTTCTTCCACTACCGATTCAAAACCAAGGCGAAGAAGTGCATACAGCCGTGCGCCTGGAAAAATGAAAAACAACAGGGAAACTAAAAGAGGTACAGTCGGCCGCGGGAGACTGTACCACCACCGAAAAAAACCGCTTGTGCATAACAGACAAAAAGTCAGGTTTACGTTTCTTAATAGATAGTGGAGCAAATGTCTCAGTGTTACCTAAAAGTGCAGTGTATAAAAAGTCAAAACTAAACGATAGTGCAACTTATTGTCTATACGCAGCGAACGGCACCGAAATTCGGACATTCGGGTTGCATACGCTAGAGTTAGATTTAGGTTTAAGACGAGCGTTTAAGTGGACTTTTATCATAGCGGACGTTAAGCAGCCCATCATTGGGGCAGATTTTCTGGTAAAATATCGGTTACTAGTCGACTTAAGTAGACGGAAACTGATTGACCAAGTGACGACGCTAAATACGATAGGCACTGTGACAAAATGTAAAAACGAGACTGTGACAACCCTAGACTCTAAACATCCGTACTGTGATTTGTTATCTAGGTTTCCAGAGATAACCAAGCCGATGTCGTTCAAAGAGGCACCCAAACACGGCGTCGTACACCACATCGAAACAACTGGACCCCCAGTGCATGCGCGCGTCAGGCCGCTACCACCGGAGAGGTACCAAAAAGCGAAGGAAGAATTCCAGGTAATGCAGGATCTGGGCATCTGTAGGCCTTCAAAGAGTGCGTGGGCTAGTCCACTACACATAGTTCCAAAAAAGAACGGCCAAATCCGGCCCTGTGGTGATTACCGTGCGCTAAACGCAATCACCCAGCCAGACAGATACCCAATCCCTAGATTACAAGATTTTACTTATATTTTAAAGGACAAGTCAGTGTACACGCGTTTAGACCTCAACAGGGCATACCATAACATTTGCGTGGCCCCAGAAGACATCCCAAAAACAGCAATAGCGACCCCATTTGGTTTATATGAATTCGAACGTATGACATTCGGATTGCGAAACGCAGGCGCTACATTTCAACGTTTCATGAATGACACAGTATTACACGGTATTAAGTGCATAAGCGACAGCGGAAAAGATCAGGTCGGATCAGATTTTCTTTTTTGTTATATCGATGACGTCATAATAGCATCCGCGTCCGAGGAAGAACATAGGGAACATTTAAAACTTATTTTCGAAAGATTTGAAGAATATGGCATTACTATAAATTTATCTAAATGTAGTTTCGGTCAAAGCAAAATTGAGTTTTTAGGTTTCGAGGTTTCAGCAGACGGAGTGAAACCAATACCGGAGAAAGTGAAAGCGATTTCGGATTTCCCAAAACCTAAAACGGTAGAAGAACTCAGAAGATTTCTAGGTATGATGAATTTTTATAGGTCTCATTTACCCAAAGCAGCGAGGCATCAAGCCGAACTTAATAAATTCTTGCATAATTCCAAGAAAAGGGACAAAACGCCCATACCTTGGACCGTACGAGCAGACGATGCATTTATCGCTTGTAAAAACAGTTTGCTCGAAGCCGTAACATTATACTTCCCGTCTTGCGATACACCTTTATCAATTATGGCGGACGCATCGGATGACAGTGTAGGCGCCGTCCTACATACGCTTGTAGACGGAAATATAAAACCGTTAGGTTATTATTCAAAAAACCTCAGCGATACGGAAAAGCGATATAGCACCTACGATAAAGAATTATTAGCAATATATCTAGCTGTCCTACACTTCAGATATTTGGTAGAAGGACGAAAATTTACAATCTTTACAGACCATAAACCTCTGATCTACGCGTTCACAAAATTAGGTAGCGCTAAAGAAGTACCGAGAAGGACGCGTCAGATTATGTTTATAGGAGAATTCTCAACGGATATTCAGCATGTATCGGGACATGACAACAGCGTAGCAGACTGTCTATCCCGAAGTGGTGTTGAAACAATATTGTGTCCATCACCAATAGATTACGTAGAAGTTGCCAGGGAACAAAGTAGCGATAAGCAGTTGCAAAACATGCAGGCCGAGAACAGCTTACGCTTTAAAAAGATCTTATTGCCAGGTAGCAACGTACCTATCGTGTGCGAAACATCCACAGATAAGGCACGTCCGTACCTACCTGAAATGTTTAGACGAACAGCATTTGACAGTGTGCATAACGTTAGCCACCCAGGAAGCCGTGAGACTAAAAGGTTGATGCAAGAAAGGTATTTCTGGAAGAAGATGAATGTAGATGTAGGCACATGGGCCAAAACCTGCGTTCAGTGCCAGAAATCCAAGGTCAATCGTCACACAGAGTCGGCGCTAGGGCAGTTCGAACCAGCAGCGCGCTTCGAACATTTACATATAGACTTAGTAGGTCCCCTACCGACAACGGAGCAGGGTTATAGGTATTGCGTAACCATGGTAGACCGTTTTACCAGATGGCCAGAAGCAGTACCGGTAAAAGATATGACCGCTGAAACAGTAGCCAGGGCAGTATATGAGACGTGGATATGTCGTTATGGATGCCCAGCCAGACTGACGTCCGACCAAGGTACGCAATTTCAAGGTCAATTATTTAAAGAGCTAATGACACTGCTAGGAATAAATAAAATAAGGACAACTCCTTACCACCCACAAGCTAACGGGTTAGTAGAACGATGGCACAGATCCTTTAAAGCAGCTTTAACAGCTCGTTTATTAGGTAAGTCGTCATGGGCAGATGAACTGTCGACAGTAATGTTTGGTCTGAGAGCATCCGGCAGAAGCGACACAGGAGTGAGTGCAGCAGAAATGACGTTAGCACACACGCTGAGACTCCCAGGAGAGTTCTTCAGCGAGGTAAGTAAGTCAAGTACCAGCGACGTGTACACGTACGTAGACAGGTTAAGAGGCGTAATTAGGAGCCTGCGGCCTGTGTCAAGAGTATCGAGCAACACACGTCAGATGTTCGTACATAAAGACTTGGAGTCATGCACCCACGTGTTCGTACGAAGAGATGCAGTGAGGAAACCATTAACACCTGCGTACGATGGCCCATACCGCATCATAGGCAGACATGGTAAGGTAGTAGAAGTACAGTTACCTAACAGGACCTCACGTATATCAATTGACAGACTTAAACCGGCCTACTTATTAAATGACGACCAATCCGGCGCGAATTACGCGACCGCGACATTCGAAGAAAAACTGAATAGAATCTCCATACTGTTGTTAGTAGTACTAGCCATTGTGGCCGTGATTATATTTTTCTGCATGTATAAAAGGTGCAAAAGGGGCACCGAAGGCTGGATGAGAAACCAAATAGTCCGCCTGCAACCCATGGCATCACCACCTACAATGACTGCGGTGTTGGCGCAACCAGGAAAGGGGCCCAATCCGTCGCAGGTCATCATCTCATAGGTGCAGTACAGTTGTGCAGTGTTTTCTAAAGTGAACAAAGTGCCGTCTCTCATATATACGCAAAACTATACATACATATATAATGGTTAATTTATATTTATAATGTGAAAATTTGAACTACAGGTATTTTCTCTTAATAATGTAAAATTATTAGTCCAAAATAATAAACAATGTGACCAGTTAATATCCAAATATGCAATGTAATTTTTTGAAATTGTATTTTTATAAAATATTTGTGTCCGTAAAAACTATACACGCATATTAATGCACCAAAAGATTATTATAAATTTGTAGTGCAGTATATATTTGAAAAAAAAAGGTATAGATTATTAGTAGCGAGCGACCGATGACATCACGCAAGCGATAACTCGTGTCGACGGCCGTTAGACGACGCGTCAGCAAAATAATCGAGCGCACTGCGCGCATGGTGTCAGCGGCGCGCAATAGCAAGCTAACTAACATATTGTTGTACTAGTATTTAAGATTTTGTATTTTGAAAAATTTTATGAAAAATTTTTGTTTTTAGGGGAGAGTGATGTGGGGGCACAAAACTCATGACACGACAATAAGCAGCCGGCCGCGCGGGCGCAGCCCGCCGCCGAGCCAGTCGTTCCCCATCACTCGCCCCCCACACTCGTAACACTCGTATATTCATAAGAAAGTATTTGGACAGTAATTAAATACAGTTTATCTAAATAGACTATTTCATTTAACCGACCAGGGAGTAGGAACCCCAAATCCTACACTAACATTAGTGGTTATAAGATTCTATTGACTGTCACTATAGATGTATTACCGAAATAAAAAATTATTTAAAATATGATTTGTCAGGAGAACCCGTTCAAGCGTCGCATCTGCCAGGTGTTCTCCCACGACGGCTCCGGGAACCTGACCTTCGAGGACTTCCTCGACATGATGTCGGTGTTCAGCGAGGCCGCGCCCAGGGACATCAAGGCTTGGTGAGTACTAGTCCACTGCTGGACATAGGCCTGAACCTGAACTGATTTTTCCAGTCCCTGCCAGCCTTACGCAGCTCGTCACTCCATCTAGTCGGGGGGGCGTCCCGCACATTCAGGTCTATTCTTAAAGTGTATCCCAGACGCATGCGGCCTGCGGTGGCGACCAACCGCAGGCCCCAGCATTTCATTAGAATCTTAAAATACGGAAAATTGTAGTTGTGGCTTTGGAGAAACTGATATTTAAACTAATCAAACTAAAGACTTGAATGGGTGGTGTTGAATTTTGTTTGTGCAGCCTGCATTATCGTATCTATTGAGTTTTAGGTTCTCGAGTGGCGACCACGTATCGGAAGACGCAGTGTAGGCAGGCCTCCCACAAGGTGGACCGACGATCTGGTGAAGGTCGCGGGACCCGGCTGGATGAGGTTGGCGCAGGACCGGTCGTCGTGGAGATCCTTGGGGGAGGCCTTTGTCCAGCAGTGGACGTCTACAGGCTGATATGATGAGGAGTTTTTTATTTGTGAAATTGTCCTGTTCACTCCAAACTTCAGCGCAACTGTATCTAGGTTATAAAGACCCAGAATGAATAAATAAAGTGTGTTACGAATCACACGCAATCTGACATCCACCCTAAATACATATTCATTTATTCAAACTTTGCGACATTTTCATTAACCCAAATTCCTTTTCATTACTAATTCACCACGATTACCACGAATAAGAACCCGATCGCAAATTAAGCCTTTTTTTCTTTAAAAATCTATAGTGGAATAGTATCTAGGTATCTACAAGCAAAACAGTGCAGCTAATCATTATATGACTGGCCTGTTGGCGTAGTGGTACCCTGCCTACTACGCCAAAGATAGTCGTGGGTTCGATTCCCACCCGGGACCAACATTTGTGTGATGAGCATAACTGTTGGTTTTCGGATTCTGGGTGTTTGTATGTATTTAAAAGTATTTATGTATGTTTATCAGTTGTCGAGTACCCATTCACAAGCTTCGGCTTAGTTTGGGACTAAACAGCCGTGTGTAAATTTGTCCAAACATTATTATTATTTAATTATTGCAGGTGACTGAATGTACACTCTGTAAGCCTCTCCGCCAGGTACGCGTTCCGCATCTACGACCTGGACGACGACATGTATATAGGTCGCGAGGACCTGCTGGAGGCGACGCGGCTGCTGACGCGCGGCGAGCTGCACCAGCTGGAGCGCGACGAGATCGTGGCCAGCGTGCTGGACGAGGCCGACGTGGACGGCGACGGGAGGCTCTCCTTCATGGACTTCGAGCACGTGGTCGTGCGCGCGCCTGACTTCCTCTCCACTTTCCATATCAGAGTGTAACACTAAATAAACTTCAAAGTTAAGGTTCCTAAATAAATACGTTTGAAGATGTCCAAACAGTGTTTCCTTACGAGGCTGGCATTGACTTCCTTGTGTCATAAGACTCATTAAAAAAAAGATATAAAAAAAAAGATGTCCAACACCTGCTGATGGAGTGTGACAGGTACAGAAATAAGAGGGAGTTAATGATGAGACGACTCAAGCTGAAACCACTCGATGTAGGTTTGGCTCAGTCTATCTTGTCCAAGCCTGCTTCTGTGGCAGCACGATCCTTATGGTATTTTTGAGTCGCCTCGTCAGTAAATCTCGGTTAGGGTACGATGGGACTGACATGTGGTTATCAGAAGTCCCAAAATAAAAATAAATATGTTGGTCAGAATAGTCCAGTTTTTTATTGCACACCTGTACGGTCCTCCACCAGGCACAGAATAAATATGCACCAGGTACGGTCGTCCGCACGTCAGTGGAAACAAAATCAGCATAACCTGGTGTCTCGTAGCATTAAAACTCCCTAATAGGCTAGGCCAGCTCAAGGTTAAAGTGTTTCCACTCATGTGCGGTTGACTGTACGATTTCCGCATCTCCGACTTATACCTATACATAGGGCGCTAGGACCTGCTGGAAACAATGCGGTTAATATTGGCGCGCGGCGAGCTGATGACGCGCGGCGAGCTATTGACGCGCGGCGAGATCGTGGCAAACGTGCTCGACGAGGCGGTCGTGGACGGAGACGGGAGACTCCCTCATGGACTTCGAGCACGTGATCGTGCGCGCGCCATATCAGGGTTTGAATTTGTTACGAATTCCGGCTGGCACCAGCATGACGTCATTTTAGCATGGCCACCTGGGAACATAGATTTAGATCAGGCAAGCATCGATAACATATATTGCGTAAATATATTTGCAAACATCAAAGTTCTAAAATGCCTTTAACTTTTTCCTTAATCGAATTGATGACGTTATCTGTTTTCCGATAAATATAAAATTTTAAGACCGCCATAAACCTTAATTTCATTTCATTTTTATTATTTCTCCTCTGTGTCAGCGGTCTGCATCTACAAAACTCACGACCTCTCTACCTACACCACTAAAGTAAACAATGCCCTGCGACTTCGTCCACGTAAAAAATGTATTTTACACTACTCCAGGATATCGGAGAGCGTCAGTGGACTCGGGGATAAGACGCGACCTATCATATCTAAAGGTCCGAGGTTCGATCCTCGGTTGGGTCATGTACCAATGGGTTTTTTCTCGAAACTTAAGTACATGTACTGACTGCTCTCAAACGGTGAAGGAAAACATCGTGAGGAAACCTGCATACGCCGAAGAAGAAATTCTTAGGCGCATGTGAAGTCCACCAACCCGCACTGGGCTAGCGTTGTGGACTATAGCCCGCACGCCCTCGTTGAGAGGGTAGGCCTGAGCCCCAGCAGTGGGGAGATTAATAGGCTGTTGATGATGATGATCCAGGATAAGAGCTATCACTGTACCGAGTTTCATCAAAATCTGTTTAGCCGTTATGGCTTTATTGAGCAATAAACATCCAAACTCATAAACATACAAACTAAATAAGAGTTAGTCTTACTGAAGTTTAGGGTGAACAAATTGTCTTTAATCCACCTTGAAACTATATCAAGTCTGACTCAGCTTTCCTGTACACCGAGCCCCATAATTCTCCGGTAAACACAATAGCAGTATCATCAGCGTAGGAGAAGACTTTGCCATCAAATGTCAATGTCAAGGTTAGTTAACTCGTTGATATACTAGGAATAAAGTTGGGCCCAACACACTTCCTTGAGGGACACCGAAAGTCACTTCAGTGTCTGAGCTTTGGAAATTACCTATCTTGACCCTCTGTGAGCATCCATGTAAGTAATTCTTCATTAGGTCTAGCTGGGTCCCTCTAATACCCATATTTTCGAGTTTTAGTTTATGAGTAGGAATAGATACAGTATCAAAGGTATTATTTAAGTCGATAAAAACTACTAAGCATTTCCTCCTTTTGATTGATCAATAATTATCGATGTTAGATTTCTCTGCATCTTCTAGAGAGTTTTTATCTGAAGCCATGTTGGGAATTAGAACGTAAATTGTTACTATTTCAATAATTAATTAATCTTGTATTTAATAGTTTTTTTATGATTAAGAAAAGTTAGGAATATCGGTTCCATAGAAGTAATATATTAATGATATTATTTATTTCATGCGATAAATAACCCTTAAATACCTTATGGTAGTTTCATTTATTCCGATTCATAGTAGGTACCTACCTATAAATGGAATGGTTTACCGTCTTTGTTTCGTAAAATTCACTTCATAGTATATACTGTGGAAATAATACACGAAACGATGGGCTTACTTACGCTGGTGCTTTATGTATATTATTTTTGTATCGTGTGTTTTCACATCTAGGACGTTGCCGCGGGCTGTACCCTACCCGGCGGCGGCGGCGGCGGCGGCGTACGTATTATTTTTACCGACTTCCAAAAAGGAGGAGGTACTATGTTCGGCTGTATGTTTTTTTTTTAACACGTATTTTTCTTTGAACGACGTTTACTTAAGTATTTTTCTTACGCATGAAAAACAAAGTCAAAATGCAAAATTGGGTATCTCCGCCGTGACACTTCGCACTGCCGTGATACAGGCCGAGGTTCGAATCCACGACCACATATAGATACGTTAGGCGAGTGCGCAATCAACTGGGCTATATACCATCACGGCTTCAGGCAGCCAGATATTGCTGCCGATCAAATGTTTGTGTCGGACAAAGCTATACGGAATTACAAAGTTAATTTTATAGCCAGCCTGTCAAAATATTATCCGAAAGAAGTGATGATCGATAAATAATCAAATGATGTAAGCGACTGTTCCTGAGCGCTCATCAGGGAGCCGTCAGTCGGCTATCACGGATATATTGGCTATTAACTCGGGGCAAATTGACTATTAGCTATTATGGCTTCAGTAGCACGTCACAATGTAATTGAGAGCTTAACTAATAACTACCACACTGCCTGTTTACATTGGCATGTCCATTGACTCGATCCCAGAGGTCGTGGGTCAATCTCCTGGGGACAGACAACTTTGTACACCTCGTCTAAGTTGGTCGCGGTCTGCAGGTTTTTGTGAATGTCCTAGACTTGTTTATTTATCATAGGACAGAAGAAAATCCTAGTTTGAGATTATGTATTACAATAGGTACATACAGACATCGAGAAATTTCAAACAAACAAAACTTTCAAACATCAAATCTAAATCTGTCGGTTTCGCAGAGCGACATCTATTATCTAATAGATGAACCATTATTATTATTATTATTATTATTATTATTTAGAGCGTCAGTGGCGTAGGGGATAAGACGCGGCCTATCATATCGAAAGGTCCGGAGTTCGATCCCCAGCTGGGCCATGTACCAATGGGTTTTTTCTCGAAACTTAAGTACATTTACTGACTGCTCTCAAACGGTGAAGGAAAACATCGTGAGGAAACCTGCATACGCCGAAGAAGAAATTCTTAGGCGCATGTGAAGTCCACCAACCCGCACTGGGCTAGCGTGGTGGACTATAGCCCGCACGCCCTCGTTGAGAGGGTAGGCCTGAGCCCCAGCAGTGGGGACATTAATAGGCTGTTGATGAACCATTATATATAGTCAGTTATCGCCCTCTTGTGGTGAGTAGAAGAACCAAATATATAACACTATGGTTCATAGAAATTGCGATACTTACCGGTTTTATGGCTGTTCATTTATGAACGCATCCAAATCTATATTGCACGTGTTCTTTATGGTACAAACTCTATTTTTATCTATGGTTTAAAAACTGAAGTCCCTTCGCTTTTGTACTCGCGTTTTCAGCATTATCATGGGAAAAATGCAGTTATAATTCGTCAACCCAGAAGACGTGCCTCAGTAATCGTTGTAAACACGTGCAGTGGAAAGACAATTAGATAATTTTTACAATTATATGATTACTTGCTCTCATTTGACAAATTGCGCTAGACCGCATATATAAAATGGCAGCCCTACCACGTAGAATTATCAAAGAGACACAGCGGCTGATGCAGGAGCCCGTGCCGGGGATCAGTGCGGTGCCCAGCGACACCAACGCGCGCTACTTTCACGTTATCGTCACCGGCCCAGAGGACTCTCCTTTCGAAGGCGGACTGTTCAAATTAGAGTTATTTCTACCGGAGGACTATCCCATGTCAGCGCCTAAGGTTAGGTTTATAACGAAAATATACCACCCGAACATAGATCGGCTGGGCCGTATATGCCTGGACATACTGAAGGACAAATGGAGTCCGGCGCTGCAGATCCGCACGGTGCTGCTGTCGATCCAGGCGCTGCTGTCGGCGCCCAACCCCGACGACCCGCTCGCCAACGACGTGGCCGAGCTGTGGAAGGTGAACGAGAGCGAGGCGATCCGGAACGCGAAGGACTGGACGCGGAGGTACGCCATGGACAACTGAGTGGCCGCGCCGAGCGCCTGCCCGCAGTTCCTGTCCCGCGCGCGCCCGGAGCCGGACGAAACTAACATATATCAACGTTTTAAGAGTGCAAGTTATGTTACACACCCTAGATCGAGTAACTTGTGAAGAGACAATTGTGGATAAATTTTTATTAATGGTGGGCCTCGAGGCTGGCCACCATCGCCCGCTCAGGTTATCCTCTCGCATTTCTACGTAGCCTCGCCCCTAATGTGTCGGAGACGTTCGACCACACCACAGATAATTGTTTATTGTTCACATGTAGCTTCGTTATGATATTAGGTATGCATATTTTTTTACTATCATTAATAGCAAATAAAAATTAACTGGAGACTTAAATGTATATATTTCATGGTTACAAATTTGGTTAATTTTATACAAAGGATAGTGGTACTGTCACAAAGTGGAATGTCTGTGTCTTATCGTGACCCCCACCTCTTGACTCGAGTGCAAAATATGCTTCTATAATATCAGTTAACTGATCTCTAGTGATACTGAATATTAATTTAATTTTTTTTACATAGGAAGTGGAGCATCTTAGGTGTTATAATTTTCACTGTTAAGCAGCATCAACATGATTTCATGGAGAATCTTTTGTGTACTATTTACGTCTTGTATAAAAGGTTATCATTAAATCGTATTTATGTAAATTTAATTTGGCTTTGTGAGCAACTTCAGAATACATAACATACAAAAGCTAACCAATATTTTATTTATAATTGTGCAATCAGACAATCTTATCTGTCCATCCATTCATTACCACAGAATTAATAATAGGAGGTACTATCAGTACATAAGTTTTATTTAATGCTTTTGCTTTATAAAACTGAAATAAATACTTCTTTACCGTGTTTATTTATTAAATTATTGGTAATCTGGAACATTTTTAGAACATTTGGTTACAATTCAAGGCATTGAATGTGTTTCTATTGTACACTATTTACTAGCTTCATACTAATAACACTATTTAGCAAAAAAAGTATAGCCATTCATAGGTGAATCACACTGAAGTTCTAACTTTGGTGCTAGTTTTTCTTCAGTTTGCAAAACGACTAAGTTTCTATGAAAAGGGTTCAAAATCATACATCTGCCCAACAGGGGAAATTGTATTAGAACTTTACCAGTTCATCACTGACAAATTTTGTCAACGTTCTAAAATACAAGGTTAAGAAATGCAATTTGAACAATTCATTATTTTAATTATAATATTATAATACTGACATGTTGTATGACTCGAAAGGTCTGCACAACTTGCACAAAGGATGCTTGTTGATGAAAAATTGGCCAATTCTATAACGTTAGATGTCCACTACGTCACAAAAGCAATAGCTGTTGACGTGACGAATTCTAATGTAGACCTCACCATGGTGTAGACAGTAAAACTTGAAAAAATAGAAGTGGCAGGGCGAGGAAGCAAATGACTTTGACTTGACTCCAGCAAAGTGATGGCTTGCTTGTTTTCCCTGAACACAACTTTGATATCTTAAACTTTAATGAGCGCTCTATTCTTACATTTTAGATTTATCATTATATTCGAAAGTGTCATTAACCTTTTTATCTGATAATAAAAGGTCTTAGATTGCTGGCTGCGTTCTGTAGTGCCCTTGTTAGTAATTAATGGTAAAGTTGGCCGCTCGTACTTAGCTGTACATATGATGCGTGCGACCAGCCAGACCAGACCCACAAAGGTTTGGGTTTTTAACTTTTTAGCGTTAATAGTCTATGGATACTTTATGCTGAGGAACGTAGTATTCTCGGGCACAAGTATGTATTTTAAAATAAACCGCAAGTACATACAAGAGTTTAGGAACCTACTGGAAAAAATATTGTTCACACACGACAGCTTAGAATAGGTAGTTAGTAAATAATGAATGGGTGATGTGTTTAAGTTCAAAGTTAAAGCATGATAATGATGATACATACCTACTCTTTGCAAAAGGTCAGGCTTCGGTAAAAAATAGCCTTGAAAGTTGATAAACGGGTCACTTCGCTACCGAGGCTATTTCCGGATTATTAAAAGAAGATTTAAGGGTGGCATTAAACAAAACCCGTTTTGTGAGAGCCCTGGTCCAGCAGTGGACTTTCATATAATAGCTGTGATAATAGGTAATAACTTTTCATTATATTGTGCCTTAATGTACGTAGGTACAGTCGACCGCACGTCAGTGGAAACTGACTTGAGCTGGCCTAGCCTATTAGGGAGTTTCAATACTACGAGAGCGGTCGACCGTACCAATAAATTTTCCTCGAAACTTATGTACATTTACTGACTGCTCTCGAACGGTGAAGGAAACTGCGATCATTAATACTGACGATCGCCGGAAGGAAAACATAGTAAGGAAATCTGCATACGCTGAAGAAGTCCACCAACGTGCACTGGGCCCATACGCCCTCGTTAAGAGGGTAGGCCTGAGCCCCAACAGTGGGGACATATTAATAGGCTGTTGATTTGATTGTAGGTATAAACATTACATACATACTTAATCTCTCTGGAATGGGTTTTCCATACAAATGACAGCTGGCTGGTTCCAGAGAAGCTTAGTTCCAGGTACACTCGTCATTAGTTGCCATAGCCTCAAATTCAAATTCAAAAGTATTTTATTGCATGTAAGTACACTGGGTACATTTATACAACGTCAATTTTTTATCTACCACCGCCTCCAAGGTGTTATATAGAGCTGGGAAGAAGAAGCGGCGCAACAAACTTCCGCAACACATCTTCAGCGCCAAAATGGCGTTAGATAGGAACGAAAATGATTTGACAGCAGCAAGTCCAGTTATTATTATTCAGTGTCTGATCCCAATAATAGAAACAGCCAAGCATCGAAGACGACACTATGTAGAGCTGCACACAGGACAGACTGAAGTTAGCTGCACATGCGCAGACCCATCGCTGTGCTGATTGGTCGGCTGGTACTCCGCTGCGCGGTTACTACTCTAGTTGCGAACTTGCATTTTGTATATACATAGCTAAGGATCTTTGACCTTCTTCAACTAGATAGGTACTTAATCGGTACTTGTTCTTTGTCTACAACCACGACGACCCTAAAAGGTTAAAAAAAAGGTAGAATATTTTGACTATTGCCTTGTGATAGAGCCATATAATGTAACGTAGAAAGAACTAGTAACAATTAAAAATAGGTAGTACGGTCGACCGCGTCAGTGGAAACAAAACCCAGAATAAACTGGTCTCTCGTAGTATTGAAACTCTAATAGGCCAGGCCAGCTCAAGGTCAAAGTGTGTTCACTGACGTGCGGTCGACTGTACCTGATTTCGGAAACTTACACAAGTTGTAACTTTTTTATATATCCTGAGTTCTTTGCCTCTTGCCACGACCACTCTGCGCAGAATCTGCGACTGAGTAGAGGATAGGTTGTAAAATATAAACAAGAAATATCAGTTTGTTCAGTTTATTCTTAACTTTAATGCAGACTAGAATAATACTCTTAGAAATGAGAACAACAATAGTTACTTCACATGTTACAGTGTACCTACCATATACCAGCTTTCACAATAAAAGGCTATTTTATTATCAGTGTCTCACAATATAAATAAATCTTATTCACAACAGCTAGCAATATAAAATTACATCAGACTGTATATATCTATATACTTATTAGGTTATATAGGTTTCTGAAGGTTTAAAGGGCGCTGGCCAGTGCCATGAAAATTAACTTTAAAAAATCAGGGTCAAAAGGGTACTTCTGTTTGTAGACATAGGTGGTGGAATATTGGAAATTTTTTCGACGTACGTTCCTTATAAGGGACGATTATTAAATTATCAGACAGCAATCCACCGCGCTAGGTCTATATTTTTGAAAAAAAAAATGGCGTGTAGTGTGCTACCAATCTGCTGTTACCACGGATCTGGCTGGTAGCACACTACCAATCTGCTGTTACCACGGATCTGGCTGGCAGCACACTACCAATCTGCTGTTACCACGGATCTGGCTGGTAGCACACTACCAATCTGCTGTTACCACGGATCTGGCTGGTAGCACACTACCAATCTGCTGTTACCACGGATCTGGCTAGTAGCACACTACCAATCTGCTGTTACCACGGATCTGGCTGGCAGCACACTACCAATCTGCTGTTACCACGGATCTGGCTGGTAGCACACTTCCAATCTGCTGTTACCACGGATATATTACTGGGTTTACTCATTTCGCCTCCAGTGCAGTGCGAGCGAGAAAAATATATAAAATTTTTAGGCAGTTAACGTTAAAATACATTGCTTGTTGTGCATTAATTTAAATAATTATTAAACGTATGAATCAAGCAATGTACTTCGAACCTAAATGCTTTGAGGGAATTAGACTTTTTAAAAACATTTTAGAGACATTTTATCTACTATGGCCAAACAAATGAAAAATTGTATTGATTAAACCATTTTTTCAGTATTCAAAATGAACACTGGCCAAACAAGCAAAGGAAAGTTTGAACAGGTTATAACGGATAGGTATATTGGTAAGGAGACAGTGCACATTTCAAAAGCAGTTATAGTGGAGTTATTGGGGTAGAAGTAGATTAGTAACAGGGGGGTAAATACAATAAGTTTTAAATACATAAATTAATGTACAGGATGCAAGGGAAAATACACCAACTTGATAATGGCAAAATTATTCTAGCAATCGAATCAAATTAAATTTTGTAGAACTAAAGTAAACCTCAGGTATTTATTTCATGAGATGAAGTTACAAAACAAACCTTTTCGGTACTAAATCTATAAAACGCAATGCAATTTTTGATATTGTGCCTTTTTTTCATGTACATGGGTCTACGCTTTATCTTCATCTCACCTGTGGTAAGTTACTAAAAGGCCTATGAAAACTAGCCATTTACATAAAATTCTAGAAAACCACACACACTTAGCGGTTTTTTCTCGGAAAGAATTAGAAGAAAAGAACGATCAGGTAAGAATATACCAAAATTAAATTCCTTTGGTAGTTTTTCACAAAGCCATTGAATGTATTTCCACTTAGATCCTGTATAATGTACAACTCGTCCCCAGAGTGCTAAGCTTAGCTAAACAACATAACACATACATACAGATTACATAGTTATAGCTATAGCGACACTATAAAATTTACAAAATATGATATATCTTTTGAAACGCTACAAGAAATAATGCTTTCATATCTATTATCAATATCCACTAGTCAATTCATTTTTTTTCTATTCAATACTATGTTCTGGTAGGTCTTTGTTTGTGGGTCGACCGATCAAAACGTCTCTTCCATCACTTCAACATTCTACGAGAGCTTAGAATTACTGAATGCAAATTAAACTGAAGTTAAATGTTTACACCATTTTAAATACAATTTAAAGTGAAATACAGTCTTGGAGCCCTATTTTTGAGTCGCTGAAGCGTAGCGAGCTTTTTCTGTGTTCTGTGGTCGATTCTATTAACTTTTGTATCGGATGTCGAAGGAAAATTTGTAGAATCGACCGCTCGAAGCGGGGAGAGCGCTTCAAAAATAGGGCTCCCGTTCCTGCAATATAGATCTACAGACACTCACTTTGCTTAGGTAGGTACTCGAAACTTTGTGAGTCAATAGAATAAGCGAGCCAAAATCAAGTCGATAAAGTCTTGATTGGCTAAATGTTAAGAGTATCTATAAAAATATATTATAGCGGTATTCCTTTTGGTGCCCATAGGTCTAAACCTAGGCCTAGACGAAAAAAATCCACAAAAAGACTAGGTTCTATATAGGTTTTCCTAATAGGTCGGCATTTTTGAAAGTTTTTGGTATTCTTGGTCAGATATTTCACTCTGACGAACTACAAAATATTTTGCGAGAGATAGAATTTGAATTCTCTTATATACAACAACTAAAGTAAATGTTATTTCTGAAGCAGGAAACTGAATTTCGTAGGTATTGCATTCATTTCATTCAATAATTCTAGTCTAACCATTTCAAGATCTACTAGATTTTCTATCTAAACTATACATTAGACTCTATTCTAAAAGCACACATTTAAAAATTCACAGTATTTTTTATCCCTTGCTACCGCAGTCTGACAGAGAAAACATTTTAGAACCGTAAAGTTTTAAATGCACGCCTAAAGAAATAGGACTCACTATCTGAAAGAAATGACTGTTTGAACTATGGTGCATGGCTTTTAAATAATTTCTTGTGTATTTGATACTTCAATAAAATAATGAAAGATTAACAAAATTAAACTTAACGGCGTACGTAGAAAATAATAAATATGACTACAAAAATATGGAATGACTTAATTAAAATTGCCGACTATAATGCAAAGAACAAATTAAAACAATATGCTTATTAGAGCAACGCGTAAGTGATGGCTCAAAAGAAATAATCTAATATTAAAAAATAAACTTCTACACTTTAAAAGTCATTTGGTTTGGACTATTATTTGTTTTTGGAAAAATGACATTTAGGGAAAATGACATTTTGGGAAAGGACATTACAGGAAAAGGTCATAATATTAGGAAAGGACGTTTCGGGAAAAGGTCATTTTAAGAAAGGACGTTTCGGGAAAAGGTCATTTCGGAAAAGGACGTTTCATTCAGTAAAAGGTGATTTTGGGAAAATGACATTTCTAGAAAAGGTTATTTTGGGAAAGGGCTTTCGGGAAAGGTCATTTTGTGAAAGGACGTATAGTGAACATAGACGAAGCTGTGATTTCGTTTGGACCATGAGTTACGCGTAACTTTTAGGGTGACAGTTTCCTTATGTACCATACAAGGCCATGACAAAGATAAGGCCCATCGTAGACTGTGCTAAGAACATTCGACCCCGAACGATCGGATTTTAAAAATTCGAATACATTAGTATGGGGTCAATGTATTTTAATGCACCTGGCACATAATAGGTAATAAATGCAACTATGATTTTATTTTTATATCAATGATGGTCATTGTTTAAGTCATAAGGTTTTTTATGATAAATGAAGCGAGGTAAATAATGATTTTCTCCATCCAGCCATAGATATCACCTGTAGTTGCATTTGCCCCTATGACAGATTGCCATCGACAAAAACGTTAGCAATCTTCTAAAGTTGTCGGAAATATATCTCTCAAAGGCATAAACCCATCTTTGTGTCTTAGTTTGCATACAAAAACTGTATATGTACTCAAATTACGATAGTGACAATCACCCTAAACTTAGAGAAACAAACTACAAAACTAAAATGCTACTAAATCAATACGATTTTAGTTGATTATTGCAACGTTACCTAAGCAGATATGAGTGGGTTCCGATATTCGACATTTTAATATTAATCATACAATCATACATAACTTATGGAGTATGTTTACACATTGTCATGACGATATTGTTACACATTTGCACTTACTACCGTCTCGCATGTCAATAGGTTCAGAACTCGGAAGTATCAAAGTACCTATGTTCAATTCAATTCAATACACTTTATTGCACATTCAAAAATTACAGACAGACAAAAAAACAGATACAAGTACATACACATACAGTACATATACGTACAGTACATCTAGGCGGTCTTATCCCTAAGAGCGATTTCTTCCAGACAACCTTTCCTTATGTTAAATGTTATTTATTATAAAACAAAGTAAATCCCAAGGATTCCTTCCGCCTACATCTCAAGGTTGTCTGGAAGAAATCGCTCTTAGCGATAATACCGCCTAGATGTACATTACTGAATCTGTTTTTTTCTCTTTTTTGTCTGTAATTTTTTAAATATGCATGTATGAATTGAATCTTTTTTTACGGAAGTGGAAGTGAAATTTTCAATTATTCATTTTCTTTAGTAACTATTCCGTTGGGGACCAACCAGAAGGATCCTACCCTAGAATCCCCCTGCTTCAGTACGTTACACAGAAAACTCAAATTTCCCAGTTTGGAGAGGAAAACTCGATTAGGTTTTATTTGCATGTAGTGAAAAGCAGAGTGTTTAACTCGGTCGTGAAATTGTTTTTCCTCTCAAGTTAAAACACTGATATTCACTAAATGTAGATAAATACCTTTTTATCGATTAGACCTTAAAGCTCCATGCCACAGTTGTAATTTTTTTTATATTAAAATGGGAATGTTACACTTTTTTCAAATATGTACCAAATTTCTACGGTAGCGGTAGTAAATATAAATAGTGTAACAAAAAGAGAGATATACAACTTAGTCTACCTTACTTGTAACCACATAAGCATCGTAAGCATTCTGAGACTTAGAACATCACATTACTTAGTTCATCGTTAGAGTTTTGAGTATTCTTCGACAGCTAAGCTAGATGTTAGACCCTATTCTCGCTTCAGTTCAGTTTTTACTTGTGTATCGCAAAACAAAAATCTTATTATAAAAAAAATTAAACCCATTGCAAATCAATTGGTGTACGAAATCTGGTCATATGCGAATCTGGCAATTTGCGAAACGTAATCTGGTCATACGCGTATCTGGTCATCTGCGTACCTGGTAATTCGCGAAATGCACATCTGGTCAACCGCGTATCAGGTAATTTGCGTTTCTGGTACTATGCGCTGGAAGGGTACGGAAACAAAAGTATTCAACAATTTACAAAACTGTTTTTGCTGCTAGTCCCTTTCATGCATATGTTGCTGAGACGCAAATAAAGTTTGTTTTCGTATGACACTTGATTTGGAATCTAATGAACACTGGAGTGACTGTTGAAACTATATCTATTGTCTATTTGATTTCTGCCATTTTGGCGCTGAAGTCTATGGCGACTAGAGACGAGTGTTCATGGAACTAAACACTTAAGTGCTGATTGCTTAGGTTTAGTTCCCGAGACACACGCGGGTGGCGCTTCAAATCAGCAATAAATTGGTATTAACTGTCAGTTGAAAAAGTCGGACCTGCATTCCATATGGAATTGGACTCCACACCGGCGAGGTCAAGGCGCTGCCTGCGGTGGTACAAATTTATGTTGGGTCTAGGCCGCGCCTTGCCCCAGTGTGAGGCCGGTTTAAAACCTAGTATAGTCTCCGTAAATCTTTTTGGGGGTTATGTGAAGTTGGCCGATTCCTGCGCAATGACTACTTTCAGGTGTCAAAGGGGAGCTGTGCAGGGATCCACTAGAGACGCCCATTCAAATTCAAGAAATAGTCCATTGATTCGATCAACCGAATCAAAATCTTTTTGGCCATCTCTACGCATCACATAGACTGTAAACACTGTCAGCGATTTGCAAACAATCTGTGACTATGTTCACTCAACCGCCACAAAGGTTTGCGGGGGCTATATACTGAACCGAAGCGAGGGTAGGCTGAAGCCAGTAAGTGTGCGGCGGCGTGTATTATCGTAAGCAGGCACTTGTAGTGGGTGCGGCGGCGGGCGCGCTTAGATGAACACCGGGTTCTCCTGCCCGGTGAGCAGCCGGAACATCGACGTAGGCATCGTCTTCATCAGGATCTGAGGGAACGAGCGGTCAAAGTCAAAACATTTAATTGCGTATGACTACACTGGGTACATTTATACACGTAATTTTTTTTTATCTAGCATCGCTACTTAGATGTTAGCGCTAAGAAGAAGCAGTCGCACTTTAGGTATGGTTACGTTATGGTATAAAAAAAACATATGGCGCCGTATACGATTGCGTATTTACCGAAATAAACAGTATTTTTGACGTGAAACGTCAGAACTCATAATATAAACGCGTTACCAAAGAGAACGGAGACATTGACTCGACTCTGTGCCTCTGACGCTATATGAGCCACCGACGCTCTCTGTGCCACCAACTCTCTCTGTACCACCGACGTCTCGACTCTCTTTGTAACACGACGCTATCTATGCCACCGACACTCTGTGTACCACAGACACTCTCTGTACCACCGACGCTCTCTGTGCCACCAACTCTCTCTGTACCACCGACGCCTCGACTCTCTTGTACATCCGACGCCATCTATGCCACCGACACTCTGTGTACCACAGACGCTCCCTGTGCCACCAACTCTCTCTGTACCACCGACGCCTCGACTCTCTTGTACATCCGACGCCATCTATGCCACCGACACTCTGTGTACCACAGACGCTCCCTGTGCCACCGACGCTCTCTGTGCCACCGACTCTCTCTGTACCACCGACGCCGACGTGCCAGTGACGCTCTTTGTAGCACAGACTTCTTTGTTCTACCGACGCTCTAAGCCGGTTTACAATATGTTTGGGCGGATACGTAGTGGAAGACGCAGTGTAGGCAGGCCTCCAACAAGGTGGACCGACGATCTGGTGAAGGTCGCGGGACCCAGCTGGATGAGGTTAGCGCAGAACCGGTCGTCGTGGAGATCCTTGGGGGAGGCCTTTGTCCAGCAGTGGACGTCTACAGGCTGATATGATGATGATGGATGCGTAGTGACGTACCTCGCCGACGGAGGTGGCGAGCAGGTTGACGATGCGCTCGTGCGGCACGGCCACCACGCTCTGCGAGTTGATCTCTATGATGCGGTGGCCCACGCGCACGCCGCCGCGCTCCGCGATGCCGCCGCGCAGCAGGCTGCATATCTGCGTATGCCATTACATCAGATAAGCCTTTATTTACCAATATTTTATTATTATTATATCTATAACATTTAATTTACATAATATTTTAGACTTAGACATATTTATTTATAATAAATTGATTACAGGTCATTTATATAAAATTAATGGTAAAAAATCAAAATCGTAAAAAATAATTGTAATAATAAAATAATGCAGATTATTAAAAATAAAATGTCAAATTGGTAAAATACAATGGAACGTGATAATTATAAAACCGTCCGATTATATTCAGACCGTCGTACTTAAACCACTGGGTTTATCTGTAGGATGGTTGGTCGCTTTAACCTGTATGAAATGGATCACAGGTTTCTTACTACAAGGATGTTACCTATGGTGATACAAGGCTGGTTAAGCCTTGAAAGAGCTCCACCTCAAATAATAAAATGGTTTCATCAAACTGTTCTGTAAGGTCTTTTCGATACAGTTTTTTTAATTTCGAATGTATTTTTTGCTTGGTTGTTGGTATTTAATAGTATCAGGCATTACTTTGTGGAAATCCATTATAAAAAAATATTATGTTTATTATTAATTTGCTTTTTCTGCGAATAAACTTTATGTTGTTATATATAGTAATTTTTTTTGTTCTTGTTGGTTCTTACCACGCCGTTCTGCACGCTGAACCCCAGCTGGTACTTGGTGTCTGGCCGCTTTATCTTGACCTCGACGACGGGCGCGCACGGGACCACCGTCAGCTTCACCACCGTCTGGTTCTTGGAGTTCTTGATGTACGTCTGGCAGGTGGACAGCGGCAGACCCACCAGGCTCACGCCGTTGATGGCTATGATTTGGTCGCCTGGGGAGTTGGCACAGGATTTAATAGTGTAACTACACTGCTGCACAGGGTGGGAGGAAAAGGCGATCTTCGGAGGGAAAGTATCTTTAACCTATTGAACGCCACGTCATGTTACGAAAGTGATGCATTCACACGCCACCATACATGACATTAGAATGCCATTACTTGTCGTGATATCCCGACATGGCGTATATGGCACGATTTTCCGTGGTCGGCTATGACCGTCTTTGGCGTTCAAAAGGTTAATATTGATGGAGGAATGTTATAGGCACATTCTGCATAAAGGAAACGTGTTTTTATTTTCTCATTCTTATTGTCTCAGACAGGAATCAAACCGACAACCTAGGTATATTTTAAAATGTTCGAAAAAAAAATTTTTTTTTTATTCCCTCTGGATGGTCACACTCTCTGGATCATCAGATCCAACTGTCAACCAACAGTACTACCAACTGACCTATGTTGAGTTGCCCGCATCTGGCGGCTGCGCCGGCGGGCGCCAGGTTGGCGATGACGACGGTGGGCAGCATGGAGCCCCAGCCGGACTCCACCACCACCACGCCCAGGATCTCGCCCTTCGACTTCGGCACCACCACCTGGGTACCATTATGTTCACGTTTACAAAAAAAGAGAGAATATAAAGCTTTTTTTTTCGAGGCTTTGGACTATTGCTGCCATGCCAGCCTCATAGGGAAACACTAGACTAGTAGTTGACATATTTGCAGATTAATCAAGTCAAATAATTTAATTTAATAATCAAATTTTTATTTTATTTTATGTTTAGTTTAATATTTGACTAATTATTTAATGTTTAATTGAATTTATTGTAAAACAATTTATTTATTATTAATGTATGACTTTTTGGTGTGTTGGAGACCAACTCTGTTATCCATTTAAGAATTCTTTAAATAAATATAGTCCTTCGGAGGTTTAGGCAGAATGCTTTCGGCCGCCATCGCAACTGTGTTTCACAACCAGTTGTCTACGTGTAGTTTCCTCCGCCCGCACACCTCAGCACTTTGACAGCGCTGTACGTTCGTGATATATGATGATTAGGTTAGGGTCTGACCTCCTTCTGCAGCTCCTTCTTGGCGAACATCTGCAGCTCGTCTCCGAAGATCTCCTGGCTGTTGAGCACCTCCTGGTAGTCCATCTCCTTCACGAAGCTATGGTCCTCGATGCCGTTCGCCTTCAGGAACTCCATGTACGCCACTTGGAACGCCTGCCCGATCGACTGCGCTATGAACTGCGCCTGGCAACAAACTAAAACTTTAAAACCAAACCATCAACCAAAACGTTGAAGAATATAAAAAACGCTATCCTTGTTCTACTTCCCTATGGTACTACAGAACCTAAATTAGTGTCACAAGTACCATTGGTGGTACTAAGGATACAAAGTTGTGTCACTTGTACCATCAATGGTACTAGTCAATGTAACTACTGACATAAACAGCCCTAAACATACATAGGTGGACGTATAATAAGAAACAGGGCAAGAATTTCATACAATCGAGGTCACTTTGAAGCCATGGTTCTCCGTGAAGGATTCATCGGGGCATGATCTGATGACGGTCATCGAGAGAGTAGATGGAGGACTTTTAGATCACTGTAGACATCCAACTGATCAGATGAGCCGTCTGGAAGCAGCATCGTCATGATTCCATAACTTTTAGATTTTCATACATTTTGATGCCACTTTGTGGGGGTTTTTCTTCATGACGATGCTGCTTCCAAACGGCTCATCTTTTCAGTTGCATATCTATAGCGATCTAAAAGTCCTGCATCTACTCTCTCGACGACCGTCATCAGATCACGCCCTGATCAATCGTTCACGGAGACCCATGGCTTCAAAGTGACCTCGATTGTATGAAAATCTTGCCCTGTTTCTAATTATCCGTCCACCTATGTATGGACAATTTGTTTTACACGATGTTATGATTATGTGAACTGACCTCTTCGCTCTCGAAAACGTGACAGATCATCTTCGGCGTCCGATTGAGCTTGGGCTGGTCCGAGTCGCTCTCGTGCGGCACAAACCTCCTCCTCGCCATCAGGACCACCAGGTCTCCGATATCGGCTATGTACGATATGGTCCTCAGAGCGTGGTCCATCATGATCTCCTTCAGTTCCGTGTTGAGAACCATTATCTTCTCCGTGGATATGAACAGGTCCACTTCTGTGCTCGGTTGGTTCTCACCCTCAGGTGCCTGGGAACAAACACAGATCGTTCTCATTTGGAGTTGGTTACCAAATGAAGGGGTAAACGCTATGTGAATGACTTGAAATGGTAAGCTAAAAGCTAATTTGTAATGTAAAATGGTAAATACTTACCAAAGCCTGATCCAAGACAGCGGTGGGATTAAGATAGATTTATTAGTATTGAAATTAATGAATTTGGAAATAACTTTATACTCTTAACCTTTTTGAAACCATAATCATTATCTATATTAATTTAAAAATAAATTTAAAATCGGAGTTCTACACCTCAATATTACTTTCGTACTGGATTCAATTTGGATCACGGATATAGAAAAAATCTGTGATTTGGATTATACTGGCTTTTTATTCGTGTTAGCGCTCGCGCTGGAAAACTGTTTAACCCATAAACTTAGAATAATACAGCTTACACGAACATAGAGCTCATTGACGTGTGATGATTTTCGAATTGTCGAAGTAAAACTGATTAGGTACAAAAGCATTGTCTATTCTAGGCTTATGGTTTACGCACGCAACTAAAAACAGACCTCAAATATGAGTCATAATTTGATATACCGGTGACAATTTGAGTTCCTATGACCTCCCACCTCCGTAATCACACCAGCTCGATTGTGCCATACTATTGTAATTGTCATCAGTAATTTCATAAAGCCTAGTTTACACAGTGCGAACTGCTGCAGCTGCTCGCATTATTACTCGCATGCGAGTTACTGTACAGTACGAGTCAGTAGAGCTGGCAAGCGAGCTAATTCGGCAAAATTTATTTACACTCGCTTGTTAGGGTGTGTTGCATCGTATGAATGCGACTGTCAGTATCTCGCCTCGTCTATCCTGTGACTGTACATGTGCTGCTGTCAACCAGCTGTCTGCAATTCAGGCGAGGAGCTCGGCAGTGTCAGTGAGAGTCGAGCTTGTATCTTGCGAGAATACAGTACCCGTCTACTGTCTAATCAGCACTCAAACCTATCTTTAGTTTTTAAAGTTTTAGATCGATACAATTATGGCCAGTTTACATGATGCGAGCTGCTGAGTAGACAGTAGACAGCTGCTCGCATTGTATACTCGCATATCTTGCCTTGGCTGTTTTCACGATGAGAGTAGGTACCTAGTCTCTTGCGAGTTGTGTGCTGGAATTTCACGACACGCGCGCAGCACACAAAATATGCACACTTCAACGTACAGGACCCTCTCGCTATTGAACTGGCGAGCTACTTCCTAACGATGCGAGTGACGTGCGAGCTGCTGCCATGCGAGTGCGAGCAGACGAGGGAAAACAAAAAAGTCACTCGGATGCGAGCTACTGTCCAACTCGCAAGTGCGAGTAACTCGTATGATACGTTCACACAATGCGATTTGCCGCAGTGCAGCTACTCGGTAGGTCGACTGGCACGCTAGCTCGCACCATGTAAACTGGCCATTGCCAATGGGTGTAAAGTGAGTTGTAATGGCTGGTTTACACAGTGCGAGCTAGCGTATGAGTCAGCCTTCCGAGTAGCTGCACTGCAGTAACTCGCACTGTTTGGAAGTAACTTACGAGTAACTCGTACGTCCGAGTTGGTCAGTAGCTCGCATCCGAGTTACTTCAACATTTTTTGTTTTCACTCGCCTGCTCGCGCGGCAGCAACTTGCACATAACAGCGGCTCGGCCGTCGCTCGCATCGTTTGGACGCGTTCGGCAGTAGCTCGCCAGTGCCAGCCGGACAGTTGTGAGTGGACCAGTGTTTTTTAAACAAGTGTGTTCGACATCGCGACTCGACTCGGACTGGGCAGTACCTAGGTGTCGTATAGACAGGAAAGGCTAGCCGAGCTACTGGCGTACGAGTAGACAAACCGAGTAGCTGTCTACTGGCCAGGCAGCAACTCGCACTGTGTAAACCAGGCTTAAGACTGTCTCACAACGTCACAGTCACTGTACAGGTCAAGCTAAATAGAAGCGTGAAGTCTGCCAGCCAAACCACCTTGATCTTAGTGACGGCCTCCTCGACCATGTGCTTTTTGGGCCTCCTCTTGCGGCGGCGCGAGTCCTCGTCCACCTCGACGGAGCCGAGGAAGGCGAGGCGGAAGACCGCCGCCGGCGCCGCGTACACCCCGCTGTACGGCCCCTCGCAACCCCACTGCGGAAACCGGCCAACCTCCTCGTAACCACGGCCCGCTCTCACATATCGGGGCGGGTAAACTGAGCGCGCATACGTATCGGCGGAGCGGCAAAAGTGCTCGAACAAAAAGCCACGCTTGAATTGAGTCGCGTCGCGTCGTTTTGCTTCGATGCGCCAGGTTTTCCCTTTTCCACATTGATCAAGATTCGAAATCAGAATGTAAGAAGTTTTTATTACGGATCTGTAGATATTGAGCTTTTTTGTCTGTGTGCCTGTCCCCGGATAACTCTTAAAGTACTGGAGGAGCGATTGAGCTGAAACTGGGAAAATAAATGTAAAACTGAACGACAATGGTGTGAAAATTATGGAAATTTGAGGGTTTATTATAATTTCCAAGTAATTTCCAAGATATTTTAGGAAAACCCCAAAAATATATATTTATAGATTATGGGTACCCTACATTGTGTCGATGAATATGACTTTTTTCGAATCTTTTACGGTTTTTCAAATCGCGAATGATTGTTTAGATCGGCTAAAACGGGCGCTTGGGGAGCCTCTCCCACGCCCAGCAGTGGACTGGTATGTAGGTACGTGTGAAACTAGACAGGGCCATTTTCTTCTGAAAACTCGGTTGATGACGTTTTTTTTGTAACTAACGATTTAATCCTATAAAGTTAAACAAATGGGCGAATCAACTTTTTAGGCACTTTTTTCGGAGGGTGCTGTGAATTCCCTTGTACATTTGCAGTAATTACAGTGCAGTTTGCAGTGATTTAAATTACACAAAATAATTTAACTAAATTTTTAGTTTTTTTATCTAAGAATAGGATTCTGAAGGCGCACATCACATTTTAAATTTGACAGCACTAAATTATATTATTAATTTTATGGTTTAACGGCCAATTGGAAACAAGTCCTTACAGGCCAAATCATAGTTTAAAATCACGAATACATAAAACCGCAGCACAGCCTCCGGCAACTAGTGCCATTCGGTAGTCCACACTGCAGCTAACACCGCACTAAACTGATAGTAGGTTTAGTGTCGATTTAACAAGGGACAATTTGGAACAATTCGGTAGGTCGTTACACGCTTTTTCATTACTCATACTCTGAAAGTGAAATAACATAATAATTATTACTGTCAAGTATTTCTATAAAATAACATAGATTTGGGCAAAATATTTATCATTTTTTCAATGATTGAAATGAAAAATAAGTGCAGAATACCTGGCCGGCCACAGAAAAAAAAACAAAATAGACGGGAAAGCGGCAATCCGATCTTCTTTTGTTTTTTCGAGTTGTACAGTTTTGTTTATACTTCTGTATAGCAGAGATTTGTATTAACACTCATTTTATGTTTTTGTTTTTACTTTCAGTGTATTCTTAATGAAAAGCACAGTGTTTCCCTCGGGTTCAAGACTTATTTAGAGGTCCCTCGAACTATTGGCGCCCTCGCTACGCGTCGGGCGCCAATCCCCGTCTCGGGACTTAAATAAGTTACTTTCACACCTAGGTTAACAATGTGCTCTTATTTAACTATCCCGCACAATATACACTATAATAGGTACTTGTTGCATAAAAAACTATCAGAGTTAAACACAATAAACATGTTTTAGGAAAATTAAATAAATAAAAAGACAACCGTCTCAGACAAAATCCCGCCAAAAAGCATTGACAGCACTAAAATTTGTGACGTGCCGTCATTTTTTTTCACAACAATGTAGGACAAGGATAGAAACGATTTTTGTGCTGTCGAATTTCAACTTTATTTTTTAGCCTTCAGAATCGGGCCTATAATGAATTTTTTTGTTGATCCCACAAAAAAAAAACCTCGGTTGACCCAAATGTTTTTTTAAACGCCGGCGCGTAAGCAAGCAAAACAACTCGAACACTCACACAGGTTGGCATTTTGGCAATGATATGTGAGAAGCGAGCGGACAGTTCCACTGTTAGTATGAAAGCACACCCCGCTACCACCCAAGGAGTTGCTACCCAAATCAGTAAGCGATACCCAAGGCTTCCGCTTCCAGCTCTCGTAGGATTAAGCAAGTAAGTCACTCCTCACAAGCCGTTTCTATACGAGAGATATTGCCAACTCCTCGCATGCAAACTTTGAAACCTTAATATCTTTAAAATGGAAAGGGCGATTGTATTGAAACTTTATAACACGTCTATAGGTATAGTTATAAAGTTTGGTTTCTAATCATGAATAAGTAGCTCACTTCTGACTTGATTGAGCTGACTCAGAGGTATTTAGTATAAAATAATGTAGTGGTTTCAGCTGGAAGAGGAAGGCCGGGAAGCTCTTTTAAGTAACGCTGGCTTTAAACTGCTCATAGACGAACTTCGCGGCAAGAGAGAGAACAAACCAGGTCGTTAATGACAATGTTCCTACATCTTGACTCTGGTTTTTTTTATCTATCAATTTTGTTAATATATTCAATAACGACCGTCGTTGACCTCTATCGTACCTATCAGCCAGATCGTATGTGGCGTGTTTAAGTAGCATTAAGTCTCGTATTTACTAGGCAACAATTGACGCGTAACATGTTGCTCGACATGTTGCCCATGTTGCTCAACATGTTGCGAGCGACGACGCTGAACTTTTGTTTAGCCACGTTGTCTGTCTATACACGAACAGCCGTTGACAACATGTCGCCTGAGGTGCTAGTGTTGAATTCAGCTGCGTTTAATAACGACATCGATAAAAAGAAAAAAACCTTGGCGGTTTAAAAATTTTTTGCAAAGAAAAGAAAATATGTTCAGTGAGCTCCGTGTGGCTGATGTGTCTTTTAGTAACTTTATGTTTGTTGCGCAACTACACGTTGATAGGAGACAAGCAACAGCGTCATGTTGCGCGCCATCCGGCAACATGTTGAGCATCACGTGTTGCACGTCAATTGTTGCTTATTGAATACATGGCTTTTTTGTATCAGAGACCGTTGGAGTGCGCAGGCGCAAGCTGCATGGTCCTCGACGTCAGTGCGGGCGGCAGTCCGGTCGGGCGGCCACGTGGCCGGTGTGAATCGGGTAAAGTCTCATGCTACACTGTGCATATCATGAAATAGTGCTCGGAATACCACTAAATAGTTCATAGTTATTCCATAAATCGCTGGAATTCGAATGCCGTCTGTTTTATGGAATAGGCTATCGGTTTTATTATAGGCAAATAATTTGATCAACATGCTACATGTCCCTTTTAGTATTACAATCTCAAATAGGTGGAGTACAAAGTCTTAAGGCTTCCGGAAACGATCGATATTTCACCGACCGACTGTTGTTTTTGTCGAGTGTTATAAATTTCATATTCTATGTACTTATTTAACAGCGAGACATTACTAATAACGACTTTCTGTACACGCATAGGCGAAATATCGTTCGTATGCTTGAGCCTTTACGATTATTTGACCACCCAAAAATTAAGTGCATACTCGTTTTTCTTGCAACCACCCCCAAAAACTCCAAAATAAGAACATGCCTCGGACAAAGTAAAAATTGCATGGCACGGGGTGACATTGTAAACCTTACCTTTCTACTGTAACCTATGAACAAAGTATACAACTCTGTAGTACAAAGCATAGCGTAAAGCGGGTAGCAAGCGACAGAACAAACAGTCCAGAGGAGGCTAGCCGGCCAATACGGGGTCCGTAACTCTTCACAGCCGTGGGGTGAGGAGCACACTGAAAAATATACTCTAGTGCCAATTCAGTAAGAGCGAAACGGTTTGGCGGGCAGGTACGTACGTGGACTGACCACAGGTAATACACGGTACCAATTTACAGATGATAAATTTGGAACATTCACAGCTTTTTTGTTTCGGTTTGAGTCAGTCGCACGGCTCCGATCTAATGTCTAATTTCGCCATAGATTTATAGATGGTACATGACATGTCAATTAGCTTGAATCGGAGACTTTAAGCCCTATTCTGAGAGCATAACTTTATATTAAACAGCGCATAACTTAGCTATCAGAATAACGCTTTAAATTTTTGCCTTTACAACGTTGCACGGTTTTTGCAGTTTTCATTGCAAACTTGTAGAACAGGAATAAGACCGCGTGAAACAAAAATATGTCATGTACATCTGTATACAACGTAACTTGATCATTCATTGCTAAGATGACGGATTCCGATTAACTCATAAGCTGGAAAGAAGTGAGATTTTAAATACTTACCAAATTTTCCGAAAAAAAGATACGATTGCCACTCAAATGAGGATTAGGTAACCAGTCTCCCATGAATTCAAATATCTCGAAACGGGAAGAACTTTGTTGAACTCTACAGATAACTTTTCGACATATTTTTATTTAAAAAAACTATTTCATTACTGTGGGAAAACTTGAAATCATTATAATTTTGTGACAAAGTTTGTATGGGAGACGAGTTGGCATACCCTTCTTGATAATATTCCATGTAACTTTCTACCAGTAACTTAGTATACAGTCGTCGGTAAATCCGTTAAGACTTAGCGATGAGTGATCAAGTTACGTTCTATACAAGTCTATAAACCACGGTTACATATCGTTCAGGACAAGGATAAGGTTATCCCACTAGCATTCTCAAAACACTAATCCTAATGAGCATGAAATTACGTACAGTTATGAGTCATGACTCATGAGTCAATCAAGTTAGGACGGAAAGAGTGCACTCAATTTAAAATTAATGTTAATGCATACAGTATACCGTTCATATGTATGTACTACTTAGGGTAGAATATTTCATTTCAAATAAAACAGGGATAGTTTGTTTGACTTATTAGATACAATTCTCTAAGTCACTAGATGTCAAAATCAGACATATAAGTAAGAATAAAACTTTAAAAAATATACCAGAATTACTCCAGCAGTTTTTTAAATAATACAATTTGATTATTGTGTGGATATTTATTTTCTTATCAAATGGTATTTAAAGAGTTTAAAAAAACACGTACTTATATAAAATATCCAACAAATTGTAGATGTTAGATTTTCCTGGTGGCAGACCTCTAATGCAGGGTGCGTCTGGGTGAGGAATTATTTCTACCATCAAAATGAATTGCTATGTTTAGGTACGAACGAAGGTTAGAAAGGCCATTGTAAGCACAGACACACGAGGCAAGTCCACCTGGGTTTATCAGGGTGACAAAGCCCCTGCGTCCATTGAGCATAGAACGCAATTTAATATAATCGAGCGCTCTGATTGGTCAAAAGTCTAAGAAGAGCGAGAGGGCAGCAGTTATTGGCCAATAGGAGTGCTACAGGCACACAGGAGTGAAAGGAACAGAAGTAATTTCATGCTCTTAGCTCAAAACCATCTACGTTAGAACAACACGTTTCACATTAACCGATTCACACTGGCAAATGTGGTTATTTACCATCATTTCACTTGTCATTAAATAAGTTATACAATATGAGAATGCATGTATTTAAAAAAGAGCTATTCATTATTTTTATTACATTATTAAATACAGTTAGAGTCACCTATGTTATTTAATTAGTTTTTACACATTGCAACACAAAGAAAAAATATTTTTATACTTACAATCCCGAAAGACTGGAACTATTAAATACTTTAGTGCTAAGTATTGATTGAAACTCAAAAATTTCTTATAATGTATGCAATGAAGTATTGTAAAAACAGAAAGTATGACAAGCAAACCAAAACATAATGCAGAAAAGATTCCCTGTTTTTGTACGCATTATATGAGTGTTGCAACATGTAAACTCGCTTTTACTAGAAGTTTCCAATTAGGTATACAAATATGGCTGACTGATATTGACAGTGACACCCGATAACCACAAGGGCAATTTAAAAGTAATGTTTTTAAGAAAATTTGGGACATTTTGACACTTGTACATTTTGACATTGGACATTTCGACACTTGTACATATTTTGTCATTGGACATTTTGACACTTATACAATCTGACAATTGGACATAACGCCCTTAAATGGATTAAATTACAGTACCAAAAACATTAACTAATGAATACTACAGAGCATTCTGGCCGAACCATACTCGGGTCCAGACAGATTGAATTAGAGAAATTTGAAAGTATTGTGAAGGGTATGAAGGCGCTGCCATATACCAACTATATAAAAAGCCCGTTATAAAAAAATATTTTAAAAAATATGATTATTATCCAATTTTTTTTACTGTTTCTAAATGTTGCTAAAACAATGTTAAAAGTGAATAAAAAGCGCAAGTGATTGTAGTGCATTGTTGACATAATTGGAAACTTCTAATGAAAGTGACATTAAATCAATGCCCCACATAATGCATAGAACCTCCATAGAAATGTGATCCCCGTCATACCTTGATCCTGGAGACGGCTTCCTCGGCCTGCAGCATCCTCGTGGCCTTGGTGGGCTGCCCCTCGCACGCGAGCTGCGTCGAGCCCAGGTACCGCGCTCGGAACAGGACGCCCTCTATTAGAACTGAGCTCGCCATGTCTGTGGAATTGACAATTTTTGAAGGAATATTAATAATAAAATATACATAAAAAAAGTTTTAAAATAATAGATCCCACTTTAGACATATTTATTGATAATCGATGGATTACATTCATTAATAGAAATAACTAAGAAATTAAAATAAATTAATAATAATAAAATAAATTGTCAAATTATTAATTGCAATACGAAATTAGGTACTGAAATTAATATTTATTTGCAATAAATTCGTCAAATGTAAAAAAACTTAGCTTCAAAATTAAAGGTTTTCATTTCACTTTAATTTTAATACTTGTAGCTTGCGGTAGGATCTAGAATATGATTTAGAATTGGAGTTTAAATTAATATTCAACCAATGTCTTATAATTTTTTTAAAGTGGGATCTGTTATTTTTAAAGTGACCCTTGATTCTAAAGTGCATTTAAATACAACCCTTTTTTAAACGAGTTTTGGGTGAGGTAACCAAACCCGGCTGCATTGCAGTGGCTGTATTGCAGCTGGGTATGGACCGTTGTGTGACGAACACAAGACGCTGCAGCACAGACTACGGGTGTCTGTGTCGCATCGGCATTGGTTATCACGACACCCGGATGAATGAGGAAAGCGGAGGACCGGATGTGGGGGTGCGCAGGCGGCCACACTGGGGCGGAGGCGTTTAGTTGCTTAAATGCCACAGAATCTACAAAATGTGAAATAAAAAAATATCGAACAACTACTTAATTTTATTAATTGACTAGCAAACGCCCCGCGACTTCATTCGCGTTAAAATACTACCCCGACTTTCCCAATCCCCCGACCCCTCCCCTCCCATTATCTTCTTCTTCTCCTACCCTTTACATCTACTTTTTCTCTCTTTCCCCTCGCCTTCCCCGCCCTACCCGTTCCATTAACCTCCCCCTCCCCAGCCCTTCCGCTCCCTTCCCTTCCCCTTACCCCTTTTTATAAAAAACAAAACCAAATAGCCTATGTTCATACACAGAGTATTACCTATCCAACAGCGAAAGAATTATTGAAATCGGTTCAGTAGTTACAAAGATTACTTCTAACATCCATCCATCCATCCAAACTACCTCTTTATTATTAGTATAGATAAATTTACCAGGATATTTCATAAGTACGTTCCAAGTTTCAGCTCAATCGGTTCAGTAGTTTTCGCGTTGTCCGACGAACAGATAGACAAACTACCCTCGCTATAAAGATGTCCATAGTCATCTATCCCATGTCAATGTCTGATTATTGTATAAAAGGGCAACGTACGCCGCGTCTTGCTCGCAACCGCGCCAGTGCGGGGGTGGCTTTAAGGAAGGCCTAAGTCCAACGGTGGACGTCTACAGGTAGATAATTAGGTAAAGTCTAGATACTTGCACTAAAAAGTTTTAATGGACAGTACCCTCGATCATAATATATTACCTAGATACCGCATCAGTGGCCAACTAACACGACAGAACAGCGCTTAAAGCCTGGTGCTGTACTCAGTTGCGAGTATCACATCAGCGTGAAGTGTTTTGTGCTTTATCAGGGCGCCAATTGCGCTAATTTTGAACGATATTACCAAATCCAAACCATAATCAAAAACGTTATGCTGCATCCACACGTATGGTAAACCGTTAGAAACGCAAGCTAAATCTCTGCTCCACACGCTTGCGTTTGTAAAGGTTTGCCAACGTGTACACGCAGCATAACATTTTTGGTTATGGTTTGGATTTAGTAATATCGTTCAGGTTTAGCGCGATTGGCCCCTTGTTCTATGTAGATGTTCGAAATAAATAGGAACACTTTGGATTACGGGCGTATTTTTACGTATAGAAATATGGCTCACATCAAATTATCTTAACATGTTTTGTTGTTGTACTGCAATGGTGTAAGTTTTAGATACATTACTTAGTCGAATTCGTCGTCGTCGAGTTCCTTATCTAGGTAATATATTGTCGATGGACAGGGAAGAACGAAAACACTATACATTCTGTTAAGCGTATGTCTTTGCCTTACCGCGCGTAATGTTGTAGTACAGTAAGGCTTGGAAAATTACAGACTTGGAAGTACAGATCACATTTTACTCTAAATTTGATTAAAATTAATCATTAATTTTCGAGCTATTTTTAGCATAGGCTAACATTTTAAAAGTATGACTAATAAATATATATACTAATAATAAATGCCAGTTTCATCTAAAATACAGATTGTACTATGAATTATATTGTAGGTAATGAATAATTAACTTGATTATTTTTTATTGATATCCACCGGTGGTTTTTCTATTTTTATTTTTTATGTTTTGACGTTTTTAATCTTGACTTTTCTGTTTTATTTTCAGTATTGTTTAATTTGTATTGACATTTAATTTTTTGTCATGAAACTATAACTGAATAATTACCAATACAGAATGATTATGATTACTATACCTATGTCTACTTACCATAGAATAATGGCCAATAGCAGCACAACAATAAAGTAGAAATTTTTCAATTTAAAAATTATGTTTAAATTTTAATCTAAATTAATTAGTAGCAGTCAGAGATGCTCACCCTCTTTATTTTTGGTTTTCTTCTTGGCATCTTTGTCCTGAAAAATAAAAAAATCATGTAAAAATCTTAAATTAAATTTTATATTTTTATTTTGGATCCAGAGAGAAAGTGACACTATAAACATGTTGATAATAGGCAATTGTGTCCAGTCTGTGTAGAGTAACAGGCATAATTCTAGTATTTCCGTGGCGGAACCAATTGGAAAAAATCCATTAGTTCCGTTGACGCGTTACAACGGAACATTTGAGCGAGAACATTCCCCGTAGTTTGGTTGATGGAAAAAAAAACGTTAAGAGACGAGCAAACTTGAATCGCACGATGGGAACTTTCTCGACCCTTTTTTTTCATTTCATTTCAATTTGATTTTTATTTGATTAAAAATAACTTTATTCACTTATTTTGATAGATACATGATATATTGAAGCCCTGACTCCCAAACTAGTCAAGCTGTAAATTTAAATAGGTATGATACATTTTGTTCAGGTGGGATTTCTCTATTGTCCAATTTACTGGCAATTTTGTCCCTAAATGACAGAACTAATGGATAACAAGCTATGAAGAGTCTATGAACGGAGAACGGGGCGTGAACAGGTGCGAAATTCTTTCACATTCACGGTTAACGGCGCGAATCTAGAGCTGATAAAGGTTTAGTAGAAAAAACTGACATTTTAATTTTCTTAATTAAAATTCACACCAAAACGCTTCCGGTGTCATGGCGTCGCTTGTGACGTCATGTCGTTTGTTTACTCAAAAGTGACGTTATATCCTGTGATTGGTGTTCAACAACGGATTGGGAGTAATTTGTAGTTTAATTTTATTATTGATCTCGCTCATAATAAAATGTTTTGTAATCCATTACTCAGGTTTCATTAGATAAACACATAACTTTAGTGTTTTTAAGTTACTGTCACCATGGCTATTCTACCGAGGGTGTGTTACCTTCCCGTTGTGCAGCGCGTCCTCGTCCCGGTTGTCGAGCGCGTCGAGCGCGAGCGCATGCGGCGGCGAGCGCGCCGAGCCCGAGCCGCCGCTGCCCGCGCCCGCCGGCATTACCGTGCGGGACTTCGGTTTGCGCCACCCCTAATATAATTAATTTAATAATTTTAATTATTACGCAAAAAAACTATACAAAGTCATCATAAAAAAAAAATACTAGAATTCTGGTCACAGAAGCGCATAAGTTATCATTGTATGGAGTGCAAACCAGTAGAAATCAGTTAGAGATTGACAGTATGTCAGTAATCCTACCAACGTTGAAAAGTCTTTACATCCAAATTGAAATTCATTTATGGAAATATGTATATTTTGAATTAACAGTGGTGCTTATCATTACAGTTAAGTTATACATAAATCGTCATAAGATAAATAAATGACAGAACAGTACAATTTTATTATGCAACGTATGTATTTAATGTCATTAATGTTTCTGACATAATACCGCATCTGTCTACTGTCCTAAACTGAGTTTTTTAAAATACGATGAGACAACTTTGAGAAAACAAACCTTTTGACCTCCATCAGTTTCTCCTTCATCCTCCGATTTGTCATTTGATATTCCTACATCCCCTGATTCGTCATTTGTTTTTCCTACATGCCCTGATTCGTCATTTGATTTTACTACGTCCCCTGATTCGTCATTTAATTTTCCTACATCCCCTGATTCGTCATTTGAATTCCCTACATCCCCTGATTGTTCATTTGATTTTCTTCCATCCCCTGATTCGTCATTTGATTTTTCTACATCCCCTGATTGGTTATTTGATATTCCTACATCCCCTGATTCTTCATTTAAATTTCCTACATCCCCTGATTGGTTATTTGATATTCCTACATCCCCTGATTCGCCATTTGATTTCCCTACACCATTATCACCCCCATCCTTCCCACTTGACTCACAAACACTATCGCATTCCACACTAATTTCACTCCTTGACTCATCATCCGACAGCGCAGGAGAGTTCTGTTCACATTCTTTATGTATTTCACTCAACACTTCTTTAACATACAAATTTGTTGCCGTCTTATCAATTTCATTTGCAACTAAACACAGTTGGTTTTCCTCTTCACACATATTTGGAATCACAAAATCTTTTCACAACTATAACTTGGGTGTAAATCCATATTGCACCGTTTGTGCGCTACTGGACGTCAATAACTGTTATCAATATTTTGACTGGGCTGATAACGTATCAGCAACTAAACACACATGTGTCGCGACTAGGTGTTGTTATGAATACTGCTGGCCACCGGTTTACGTTGTCGGTAAACAGATGTTTCGTCAAAGATTATGCAACAGTTGCAAAGCAGGCAGTCTCTGATCTCACTGGTATTGTCCTCTTTCCCATCCACACAAAACTAAAGAAAAAAATATATTACTAATTATATAATTATTTACGGGTCTTACACACGAATAAGTTTTATTTACCTTGCCAAACGTAAATAATTATGTATTTATGAATACAAAGCGCGAAAGTCTAAAATGTACTAAATTTATATTACTTTTTAAATTTTAACTTGATTATTGGCTAAATTGCCTTGCAGCAAAAGCCATAGATAAAAAGAACTGAACAAATTTAAATAAAAAGTATACTTAAAATCTCGTCTGTAATTCAATAATATTAATTTTGCATTCTACCACTGAGACAGAGCAAGAATTTTCTGAAATAAAACTAAAACATGCAAAATTTTCATTGAAAATAAAATGCATTTTTGGCTGATGAATTTTCAAATGAAAATAATATCTGCATAATGATTTCTTCAAGGTAAAAATTTACTAGACTCACAATATATTTAGAAAACGTAAATAAATTATGCCTCAGAAAGCTAACAATAAATTAAACTATAACATAATCTTTGACCGAGTACATATTATGACAGTAGAACAAGGTCGCTCACAGAGTACTCGTGGTCTCGAGCTAAATAGACGTTTATTGCGTATGCGCAATATAAAGATACACCATCTTACGTTTGCGGATGTGTGGCGGCGCTAGTGGCGAACATAACACGTCAAATTCCATACGTTTTAAATTAGTTCCTCATTTGGCCGTTGTCATAGAATATCTTGGCGGTACGTCTCCAGCTGGGAGATTACGTAATACGTTGATTCATTTTAATACAAAGTTGCTCGCTGTGTTAGATTGTACTATATTAAGAGCCTCGGTGGTACTTGTTGTAATTAAATTAATTGCATAGGTCTTAGGAAGAGGTCATACTGTTAATTTATTCTTGTAAACGAGCGCTTAATTTGTTTGAATTTTAAAATACATCTTATAAAGAAAAATCATAAGAATGTTTTTCCTATTGTGTATTCTACTAAAGGTCCGGAGTTCGATCCCCGGCAGGGCCATGTACCAATGGGTTCTTTCTCCAAACTTGTACATTTCCTGACTGCTCTCAAACGGTGAAGGAAAACATCGTGAGGAAACATGCTACGCCGAGGAAGAAATTCTTAGGCGCATGTGAGGACTTCACACCCGCACTGGGCTAGCGTGGTGGACTATAGCCCGAACAACCTCGTTGAGAGTGTAGGCCTGAGCCCCAGCAGTGGGGACATCTTAATAGAATGTTAATGATGAATGAATGATGATTCTACTAAGTGCCTGGAATCAATAACGGATGGCTGCAAATATAATTCTACTCACTTTGTCGTCGAAAAACCCTTGGTCGTCTGTTCTCTGTTGGCCCAGCAGTCTGTCAGTCTCTAAGTCCGTATCTGCTTCGTCTGGAACAAGAATATAATAATCGTTTATTGTCACAGAACTAATGATAAAGTAAATACGTTTTTGTTACTTACCTAGGTAGAGTCGACCGCACGTCAGTGGAAACACTGACCTTGAGCCGGCCTAGCCCAATAGGGAGTTTCAATACTACAAGAGACCAGTTTATACTGGCTTTGTTTCCACTGACGTGCGGTCGACCGTACTTATTTCTATAAAAAATAGTATATTCTAGTATACAAGAAAAATAATACGAAACTTATTACGTATTTGACAGACTTATTAATACGTCCGATAAAGGTACAGACTTAAAACGTGGACAATTCACAAGTATAACATAAACATCTACACTGAGTCCAACTTGTGAAAATTGTACAACGTTGCCCGTCCCCAGCGGGAATCGAACCCACGAACGCTCGAGTCGAATGACCACGCCACTAAGCCTACAAGGAGGTCTATTTAATCGCTTTTAACATAGGATGCGGAAGGCGGAGACCGGGTGTGGTAGCGTTCATTGGGAAGGCCTATATCCAACTGTGGATGTTAAAGGGCTGATGACATAGGGCTAGGACTGCTCTAGTTTTTTGCATACCTTCGTCGCCGCTGACCGGCTTAATGTCCAAAGATTCTGTGCTTTGCGCCGACGTTGGCCTTTTCCTGGAAACAAAAAAGACATTTGAATCTGTATTTAAAATGAATACTAACAAGAATAAATACTAATAAAATAAATACTAACGCAGATTACCGAAATGTATGAAACTTTGTGGGTGCGTAGAGTAGGCTTTATTCTGAATAAACATTGCAATAGTACATTACTGCCGCGGCCCGCAACAGAGGCATTGATGGATGAACGTGTGCATGTGGGCCGAGGCGGTACCCGAAGCACACATACGTGAGTCCATCAATGCCTGGTTGTGGCCAAGACTTGTATAGTAGTTTTCTCAAACAAATGCGCGGAAATTCAAACTATTACCTATGTACACCATTTTATTTCATACTTAAACATTCCAAAATCAATGACGAACAACAATAAATTTCCACGCGCCAAAATGTTCATTTGTTTTTTTTCTTGCAATTTGCAAGGCAGTTCGGAATTTAAATAAAACTTTTGTTATGTTCCTCCGTGGTTGCCATGGTCACAGGTATAGATATTGCTAATTGCCGGCGTGCTCTCATTTATTTGACCCCCTATTTGACCAGTACAGCATTGTCGATTTAACTCGAAGAAGGTTGTCAAAATAATGTTCACATTTCCAAGCATGTTTGAGAAAATATACCTTCGTGATCATAAGCAGTTAATGAATCGAATAGACACAACATTCAATCCCTATGCTATAAAAATCCGGAGCTTGCTTTAAATTTCGTAATTGGCATTTTGATCTTTTAAATATGATGTGATGTATGTACACGTGTTGCCATTTTCCCCTCTTCCTCTAACCACGTGTAGTTTTAATTTTAATCAATTAATTAATTCAGAAAACCAACAGCTTTTTTTTACAATGAAAATTAATCTAAGGATATTACTTAAACATAAAGCTTATAATTCCCTAACGTAGTAAAACATAGTAACACCACTTTCTAATGACCTAGGTGGGGGACTCTTGTGAAGATGTGATGTGAACCTTAGTGAAAATGGCCGGCTGACTCCAGTCGTGCGCTGTTTTTGTGGATGCCGTGCTGTAACCGCCGGCTTTATGCTATTATGACTAGTAGTTCCGTGAGAACAGTAGACCTCGCCAGCCCTTATAAACCAAACCTAAAAGAAACCAACAAAAGTCAACTTTGGAAACAGAAAAAGTACCTACTAAAGTGACAAAAATTAGCACTTTAAAGCTTAATATTTCGCAAACGGATCCCTGAATCGAAAAATGTTTATCACACACCCGCGATATTTTTGAAAGACCCATCCAACGATACCCCACACCATGGATATCACGCGGAAAAAAATAATTTTCCATTTTACGTATGCAGTTCTATGAACATAATTTATTTTTTCAACTTTCTTAAGTCGATCCACTATTACTCAAAAACTAATAGAACCTACTTAGCCGTAATAGTTTTCCTTGTAACTACGTTATATATGCTACTGCCATGAATTTTTTCACATTTCCAGAAGCAACCGTTTAGCTGGCAGGGGGGGGGACACGTGACTCTAACAAAAATTACCGCTTTAAAGCTTAATATTTCGCCAACGGATCCCTAAATCGAAAAAATGGTATTCACACACCAGCAATATTTTTGAAAGACCTATCCAACGATATCCCACACTATGGGATTCACAAGAAAAAAAAAGTTCACTCCCACTTTGCGAGTATGGTAGGTACTCTAAAAAAAATGTTTTTCAAAATTTTATTCTACTCATTTTGTAGGTTTAATTAATTTATACATATGCCAAATTTTCGTCAAAATCGGTTGAAAAATGCGACCTGTAGAGAATTACAGACAGACAGACAGACAGACAGACAGACAGACAGACAGACAGCCGGACAAGAGCATTTTTGGCCAGTCTCGAAACGTAGACGCTTCGCTCGCTTCGCTCGCTCGGTCAATTATTTTAAACTATGGTGGGTCATGGGCCTAAAATGACTTTGTTTCCAGAGCCGTAAACCTAATATATAAAAACATTACCTAGGTGGGTAGACGTCGTCGTGCGGGCCGTGGGGTGAGTGGTGTCGGTGGGGCGGCGAGAGCGGCGCCGGCGGCGGCGCGTCGGGCGGCGGGGAGGGCGCGGGCGGCCGGTGCGGCGCGGGCGCAGGCGGCGGCGGCGGCGCAGACCCGCACCCCGCTGGCAATCGACAACTCGGACATAAATCAACACGTACTGTCCGGTACCGTCGGTTGGTGAAGGTCTCAGCCTACACTAGTCCACTGCTGGACATAGGCCTCCCCCAAGGCGCGCCACTGAACCCGATCTTCGGTTCTCCGTATCCAGTCACTGCCTCGTCGCTCTATCTAGTTGGGGGGGGTCCCAAACTATGCTTGCCAAAATCCTAATCCGAAAACCAACAGCTATGCTCATCACACAAATGTTGGGCCCGGGTGAGAACCGAACCCACGACTTCTGGCGTAGCGGGCAGGGGACACTACCAACTCAGCCAAGACAAGAGGCCATTTAAGTAGCTTAATTCTTCTTAGTTTCAAATTTACAAATCATTTATTTCTAAATACAAGTTTCATATTTCTTGTACTTATTGCATAAATTCAAAATTTAAAAATGATGAGTAAATTTAATCATAAATCAATAAATTTTAAATGTCAAACAAAAAATACAATTAAGTCAAATTCCACATATTGAAATAAAAATACTCAAAAAATTAAAATTGCCCACAAAACACTACCTTCCAGTGGCTAGCAATGGGACAAAAAGAATCAAAAACAGATAATAAATAACGTACATATACCTAAGGGGTCCAAGGAGTGCAGGTCCGCGTCGGACAACCCCTGCCCGTCGGTGCTGGCGCCGTTCTCCACCACCTCCTCGATGATCACGGACGTGTGGCCGCTCTTGGCATGCGGGGTCTGGCAACACCGTACATTAAAATAGTTAAATAGCATTGAACAAGGATCCCATAGAACAGCTGCTAAAATAACAATAATAATCAGAGAGGGACACACTTATTACAAAAGTGGTAAGAGTAAGCAAGACATATGTAAAATCTTCTATCTCTATCTACGTATGTGAATTTTTTGTTGGGATGCAGTTACTGCATACCAACTGCATCCCAGCAAACCACAACCCGACTAAAATAGATAGTGCTTGTTCAGTTTGACCCCGCCATATAAGAAGCGACTTCTCAAATTATTGGGGTAAAAGACTATTGCTATTTCATGCTATACGCTGATTACGGTTCTATGGTTCACTCTTTTTCTATGTTAAATAGTTAAAAATCTAAACGAGTGCCTACTTCACATCATTTATTCGTCGAAATAAGTCAAACAAGCGGTAGAAGGGTGACGTTCTTAGGGTTGGACCACATCCGTTCCTTTCCTGTGTATCTTTACAAACGTTTACAAACGCAAACATGTGGAGCAGGGGCTTGACTTGCGTTTGTAAAGGTTTGCCAAACGTGTGGATGCAGCATAACGTTTTTGGTTATGGTTTGGATTTGGTAATATCGTTCAGAATTGTCGCGATCGGCCCTCAGGTATATGACTGAGATGCAGAATGAGTATTGCCCCTTGGCTGGTTCGATATCGAGCCGGCGGGTATCTGGAGGTTAAAACGGACCCGCAACAGTACCTGGTTATTATTGTCCGTGTCCGACGCGTGGCCCGACGACAGGCCGTCCTCCACCACCGGCAAGTGCGTCATCACCACGCGATTAGAGTCCATTTGACCTGCACATAAGGTATATTGTCATCTGTACGTTAAACTATTAGTCTATGACGACTAGTCAATGGTGAAAATGGCTTGACTGATCAGTTAGGTGCGTACGGCACTCTGAACCTTCTTCATTCGTACCTCGGACAGCCGCCATCAGATCCCACCCTAATCACATCCAGGCGAAAATCCAAGGGCTTAAAATTATCTCGAATAAAAAAAGGCCGCCAGTTCCGTTACCTCAGTGAGTGTAGTTAATAGTTACTGGGTAAAACTCGTATAACCTGAGCTTGTATACTTGTATTTGTATAGAGCGTCAGTGGCGTCGTGGGGAAGAAGCAGCCTATCATGTCGAGAGGTCCAAGTTAGATCCCGGTCGGGCCATGTACCAATGGGTATTTTAAGAAACTGCATTTACTGACTGCTCTCAAACGGTGAAGGACAACAACCTGCATACCCCAGACAAGAAATTCTTAGGCGCATGTGAAGTCCACCAACCCGCACTGGGCTAGCGTGCTGGACATACGCCTTCGTTGACAGGGTAGGCCTCTGCCCCAACAGTGGGGACATAACACTGTCTCCTTGCGGTTACGAGTGCCAAGTCACGTGAGAGCGCACCGGTACTCGCCAGAGGCTCTCACTACATACAACATTACTTTTAAAACACTTCTCCCATGAGGACATATTAATAGGCTAGGCTAGGATACGTGTGAGTATCACCTTTCATCTCCGATAGCTCGTTCTCCATAAGCATGAGGTCTAGGTCGCTGCCCGCGTCGCTGGTGTCTGGCGAGGGCGCGTCGCGCCGCGCGAGCGCGCGCCCCGGCGACGCCGAGCCGCTCCACGCCGCGCCGACGCGCAGCTCGCACACGTTCGGCTCACAGTACCGCTCGCGGTGTTGCTGCGGACAACACCAATCACTTTACACATAGATATGCATTAAAGCACATTGATCTCATCTGTACAACAAGAAGTCGAATCCTACTGATATTATAAATTCAAAAATTATTGAGAGTTATACAAAAACGCGTTAGTTTTTACAAGCGAAGAGACACCGGTAGCAGTTAGTAAGCAGTTTAATTTTTGGCGACGAGCCAAATAATTCCACTTGCGCTAATTTCGTTACTCGCCAAAGATTGTAACGTATGACATCGTTTAAATAATGGGTATGGTGTCAATGAACTGGATACCTAATTATCATTTCTGCCTTTAGGGCAGTGCATTTATTACAGTGTATTAAAATATATATACAAGGTGCTGTAAATCTGGTACAGTAAAGCCTTTATTCAAGTCCAACGTGTCGGTGATTTGCGGCCACTCCGACTCGCTGCCGCTCTCCAGCCCGTTCTCCGACGGGCACTCCTACATCTGCCTCTCATCTCGTAGTCTTGCTCCAATTAAAGTAAAATCTAACTCAATGTGTAGATTACCTGCACTTGCATCCCCAGGAAGTTGGTGTGGTTGTGCGCAGTATGCGGAGAGTCCAACGTGTCGGTGACTTGCGGCCACTCCGACTCGCTGCCGCCCTCCAGCCCGTTCTCAGACGGACACTCCTGCGTCTGCCTTCTCAACTCGTAGTCTAGCTCCTGAAAGATACATTTTCAAGAATGTATGATGCGAATGTGACTATAAATTTACTAGTAGGTATTTATTGTGTAAATGACTTATTCATCTAAGGCCTTTTAACGTTTAATATGTTAATGCATGTTTTTACATGACCACGTATAATATCTGAGTAATTTAATAAGTTCTCGGATCTTATGTGCATCTGAAGTTAGGGGTGACGAATGCCTCCGTTGCTAAAAAGGGTCACCTTAAAATGACGTATACAGGACTTTTCAAGATTTCAAGTATATGATGTAAATTTCACTTTGGCAACTCACCTGAAAATTAACAACTTCGTCGTTGCTATTGAGCTGCTGGGCGGCCACCGCGGGGCATCTGAAGAACTCCTCAAGCACTTTGCGTGTCTCAGAGAATTCGTACAAATAGTCGAACGCCGCCGAGGAGGGCGGCGGCGTATCGTCTCGGCTCTCGTTCACTATCCTCTGAAAGGACAAGGACAGATATATTACAACTGTAGTCAGAACTTTGACGGTATTCATTGAACGTGTTCACTTTTTAAACAATTTCTGGGTAGGTATATATTAGATTAGACACATTTATATGGAAATATTGGCTTGAATAGATCTTTAAATTAGATCTCAAAATAAGAGACAACATGGTACAATTAACTACACATAAGACAAAACTAAATTAAACTAACCTGTGGAAACCCAGGCCTTGGTGACCTGTTTATAGTCTTCTGACTGCCAACGCCGTACCTTCTCGGCGACCCCTCGTATTCCGCTATAGCCAACTCCCCTATCACTCTAGTAACCCTGTTCTTATCCTCATCACCTGATAACCAAACCCCAGAGGGACTGGCGTCGCTCAATCTCACGTCTTCTCTCGAATGAGTCGACTCACTCCCCCCATCACAACTGAGTTCACTCTTATTGTTCATAACATCACTATCACCGTGTTTAATATTGTCTAAAGTCCTTTTTACAGTCATATCTATCTCATCGTCACTAGCTTCCGGTTCCATCCTCAAACCTAGAGACACAGAATTCAATATCACTGAAAATAAAAGAAAGACAAAAAAAGATATGTGAATAATGATGGTTAAAGGGGAAGGATGAAAAGAGGTTAATGTAGATATAACTAAAAAAACGCTCGTGTAACAAAAAAGAGTCATTGAGTAAACTCAAACGAGTCCAAACTCGATGGAATTATTGTCAGCCATTGAGAAGTTCCTATGACCACCTCCCTTCGATTATAAATGATGATGTTTCATCACAGAAGCTCAATTTTAATTTTTGCAAAGTGTTAAACCGATACGGCAATTAGATGTGGGTGAAAAGTGATTTTGCTTACAATGTTACATGTTACAGATCAAGTTATGCAACAGAAGCTTGTTAAAAGTAAACCTTGACATCCAATACGTATCGACAATCATAATTAAAACTCCATTATTTCTAATTGAAATGTGATATTGACGGAAGACATTCAAATAAAGCAATATATCTTGAATAAACAAGGTTAACCGTAAAATAAATAATAGAAATTCATTGACAGTGATAGATTAATATGTGATAATAAATCAAATGCAAAGTATTTTAAAGCAAATAGACGAAAAAAGTGGAAAACGGATGAAGGAAGAATAATAGTAACATACATAAAACTAACACACAAACATTAAACTTAAACATTTGTGATACGAGTATACAACTAATGCAGAACTGGAATTTGTTATAAGAGTATAATACTACCTAATTCAATTATCAAAACTGAAATATCTGTCTTGTACACTGCTTGTACATTAATTAATTAGAATAAAAAGACACTATTGAAAATTTGATATCAAAGATTTTAGAAACGCAAAGCATTTAATTTAGTTTTAAAAAAGTGAGAGGTTTTTATATCACGATATTCAAAAGAGCACAGAGCGCCCCGAAATCCGTCAAAACACACACAGTTAAAACTCGGACCTAGTTCGGCTTGTAGCTTGTGTATTGCCGACCGAATCATGAGCTTTATAGTCTTACTAATAAAGTTCATATTACTTTATACAAAGTCAGTCAACGTGTGTAAATTTTCGAGATATCTGCACCACGGAGTAAATCTCCACTTGATATTTTTATTAGCAGGTTATTCAGGATTGCGTGACAGAAATTAGAATCTTTAAGGAAATATGTAGTTGTGGCATTCGAGAAACTAGTGACTTCTCCCGAAATTCATAAAAGTGTTCAAGTGCGCCTACAAACTGTTCTACGCCTGCTTCGTTCGGACCGTATTCTGACGGATTTGGATCGCACTATGTAAATGAAAAATTAAAATCACCTTTCCAGTCATCGTTGTCATCAAAAACAACGACCTCCCCATCAGCCACCACAGCAATGGGGCTACTCTTACTGCTGACGTCATTAGTCTTATGGGGGTCCAGTATTGGGGAGCTATTTCTTGGTATCCCCATTGTGTTCGGGTCTATGGCGGGCTCTCTGTCGCCGTTCGTGTATGTCGGCGATGTGTGTCGAGATATCATCTTTTTCGGCTCATTGCTTATCCGGTGTATTGATATCTGGAAAGAAATACGGAAATCTTAAACGTTTAGCTTTCAAATATGTCAATTTATATTTTAAGCAGATTATACATCCCGTATCCTCAGGAGATCTTGCATTATTTACATTTAAATTCGCCGTCTATTATATGGCGATGGCAGAATCTTTACTATAGCGTCGGCGGCAGAGACAATAGGCTAAGTATAAAGTTATGGCAGAGTTAGTTATTAAGTATCACGAAGTGCGATTATCTAGAATTAAGCAAGTCTTAGTAGAGCGTTAGTGTCGCTATCACTAAGTTTAGTAACCTACAATCACAGGACTCAGGAGAAAGTTTTAACAGAACAGTAAGATTAGGTTACCTCATTGCTAAGGTTTCCCGCCGCATAATCGACGGTGTCCTTAGTCAGCGATCGCACTTTGTTCCTGAGGTTGTGTTTGTGTGTGTTATTGTGCCTCAACTTGCGGACCGCCTTCGTCCGACTCTGTGAGTACAATTCGCGACCTCCGGCTATTTCTATTATCCTGGTAACAGATAACAAATGACCATTAGACACTTGGTAAGCCAGAAACTGCTTGTTTGTAGCAAAATGTGTGCTAATTGCTATTGCTAACCTAGAGTCTCTAAGTTTGTACGTGCCCCCTTTGGAGTTGAGTATGACTAGTTGGCTTTCATTGCGATCTTCGTCTGACGACACGTTGTTGATATTATTGCTGTCTCGTCCCTCCAGCCCAGAGTTCAGTCTGGAAGGTGAATAATAACAAATTAAAATCATACGCCACCGCATCCTTGTCACGGCACCAAATTGTAACGCTACTGTAAAATCAAGTGATGCCTACGCCAATGTTGGGAAGAAGCTGTTGTTTTTCCAAAAGAAGCTGAGTGGTCACACTTCAAAGAAGAATCTTGTGTATCGAATCATCATTGCGCGGATGGCCCAAACACTGCCCGGCGCAATCTGAAGCGAAAAGATTTGGTCTTACAAGAGTTGCGTTATGTCTCTGACTCGTAGGAGGATTCGGAACACCCTAGGATGTTTGCCTCGTGTTGTTTGAACATTAATGTCACGTTGCCGGGAAAAGCAATGCCGAATAAGGAAGAAACTAAGTGAGGATAGGCTGACACTAATGTACTTAATACTCTCTGTGCCGAGGGAAAACATGAAACAACAAAGTGACACAACAACAGTAAAAAATGAGAGCGAAGATTCCGAATACTAAAGCTATTTGTATAAGGCGAGGTTAAGCTGCTAAGGGATTTGTATTGAACTTGCCAACTTTTTTCTAATGGAAAAACGAGCAGATCTCACGGGCCATCACGAGCAGTGAACTTTCAACAGTAACTACTATTTTTCGTAAAAAAAAGTTGGCAAATGGACTGTAAAATAATTATAGTTAATTAAATAAGTTATTATAGTTAAAAATAATTATACAAACACACAAACGGATCTTCTTCTAATGAAGTTGGACTAAAGTCGGTGCCACGAAGAGTGATAAAAATATAACCGGTACCAAATTCAGTTCAATAGTTCTGCTCTTATCGAGAATGCTGTTGCTCAGTGTTTTGTGGTACGGTTGTCAACATTAGGTCTGATATTTTGTAATTACGCATTCGGGTACTTTATATTTGTGGAATATTCAAGCCTCAATAGGATTGCTATAACTTTGACTGTCTTACTACTCCGGTACGGGCGGGCAGAACTGTGTCGCGGTAATTGTTTATATTGCGCTTGCGCAGTAGATATACTCTGTGGCAGTGGTATAATAATGTAATTAAGTAACTATAATAGGGGTCCCTCGTTCTGAGGCATGATCTAAGTCGTGATTTGTGTTTTATTATCGATTCTCGTGGCGTCAACTTTCAGGAGTTTGGCGATGTACATTCCGTAATTCCTAAGCTGTCTTATGAAAACGAACTTTATTTGCGTCTCGGCCACTTGTACTAGCAAGGTACTGTAGCAGCAAAAACAAGTTTGTATTACCATTCAAACTTTGCGGTCCACTAGGGAACATCATCTATCGATTATTTTGCTTTCAGCCGCAAATGCGTTTGCTTTCCTAAGATACCTAAGGAAAAGCGGATTATAGAAAGAAAGAAAGAAAGAAAGAAAGAAAGAAAAAATACCTATTGGTTACAAAACACACATTACACAATATATAAATAGTGAATAGGCCTAAACAAGTGGTTGGTGTGTGCCTCGGTAACCAAAAGGCCCCAACTCAGCATGGTGCTGCGCCCGAGAGCGCAGCGCTGGTATTCTGTTGGGCCCTTGGAGAGGCATCAGGTGGCCCACCTGTCGTGGTGGTGCTGCATGTTCTTGGGGCGGCACTTGGGGAAGAGCCGCGTGATGCGCTCGCCGACGTCGGAGCCGGGCGTGGAGTCGCCCGCGCCGTCCGCCCGCAGCGCGGCCGCGCTCATGTCGCCGCCACGGTCACGGCTTTAGCGACACTGTTGGACAAATGAACAACTGTTACAACCACAGAACACGGAAAAAGCTCGCTACGCTCCCGCTCGCTACGCTTGTATTTCTATGGTTACAACCAGGAATATTCGAATTGCGAGCACCCACCAGCACACCAAGAGGGTCAGTGGCGTAGGGGATAAGACGCGGCCTATCATATCGAAAGGTCCGGAGTTCGATCCCCAGCTGAGCCATGTACCAATGGGTTTTTTCTCGAAACTTAAGTACATTTACTAACTGCTCTCAAACGGTGAAGGAAAACAAAGTCAGGAAACCTGCATACGCCGATGAAGAAATTCTTAGGCGCATCTGAAGTCCGCCAACCCGCACTGGGCTAGCGTGGTGGACTATAGCCCGATCAACCTCGTTGAGAGGGTAGGCCTGAGCTCCAGCGTGGGGACATATTAATAGGCTGTTGATGATGATGATGAGCACCTACCAAAGAGACCCTATCTCTATGGTTACAACAGATCTGAAGAGGAATACATAATTTATTTGTTTTCCAAAGCACGCAGATAGAGTAATACACAGGTTTTCCTTTACGTGTTGATAATTACACGTGTGGTCAAATTCACACCCGGATGTTTAGTCCCGAATTTAGCCGAAGCTTGTGGGGTACTCAACAACTGGTAAAAATACATACTTATGCATACTTTTACATAGATACTTTAATACATACAACACCCAGAATCCGTAAACCAACAGATAAGCTCATCACACAAATGTGGAAATCGAATCCACGGCGTAGTAGGCAGGGTCGCTACCAACTAAGCCAACAGACCAGACTTTCAACCTTAATATTTTTACCTAGATTAAGTTAACAGAGGTATGCATCATCACTATATACCCCGTTATCAAACGGGCAGTTTGGTGGCCACCTAACATTAGTGACTCAGCCAATGAAACTGAACACTTTTCACAAATAAAATGTTGTAGTTCCCATATATAGCTTCAGCGTCGAGAGAGGATAGTTTGTATTGCACATCACTAATGTTAGGTAGCTACCAAACTTCCCGCTTGATAACGGAGTATGGTCATCACACATCAAAGGTAATCATCATCATCACACATAAAGTCAGAATCCCACGGCAAACTCGTCAGATCTGACGGTACTAAAACTGTTCCTACGGCTAACACCCTAAAGCCGAGTCCGTTCCAACAATAGCATTGCTGTGTCGAAACGTAGAAAAGTCACGGTCACTGCTTATCCTCAAAATAAGCTTATCCAGCTTTTTCTTGTCACTTCCGTAAATAAAAAAGCATTCAGTGGTCTGACCCCATTAGTGGCGGATTATTTAACAGTGACGTGAGCTCATTTGGGAGTGAACTTGCTTCGTATAAGATTAATAAGGGTCTGGGCTTTTGTTGAGCTTATATATTTGTACGACCATGTAAGTATGTTTATTTACGTATTAGAGGGCCGAAATTAAAAGAAAACCTCGCAAGAAATGGATTTCCCAACAAAATTAAGGTCATGGATTTGTCAATTAGTATATGCTATTATTTCGGAGCATGCATGCTAGTTTTCTAACATTAAAACATTATTTAATGTTCATGAAATACTTAAGGCCAAAAGTTTGAATTATTTTGATTGGTGCTAGACCCATGTTAATAAGGCCAAAACTATTTTCACTTGACTAATTTTGAAACAAAACTCGACAATCAACTCGATTTTCAAAGGAGTTAGCAGATGGCTAAAACTCACCAGCAATGTAATTCCATACAACTTGGCTGGCGCCTATTCAACTAGGGCGGAAAGGTCGACTTTGCTCAAAAACATTGTCAAAATAATGACCACATTAAAAACTTTGAGTAAAAACAATGTCAAGAAAAGTTTAATCGAAACGGAGAAATCACGGCAAAGTTGTTAAATGTTAAGACAATGTCGACTAACTTTGCGAGCATACGTATGTAAGAAATGCAAGTTGCATTTCGCAGACTTCGCAAGCGTGCAGCGAGTAGGCGGGCGAGGGCGCGAGGCCAATGACGTGGTAGCGTGCCGCGTGGCACCGACAGTAACCGCTGCCAAACTAGCAGATCGATACCGCATTAGCGGGCAGGGCACGAACACGGCGAGGACACAAGCTCAATTTGCTCACTACGCAAAATGACCAGCATGAATGACTCTATGATGTGTGATAGCGTGCCGCATCGCACCGGCAGCATTAGCAGGTGGGCAAGATAGCGAAAATGAAGTCCATTCCGTTTTGTTATACAGTTCAAGTAGTCGAACAAACTGGAGAAAAAACGAGTTGTAAGACTGCTCAGGCTAACCAAACGGAATTACACCTATAATTCCGCTTTGTTATACCCAAGATATACTCGTATAGGCTGATTTCTCCTCAGAATGAGTCCATTGAGTTTTTAAATAAGTAAAGAACCGTTTCATGTTCAAAACTACCACCAGGTAAGTCATTTTAATATTACAGAACATACCGTCGCGTCGACGAGGAAGGTGGAGAACCATGTGTGGTGTGGTGACGCGCTACACATATGGAAAATTTCAAGTTTCTAAACCCCTGGTATCCCCTAAATGTAGATGACATTGTTTTCATCTTATTGTGTCGTTTTGACTATTTGCATTTTGTATAAATAGGTACCTATTTATTTAAATAAACATATTGCTTCCGCTGATGTTGTGGCTCCACAGTAAAGGCGTTGGCACGCCCGCCGGGGCAGGCGGCGGCGTCACTTCGACTTTTTCTTAAGGGTGGATTTATATGGATCGTTTTATTGCAACCCCACATTGGTCATAGCGTCAAGTGTATTGCGTATAATAAAAAAACGGTTTTATACCGCACTGATGCACAATCGTAGTAAGTCCTTGCTTTACTAGGAAATAAAAACAAGTATTTTTTTTAATAATGATCTTAGCAAGTACGGAAAATATAAAAAATTTGAATAGGGTTCACATTTTTGATGCATCTTACCCCCACCCCAATGACAGAATAGGTTTCTTTTATAAATAAACACTTCTTTTATTTCGTAGAATAGACTGGTGATGGTAGCTTTAGCTTCAGGATTCGTCCTTGTCTTTATTTCTATACATATTACAATCAGTTCGTTATCCAAGATTATAGAGGACAGAATTGTATCACAGTAGACAGAAATAGTATGCATATGTAATCAAAGAAATGTTGCAAAAGAAATTCTTTCCTTATGTTCAAATTTTCTCATATCTTCAACAACGAAAATAAGTCAGTATCTCTGTGGAAAACAAAAATTTTGCGAAATAAAATATGATCGTGTTCGAAATGGTGTTTCTATTTCGCCGGATAAATATTGTGCATCACAAAACAGATGTAATTTTCTTTTTAAGATTTTTTCTAAATGGCTACCACGCACCGGAAGATACTGTATGTAGGTAGGCCAACCACAAGTTCGACTGACGATTTGATCAAAGTCGCGGGACCTAACTGGATGTGGACAGCGCGGCCGCGCATTGTGGACATCTTTAGGGGAGGCCTTTGTCCAACAGGGGGCGTCTTTAGGCTGATACGATGATGATTTTCATCCTTTCACTATCACTAAAAGCAATTCGAATTATTCAGGTCTAACTCAATTTAAATCTCGACAAATGCAGTTTGAAAGCTGTTCCATTTGGGAATCAGAACCGACATAAATTAAAATACGGAATATAATTTAATTGCTTCAAAGTGACGGAGGGATGCCGTGCCTTCTCGCCAGACGTCACTACACTTCACCAATTAACGGGTCTACGGAACCCTTAGATATTTTAATGAATTCGTCCAAAGAATGGCAGGAGGCACTCTCGTCCAGGCAGTAATTAAAACCCCATTTACAGAATAGGCCTCGGGGACGATCTCTGCTCTTTCACGCTGAAGTCAGGGCCGTAATCAGGTTAGAGGCTACAGATGAAAGGCCACCGTACCTGACAGGCTGGATAAATCTTATAATTTGCGCCAAGGGCTAGGTACTCGTGCCGGGCAAATGTAAAGTAAATGATGTCGTATTTTGTCATAACCGCTCTTTTAATCTTCGAGTGTCACTCACATATTTTTATTCAGAAAAAAGTGAGAAACTCTTGGTCTATTTATATAGTTCTAGCTGTTTCCCGCGGCTTCGCTCGCGTAGAAAAGTTTTCCCGGGGGAACAGCCTTTCCCGTATCTTTAGTAATCTATATTACTGGAAAGGTTCATCAATATCTGTCCCGTAGTTTTTGCGTGAAAGAGTAACAAACATCCTTAAAAAACTTTCGCGTTTATAATGTTAGTAGGATGTAATAATGTCCATCGACTGCGCGCAATTTAAAATACCATGCACTTAAAGCAACAAGGAATGGAGAAGTCATCGCGTTTTCTTTCGATGCGAGTCTGTCATTTTTCGTGGAGAGACCTTTACGTACACATGCACATTTGTACGGTGTCGCTATGAAACACACAGATAACAAACGAACAAGACATTCGTAAGCTATGGTGGTGTTCTCCCTGTGTTTCAGGTGTTATATTTAAATGTTTAGTGAAATAGAATTCGGTAATATGTAGATGTCTACGTTAGTCACCTGCAATTAATTATCTGACCAATGTACAAAAAATACCATAATTTTGAAGTTTATTTTCGTTTTTTTTAATACCACCTTCGCTAGTATTTAGACGAGGTGGGGCATGCGGCGACATGCGATGCGGCTAATAAGGTTGAAACGCTGCTTGACAATTGCCATACTCGCACAGAAGGTGCTATGGTGTTTCCTCTATACTTCCTGGCAGAGTGAGCATGAGGTTGATGAACATGTGTTAGTTTTAATTAGTGCATGAATTAATCCAACCACTGAAATAAACTGACTGCACAGACAGAGGTTTTATATGTAACGTAATACGGGGCGTGCTATTGGTCAATTTACGATTGGAATCGCTGTGGGTTCAAAGAACTCACAAGTCCGGCCCTGGTTAAGTTTCTCAGGGCGTTGCGATTGCCACAGTGACGCACAAAAGTAAATATTATATTACATTAACTCGGACGCAACGTAGGAATACGCAGTTTTCCCCCAATTAAGCATTAAAATAAATGAGGCACAATAAAAATTTTGGGGCGTTTAAATAGTACTGCGGTCGTGACGCTTTTTAGGCCTCCTAATACTGTTCAACAACTAATGGTCAGGCTGAGATACATTCATTCATCTTAGAACGATAAATGCGATAAAATCTTTCTCGAACGTAATCTATAGGTACTTTTTAATAAATCTGAAGGGTTTGTTAGATGGTTTGTTTGTTTGTTTGTTTGTTTGAATGCGGTAATGTCTGGAAGTTCCAGTCGCATCTTTTTGAATTTGGTAACCTAGCCTTTTAGGACTGTTTTTATTTCTGGGCTATGTAACATCACGCTACGGTTTTTAGGCGCCGAGTAAAAAGAAAAAAAAAAGAAAAATTACTCATTAAACGCAGGCGAAGCCGTAGGAATCGGCTAATATAAATAAAATGTAAATCTGGAATATAAAGATTTTGCTCCTCAGTGTCTGAGAGCAGAAAATCCGTCTCTGCTGCAGTACTACTTACAGCTTAATAACGTTCAAAACAAAACGGCCTTTGAATTGAAGCTTATTTTTTTCACTCAAGTCACTCGAGTGGAAAGGAGTGTGCCAGCTTTCACGGGCTAAATTGAGTAAAGTTTTTACAGGGCCTTTTATTCACTAATGTTGCGTAAAAAGAAACATAATACGAAGAGCGAACTACGCGGAAAAGTTTGCGGAACACCTAATTTTTTAATGATTCCAGCGATCTTGTTTCTAGAGGCAGGGAGAATTTTTAACATGTTAAATTTTTTATGATAATTTTAAAAAGGTCGGACGAAAGGACGGACGAACGGGCTTGTGTAACTTGACTCCTCTGTGTGCGTGCACCCACACGTTTTCGTATTTGGAAAGGACATTGAATGATCATTCATTTTGGTCCAAGATATTACTAGCCGGCTAAAAAATTATGCTATATTCTGTTAGAACTTGAACCAGTATTTTTTTTACTATGATACCGAAAGCTGTAAGGTATTGTCCTTGTTTGTATTTAGTTGGAAAAACTGTCTTTTCATACATTCTTTAGATGGAAATAAGTCATTTTCAACACTTTTAAGCGTGAAACACACTGGGCGGCGGCGTTGCGAAAGCGTTGCGGCGGCGAAGGTTTGTATGAAGAACGGGCCGCGCCGCCGCCGCTTTGATGTAAAGGGCTTCATACTATTTCGAACATTACAGAAAAAAACCGCAACGCTTTCGCAACGCCACCGCTCAGTGTGTGTTACGCTTTAGTAAGAAATACTGGGTTCAAGTCCATTATTTTGAAATAAAAATGTGAAATTTTTAAACAGACAAGTTTTAACAGAAACAGCAATACATTTTTTGGGCAGCTATTTCACAATTGCACCAAAAATGTATAAAATCTGAATGGTGTCCTATATTATTTCGTCAATTATTATTATATTCTGTCGGTACCAATTAAGTAAAGTTAAATACGAAGTAGAATGCTAACCAGCAGAAATTATCACGCTAGATATCAAGTGGGATACTATCTCGATGTTTCAGTCAAGTCACAGGTAACCTAACCTACCTAGGGAATTTATCGCGAAGTATATTGAGGTCATACGCCGAAAACCCGACATTAAAAGGCCATAAAATAAAGGTCGGCGGTTCTAAATGGCAGGGCATGATATAACTTCATAATTTTCACGTTATTTTTTTAAATATCATAGGTTAAAAGGTAATGCATGAATTTATTCTTTACAGGTTGCGCTGTAGTAACAATTTCAAAAAAGACAGCAAAACGAATGTTGCACAATCTACGTGACACTTAAATTTTACTGAAATTTCTGGGAATCCTGAAAGGCCAACCATCTCAACGAGGGCGTTCGGGTTAATAGTCCACCCCGATAGCCCAAACAAACAATTCTAACAGAATAAGAATCCTGAAACATTCATAAATTTCCCTTATATCCAGGTAATTTCTTATTTCTACGCGGTTTTCAAATTATTCGGAGGACAGAAAAATATCTTCGTTAAAAAGCTATCCGTACTGCCGCGGATCATGATGAAAAGAAATTCGCGAAAAATGTAATGTCAGCTAGAACAGTCAATTCTGAGTAACCTTTTGAAGAGGAGAAACCAGCTGGAAATAAAAATCTAGGGCATACATGCCTGCAGGCCATTTAATAACTCACAGAAAAGATTCCTACACAAATAACAGACAGACAGACAGACGGACAACGAAGTGATCCTATAATCATTAGAATGTGGCTGTCAGATTTTGGTTTTTGAAAAACGAACTCTATCTAGACTTCACATAAGTCTAGTATTTGATCTTGTTTTTTGGGTCGCAAAACCTGTTTTAACACTCTGAGGAATAAGGGTTCCTTTTTTCCTCTGTTGAGGTACGGAACCCTATAAAAACAAGTTAAATAGTACAAAACCAAATTATAAACGCATATGCCACATATTTACAAAGACAAAGTATGTATTCACACATCAGAGTAGGTACAGCTGGAATGGGAGCAAATTAACACAGCCACCTAATTATGCTTTCAACATTTATTTGCGAGTAATATTTGTAGCAATGTTTTCCTAAGACAAAGCTGAGGATAAACCGTGCGGAACCTCGTTTCTTTGCGACTGCCTCGCAGACGTTACAAAGGAACCCTTCTAAGGGACCGTGAAGGAAATTATGTTATAATTACTCGGCAACACTGCTTGCTAACGTCAACACCAGTTTTGTGATTTATTTCCAAAAAAATATGTTTTTAGTGAAAACTAGTGCATAAAATAATACAGAACTACTAATTATTACCTGGGATTGCAGTGACAGTGTTATCTCAGTGAAAATAGTGCATTTAAACCCAAAAATCGTGAAAAACTCTGTGATACAGTGAATTTACAACACACTTACCCCCAATTTTAAAAATAATAAAAAATATATTCAAATTTTATTCGAAATTTACGTTAAATCTCAACAAATATGGAAGATATTGATAAGACCTAACAAAACAAACATTAAATATGTCAAAAACCATTAATAACAACCCAGATGGGAATCAAACGCCGCCGCCGACTCGGCCGACAACAAATAACCTAGAAAACAAAGACCCACAAAAGAAACTTGTTCAACAAGTATTTCATCCCAGCATGTTTAATACTCAAAAACATCCTGATTTTACGTGGCAAACCGTGCCCCAGTTGAGAAATCCTAACAAAAGACCAAGATGTGATTCACCGCCTTCGCCGACTCGTGATGTAACACAGGGCAACAGATACGCGACTCTAAGAGTGGACGACGAACAATTAATAGAAGAACGACCCAAGGTCACTAAACCGCCACCCATTGTACTGTATGGAATTGAAGATGTGAACAAACTGACGGAGCTTGTGGAAACAGTTCTGAATAAACAAGATTATAACTTCAAAATCGTAACGAAAAAGCAGCTGCGCATCAGTTGCAATAGTACTGAGTCATACAAAAAACTCATGGAGTTGATGCATGAGAAAAAACTAATAGGCCATACATTCGCACCTAAAGACTCTAGACCCTTCAGGATAGTGATTAAAAATCTCCACCCAAGCACTCCCCTGAACGAGATCAAGGAAGAGATTGAAAAAACAGGTAACAAAGTAATGGGTGAAATCATTAATGCTCGCTATGGACCTGAGAAGATTCCTCTGTCTACTTTCTTCGTCAACATTGAGCCTGGCCCGAACAACCCTGAGGTGAGAAAAATTACACATATTTTTCATACTCGCATTAATATTGAAGACCCAAAAAAGAGAACCACCATCGTTCAGTGCAAACGGTGCCAGCAGTACGGGCATACAAAGAACCACTGCTTGAGGCCTCACCGTTGCGTAAAATGTGCACAAAACCACGACACAGTGGACTGTCCGAAGAAAGACAGAAAGTCACCAGCTAAGTGCGCATTATGCCTGGGAGAACACCCAGCCAACTTCAAGGGCTGTCAAGTATACCAGGAGATACACAAGCGCAAATTTGGAAACAGACAGCAAAATAAACCAGTTACAGCTCCAGCCCATCAGATAAACCATCAACTCACCGGTAATAGACCAGCACCAAACCAACCACAAGTATTACCTGATAAATATAATATATCATATGCTGATGTCAGCAAAATGAATACTCAGCACCAACAAACTAGCCTAGAAACCCTACTTATGAAACAGGCAGAAAAGATAGACAAACTCATAGAACAGATGGGCACAATGATGCACCTCTTGTCCACACTCGTTGCTAAAATAAAATGACTCTGAAAATATCCGAATGGAACATAAATGGCTTGCTCACAAGCAAGCAAGATGCAATATCTCTCATCACAACTCATAACTTAGATATATTATTAATTAGCGAATCACACCTAAAGGAGAAAGACTCAGTGGTTATACCAGGCTACAATACTTACCACACATGCCACCCAGATGGAACAGCCCATGCGGGATCAGCGCTTATCATCAGAAAAACTATTAAACATAGCCTCCTGCCAGAGTATAGAACGAATCATCTGCAAGCTACTTCAGTTCTATTGGAAGAAAGACAGGGACCGATAATTATCAGTGCAGCCTATTGCCCTCCGAAACATAACATAAAACATTACATGTATGAAAATTATTTCTCTACTTTGGGCAATAAATTCATAGTAGGTGGAGATTGGAATGCTAAGCATGTCGCCTGGGGCTCCAGGCACACCCTGACAAGAGGAAGAAACCTTAAAAAGTCTATGGAAAACCTAGGCCTAACATTTATCTCCACTGGCAAACCCACTAACTGGCCAACTGATCCTGACAAACTGCCAGATCTCCTAGACTTTTTTATATGCAAAAACATGTCTAATCTCTACACAAGAATAGAAAGTTGCGATGATAGCTATTCTGACCACACCCCCATCATTGCTACAGTAAGCTCAACTATACTTGAACAGCCAACAAAGGAACACCTTACAAACAGCAAAACTGATTGGGAATCATTTCGAGAATATCTTAATAATAATATCAATCTCAAGGTCTCTCTTAAAACGGAGCAAGAAATTGAAGATGCTGCAATCTACATCACGAGACAGATTCAGAATGCTGCCTGGCATTCCACTCCGACCATAACATCAAGACCAGCCAGAGGAAGAAACTACCCAACAGAAGTCAAAGAGAAAATATTGGAGAAAAGGAGACTGAGACGTGTATGGCATGCTAGTCGACTTCCATCCGATAAAAGGGCACTGAATAAATATGCTGCAGAACTCCGACATCTCCTTAAAGAAATAGATAATGAAACAACACAACAAAAACTAGAGAACCTAAGTACCACCGGAAGAAATGGACATTCCCTTTGGAGAAGTGTCAAGAACACAGTGAGCCCTCAAGCAGTATCTGTGCCCCTACAGCTCGATGGAGGGAACTGGGCTAGGACAGATGAAGAAAAGGCTGAAGCTTTTGGAAAATTCTTGAAGGAAGCTTTCACTCCCAACATGGCTACTGGCAATAATGAAGATTGGGATAGAGAACTGGATGCATTTCTAGATAGCCCCTTCCAGTTGGCTCCACCGATCAAACCAGTGACACCGAAAGAGATTAAGCAAACTATAAAAAGAATACAAATACACAAAGCTCCTGGGTTTGACCTTATCACTCCATCTATATTGAGAGAGCTGCCGCACAAGGCTATAATGTACCTTACAGTATTGTGCAACAGAATAATCTCACTCTCTTACTTCCCTAGACTATGGAAAGTTTCACAAATAATAATGATCCCAAAGCCTGGTAAGTCACCATATCAAGTATCATCATATAGACCTATTAGCCTGTTACCTATATTGTCTAAGGTAATGGAAAAGATCTTTCTGAACAGACTACAACCCATAATAGAAAACGAGAAACTAATTCCAGACCATCAGTTTGGATTCCGCAAGTCGCACTCCACCATAGAGCAAGTCCACAGGATAGCAGACAAAATCAGACAGTCCCTGGAACGAAAAAAATACTGCTCGGCAGCTTTCCTAGACATCCAACAAGCCTTTGACAAAGTCTGGCATAAAGGTCTTCTTTTCAAATTAAAAGCTGTCTTGCCATACAATATGTTCACACTACTAAAATCATACTTAAAAGACAGGATATTCCAAGTCAGATCTGGTGATGCACACTCTAATTTCCATGACATCACAGCGGGGGTGCCTCAAGGCTCGGTGCTAGGGCCAGTGATCTACACGCTCTATACAGCAGACATTCCAGAGACATCTGGAGTGCTGTCTGCAACATTCGCAGATGACTCTGCAGCACTGGCTAGTCACGAAGATCCCAGTGAGGCATCACAGTTACTACAGACACATCTAGATAAAGTATCTGCATGGCTAGAGAAATGGAGAATAAAAGCAAGTGCTACTAAGTCCACACATGTTACCTTCACCCTAAACAGGTCCAACTGCCCAGCTGTTAGACTAGGATCTGAAACTCTACCACACAATGACAGTGTACGTTACCTTGGTCTACATCTGGACAGGAAACAGACATGGAAGGTGCACATAGAACAGAAACGCAAGGAACTAAAAGCAAGACTTGGATCGCTTCAATGGCTTCTAGACAGTAGATCGAGACTATCAGTCGACAACAAAGCTATCATCTACAAGACAATACTGAAACCAATATGGATGTATGGCATCCAATTGTGGGGAACAGCCAGCAACTCCAACATATCAATCCTACAGAGATTCCAGAACAGTATTCTAAAAACGATAACAAATGCTCCATGGTTCACAAAAATAAATGAAATCCACGAGTATCTAAACATGCCGACTATACACGAGGAGATCAACAAGGCAAGCATAAATTACATCACCAAGCTAAGCACACATAGCAACCAGCTGGCGGCATCTCTATGTACACAGAGTGACGAACTCAGGCGCTTAAAAAGATACAAAGTCCTAGACTTGGCCGAACGATTCCCATCAAAATAACTAACCTCATCAATTGAAGCAATAATTGTTAACTACCACAATAATAATATAAAAAAAAAACTAAGTAACTAATTACGAAAGCAGCAGTCATTGGACTGGCTGCATTCAAACGTCAAAACTCTACATACATACGATTCGCTTATAGTCCTGTGGACTGATCGCAAATAGTGATTAAATATAAAAAAAAAAAAAAAAAAAAAAAAAAATAATTACTCGCTCCCAACATGAAAGGATGTTGTGCGAGGATGGAACGGCGCTTTGACTAGGACTTCATATATTTTTAAACCCAGACGAAAATACAATAAATTCATAGACTATTAGAACAGATGGTACAGATCTAACATTTACCGTAATACTTAATGTCCAATCTGAATAATGTCCAATCATTACAAAGAAAAAGTATTTACTACATTAGTGTGAATTAGATAAAATCGTCTCGTAAGGAATGGAATCAAACAAAGCAATCAACCATCCTACATATTAACCCAGTGGTTTAAGTAGGACGGATTGAGGATATTAAAAATAAAACCAATATCATAAACGCGAAAGTGTGGATATTAGTTTGTTTGTTGCTCAAATACGTCATAATGGATGAATGGATTTTGATGAAATTTGGTGCAGTGACAGCTATGTCCTGAAATACCTAACACACAGGATATGGCGAAGTAGCAAGGCTTCCAACTCATCCTAACATAGTATAAAACAAAGCCACTTCCCACTTGTCTGTCTCTCTGTACGCCTAGATCTTTGAAGCTACGCAACGGATTTTGATGCGGTTTTCACTATCATAGTTTCTTCCGGATAGTTTATAGGAAGGTACTTATCCCATGCGGGCGAAGACACGGGCAACAGCTAGTATATTAAATAGTTGCTTTGCTAGTCTCCCTCATATTTTCCTTAGTAATTATTTCCAAGTAAAGATTCTGCTGACTACAATTTATCTCGCTACTTTCTTGATTTATGTCGTGAAAGTAAATTAATAGTTCCTATGGGCAAAAAAAGTTATATATAGTCCAGAACTGGACTTTCGGGGACCTGATTGTTCAGAGCAGTTCAGATTTCTAGGCGTTAAGCATTTAGTTCAAAGAGGCTAATGCTGATCGTTTAATCTGTTTTATACACTGTACAGATTTACAACGATTTTTTTTATTCAGTCACTGACAAAAGTCAAAGATGCGTTAAAGTGTGCCTAAACGATCGTGCTTGCATGACATGCAACGTTTACGTGAATTTCATGCTGCATGATGGACCATCATGCTTGCTATCAATCAGTACAGTGAAGCAACGGCCAGCTCGTAGTTTGCATGTCATGTACGTCAATCACTACAGCTAGACGGTCATGCATGAGTGACAGCACGTAATGCATGTCATGCCGCATGATCGTTTAGGGAGCCCATTAAGAAATACATATATAAAAAATATTCAATTATAATATCTATGAAGCAGATGCAGCTAAAGAAAAACGTTGTAAAAAGAAAAATACTTGGCAAGATTTCAACACAGCAACGCCAAGTTCTTATCTTTGTTATGTATACTCTTCATTTTTCACTCACCGTTTCCCAACATTCCTTCCGCCTTATACCTGTAACAAAACAACCGTCATTAGGAGAAATATTTTACCTTTGTTCCATATAATAATTTAGTTAGGAGAATAAAAAACGTCGCGCTGCGGTTGACCCTTCAATTACAAGGGGACTCTTGCGGGAGCCGAAGTGTCATGTTCGTCGCTTCTATTTTATTTTCCTAAAATATCTATGTACCTATGTATTTTGTGGGTTTGTATAAAAAAAATGCTAGTATTTTACACAATAAGTGCTTGTAATTGTTTATATTGTGCTGGGAATTAAAATAAGAAGCGTGTAAAACCCTTTTAGCTCGTACCAAAATAATTGTCCATTGTCAATCTCCATTAAAGTTACTACTTATCGCTTTAGTGAGGATGTGAACCTTAGTAAAAATTGCAGACTTCTAGTCGTGCCCTGTTTTTGTGAAGGCCGTGCTGTAAACCACCGGTTTTTTGTATAAGATTATTGTAAACTATGATGGGCCTAAAAGGACTTTGTTTCCAGAGACGTAAAACCCTAATATAAAAAATGAATTACAAGAAAATGAGTTAACCAATCATGAGAATTTATCATGTCATTATCTAGCCGCTTGATTGGTGAGGTTTCTAGTTTTTATTTTGATGCCTGCCTGATTCTACTGGCGCCGTTTTGGCAGTGCTGCCAACATTGCCACATTAATGCACCTAGTTCGCTCGTAAAGCATACAAATATGGAGACATCAGAAAATGGACAAAAGCACAGTCGTACACAAAACGGTTGCTTTGGATTTGACCTATATCTGTATTTTTGTTTTAACTAAAATTTATGTTTGAAGGCATAGAGTTTTGAGCCTTGACGGGGCATAAAATGTGTAAATATTTATTCTTCGTTGGTAACATGTTAGGAGAATTTTAGTTTTTATTGGGAACCCACTCTGGCTTCCATAAACGAGCTAAAGGGAATCACCGTCTGAACAGCGTAAAGTGGACCAAAGGGAAATTTCCGGCCGAACACAATGTCATATCGTATCCTATGTTAAGTAAGGGGAAAGTCCCGATCGTGCGATTCATTTATTTGTATTGTAGTGACGAAATAATTTATCAGATTACATGAACCAAAAAAATATTTTTGTCGCCTCAATCTACGGAAACCACACCACTTTTGCGGGAACATGGCCCAAGTACACAAGGATCAAGATCCTCAAAATACTGAGTTTTACTGACTTCGGGTAAAAAAAACTGACTTTACTTAGGCGAACGATTCCAATGCTAACAGTTTACCCGTCCTATATTCAAATGCACTTCAGTGACATTTGTCACTAAAAGCGACTATAGCGTGTTAAATTGAGATGCAAATTCGTCACTCGGCGGGCGCTGGAGCGCAGCGGAGTGGTTGCAAAGAACTGCAGCGCTTTGTGCTTCAAGATTGCGTAACAAGGGCTTTCGTGGCACACTTTATGCGCACAAATGCATATTTAGCGGTAGGTGGCGTACTTCTGAAAATAAAAGCGGGTTTGCAATATAAAATGTTCATTCTTTTTCCAGTAATAATTGTGTATTTTGCTTAGGCTTGACTTAAATCTCACTTCAAAATCAAAGTCAAATTAACATTAATATGTCCCCACTGCTGGGGTTCAGGCCTACCCTCTCAACGAGGGCGTACACGCTAGCACAGTGCGGGTTGGTGGACTTCACATGTACCTAAGAATTTGTTCTTCGGCGCATGCAGGTTTTCTTTTTCACCGTTTGAGACCAGTCAGTGAATGGACTTAAGTTTCGAGAAAAATCCCATTGGTACATGGCCCAGCCGGGGATCGAACTTCATACCTTTCGATATGATAGGCCCGACGCCACTGACGCTCTCACTTGTTAAGTGACAATTACTTAATTAATTGTTAAAAACCAAGAAGTTTCAAACCTCTTAGGTCGCGCGCGCGCTCCCTACGGAGATCGCATTTTGCATATTTAGTGTCGGAACCTATGGTGCCACTTACAGGGGGGTGCGGACAAAGGAAGCGGAGTAGCGGGAGGAGGTTGCTAATACAAATTTATATGGCGTTTGAAAATCAGAATGTGTGAGTGAGTTACAATATTGTAAATCCATTTGACACGATTTTGACACCCATAGAATGCTTTAATTACTCATCTATATGGGAGTGGCAAAATTTTTTGATTCATGATAAAAACGATCCTGAAATACTGTCAATCCCTTTTTCTTTAACATATTGTACACTGTTATAGACTATTATAATCCACTGTGCTGTTATTAATTATTATGTCAACGCTTAGGTTAAGATAGCCAAGTTGTCAGTGTCGAATCACAAGCACAGAATCCGGAATAAGGTTTTAGTGGCGAGAAATAGAGATCTAGATAGACAGGTCTCGACCTACCGTTTCGTTATCTAGAAACGACCGTTCATTTTACACTATTTTAGACCATTTATAGTCTGGATTTATGTCTTTTACCGCATTGGGCGGTCCTTACACCTAAAACTTAGGTGAATTTAGGAAAATATGAATTAATTATACTTTTTTTAACATTTTAATACTATATTATTAATAAAAATGAATTGTAATTTTGATATGTAATGTAAGGAATCAAATAAAGCTTTTTTTTATAGTCTGGAGTCTCTAGACTCTAAATTTTAGACAGTCGACCACAAACCATTATAGTAGGTATATGTGTTAGCAAACATAACGTAAACGCTCGTAAAACCTTTTGGGCAAACAGACAAGGCCTAATATCAAAGTAATTATCTCATACACCCATACACAGGAACATCTCCAAAGAGTATAGAGGCCAGTATTAAAATAGCTATTTGTACGGAACTCGGCAATAAACGGGGCTATGTTTGGCCAATAAGGCCTGCACGCGTGGTCTTCTGGGGAATTAGGCGCGGAGTGTGGTCCAAAGACAAGCGGTATGGCAGAAGGATTTAGAAAATTCCATAGAGTACGAGACTTTTGCAAGATGTGTTACCATTACAACTCGATCGCGGAAGGAAGATCGGAGAAAATCATTGTCATACCTCCTCACCTTATTAGCCTATTCCAGTACTATGTTTATTACCTAAATGTAAAAGTTTGTATGTTTGTGAGTTTGGATGTTTGTTGCTCAATCACGCACGCTGTAACAGCTGAACGGATTTTGATGAAACTTGGTAAAGTTATGGTTTATAACCAGGACATTCCGCTAGTTTATCATAAAATCTCCATCTAGTCACAGATACAAACCCTGTAGCTGTATTTACCCCATAGTTGCAATTGCCCCTGTGCACCATCCTATTGTACCCATCTTCATTACGGTCACCGCAATAGTTTACTTTGTTCAACTCACCCACTTTGCTTATTGCACATACTCGATGAATCCGTCCGTTGGCTGTCTCTCTATGGTCTAGTATTTCAAAGAAAACGTCAAAGCGACCGCTCATTTGGTCTATGGCAGGGACTTCTGGGACTACCACTCGATCAGTCCAAATTTGTCGGAAAACTGTCTAACTCCCAAAATGTCCAAGTGCTCAAAATGTTCAAGTACCCACATTGGTCCTCGACCGTACTTCAAATGATCTTACGTGGCCTACCATCTTCTCAGACTACAATATCCTCTATCATTGCTAACAGCTCTTCTCTCATCGCTCGTTCCACGGATAAGTAAATACCCTCAAGGTGTTTTGTTTCGCGTTCAAATTTCGCTCATGATATTTTTGTCTGTTCCAAAAAAAATTACAAGTAACTTTCGGTCGCAAATATTTTCGCTTCGCGAGATTTGATGCGATTTATTTAATTCCTTTTCATTTTCCTTGTTAGTGTAAAAGAAATAGCTTATTAGATATGTATACGTTTTTATTTCATTGTGCCTTTGAATGTTTTCATTTGAAATTGTACGCGTTTTCCACAAGCATCGAAGAAAATATTGTTTGAATGATGATCATTTCAATTAATTCTCTCCCAATTACGACATCATTATTGTGAGTCAGCGCCTATTGCTATTGCTGCGACACCTAGTAATAAAATATAACAGATTGGACATTTTTCAGTTTGGACATTTACAGTAAATCAATATGACTACTTTGTTTATACCTATTTTGACTGTTTCATTGTACTACATACTTACCTACTATGCAACTTGATGTCGTATTTATCAGGAAATTACTTATGTATGTATGTTCTTAGCATAATTCAAGACTAAAACGCAGATTAATAAGAAGTATTTAACGTAATCCGCCAATATAGTGACGTCATCTTAGACTTGAGATTGGATATCCCTTTACCCGGATCACGGGAGGAATTTCGTTGGAAATGCCTCAGAGCCGACCCTTTTAGTCCAGTCTTTAACAAAAGTATAAGACAGGTTGAGAGGGGGTGACGGACGCGGTACGTGCCGAAGGGCTTTCTGGTAAAGCAATTTTATTATTATTATTAAATTCGTATGTTTCTTGAAGTTATTAAACCCAAGCCCAAACTTGTTGACCCCATTCTTCCTCCCTATTATAACGGCCACTATACAGGATGCATTTCATTATGACTTCATAACATGGTGGAGCGCCCGGCTTAAAATGTTTGTCCAGGGCAAACGTACGCGCGACCGGCCGGGGGCGGGCGCACCGACCAGATAGAGACGTTCGCAGCTAAGTTCAAAGTAACTTTTAACACTTCCGTTTATTGAAACAAAAATCCTGATCATATTTTATTTACTGAAAGTAAGAAAAAAAACTAAGTAGGTACCTACTTAGTTTATGAATAAATATATGCTTAAAGAAGCATATATTTATTCATTGTATTAAATTAATAAGTAAGTAGGTACCTACTTAGTTTTTTACTAATAACTAATCTATCTAAATCTAACTAATAAAGTTACTTTGTGTTTTAAATTAATAAGTAAGTAGGTACCTTTCGGGTCTTGGATATTTGTGACCGCGAAACGTCCTACCAAGGGAATCCTACCAATGCGGGGGTAAGTGTGTCCGGTTTATTGTTTTGAAAATTATTTACAATTTTTTACACAATTTCGATGATATATTTAGGTATAGGTATATTTAGTAGAACTGTATATTTTTACTTATAGTAAATAAATAACCAAAAATTCACAGCTCGTTACACTGTGTTTACACAGAAGGATTATAATATGGCAAGCAGATGCTTTCACTAATAATTATATCGACAGGAAGACTAGACATATAATTAATTAAAAATCTCACTGACTCTTCTAATTCTCTTACTATTCTTACTTACTCTTCTCTTGACTATTCCCAAGGATGTGTGCTAGATATTACGACGTCTATAATTTCTTTATTTATTAAATTAGCAGTCGCACAGAGTAAATAATTTCTACACGTTCACAACTGTGTGTGTGTGTGCGTGCTGTAATTTCCTCGCTTTTACCGCTTCATTCGAAGGGTTTTAGAACAGATAAGTGCTTTCAGCGAGGCCTTTATTTAGGGTTACCAGAGGTCCGGTAAATCCGATTTCGATCAAATGTCACTACCTACCCTGATTAGGATTTCGATCAATATCGCATTCCTCATCCATAGGCACTTTCTGACTAGGTATTGTCTTAGGTCGTCCGCCTGGCAGGTGGCCTCCCACACTTGGTTCAGTTCTTGTCATGGTATCACTCAGGTCCAATTCCTCGGACGTGTGTGATTGAAATGTCCAATCCCCGTATGTCCATTTTACGTACACGGCATAATTAATATAATATTATGTAATGCAATATTATGAAATAACATTAATTGAGGAAATCACTCACATGAATTGTTTGTTGGGGTCGGTTTCTGTCCGACATGTTTCGGTCCAATCCGGGAGCTTTGAGACCGAAACAAACCGGCCGCGGTTAGTTTTAATAATGTATTTGTCTATTTAGAACAGGATTCACATATACATAATCTTAGTTTGGATTGGATTTTGACAAATAGGTACATTTTTCAGATTAGACATTATTACAGTATTTTACAGTCAATAAAATTTATTACAGTAATATGTACAAGGTTATATACAAATATATAATATAAATTATATACAAATAAAAATTATAAAAACGAATTAAAGTCAATCGTATCTGGGTAGGTAAATGGTTCGTTGCAAGGTACTATTTACATAAAAAAGCTATTTGAAAAATAACTGTTCATCTCGTCTCCGGTAACCCTATGCCCTTATTAGGACGTTATACAGGGGGCGTCACACCGCGCACTTTGTTTACGCTGGGGTGTGTTTTTGTTATCCCTTTTATTTTTATGAGTCGCCGAATGTATGGCTTGTGATTTTGGACTGCGGTGATCCTTTGGCGGGATGACCCAATTACCTCGCAACGACCGCTTAATGGGAAGTATAATTCTACTAGCTTTTCCCGCGGCTTCGCCCGCGTAGAAAAGTATTTCCCGTGTACACTGTGAAACAGCGCCATAAAATAGCGCCACGAAATATCTGTTGTCAACTTATTTATACGCAGCGTGACGACAAAGTTGCGTGTCTCGCAGGTAATGACGCTGCCCTGATTCCATTCCCTGACCTTGGATCGATTGAGACCTTGGATACTACAAAAACCCCTCGCCAACCAAATATGTATTATGTCTCGAAACACCGATAACGGGTGATCATATGCATAGAATCAATCATGGCAGTTTTAAACATGATTGTTGATGTTGTAATATGAAGCTAGGATCTTTTAATGGGCGCCCGCGCCCCTTACCGAAATTCGATCCTTTCTGGTACCTATTGACCAGATGCATTTCACATTTTTCATTTCCTGTCGCCCACTACGTCCGACGGCTTTTTGAACTTCCGTTAGTCCTCTAGCGGTGGTTAATTGAACTATATCACTATATGATTAATTATGTTTGGCCATGTCATGAAATGGTCTAACGCTATTGTCCTTATCGTCAAACGATTTGTATTTATTGATGGGACTAAGCTCAGGGACCAAGGCACATCATGATGTGGCCATGTACTTAGTTGACAATTTCATGAAATGGCCGGACGATTCTTGATATGGCCAATTTTAATCCAATTATTTTTGAAACATGGTGAACTACTAACTGATACTGGTAAGTATGCCAATAGTTCTATAGAACCAAATCATGGGGAACCGAAACCACGGCAGATACACCACAAGCCATGCTCTTAAGAGCACTGCAACCGCAAAATGTAATGTAAGCTGAAGTAACTTGCAAAGGGCCGGACGCTTTTTGATGTGGTCAATTCGAATCCAATTATTTTTGAAACATGGTGAACTACGATACTGGTATATCCCATCAGTTCTATAGAACTAAACCATGGGGCACCGAGGCCACGGCAGATACACCACAAGGCAGGCTCTTAAGAGAACTGCAACCGCACAATGTAATGTAAGTTGAAGTAACTTGCAACTTGCCACTCCAGCGCGCCGCGACTTGCGCCCGCAATCCTCGGGAGGTTCGAACTTTCTACAACCTTTATTCGATCCATTGCCGACAAAGTGTGTAAGGAACGATTCACCAGAAAAGTAACTGTCCGCACTGGAGTTGGAAACTGTTGTACACTGTAGACGTACATTACCCACATGTACGGTGTCAGTAATACTTTAAAGTTAGAAAATACCAATAGAGCACCTAGAAGTATTATTGCAAAAGTGACAGATTCATTTTTCAATAAAATAGGTTGCGGTTGCATTTTATTCCATAAGCTCAATATAGTACAAATGCTTCATAACACCTTAAACAGTAATATCAACAACATATTAATCTTCCTAAGGCTTAAGGCGACACTTACTCTCAATTTTCACGTAACTCAGGAGTGACCGCTCTCACCACCAGCTCCGTGACAACTTAGACTAAAGCCAATTTACATTACGAAATTAATTTCATGAAAGTTGTAGCAAAACTTGTGAAACTTGTTTCGTTAAAATAATAGTGTCGTGAAATGAGTATCGCTGGGAATATAGCTCCGTCAGCATCGACGCTTTATTTTGTAGTGCAAAATATTGTCGCACAGATGTTAGTTAAATATATATAATTATAAAAAGGTTGTCTCGAATGTAAATACGTTGGTAACACTAGTTTCGCGTCGCGTTTACACGGTGAAATGGTAGCCACGACATTCGTCATATTCTAATTTCGTCAAATACTTTAGTGACAAGTTTTGATTGTAAAACTTGATGTTTACACGTGAAATGGTTCATGAAATTAATTTGATGCCACTAATTTTGTAATGTAAATTCAGCTTAAGTACTTCGTTAGTATGCATATTTTTCTACTGCTTTCACCTTAGGCCAACTCTCTGTCAATTTGTGACTGTAAACGTTAAACTACTCCGCTTCGGTAGAGATAGAGACATCATCTATGGGAACCGAGTGGCAAGATAAGAAACCCGCAGGTGTCTTGCGTGCCTTCCTCATTTTCTTATCCCACCATCAATCATCATCGCCCTCCGCCCATCCATCTTGCCAGCACGCTTATAAAATTACATTAACATGAACATGGCTTTTGTAAAATGAATGATACAAAAATGGTCCACCGAAGAATTTGGACCCGCCGTTTTTACGTATAAATATCTACACCGAAATTGTTATTGTAGAATTTATCGCGCGGAAACGTTACCCCACAGAAACGTACGACAATTGTAAACGCTCTACTTACTCCTTTTTAGCTCCTTACTGTATTATGTCTTCGGTTATAAAAACAGCCAAAAACACTGTAGGCGTTTCCCGGATCCATTTATTTTTTATGTCGCGGGCTCCCAAACTGTGATTGTCTGAGACCCTCAGTGCATTAATACTAGCGTTTCGTATCCATAATCCATATTGTGATCAATCGACGCGAACGTCAGTGGCGTCGGGGATAAGACGCGGCCTATCATATCGAAAAGTCCGAAGTTCGATCCCCGGCTGGGTCATGTACCGCTGGGTTATTCTCGATACTAAAGTACTTAAGTTTCGAGAAAAAACAGTCAGTAAATGTACAAACGTGCACAACAATGTGCTGTCAAACGGTGAAGGAAAACCGTGAGGAAACCTGCATACGCCGAAGAAGAAATTCTTAGGCGCATGTGAAGTCCACCCAAACGCCCTCGTTGAGAGAGCCTGAGCCCCAGCAGTGGGGACATATTAATAGACTGTTGATTTGATTTATTTTTGACGCTAACGCGACGCTACGATGTTTGTCCTTGCTAGCAAGACGCGGCCCAAGTGCGTTAAGATAAGATAGAAGTTTTAGGTAAGCAACGCAATATAAAACACTTGCTGAGACTAAGGTCTCAGACTCACAACGTATGGAGAACATTCTCGATCGTAACTAGTTGCGTACGCGGTCGAAGAGCATTTTTCATATGTACTGAGTTACTAAGCAAGAGAATGACTTTCTCGATCGTAGCTAGTTACGGACCGAAGTTACGTACGCGGACGAAGGGTACAATAGTATCGTTTAAGAGAATGATATTTATAGGCTACTCATGACAACTATATAATCGTACCTATACTGATAAAAATTCTTCTCCCGTAACCAGTTACGAATCTCATTCATCATCATCATCATCAACAGCCTATTAACATGTCGCCACTACCGGGGCTCAGGCCTACCTCAACGAGGGTGTTCGGTATATAGTCCACCACGTTAGCCCACAGCGGGTTGGTGGACTTCACATGCGCCTAAGAATTTCTCCTTCGGCGTATGCAGGTTTCCTCACGATGTTTTCCTTCACCGTTTGAGAGCAGTCAGTAAATGTACTTAAGTTTCGAGAAAAAAACGAATCTCGTTACGCGACCGAAAGGACTGATAGGCAACAAACTTTGGGAACCACTAGCTCGGACCTCATTTCCAACCGCACGTTTTCTTAAAGCGCTTCAAATAAAAAAGGCCATCCGTCAGGTCTGTTTACTTCCCGACATTTATAACCTAAAGTGCCTTAATAAAATTACATTAGGCGCTTCTTTTCGCTTAATTACGCGGGCGGGTTTACGCGTAAAGTTAATTCGTATGAACGACTTTAATGTCCGCCCAAGCAACAGCTTCTAATCGAGTTTAAAGGGCTGAAGGGTCGATCAGGTTAAGTGTTACATGGATCAGAGTGCATCACCAGTCAACACTGAGAATGTACAAACTTATCTGCTAGCGACAAAAAAGCAATCGAAAATAACACCTAAATAAGTGTAAAGTAAATAACTCCTAAGTGTTTTAACCACGATTTTTACAAATGGGTACCTAATTTAGTCCAGTTTGTCTGACAGTGTTCACAAGCATTATGGCATATGAATAACTTAGGTACATAAAATATTATTATATCAATAATAAACAAAAATATTTGTAGATTATCAAAAGTTCAAAACCCAATCAAATAATGAATGCGAGAGCACGCGCTGAACATTAATTCGAATAACTGTCATACCCTCTAAGTTCTTTATCGAAGGATATAACACCCACATCGGTGCCGTCGTTCGATACGAAATTAATATTCGCTGGTACCACAAGGTATAGATTGTATTTGGCATTATTTAAAACAGTCACGCCCCATACAGCCTGCAATTTATCAATGTCACATTTAACGTTCATTTAAAACGTTTCGTCGGGCCGCTGACACTAACGAGTGGACACTCGAAAATTATGAACCCGTGGTACAAGTTATTGGAAACTAGCGAGAAAATTTCTGAAAAGAAAACCTATAGTGTAACAAATAAAGCGGTCCAAGAAAGGAGCCTTGCGGAACTCCATAATAAAACAGCTAAAATTAATACCAATATTAGGCCCGATTCTGAAGCCACAACGTTAAAATTTGACAGCGCAGAAAAAATGGTAAAATTAATAATGGTAAAATTTGACAAAGTATTAAAAAGATAAAGACGACACAAATTTTAGTGATGTCAAATTTTAAAAGTGCACCTTCAGAATCGTAATAACTAATAAGTGTACATCAAAAATCCTAAATAAAATCAGCCGTTCCTGTTTATAAGCAACAACAGTTTTAAGTACTTCTATTTGTATGGCAAAGATAGTTAAGTTTGTACAAAGTTGAAAGGTTAGCAATTCAGTTAAGTTCTGTTATATGATATCAGGACATGCTATTAATATTTCACATCCCAGTCTGTCGCCTGAACATAGCGTAACAACGACGGACGTACTAATAGCTCAAATGAATCCGCAGTTTGTGAATTTTGTTGTTACGCGATTGTTGCTCGTTCGCGCTATAACGACATAACTACTGCAAGGGCAATTTGTGCAGCGCTTTGAGTGAATATGATTGATATCAACTTCAATGAAAAAGGAATAAAGGAGAACCTCTGTCTATAATCTATCATATATTAAGGGATTGAATTATTTGCTAATTATATTCGGGTCTTTGTTGACGACACTGAGAATAGGGGTTATCGTCGGGTGTGAGCAAGCGGTTTAGATAGTTTCATAACTTTTGGAATACATATTTTCGGGTGAAACTCTTGAGCATAACTCTGCCTTAAAGGCAGTTATTGCCTTTGACCTCGCCTTTTCTAAGTTAAGCAAGGTAGACTTCGTTGATTACATAAGGCTGACTTTTACGCATTCAAATTCTCATTAGAACTCATCCATTAGCTTAGTTGCTTGGGCATTGAACTTGAGCGCCAGAAGTCATGGGTTCGACTCTTACTGGGACCTCATACAGATAAATAGCTTTGTGAATTAGTATAGTTTCATATTAGTTTTCTAATGTATTAATAATAGTTTTACATTGTTATAGTAACACGCATACCGGCACATAATAATTTATATCACGGTTGTTTTCATTTTGCATGGAGGTCAAGCATATATTTATACATGTATGAATGTCAAATGCCTTAAGTAGAACGTCTCAAACTTTATCACACAACAATAATAGTAAACAGTAAAGTGGATTTGAATATTCAAGACCAATAAACCGTTTATTTAGGGCGCTATCAAATAAATTTTTATTGTCTCCCGAACGAATACATACAAAACACGAACGGACGAAAGGAGGTGGAGGGATCGAGATAAATTGCATTCCTCGGCTCTGCGGCCTTGTATGTACATATCTAGTTATTTCTTTCCTGACCCTCTTTGTTTCCAGTCAAATATGTATTGCGGAAATACATACCCTATTTGTATGCTTGCAAACTTAGGACGCACGAACAACTGGAATGACTTTAGCCTTTACCGATATTGTAAAAACAGTTACATGTTACAGGGACACAATTAATAGGCTGTTGATGATTTTTGCGGCAAGGAACCAAACGATACAAACGAAGACGCTAAGAACAACTCGTATAGTGTACTGCGACAAAAGTGCTAAGACACTTAAAACATTTTGTCAGTAAACCGACCAACAAAATAAATACCATCATACTCGGCGGCCCAAAACAAGGTAGTAGTGTGTGAAGACAACAAGAACTCAACACATGTCACTGACACACAGCTCAAACACAATATTACTTACTTCTGAACAAATACTTGCAAAAAATGGTTTGTCCTAAACTCTTTCAGAGGCCTGAGCTTGATTCAAACAATTATACTGATCGTTCAATTTTAGGTAGAGCTAATAAATAAGAAGATGTGTTACGAAGTCTTAAAATGGGATTGCCTCGCCTATAACAAACCTAGTCAAAACGCCTATGACAACTAAATTGTTGCATACCAAAAACGCACAGCTAGTTATTTAAGGCAAGACAAGTACCTACATGAAATAGATAGATGCTGATAGATAAACCACTTCTGCAATAGCATAACAAAATAACCGTACAGAGTCACAAAATACAATCTCTATAACAATATAACTTCACAGATATTTATCATACCATCGTTTTCTTACAAGCAGAATCCACAAGAAATCCGACGAAATAAAACCCACAAAAAATGAGCCAACATAAAAGCTGTCAATGAAGCTCGATGTATGCAGATGGCAGAGCCAGCCCTATCTGAGATACTCGTAAACCAAGAATAAATATTCTGTACCCGGCTGATCTTTAGATATATTACTTCCTTTTCTTTGTATGCATTGGGATCAATAAGGCTACATTATTAAGTCAGTGGATACAACATTCGCCTTCTCTCATCATGAGTTTGAATAATAAAACCCATGGCGCAAAAAACTTTTTGGTGGGGGCCAGGGGAGGGTTCCGTATCTCAAATAAAGTGTAAGTAGGTACTCCTATGAAGTGTTCTGTTAACAGTGTTAAGACCATAAACATCGTGTCTGTGTTTAACAATCAACAGGCTTTTAGCGTCTATTGTACGACAAGGAACTTCTATACACGCAGTGCTACGTTTTTCTCTCATCACTTCAGTTCCTTTTCCAGGTGGTCGGTTCGGTTAATTTACGATGATAATGTCCAATCCGAAACACGGTGGAACTGTTGAAAGATATACATTGTAGAAGGGCTCTACGGTACTGCTCTAACTCACCTGTCCTAATCGACCAGCTACTACGTACATAATGCGAGGAGGTTCATTTAGATTAAAGTTTTGGATTCTAGAGAAATGAAGCATTTTTGACAGTCATCATCATATCAGCCTGTAGATGTCCACTGCTGGACAAAGGCCTCCCCCAGGATCTCCACGACGACCGGTCCTGCGCTAACCTCATCCAGTTGGGTCCCGCGACCTTCACTAGATCGTCGGTCCACCTTGTGGGAGGCCGGCCTACACTGCGTCTTCCGATACGTGGTCGCCACTCGAGAACCTTTCTGCCCCAACGGCCGTCAGTTCTACGAGCGATGTGCCCAGCTCGGTGACCTTGGTTCTCCTGCGGATCTCCTCATTTCTGATTCGATCTCGCAGGGAAACTCCGAGCATAGCTCTCTCCATTGCCCTCTGGGTGACCTTGAGCCTTCTTATGAGACCCATAGTGAGCGACCACGTCTCGATACCGTATGTCATCACTGGCAACACACACTGGTCGAAGACTTTTGACAGTATTTTGATATGTTTGATAATCAATGGTTCCCGAAGAAGATTTAGACTTTCTGGGAATTGGACATTCTGAGAAATGGACTTTAACGGCTCTGGTTCTGCGAAAGAGCGACATGCGTACTGCTGCTCCTGTCATGTTCCACGTAAGGAGAAAATTAACCCATGCTGCATGTGGTACTCAACAAACAAAACCATCCAACTAGGAAGATCTTGAAACACTAGGATGTCAAACAACAAACTCTATTTGGGAAATAATTTGGAATTCTAGTTTGATCCCCCATCCTCCCGAGGCGCGTGCTTGTTTAGACACTGTCAAACTTTACACGTAAATCAATTCGCGTTTCTCATTCCGCGAACTTTGGGAACAAATGGGAAAAACGTGAACTTTCTTTTATTACCTCCATGGGAACACGGCGGGAAGTTTTGTTGTATTTGGGAGCTGCGGGTCACTTTATAATGCAGTCAATTTCAAACAGCTTAATCTAGTTTTGAATACTAGATCATTGGATAAAAACACGCCCGCTTTCGAAGTAAGTCACCAATCATCATTAGGTGTAAAATGACATTGTCTATATCAGTTTCGCCCATATACGACAGGGGTCAAAACGATCACTTCCCGAAATGTCCGTAAAAATATCAATATCATCAATACCTTCAGCCCCGCACTACTGTGGTCTCCCCAAAATGATACGTGTAAAATTTTCAGTATCAAACGATTTTTTTTGTTGCTAAAGGGACATCTCGTTGGTATGATAAGTGATGTTACGATTTTATTTTCATCACGTTCGGAGAAGGCGGTGTTATGTGTCTCGAGGGAAAAGGTGCTGCAACGTTATTATTTTTCTTTTTCCTCTTATAATAAACGGGTTGCCAATGTCAGCCAAGGGACCTATTTATGTGTATTGTTTGACACATCTTTATGAGAGAGAATAGACCAGCAGTTTAGACTTTTTAATAAAATTCGAAAATACGTATCAAAATAAGACATTCGTCTAGTGTGGCTTTGTATCAATATAGTTAAAAAAATTAGGTGAATATAATAACTAGGTACCACCTTATATAGCCAATACTAAGCCTCGCAGCCCGCCACACATAACCATATGAGAGCAAAACGGACCACAAAATAAACATGCGAGAGCGGGACGGCACAACCCCAACAAGGATACAATTTATATCCCCCAGCGCAACGAGCGTTTGCGAGTGCTATATCCAATTAACACCCGGCTATACATTTAATGTACATGTGATTAGTATGTCCGGTTAACCCTTACCAGCCATAAACAAGGAGGTCACGACGATCCTAAACACTCGGACCGGAGACAAACAAGTCACGCGACGAAGGGGTTGCGCGGATCAACAGTTGGATCGCGGCTTGTGTCTACGCAAACCACCCGAGCGGAAGATACTACCCGTTTTGGGAACTACCCGTTTTGGGAACTACCCAAATAAACAATAGGAACTAAAAGAGACTCCCAAGTACTGTAACATAATACACGTGCATTAGGAGTACATTTCTAAAAGAAGGAAAAATTAAACTAATAAAATAAATGCGAAATTTATATATCGCCACATCATATTAATTACAGTACGTACAGAAGAACAATCCTGATCAAAATATCTAGCTATTTGGTGTTTTTAGTATCCACTCTGAATCTTTAAGCAGTCCCTAAACGATCATGCGGCATGACATGCATTACGTGCTGTCACTCATGCATGACGGTCTAGTTGTAGTGATTGACGTGCATGACATGCAAACTACGTGCTGGCCGTTGCTTCACTGTACTGATTGATAGCAAGCATGATGGTCCATCATGCAGCATGATAATTCGCGTAAACGTTATGTCATACATAATGCATGATTGTCTAGGGACCACTTTAGACATGTTAATGGGGGTCATTTATGAAATCGCTTTCACACATCTTGAGCTTTAAATTAATGTGATTACTCATGTGTTTCGTTTCGTGACTATTATTATTCCAATGACCTTTCTACAGAATAATCACTCTACGGTGTAAGGGTGCACAATAATATCAAGTTGTCCAAATGCTAATCTGACCTGTCGACGTCCTGTCGTCTAATTTCAAAGACCAGAATCTGACGCCAGAAATTGAATGGACATTAAACAAAACACGACGTGCCGTGGTCACTGGTCAGTTCTATTCGCCTGTTATACCACAAACAGTTACCACAACCTGATAACCCACAAAAAAATCCAAGTCGTCAAAGCATGTCGAAAAAGTCAATGCGATTTTTTTCTGGAATCTTAGAGAATACATTCATCAGCTCAATCGTACCAGTCCAAAAACCTTCGCTATATATAAGGTTATCATCATCATCATCAGCCTGCACTAGTCCACTGCTGGACGTCCCCCCCCCCCCCAAGGCGCGCCACTGAACCCGATCCTCGGTTCTCCGCATCCAGTCACTGCCAGCCACCGGGGGCGTCCAACTACGCTCGCCCAGTCGAGGTCTCCACTCGAGCACTCGTCTACCCCAGCGGTTACCGGTTCTCAGCTGTGGCCAGCCCACTGCACCTTAAACGTACTAACATCTTAAGCTAAGTTGAAGGCTTTAGGCGTATCACAGACACAAGCGGCCTGCGGTGGCGGCCTGTCCCTATGCAATGTATGTGAGACTTCAGACCAAGAAGGTTCTCTGTATGTAACCTTCTTGCTTCAGACACGCGCGGCCTGCGTTTCCATATGAAGCTGGGGTCTGCGGTAGGCCGCCACCGCAGGCCGCGTGTATCTGGGATACGCCTTAGCCCGTGACGGAGTCCTAAAAACGCGTTAAAAATCCAATTTAAAATTTAACGCATTCCACAAGACGAGAATTTATCACGTAACAAGCACCTTTACGAAATAACGAGGGTGGGTGAAGAAACATCATGATCCGAGGAGCTCATTTACATAGCAATTTGTGGAAAGTTTTCCCCCGGCCGGGATTCAAACTTCGGACCGGCGCCGGCCGATCGAGCGACCCCTCTATTAGCTCAGCGGTCGAGGCGCACAATACAAAGAATGGTCTTGAAAGAGAGCCAGTTCGGGTCGAGTTTTGGTATAGAATAGGTCGGGATGAATGCTTTTTGTACGCAGTGCTTTATCAAACGATAAGGACTCAAGTGGAACTAATTAGTGTATTGTCACAGAAATATGCTCAATTACAACATCATACGACACCAAAAATTGTATTTTAGCACCCGCATCTCAAATTATCCCGTACAATTATCACTAACAATAAGGTTGCCAGGAAGAAATCGCTAAATAAAAGCGATAAGGCGCCACTTGTACGATCGACCGCACGTCAGTGGAAACAAAACCAGTATAAACTGATCTCTCATAGTATTGAAACTCCCTATTGGGCTAAGGTTTCCACTGACGGGCGGTCGACTGTACCTACATTTCCTGCAGGTTTCTCACATACCCTTAGGTTATTATGTGCAATAGTTCAACTCAATTCACACCCGCCTGTCTAGGAAATGGAAATAGAGTAAATACTTACGTAAATAAAAATCAAGAAGTAGGTTTCCTCGATTTTGAAGGCATTCTTTATCATTAGTTTATTCGTAACACAAGACACCAGAAACAATCATATCAGCCTGTAGACGTCCACTGCTGGACAAAAGCCTCAACAATAGCTACGAACATATAAACAAGAAACCACGTCTATGCTATTGCACATATAAAACGTGAAAAGAAAACAAGAAAAATGTGTGCAAAGGGGACTTATCTCTACAAGAGATCTCTTCTAGCCAACCCAGTGGTTGGAGAGACTACAGATGACGGGAAAACAAAAAGTTGCGCATATTGAAATTAAAAAAAATCCACAGATTTTACGCAGTACGCAAGAATCTTAGTACATTGAAAATGTACCATAGTAGCTAGAAGGTTATGAGCGACTGTACGTTATATTGCGTCTCGTACCTTGAAACCCTCGCTACGCTCAGGATTCTATCTTTGAGCACAAATCCTAGCACCCTTCGCTTGCTCGGTTTTCGGCGATCTACAGCGATATTGACAAAATGTCCCAACTTTGGGGTCACGTATCTCTGAACCTATGAAAGATAAAATTTCAAAAAATATATATTTGGGTAGTTCATCTGAGCACAGATGTGCCTTTTTCTCAATTTTTCGATATTCCAAATAGATTTGTTAAAAAAAATCTTATCGAAATTTCGTTCCGAAAAATCCCCAGATTTTTCCAAACTTTTTCGATTTTCAAAAAAAATTTCCAACCGATTTTCTAACTTTTAACGTTATAATATGTCTCGATAAATTCTGCGCCTTTTGAGCCCTCGTCTGACCCCGTAGCCGTAAATTTCTAGAAGTTATCGCAGATTTTGTTTATTTCGTGAAATCGATCCAATAAACATTTTCAATGTTAAAATAGATAGGTGCGGTAAGTATACCTAAATCTAAAGGTCGATAGAAACCATCCCATCTCACCGGCAAGAGGGCGTCGGCGTCATCTTCCCATTTCCGCCGAAGGGCTAATTTTTTTCAATCAAAATGATAATAACAAACCTCTGACATTTGCTGATCCCTGCCCGGTGGGACCCTCCCCCGAACCTCCCCTTCCCTCGACCCCTGTAATCCCTCCACCTGACGACAGTCGTTACCTTTTTAATACCATAGCCGAATTTAAGTCTCGATGCGAATGGCATATCTCTTCGCAATTATATTTTCTTTACGTACGAGTAACTTTTCAAGCGCTACTTGTCGCTATGCAACGCTAAAATTTAATTTATTTGAAAATGTCACAGCTCAAAATTAAAAAAGTTTAAAAAAATTCTGTAAACGAAAAAAAAGACATTTCACATTATTACAATTTCAAAAGGCAACTGTCGGCTATTTATTTACCTACTTTACTAAATACTAAGGTAATAAGAGTGGCTTATGTTTCTATAAAAACATTGCAGTACCTAGCTAAAAAGCTAAATCTAAAAATCTACTAAATTACATACATTTCATGTTTTATTATAAGATCTTCTGTATATTCTTGAATAGTGATATATCTATACGTAGTACCTAATATGCCAAAATAAATACACCCACGGCGCTTCGTATACTATGCAACCTTTAAATCAAGTAACTAATATATTATAAGTATATTACTAATATATTAAGTCATACAATAGCCTAAAATTACTGTTATTGATTATTTATTTATTCTACAGAATATTCTCAAAATAAATACTACTATATACGTCGCGTAATCGCGTTGTAAGCTTTTCATGTTTAAATATCAAAGAACAATCATATTATTTTCTAATTATATCTAAGCCAGGTCTTGTTTTTCTTCTACATTTTGCCTTACTTCATTTTACACGTTTATTTAAAACCAGAAGATTCCGCGTAGATTTCCCGGGAATCTTCTGTTAATGAACTCTATCCCAAAATAAATACTCTGCCTACGTCGTCGTACCCTTTGCGAGCTTAACATCAAAGGGCTCCTGTGTCAAATAAATTGATTACAAATTCTCCAGAAGACAATAAAGTCACGTTGCTTGCCTTCTATAAGGGCGTGAGAGAAGGAATACTGTTGAACCGAAAATGGAGGTCGTATTGGGCTCTTCTCATACAGGCGCGATAGGCGAAAAGGATGGAAAAATGTAGGGAGGAAGAAAAGATGGAAAAAAGTAGGGAGGAAGAAAGGAAGAAAAAGGGTAGGGAGGAAGAAAAGATGGAAAAAGGTAGGGAGGAAGAAAGGAAGGAAAAAGGTAAGGAGGAAGAAAGGAAGGAGGAAGATAGGGAGCGCAAGAAACTAGTATAGGTTTGACTCCCAGCGCGATAAATAGTCTGAATACTTAGTCAACTTTTAACGAGAATGAAGTCGCGGGACGTTCGCTAGTTGCTTTCATAATTGACCGAGCGAGCGAAGCGAGCGAAGCGTCTACGTTTCGAGACTGGCCAAAAATGCTCTTGTCCGGCTGTCTGTCTGTCTGTCTGTCTGTAATTCTCTACAGGTCGCATTTTTCAACCGATTTTGACGAAAATTTGGCATATGTATAAATTAATTAAACCTACAAAATGAGTAGAATAAAATTTTGAAAAACATTTTTTTTAGAGTACCTACCATACTCGCAAAGTGGGAGTGAACTTTTTTTTTCTTGTGAATCCCATAGTGTGGGATATCGTTGGATAGGTCTTTCAAAAATATTGCTGGTGTGTGAATACCATTTTTTCGATTTAGGGATCCGTTGGCGAAATATTAAGCTTTAAAGCGGTAATTTTTGTTAGAGTCACGTGTCCCCCCCCCCCTGCCAGCTAAACGGTTGCTTCTGGAAATGTGAAAAAATTCATGGCAGTAGCATATATGACGTAGTTACAAGGAAAACTATTACGGCTAAGTAGGTTCTATTAGTTTTTGAGTAATAGTGGATCGACTTAAGAAAGTTGAAAAAATAAATAATGTTCATAGAACTGCATACGTAAAATGGAAAATTATTTTTTTCCGCGTGATATCCATGGTGTGGGGTATCGTTGGATGGGTCTTTCAAAAATATCGCGGGTGTGTGATAAACATTTTTCGATTCAGGGATCCGTTTGCGAAATATTAAGCTTTAAAGTGCTAATTTTTGTCACTTTAGTAGGTACTTTTTCTGTTTCCAAAGTTGACTTTTGTTGGTTTCTTTTAGGTTTGGTTTATAAGGGCTGGCGAGGTCTACTGTTCTCACGGAACTACTAGTATTTAAATGAAATTAAACGTAATGTCAATAGTTTTTATGGTGGGACCCAGCTATTCGGACTCTCAGAGTATGTTTTGACCCTATTTGATCGTGTTCCTTCCATAGCGGGAAAACTTCCGCCTTTAAAGCAAGGCGTCTCTCAAATCAGGTTTGTAAAGACCTTAAAGAGAAGGGTTGTAGGGAGGAATGTGGGAGGGGGTCGAAGATGGGAACCTACATCGGTATGTCCCGATGACGAGGATATCTAATCCGTGCGAGGTGGAAAACATGTGTCATTCATTAAACAGAAGATTTCCTTTGGCTCGTATTGAGGTGTGAACTTCGTAACAAACATGGAAAAGTAGAGTGAATTTGTCTTATTATGCTGTCACACGCAATGATGGTACAGACGGAGGCAAAACATGCATTAATCGTCAGCTTCATAAATATGTAGACACTTCGGTATCTATTCGTAGATAAAGTTCTATCAAATTAAACTGATGCATCCAACACCTAGTTTATTGCTTTAACTTGAAAGCGCCTAGGGTCCCGTTCGCAAAACGTGTGTGTGTTGACGTTTTTAGTAATAAATAATCATGCTATTACTTGTATTACTTACTATTACATAAGATAGGTAAATGGTATTAAAATTAACACCCTTACTTGATGTATCTCTAGCTGAAGTCGTCCCAGAAAATGAACTTACCTGAAACAATAACATAAAATATTTGTTCAGACAAATTATAAAGTTACGGAGGGTAAGATCATTTTGGCTAAAGAATATACATGGCAAGAAAACCTGTAGGTATTATGCTGGAGAAATAGTGATACCTAAGGTTTTTGTGAAGCCTACCCATATGTATACTGCACCGCGTGTATAAACATACGTTTTATTTGGAAAATCCATTTAATAATAATAAATACATTACCATTATATTTAAGCGAACAATATTGGGACTGCCTTTCGAGTTCCAATAGAAATGATATTTAAAAGAACAATATTTTTATATATTTACGATTACTGCCAAAGTTCACTTAAGTAGTTTTACCAAAAACATAATCGATACCTACACTAAAGGCGTAAAAACAACCACAGCCACAGAGTAAGTAATAGTATTTGCAATCACGTGTAAATAAACAATTTAAAAATATAATAACTCAACATTAAATATGGACGTCTATAAAACGAATAAAAAAAACTGTTTGTTAGAAAAAATCTGAAAATGGCGACTGAGAGCCAAGTCCTGGATATCCATTAGTGAATATGACGAGTCACGAATGGCAATACTAGTGGAGTAGACACAGAACCCTCCGCGGGCGAAGTAGGCTGTAACCCCATGTGCAGTCCGGTCAATGACCGTGTTAACGATCGCACGAACATACGGACGGGACATATTGAAGCAAAGATTAGTGAATACGATATCAGGTTCATAAGACAAAACAGATTTACGATCTAGGGTAATTTACTCCCTATAGAGCTTGCCTGAGAACCTTTGACCTACAGCCTGTTAGTAGATAGCTTATGTCGTAAAAATCTGCGTCACTAACTACCCCAATTAGGGTTACCACGACCGATCTTATAACCTACCTAATACAGTCATCAATCAGTTATTTATCACGGGCTGCAGACTAGCCAGCAAGCAGGGAACTGACCGTCATTCTTACCGCTTCGTACAGCAGCGAAAGGTTTTTGAGATTTGTCATACTATTATGCACTTGAAAATGTTGGACATAAAGCTCTCGACACAAAAGGGCCGTGTATCACGGCCTGCCAGCGGCCGTCAAGCAGGGGACAGACGATGACGCCATACTTACCGTCCGCCTTCGTACAGCAGGCGGACGGTGGACGGTAGGCCCCCACAACTACATTCTTCAAACGTCACTTATTATTAAATTACACCGTAGGTGCTTGCTAAGTGAAAAGTAGAAAAGAGTCTTATTCAAAGCAGCATTAAGAAGCATTTTTAAATGTTGTCATGTCTGCGCTGGACATGCTTGCCTTTGATATTTATCAACACAATTACACGTAAAGCATTTTCCTACAATAAAAATGTTGAATCATTCAATAACAAAAATGTGTATACGTTCTTGTTCTCAAAACATTAGATATTCATTAGAGCTAATACAAATTCACAATTTGAACGCATTGCGAATGCAATTGCTTCATTCTTGCCGAAAACCTGCTCTAAATTGTAATATCTAGCAATCGTACCTGTTTTTAATTTTATTTCTAAAGTATATCATTCTAGTGTATGTACCTATATTATTTCGGTGGGACAGTGGCCCTACTCCTAATCTGTGGCCGACAGCACCTCCATCAAAGCTGGCACGTTAATCCGTGCCCTGTCCCCTACACTCGTGAGTTCGCGTCATGACACCATTTATAGTTTCCTTCATTCATTTTCTAGGATCAACAGCTACGACTCCTTTACACAAGCCGTAGACTTTCATATTTCCCAGATAATAACAAAATGAATAACCAAGGGACTTCAAAACTAACTATGGCGCTACAAGCTTAAAATATCCTATTAAGACAGAGTAACTGGGTAACTGATTGATCAATATTGAAGTGAAGAGATGGAACTTGTCAAATCAATTAAATTAAAGAAATAAAGCTGAGATAAATTGGCCACGTAATGAGAAACCATCAAAAATAGGTATCGAGTTCTTTGACGTATAGTATCCAGGGGAAGGACGTAGGAAGAAGAGGAGAACGCACTGCTGGCTAAAGAATTTGCGAGACTAGTTGGATGAACTACCCACGAGGCAGAGTTTCGAGCCAAGCAGCATCAAAAGCAAGTGATTTTGGCTAACCGCATTAGAGGAACTATAACATAATTTAATAAGCTAGAGAAAATAACATAAATCCACAAACGTCACATCAAATTATCCAAATGCGACGTTATTCCGTCGTAAGCAACACGAAAACAAAATACATACGCGCTTATATAGTCCGCATCAGCTTAAAACGGGAAAATCGCTGCAAGAGCAATATTGTTTCATGAAAACAAACGTACAAGGTGCCGAAAACCTACAGGCATGGATCCAGGAGAATGAGAACCGATCTTGGCTCTTGCGGACTCACCGGAATTTGACTGCGAATAAAAATAGGTTCTCCTCGCAGTAGTCGTGAAAAGCACTATGTATAACCTCGGCTAATAAAGTATTCTAGAAGGCCTAATCTTCAGCTCATCCATCAAAATCCATCGTCCTGCACCAATCCCGAGTACCAGTAAAATAAATGTAATTATGTCGTCTGCATAGTGGAAATACTAGCAAGAAAAAAACATTGTCCGGACAGCATTTCAATGAGATCCACGAAACGGGTGACGAAAGAGGTAGAGGCCGACCCGAAAAACAGTTACGAAAGTGGACTAAGGAACTAGTTGGAGGCGATCCATCATGGCCGAGCTGAAGGGCGTGGACATGTCATGGCAGGATGCCAAACACAGAACGCTGGATCGTAATGAATGGAGTAGGACTTCAGTTCAGGTCCTATGCTTCATAAGGAGTCAAAGGGACAAATTTTCATCATCATAGTAGAAATAGAGGCGTCTTAGTCACATGTAGGCAGATCTGTACAACGCTGGACCATTACAATACGCTTTGTTCAACATATATGCAGAAAGTTAATAATTGGACCCACCTACATGTGGCTAAGCTTGCCTAGATCCGCGTCTGCTAAGCAGCAGTAACAGTATTATGTAAGTACACACGAGTATAGCTTTTAATAACACGTCCATATACGGGCTGTAGATGTATGCCAGTAATTGATTTAGATCCCCCTTTGTGTCGCAACGCACACACCCCTATGCCAAATTACGTTCGTTATCCGTCGGAGTAACACAGATAAATATGTGACTAAAAGAGATTCAAATATAACATTTTAGTGCAAATGTATTCTTTACGTACAGATTAGCCCGTTATTGCTGTACTTTCAAATTTTGTAGTGTAATTAGACGTTACTTTAAAGTTTTTCTTTTAGAAGTTAGTGAAATATATAAACGCTTGGCATGGAATACTAAGTAATACTACATTTTTGTGGTTCTTCAGACGAACTCAAAGTAACTCAACTTAAAATGCCGATATCGACTTTTCTACCCTTACCTTATATTTACGGCGAGCGTGTATGAAGAGAATAATGAGACTGACCGAAGCGAAGGGGTGTGTCAGGATCGCGGTACTTGGCGCTCCGTTCTTTCTGCCTACCCCGCCAGGGACCATAGCGTGAAGATATGTATGTATGTACCTTATATTTAATACAGTATACGTGAATAAAAGTTTAAAGTTTTTTGTGTGAATGAGTTGACTAAAAGTAAGCTTATCGCATCCAGTTGGTGTAGTTCTAACGATACGTAAACATAAGCGTCATGAACACCCCCTGTTTTATATCATTCATGATCTCCGAAGATCTACCCTCGGCAATGCCAATATAACCATCTAATTGGATGACCAGACACACCGTGGGATATGGATTATAGCCTTTGTAATATGATGATGTGTTTTAGGAAAGGGGAAGAGAATGTGATCTAACAAAAAGTGTTTTTATGAGAGGTTAACAATGTTTTCATAATCTACCATACGATAAGAAATGATAACCTAGATTCAAAGGCATATTTATTAGATCAAATCAAATCAACAGCCTATTAATATATCCTAGGGCTCAGACCTCCGTGGCTCAGACCTACCATCTCAAAGAGTGCGTACGGGCTATAGTCCACCACGCTTACGTCACACGCGCCTCAGAATTCTTTTTTCGTAAGCAGGTTGCCGCATGCACGATGTTTTCCTTCAGCGTTTGAGAGCAGTCAGTAATTGTAGGTACTTAAGTTTCAAGATAACATCCATCGGTACATAGCACGACCGGGGATCGATCTCGAGCCTCTCGACATGAGAAGCCGCGTCTTCGACACTAGGCCAAGTAAGTTTTAACAGGGAACCCTGTGTTACTACTGGCGGTACAGGCGGTACGGGCGGAACGTGTCAGCGCGCTCTGTTCGTTCTGAGGCACGATCTTAGTCCTGCTTTGTGTTTTTTTTTCCGAATCCAGTCGAATAGCATGTTCATTTGGAAGCAAAGCAGCGGGCAAATCTATTACAGCACAATTTTCTAGCACAATAATTATGATGTAAGAGACGCTCGCGTGCGCGGCGTAGACAAACTCTAGACACGCAATAACCGTTTGGGAGGCGGGCCGCCCGCGCCGCCCCCGGCGGCCGGCCCGCGCGAGCGCCAAAAATAACTCCAAGCAGTAAGGCTTCGCCGTGTCGAATCGCTCGACACGCGCGTCACAATCAACCTTAGGGCACGTGCAGCGTGCCGACGACCTGAGGTGACTTTTAGCAACCAAACACAGTGTACTGAGTCCAGAGTGTGACCATTGAGAAAATAGAGAATCTGCCACACCTAGTTGAAAATCTGACGACCACTCTAAAAGAAAAATGCAATAAATAAGCCACATACAGTGTGTCCACGCTCCATGAGGATGGGAAACAAAATAAAACATAGTTTAGTCACGTTTAGTTTTGCTCTCCAACGAGTCCAAAAAAGCGTGAGAAAAATATTCCTAAATTGCCAAATCCTGCCACTTTGCCCACTTTTGTAATTCGTCAAAGTCAACATAATCTGCCTAAGTGAAAATTCGATAGCCTATTCTGTCAAAATAGCAGAAATCTGCCACAAATGGTCACACTGCTGCGCTGGATAGTCGCGGCAACCACCAATCGCCAGTCGCCGGTACGCTGCATTGAGCCATAGAGCCCAATGCGTTGAATCAAGTCGCCGCGTATCGGTGCGACTGCGACCTAGGTCGGGCGAAGTCGCCGGCACGCTGCACGAACCCTTACCTGTTTGTCAGAAACTACCGACAAATGGACGAGGTGAACATTCTGTCACTTTATTATTATTTTATTAGAGCAAATAGACTAACCTAAATCGTTATAACTTGGGCATCAGTCGACCTGACCTGATATGAGAATCGATTTGGATAGACAACAAACGATTTCGTTTCGTCTCGTCTTTGTCAACATGTTCATGAGCAAAAACAGGTTTGTATGGTTTACTGTACTATGTTTGCAGTGGCCTTCGGAGCATCATCTATTGTTTATTTTGTTTCGAAACGCAAGTTCTTGGATGGATTTTACGTAATTACATTTCCAGAACAATGTCCGTTTGACAAAATATTTTCTGAATTATTTACATGCTTATTCACGAACAACGTACACAAAGGACTTAGCTGTAATAAGATTGAGTTAGAATTTGTGACGAAACGATGTGCCATATTATACCAAGGCCATATACGACGGAACATAAAGTAAGGAATGAAGAATGGAGAATGAGGTCATGGGATAATCACAGAGCAAGTACCTGTCGATGTAGGTTCAATTTTCGGTCATTCAGTCATGATAGACCGTAGATAAGTTGCGAAAAACGCATTGATGCGTGCCAAGCTTCGAAGGCTACCACGATTCTGGAAATAGGTAGCGAGGAGAGCACAGCAGGCGAGCGAAGCGCCAGAGCAAAATTGTACCTTTGTAACTTAGCAACGGATAATGTATTTCCAAGTTACACTTGGAAATACATTCGGCCCCTGACGGGGGCGCATGACTAGGCAAACCTAGGGCTAGGGTGGACTTCAGGCATTGACTATAAGATTTAATATTAACTGTTAAACTAAAACTATACAATGAAATGGAATCGGTGAATCAGAGCTACCAAAACAAGGAGACTGTAGTGAAATTAACAATGACGTCATTTTTAGTCACTGTCCAAGTCATAAGTAGTTTTAAAGAATATCTATAATAGGTATTGACTTCTATTATATTTTCCATGTTGCTCGGTGCGTGTTAGTTACCGAACTGCGCTATCTTGCTATATTTAGAAATCACGTTACCAAACTAAACTACTACTATGACCAAATCGTGTATACTTTCTGAGAACTTATTTTGCTATTCGTTTTGAAAACGTACAGTGTATTAACACTATGGATGCGTGCTGGCCTTGTATACTTTCAAAATACGCGGCTACTATAGACCTATTGCACAAAACATGCCCCCAAGGTTTAGTTAACGACTTTACCCACACCTTTAGTTCCATTAGATCCTTCGTTTTCACATGTCCGCCCTAACTATATCAAGCTAAGTAACCCTTAAAACAAAGGCAGAAAAAGGTTGTAGAAGGGACAAGATCGTGTCTTAGGTACAATACAATAATATTGGAATTCAACGTACACTTTCCTTTATGCGTAGACACAGCCAAAGCTTCTAATAATAGCTTAAAAACAACTCACTTTCATAGAAAATTATTCTAAGATATTATGATTCTAACAGAGATACGTTACCACTGTGAAAATAGTAGATTAAGAAGTGACAAGACATAAAGATACTGACACGTCGTCATATCCGAAGCAGACTTACTGTACCATGAAACTACTGAGAACGATCGCATTTAACTGCGCCTTAAGAAACACAATTTAAATGCAATTTCCACTTAACAACTTACATGCGAATCGCAGCACATTATGAAATCTTGATTAACACAGCTCAAATCCATTTACAAACAGCACTGTCTATAAAATAACTATCACTTCATACTTGTTAAACAATATTTTCTACGTTAATAATAGCGGTATTATTAACTCGTTGGGAAAACGTCACTGCAGTGTTGCTACGTGCTACGGGCTAAGTGCTACGCACCGTAGCTGGGTCTACGTGCGCCGGTGGTGACGCCTGGCGGCCGACTGCGGCGGTCGCGCTTCTGGGCGCGCATGCGTTGGACCCCTACCCTTACGTACAGATGGATTCGTATCGTGTCAAACCTTTCTCGTTTCCAATAGGCTGCAATCGTATTGCATACGATAATACGCCTTTTGAACCGTTGTATAGCTTAGAGAGACAATATTTAATGGTTTGTCTCAAAAAACGAGTAATGATTAGAAGCCTAACTTGCAAATAATAATAATATTTTATTATTATACAGGCATAAAATAAACCATTATTGTACACAGTAAATAGTAATCACACAGTCATGTAATTAAATAAAATACATAAAACATTGGAAATTAGTATGCCAGTCAATATGCAGTTTTTTAATCTTGGATGTTTCGCACTTTAATACCTTTTGCCGTATCTATAGACGTGTTGCCACCTAGGGCAAAACATTTTCGACGTTTTCTTAGACCAATTTTACGATTCAGACCATATTATAGTTTTACTTGAAAGACTCTGCAAATTAGGCTTTCTAATCATAACTCAAAAATTCTAGACAAAGATGACAACGATTACAAATGTGTGTGTGCAATATATTTTAAAATATATGAAAAAACGCAGCAAAATGATTCTCTATTAAAATAAATGCGAATATTTACTCAATGAGAGGTGAAAGTACAGGCGAGGTGAAATCCCGATTGTCATATGTCAAACATTCCCCACCGTGGATTGCAAAAACAACCCCGTCTGGGTGTAGAGCAAACACGCAAAAAATACTCGCGCATTTTTCGATACGAGCGGAAATTACTTAGGCATTATGATTTCATTTTACGTTTTCCCTATCAACTATCATAATTTATGATATAATATATAAATGAAATTTTACTTCATCATCACCATCATATCAGCCCACATTCAGTCCACTGATGGACGAAGGCCTCCCCCAAAGATCTCCACGACGACCGGTCCCTCGCTAACCTCATCCCTACTGGGGTCCCGCGACCTTCACCAGATCATCGGTCCATCTCGTGGGAGGCCATCTCGCGTAGGCACGCTGCGTCTTCCTATACGTGGTCGCCACTCGAGAACTTTTCTGCCCCAACGGCCGTCAGTTCTACGAGCGACGTACCGTGCCCACTGCCGCTTAAGCTTCGCTATTTTTTGAGCTATGTCGGCGACCTTTGTTCCCCTGTGGATCTCCTCATTTCTGATTCAATCTCGCAGGAAAATTTTACTTAATTTACATTTATGATACTATCTATAATATCATTTATGATAGCCCCTGACCGACACTCTCCAGGTTAACTGTACATAGGTAAGCTAGATGAGTATAAATTTATTATAATGTGTTGCCCTGTGAGTGCGAAATAAATCTATTCTATTCTATCTTATCTTCTTAAGGGCCAGGAATAACTGAAGGCACTTCGACCTTATGGGATCTGTTGTGCTAAACACCTGTCCACCCCGATTTATTTTTACATATGCCTTAGAATAGAAACGCTAATCTCTGGCGTAAGCAGGTTTCCTCATGATGTTTTCCTTCACCGAAAACCCTGTGGTATTAAAATAAACCGTACTTAAGTTTCGGAAAATCATTGGTAGGGCTAAGGCTCGAACCCACGACCAGGGATTTTAGCTAAAACTTGGATATTGCTACTATACCGCGACTTTGCGTTAAAAATATCCTGCGTTATTCCAAAACTTAAGCTGTCACAGCAACACAGTTGTGCCAAATTTCATCAAAATCCATTCCACCCTATGGCGTGATTGACCAACAAACATTCAAACTACCGCATCTATATGTACCTAGGTACAAGCAGAACAGAAGCAAGGAAGAATTATACTGGTTAGAATTATTGTGTAAAGGTTCATAAAATGTTACCTCTGTAAACGCTTTTGTATTTTGCGAAAACGTAAAATACGAAAATGCCACCCGAGGGAAAACAGCTGTAGGCACCTACAGTTAATAACGAACAAAACTGAACTTAACCGTACAGACATTAGAACTTCAAATTAGTTCGGCCATTTAAAACTAAGATCGTTTAAAAAGGACATTATCACGTACTTTAAAGGCTTTTATTTAGTAAAATCATTTATATGTGCGAGGTAATGGAATTTTCCAGTATTAAAATATCCGTACCCACTAAATTTTCATGCTGCGACGCTATACGTCAAGTTTTAAGAGTATTATCATTGAAGTTTCCCTTAATGTATTTTCCCCATAAACTACAAACTTCCCCCCATCCGCCCAGACATAAAAGTGACAGCTGCATAAAAGTCTGGTTACCTTATGATTTATTAAATAAGTTTTACGTTTAATAAATCTTAAAAAATACAAATGTAAAAAACTTAGATGACTTAGCTAAAACTCTTAAAAATATTTGCTTTTAACAACATTCATAGTATAAAAGGTGTACACACAAAATGTGTTGCAATATTGCAAAAATATAGCAATACTAAGACAGTGCCCCGGGATTCTTTCATTAGCCGGAGAGAGAATGGCGAAACGAAAGTTCCCTTTTACAACAAATGAGGAGTTTCAAAAGGCTTCCCTCGACTCGACCTACAGTTGCAGTTCTATGTGGGAACACTGGCTTGGAAATGTAGCGGACAAAGGAGTTTTTATTATTATTAGCCGAGCTATACGACCAGACGACTGAGTCGCGTGCATACTGAACCTTGAAACCTACTTGCATTACTTACAAGAATCAAAAAACTTTATAACAAAAAAATTAAACCGTCGAAAAAAAAACGGAGAAGCAAAAAATAATAAAGTACATCATCTTTGCTACGTAACTATGAATACCTGAATACCTACTAGCTATCTATACCGGTTTATGTTCGCCCGGTAGGCAGATACAGCAAGCTAGAATAATAAAGATTTTTTAAAATAAAATAAAACGAAAAAATCCATTAGAATTATTTTAAATTATTACAGTTTTATTGTACTACCATTTTATATCCCAGAGAGATAATTTAGAGAACAATGGACGTTGGTTACAAAACTTTCAGTAACATTTTGTCAAACATTAAACAGAAATTATCGACGTTTCGTTAAACCCCGATCAAGCCCGCTTACAATAGATATTGTGAGCGATATTTAAACACAAATCAGACACTGTCAAAACTGTTATCAACAGATTCTGTAAATTATGAATTCCGAATAATTACGAGTATATCTTCGGTTTCCAGCACGTTTGTGGCTTGGAAATAAACCAATCAGAATTAATTGAGGAATTAATAATTACTGCTTCCCAGCGCTAACACCTTGGAAGCGGTGGTAGAAAAAAATTGACGTTGTATAATGTACCCAGTATACTTACATGCAATAAAATATTTTTGATTGATTTAATTTGCTTTTAAATGTCAAAAAGTAATGTTAATATACCTAGTGCTGATTTTAGTCCTTAATCTATGCCTAGTAGGCATAATAAGATCTAAGTAGTCTGAAAATAGTTTTTATTTAAAGCAATCATACGGAGTTATACATACACCTAAGGGTGATCAATCGATGGTCGAAAGGGTAAAAGAAAAAAAATGCCAGTTAAGATTATAAATTAAACCCAATACCAAGTAGATTATGTTCACACACAGAGTATTAACTATCCAACAGCGAAAGAATTATTCAGATCGGTTCTGTAGTTACAAAGATTAGTTCTAACACACATCCATCCAAACAAACTTTACATCATTATTATAAGTATAGATAATGCAGGTAAATAATATAGGCCCGATGCACACATTTAAAATTTGACAGCACTCTAGCTTCTTCTTTTACCTTCTTAATAATGAGTGACAGGGATAGAAACAATTTTAGAGCGGTCAAATTTTAACTTTGTGCCAAGAATCGAATCCATTTTCAGAGCTGAAATAGATTCCTAAAACTCGATAAAACCGTTCGAGTTTGTCGTACGATTGACGTCTCGAGTGAAATATTTGAGCAAATCTATCGAAGTCTCAAGTTTCAGCCCAGGCTTTCCCCACTTCCACTTGTTGATGGAGTGAACTGGGAATTCACCAACTCAGATTAAACTCGATAAGACGTTCTTACGCGGCACTCTAAGACTAGTGGAGCTAGGTCCAATATACTGAGTTTTCAAAGATAATCTCAACTTAATATATTATTTGTAAGCCAGCTTAACGCGTCGAGGCATAGCGTACCCGTTACGTTTATCGACTTTCCTATGGGAATCAGCGTTTTCCCATGGTAAAATAATATTAGAGAGTTCCTTGACATTAATTTAAAACTCACCTAATTGTGAGTAGGACATCAAGCGCTAACAATAATTATAATTAATTACATCGACATCGCAAAATTTAATTTTAATTTTAATGAAAATTTTGCACGCCATATAAATGGTGAAGCATGAGATCCTGTGTAAGCAAGCATAAACTCCATACAACTTATTACCATGTTTCAGCAAATAAATTCATTCATTCATTCATATCTATCATAATGTACAGCAGACTTGCCGTCTACTAGAGTGTGTCAGGTATGACGTTTATGCGATATTTACGGATCCCTACGAGCTATTGACAAGAAACAAAGCGTGTTATCGTAGTATAGGAGCGCATAGAGCATCGTAGTTACGCGCTTATCAGCATCAGTTATGATTATTACTTGTGGAGAGGCTCTTTTAATGCTTAACCCAGTCCGGTAAATCACTGCGACCATTGCTGATCTATTGTGATCGCCATCTTACGAACTTCAGCACGCTTTTGGCACTGATTTGTGTTCCTTCATCAAGTTGAGAAGTTGCCTAGATGGAGTTTCTTTTGCGCATCAGCAGAAGGTGCAATGGGGTTTCCTCTGCTTCCTGTACAAGTATGTTTTGAATCACAGACAGATTTTATTCGTACATGTACCAATGTAAAAGGAATACATATAAGGATATAGAATTCCATTATTCACTCATGTCCAGTTTATTGTTTTGATCATTACTCACTCAATGATCAAAACAAACAATGTAGGTACATTCTCTTCTGAAATGGAACGCTAGAACCAACCACACGAAATGGATTCAGTTCGTTCAAAACTGAGCGCTAAAAACTATTAGGTTTCAAGACTGCAGAACTCCGGCCAGCTATGAAATTACGTGCAGGCGGCCCGAGAAGTGAATTATCACTTTAAGGACGACAATCGTACGCAGGCGCTGGCTGCAGCGTTGAGAGACAACATTTTCTGACTAATCAATTACTACGACCAGTCTAAGTATTTTATTTGTATTTACATCTATTACTTAGTTCTAAATACCTCGATGCATAATCAAATATGCGAGAATGATTGCAAGCAAAGCCATGAAATCGTGTTAACAAATCTACCAACCGGAATTGACGCGTTCCTTCATATTTTCGAGTCGCGATTGACAATGACAGTTGAAGTCAAGGCAGAACATCCATTAATATAGCCAACATTATCACATTAGCAACTAAAATTTGGTACCCTACCTAATGTGAAATCGCTCATTGTAAAGAAAAACAATTCCAAACCAGGGTGTCTTCTGTAGAGCGCACACGATAGCAACTTATTGTTGAGAAACCACTTTCCCATCCGGTTGTACCACACTTTTCATTCAAACTTTTGTAATGGATAGTTTAACAGAAGCGTGCTTTTGAGCGAGTTCTAAGGCGAATTAAGTGTAGTAGAAAGTCTGGAGCGAATTAGAAGCTAGTTTAGACGTTTAATTAATTCACATATCGTCGCATTACTATATCAAATAATTAACAAGAAAAAAAAAGTGCTCTTAAAGTTTATATTAGAAACTTGTGACACATGTAGAGTTCAGGATCTTTCGGAGTACTTACAGTACTTATAATTATTTAATTATATACGGGACTTACACACGAACAAGTTTTATTTACCTTTTAATTATGAATACAAATCGCGAAAGTCTAAGATGTACTACTTACAGTAAAATTTATAAATAGGGTAAAATAAAGTACCTATACAAGGCGTACATACAGCATTTCATGCAGATCCATTGATAAAGAGAGGCGTGAAAGAGAGTGGATTAAACCTGGGCTGAAAGAATATAAAAACGTACAGATTTTCGCATTCATAATGTTAGCAACGAATGTTCCACCCGTCGTGCGTTCACTCACACATCACAAGCGCGCTAAAAAGTATGTCACACCATCCAAAACGACAGTATACCACACACTGCATTGCATACATAATACGGATAATGCACTGGCGTATTTCAGAGATAAAACGAACTACGCGTTAGTGCAATTAGACCTAAGTTATAGCTGATGCAACCCGGGCGGGAAACCACATGGTTCAACCAAGTAGCGGTACATATTGCGTACCTATCGGCCAAGTATGTCAAAAATATTTTTTATTTTATTGTTGTGAAATTTTTAATTTCGTCATGTTTTATTTTGACTTATTTTGTTTTTGACATGTTTTTATTATTGAAATGTTTTATTTTTTAAAATATTATTTGATTTTGTATTGATTGCTATTAATACCAATATAGCATGGATTGCTATTTTGAGTTTTAACAATGCCAATATTCTAATCAAAAACCGTTTGTTGATTTTTATTGTATTTATTCTCAGTAGTTATATAATTGTACTTACATAGGTACCTACATGAATACTTTATGTACTTCCACTTCCAACGACATTTTCGATTTCTAACGTTTGCGATGTTTATTTCCGCAGAGCTATAATATAACCCACTTGACTGTCGATGCAGTCGTAACAGTCGCACGTGTGTCACCCAGTGTTGCGAAACTATCGATAATTCAATCTATTGATAAGCTCACCTTGAATTAAATACACAATCGACAGAAGTATTAATGTTAATCGATGGTACAGCAGCTTTCTGCATATTTTACTTGCAGAGTTTTAACCCTGAGGGACGATTATTCTAAGGCAGAATATAAAAGTTATCGTTTATCAAAAATAAATAATTACTTAACGCCTAAAATTCTGGGTGCATCAGACTCACTAAAATACCTAGTTTAAAACGACATGTGCATGTAATGTGTAAGGTAACAATTTATATTTTATAATTTTTCAAGTTTTAAGAAGCTGTTCAGTGAGGTTATGTTCGATCATGATCGAGATAATTTAAATGCAAGATGACTATGACAAAGCATAATGCCTTAATGTTAGAATGTTTTCAGACATTTTTAACTATCGATAGATTAGTTACTCGGTTCGAGACAACACTGCTAACCCCCCACCGCCACAGCCGCCACATAAAGCCTAACCCCACTTCATTAACTGTTCGACGACCTTAGCGATTAACTTCAGAGATTTACTTTTATGGGGTCCCGAAGCCGCGTATGTTACTCTAACCTTTGAAACTATTTTGGATATATAGTAAGTGGTGTTATAAATTTAGTCATTGGTGTAACTAAGGTAAAAAAAATATTTTAGTCGTAAAAATTAGCGAGAGATGCCCCAATAATTTATTATATAAAACTAAAACTAAACTTAAAAATAAATTATAAATAAAAAAAACCCCTCGAGGCCCCCCACCGCTGGGAGCGTGCCCAGAAGGCTCGCGGCATTACCCCGCTGGATTGTGAGGCTGATCCTCTGAGCGAGGTAATGCCCAGCCCTCTGGTCGTTGGTAGCCTCGACCAGACGCTTCGCCATCTCTCGAATTTATTACGTGTACTTTTGGGTTTTACAGACAAATCATAAGATTTTTGTCTAAAACGTCTACAATAAGAGGTTGGGAGGGGTTCATATTTAACAAATTTTGCCCGGGGTTTCGCCCGTGCAACTAAAATAAGTGATATTGGGTGGGGCTCACAAATAATGTACGATAACACACGTGAAATTGTATGACACTGTCATACAATTAAACGTCAAGTTTTAAACATTAACATAACATTAACATAAACAAGTTTAAGAAACATTTAAATATCAAGTTTATTTACTGTGAGATGGCAAATACAATGAATGGCATTCAATGTCATTTAATTTGATTTGATGACTAAAATGACACTTTTCAGACATTCTATGAACATAGCATTTCACTCTTTGTACCATCTAACAGTAAATAAACTAAGAACATTTCATACGAACAACGTACAACATGTCTAAAACAAACTCAAAAGTATTTTAAAATGCACAAAGCGAAGTCGAAATCTTTACGTACCTGCCCACTTCTTCCCGAAGCGGGAAATTCGCCAGAGTTCCAACACCAGAGGGAGGGTCAGAGACCCAGACAGAGGGGACGAGAAAAATGTCTCGAGACACCCATAAATTGCCGACATACACCTTCTCCCTGATAGCTTTTCTGTTCACCTAGCCTGTACTTAAATAGTCATAAAAGGTGACCTTTTAGACCGTTATCATAGATAAGACGTGGAATAGGATTTTACATTTTCGATTTTCATAGGTGTGTGCAAACCATTGTTTATTTTATTTGTGACTAGCTTTTTCCCGTAGCTTCGCCCACGTAGAAAAGTTTTTCCCGTGTACATTGTGAAACAGCGCCCTCTATGTAGGTGTTTTGTTACTTAGGGGGTATTAGCGGACGCCCCGCGACTTTGTCCGCGTTAAGCGTGACACACACGGAGCGGCGGCGTTGCGAACTGGTGCATTAAGCACCGCCTATTATAATTACATATTACTTAGATTAAAGGTAGTATAGGTAACTTAAGTATATCTTAACTATTCGATACTTTAAAAAGACCATATGAATCAACAGAAAAATGCCCTAGACTCTCTGGTATTTAGCTTTAGCTGCCTTTGATTGTATATGCCTCAGCAGTAAGTTACAAGTCTGAATTGGCTTTCAGATTCTATGAAGGAAAAAAATCATCTTAACTGTTTAATTATTGTTAAACTCAATTAACCCTAGTCTGTGTTGGCTTTCCACGTTCAAAAACATATTGAATCTTTCAACAAACTAACCAGTCAGCTGTGACAAGTCAATGTTTGTTTTTATGGGGGTCCAGACCCCTTGATCACCCCCCTACGATGCACAATCCCAGCCTTACTGTACCATTCCACGTGGCACGGCTGCTGAATTTAAAGCAGAGCTGCCAAGGGGACGAAACGTCTCCACAGCAAACGTTGGTTTTACTACTTTGTCATTTTAAATTAGAATTGGAATTACATTTTCATGTGAAAGTCTTTTCAAAAATACTTTCTGGAACAACATTTTAAGTAGTCCTGGGAATGGTAACGGCAGATTTTTAAAATTTATGACTAGGTTTCTTAAAGAGGTATTTTTTTTAATTTGTGAAATTAATGTAATTATAATGATATCTATCGAAACTAAGATGGAAACCATAGATCGAAAAGTAATATATGGCTACTTATTTATCTTCTATATGTATGTATATGTATAGATCGAATATAAATAGATCGCAAGATTGTTCCAGACAGACAAACAAACAAGAAACCAAGTAAAATAAAAGCTTGTAAAAATATAAGGGCGTTTCTTTTTACTGTGAACTATATTTATTTAATGTTTTTCTTCAGTTCCTTCGGAGTAGGTATACAGCATATTGCGAGCCACGGTCTGGGCTGTGCCCGTGGACATACCCGCGGGAAATCACGGTATGACGCCATCTGTTCAATCGTTTACCGCTTCAGAAATAGCGGTATGCCGTAATGTGTTTTTCATGTTTTTGTAGTTACGCCTCCTTACTGGCGAGGCCTTATGGCAAGGAAGCAAAGTTGTACCTACGTCAAATTATCCTAATATCATAAAACGTGTCGTTATAGAGCGTCAGTGGCCTCGGGGATAAGGCGCGGCCTATCATATCGAAAGGCCCGAAGTTCAATCCCCGACTGGGCCATGTACCAATGGGTTTTTTCTCGAAACTTAAGTACATTTACCGACTGCTCTCAAACGGTGAAGGAAAACATCGCGAGGAAACCTGCATACGCCGAGCAAGAAATTCTTAGGCGCATGTGAAGTCCACCACCCCGCACTGGGCTGGCGTGGTGGACTATAGCCCGAACGCCCTCGTTGATAGGGTAGGCCTGAGCCCCAGCAGTGGGGACGTGTTAAGAGGCTGTTGATGATGATGATGATAAAACGTGTTAGTTTGAATATCAATGTTCATGCATCTACAAGAGTTTATCGTCCATCGCTAATGCGTGACACACACTGGGCGGCGGCGTTGCGAAAGCGTTGCGGCGGCGAAGGTTTGTATGAAGAACGCGCCGCGCCGCCGCCGCTTTGATGTAAAGGGCTTCATACTATTTCGAACATTACAGAAAAAAACCGCAACGCCGCTTAGTGTGTCACGCTTAACTGTCGTATCTAACTGACCTATCTGCACTGACACTACCAACATATTCGTCTCTTTATTTTGCACAAGTTCAATTCAAAGTCAAAAATATTTTATTGCATGAAAGTACACTGGGGAAATTTCTTCTGTACATTGTATTATTTATTAGTTTGGTACTGGGTATATTGTAGGAGTACTTGGCCATAGCTTGCGACGCGCTTATCTCTGTGTGCTAGGTGAACACTGCGCTTGTGTGCGTGCGTGAGCGCTTGTTCGGAGTTTCCGCACTCTCGTTCACTCTAACTAAAAGCAGATTATGACTAAAGCCGAACATGACACCCACCTAACAACCCGTAAAACCATGGAGCTAGGATCTCTTTGGTGGGCGCCCGCGCTTCGTGGCTAAAGCGATGCGTCTACAATTCGTCCACGCTCCTCGCCTTCCCATTCCTGTGTGGGATGACGCTTTTGCTTGTAGTGTCTGTTCCGGTACGTAAGTTTAGCACACATAGTAGTTATACCACAGTTATACAGTCCCAGGCCCCAGCTCCCAGGCTGGCGCAACACACGAGCACTCATGCGGCTCACGCAACGCTCGCGGCCCCACGCGCGCCAAGACGGCGGCAACGGGATTTTATTTATGAATCTAGTCTTACAAGGACGAATCGTATCGCTAACAAATCCAAAATATGATCTTCTATTGTACATACATACATCCTGCTTCCTACTAATCCTACCTATCCTACTAATCCTATCCTATCCTATTCCTACTAATATTATAAAGGCGAAAGTTTGTAAGGATGTGAAGATGTGACGATGGATGTTTGTTACTCTTTCACGCAAAAACTACCGAACAGATTTTTATGAAACTTGGTACAGTGATAGCTTATATCCTGGAATAACATATAGGCTACTTTTCTACGCGGACAAAGTCGCGGGGCTTCCGCTAATACCCCCTAAGTAACAAAGCGCCGAGGGCGCTGTTTGACAATGTACACGGGAATAACTTTTCTACGCGGGCAAAGCCAAGCAAAGCTAATACATACATAAGTACGTACATATTATGTGCACGCTATGTCCCTGACGGGGTAGACAGCAACAACGGAGCGCCAAGTATCGCTATCGGGATATACTGTCGCTTCACTCAGTCTCATTATTATCTTCCTTTGGATTGAACGATCTATGCAGTTGTTTGTAGAAGACGCCTGATGCAGATGAGAAAATGGACCGCGTCAGACGTGTTAAGAATCCGAGATTTCATTGTGCACTTCTGCAAGTCCTGATGTCGCAGAGAAATATTAAGACACAGGTCTCACTTAAGACGTTTAAAGGGCTACTAATTTCGGAATAATCAAGAGTGAAAAAACTGAAGAGCGAAGTGCAGCTTCCAAATGACGTTTCAGGGAAAAGTGCATACTTTTGTTTATGAGGTCAAGGTTTCGATTTTTGCACAGAAATATCGGGATACACAGGTCGAGGTCACTGTCCGTAGACCTTAATTCCTCACCTTATTAAATTCCACATTCAGAGCGCTGCAATAAATTTGCAGCCGTCGGCGCGACACTCCGCTGCCGTCTAATGGGAATATACTGCAGGGAAAAACGATAAGCGACTGCAATTAACTAATTAAAATGATTAATTAGGTAGGCTTTTTGAGATAGGCAATTAGGAAAATATTAGGGGGAACATTTTTCATACAAAGCTTTATTTACAGAATGGCCATGGCAACGGCATTCGTCAGTTCAGTACCAATACTATATACCAATCGGTGGATGATGTTATTGGATTTTTTGTTCACTTAACTGTGATAGCATATTATATAGGAGGCCAATATTAGGGGGAACATTTTTCATACAAAGTTTTATTTTCAGAATGGCCACCATATTCGTCAGTTCGGTACGAATGCACCGGTGGATTATGTTGGATTTCTTGTTCGGTTTATTTTTCCGTGACAGCAGCTACCATCAGATGTCTGTCCGTTTGCCGTTTCGCACCGTAAAAAACCATCGGAAATGTAAAAAATTTTGGAAATCTCATTTAGCTGTCGACGTTCTGTACGAGTGAGACTTTAACTTTTGATTGGCTTCGTTTAGAAACGACGGGCTTTGTTCGGAGTTCGCCAGCAATATCGGGCTGACGGCAGCTTGAAATTGTTGAAAAAATGGATTGAAATGAAGCATTTTCCGCCACCAAATGTAAAATTAATATCAGACTTAACAGGTATAGCTACTTTACTTTTGAAAGTTTGTGTGTGAATCCTTCCTACTAATATTATAGAGGCGAATGTTTGCAAGGATGTTTGTGAGTTTGTTTGTTACTCTTTCACGCTGTAACGGCTGAACGGATTTTGATGAAACTTGGTACAGTGATAGCTTATATTCTGGAATAAAATAAAGGCTACATTTTACAGCGGTGCAATACAAGCGGGCGAAGCCGCGGGAAACAGCTAGTGTTTTGTATAGGCAAAGTGCGACTTAAAACGAAGTCAAGTCCAAATATTTTATTCTCAAAAATTTTTTTATCTACCAGCGCTTCCTACGCATAAATTTGAAAAAATTCTAAAGCCAAAAGTCAAGTCAAAGCCTCAAGTCAAAGTTTCAAGTTACTTTTATTTCGAACACAGAGTACAGAATTCGGATCAGAATTAGGTCGGATTTATTCGCTATTCGCAAGTATGCACTGCACTGGTGACTATGATTCGATAGTTCGTAATAAATCGATAGTAAATCTTTCACAATATCGCCTCTCAAGCGTGCGCAAGACCTCATTAATCTCCAACAGCCCGAGTAGCGTGGAGCGTGTGATAGTTTAATTTCGCATGTGATAACATGCAAATTTGCCTCTATTAATTATACACTCGCACGCTGAGCTCCCGTTAGTATTAATCGACCACTTAATATCCAACGACCCGAGTCTACTGACACGGAAATCAAAAGCGAAATATTTAAAGCCTAATATTTCAATTTATTGGACATAGCGTGTTATGTAAATAACTATGTATGATATTTCAAGTTGTCATTTTTTTCTTCCCGTCTTAAGCAAAGAAGTTGTCCAGAGTGATCATCTGATAAAGGATTTAGTTCCCAAAATATAGACTTCAATCTATTTCCGGACTAATTAAAATCAACTGTTTACAAACAACCGACGTTTCCAATTTTGCAAGAAAATGAAGAATAACCGCTGCGGTAGACATACGTATTCTCGAGTGGAGACCACGACTGGGCATGTGTGTGTGGGTCGCCCCCCGGCAAATGGAGCGACGAGGCAGTGACTGGATGCGGAGAACCGAAGATCGGGTTCAGTGGCGCGCGTTGGGGCTGGTCTAGGTATATCCAGACGGTACCCGTGGTACAACCGCGTCTCAACGTTCAACTAGTTATACCACTGGGAATTTTTCTCCAACCATTCGGTAGTACAACCAAAAACATTCCCAAAGATACAACGCCAGGGCAGCGTCGGATTCCAAAAAAGTGAAAATTTTCAAAGTATTTTTGATTTACGATAATAATGTCCAATCTGAAAAACGTCCAACCTGAAAAATGTCCAACCTGAAAAATGTCCAATCTGAAAAATGTCCAATCTGGAACATTTTACACTACAGAACCTTAAAAACCGCTATTTATTTATTTTTCAGATTGGACATTTTTCAGGCTGGACATTTTTCAAGTTGGCCATTTTTCAGGCTGGACATTTTTCAGGTTGGACATTTTTTCAGGTTGGACGTTTTTCAGATTATACATTTTTCAGATTGGACGTTTTTCAGATTGAATATTTTTCAGATTGGACGTTTTTCAGATTGGACGTTTTTCAGATTGGACGTTTTTCAGATTGGACGTTTTTCAGATTGGACATTTTTCAGTTTGGACATTTTTCAGTTCGAGCTTGGTCGTTGGACATTTTTCAGATTGGACATTATTACAGTAAACCGTATTTTTCATTGCGCCCCTTTTTGTCCACACTGACCAAGATAAAACTTAAAACCCCAAAAAAATCTATATCCAGCAGTCGACTAGTGCAGGCTGATGATGATGAAGGAAGTATACTTATTAAGAGTTGAGGAATAGAGGCTGATGAAACGCATATAGAGTCGCAAATCGTATGGCGTGCCAACGCTATACGAGATGACATTTGACTGCGGCTGGCGGCTGATGGGTGCTTACTAATAAAGTTATGGACTGAATACGAATGTAACTCAATTGTGCTGCGTTTGTCAGATCTATAGCACTGTTACTCTGTATGACATGGTCCAAGGGACCTACCATGTATCTTGACGCTAGATATTGAAATCAGAATACATTCTGACGTGACGTCATAGTGTGATAATAAAAGTGGAGGGTAAATGCATTGGAGAGGACAGTCACTTAGAATGTATAAGTTCATAAGTACAGTAAGTAGGTACGGTAGGTAAGGTACCTATTTATGTATGTAAACGTCTGATTGCACAGAAAAAAAAGTATTCGAGATATTTAATTTTTAAAAAACCGGACAAGTGCGAGTAGAACTCGCGCCCTGTGGGTTCCGTGCAAACTTAATCAAAGAAATAATTAGAAAATCGTCAATAAAATTTTGGTTTTGATGATGAATCGTTAATAAATTTTTGCTTGTTGGTACAAGAAAAAAAATGTTTTTTTGTGATGTAACAAATGTAACAAAACTTATGATTTTCGGATTTTTTCCCACATTTTGCAAAATTTCATGATTCTAGGTCAACGGGAAGTATCCCATAGGTTTTTATTACCAAGAAGAATTTACGATGAAACAGAAATAATGGATGTCACAAAATTATATAAATACAACATATGCATTTTTAACAGAAAATCCCTAAATAGAAATATCCACACTAATACTAGTAGTTCCGTGAGAACAGTAGACCTCGCCAGCCCTTATAAACCAAACCTAAAAGAAACCAACAAAAGTCAACTTTGGAAACAGAAAAAGTACCTACTAACGTGACAAAAATATTATTAATTATTAAATATTATTACTTATTATTAAAGCTTAATATTTCGCAAACGGATCCCTGAATCGAAAAATGTTTATCACAGACCCGCGATATTTTTGAAAGACCCATCCAACGATACCCCACACCATGGATATCACGCGGAAAAAAATAATTTTCCATTTTACGTATGCAGTTCTATGAACATAATTTATTTTTTCAACGTTCTTAAGTCGATCCACTATTACTCAAAAACTAATAGAACCTACTTAGCCGTAATAGTTTTCCTTGTAACTACGTTATATATGCTACTGCCATGAATTTTTTCACATTTCCAGAAGCAACCGTTTAGCTGGCAGGGGGGGGGGGACACGTGACTCTAACAAAAATTACCGCTTTAAAGCTAAATATTTCGCCAACGGATCCCTAAATCGAAAAAATGGTATTCACACACCAGCAATATTTTTGAAAGACCTATCCAACGATATCCCACACTATGGGATTCACAAGAAAAAAAAAGTTCACTCCCACTTTGCGAGTATGGTAGGTACTCTAAAAAAAATGTTATTAATAATGCTACTCATTTTGTAGGTTTAATTAATTTATACATATGCCAAATTTTCGTCAAAATCGGTTGAAAAATGCGACCTGTAGAAAATTACAGACAGACAGACAGACAGACAGACAGACAGACAGCCGGACAAGAGCATTTTTGGCCAGTCTCGAAACGTAGACCCTTCGCTCGCTTCGCTCGCTCGGTCAATAACGTTTAAAAAACGAAAACAGGTTGTCGACCGCTGCTCTCGGCGAGCTAGCTACCTAATCATACCCAAGTATCGAACGAATCACGGCAAAACAATGGTAACTACTAGCGGAGCGCGAATATACAACGAAATACCCTCATCTATAAAAAATGTTAGCTCGTTCCCCTTATTTAAAAAACAATTAGCCCAGTACATTAGCAAAATGGAATAAGTTAAAACTCGAAAAGAATCAAATAGAAATTAAATATAATAAATAATAAGTAAAGATGTGAACTGTGAAATTAGTGATTTTGTGCGCTTGGTTCGTTTCAAGGTTATGTACCTAGTTACCTACTATACAATTTGGTGATGTGTAAATTTTGTGCCTTTTTCATAAATGAACTTTTGCAAATGAGATGGATGACGAACATTTAAAAACTATTTAATTTTAGGTAAAATTGTGTTATCACGTAAGTGACAATTGTCTTTGTGATAATAAAGTTCTTTAAACCTTAAGATAATAAAAAAATATTATTACCAAAATACTAATAAATTTTCCTTGATTTTTCCCATGAAAGTTACGACGTCCACTGCTACCAACCGGCCCGTTGAGCTTCGATTTTCCATCCCCATTGTAATACCCAAAACACAAAACCGGCAGCAAACACCACCGGAACAAAGACAATCCAATACAAACTAATGACCAACATAGCAAACGCCATTTTCACACAGCAATTTCAAATCTCCTACAAGCAGCGGCCGCGCCAAATGGGGTGTGTCGTACAAATCGTATTGCCCGCTGCAGATGCGTCGCTGGCTGCCGCTGACAGATAGAACACTCCGTCGGATTTAGGTCGCAATGGATGCCGATCTTGGCGAACAGTTCGTCGAGATAGTTGGAGTGGCCTTTGTCGGTATTAACGTTAAGCCAGGAGAAATATATGGAAATATGTAGGGTTAGAAATTCAATTTATATTTTGATGAAGGACGGATTAGTGATGAATTATTTCGGATGTACAGTCGGATCAGTGTCGGACAAGGCTTTGACTGATGAGTGCAAAACAGAACGCACACACACAAGAGAACGCAGTTTAGTACTTACAAACAAAATAAAAAGTTGTCATTTATAGAACTAGTCATTTACAGAAGTTGTCACTTGTAGAAGTGGTTATTTAAAAAGGCATTTGTAATTGTGGTCCGAAACCATCGAAAGGAGCCAGAATCGACGACCGAGCTAAGAAAAATATGTGTGATTTAAATCCACCAATGACTACTGTGGTGACTCGGGTATTGGACCTCGTAAATAATACGATATTAAGGGCCTCTTACACAGCTTGCTGATAAAGTCCCAGATACCCTATCTGCAGGTTATCTGACAGATAGCCAATTTTTTTGGTTTCACAGGTATCTGATTGCCTATATCTTATACATTTTATATAGTCTATCACACAGATTTATCTGATAGATTAGTTTATCACTAAGATTACTATTACACGTGGTGAAAGAAGCCCTTAGTTAAGGTTTTGTGCGTGTGACTCGACCGCTCGGCGCAGTGTCGATCATAGCACTGCTCCAGTGTTGCCAATGCCCCAGCATAGATAGTACATTGGGGCAATGTTGCCAGTTTATACGATTACTCGATGCAATGCGAGTAGCGGCGAGTCACTACGACTATTTATTATTTGTCAGTATACCTTCTCTATACCTATTTCAAACAAATAGAAAAGCGGAGCATATTTTATTTCCGCAAATACATTTGTTTACGTTTTTACCTCAAATAGAACGAAATATATCTATCTCTGAACTGTTATAGTGGCTTCACAAAACTCGACTTCTATTTTCAGACAAAAACGGACACAATGTTTCTATTTATAATCCAAACGCCCGCACCTGCAAGCAAACAACTTTCTCCCCCGCCCGGGAACAGCGAAAGTTTCATTTGGACCGCTATTAGGGCTCCGCCGTTCGCAGTTTCACGCCCCGGGTTCCGTGCACTGCGGTATCGCTCGGGGTGGATTTATGGGCTCAATACAATTTATCGACTGTGGGGGGGCAGGGTAGAGGGGGGAACGGGACGGCCAGGAATGTCGCGACGTGACGGGAGATGCCAATATAAAAGTGGATAAAATGTGGCTATACATACACTGTACAAAGATAGATTTACGCGCCGGTTACTCTTGAAATCTTGCAAATGTTTCAGCACTAATAATTCGGAGTGCTACGGTGCAGCTGCCGTGGGCGTACCGTAGAATCGGCCAGATCGTGAAATTCCTAGGTATTTCATGATACATCGCCATTTCATGATTTGCCCGGCCATATCACGGTGTGCCTAATAAAAAGACGGGCGGATCGACGAACGCAACCAACTAACGATATTCCCAACTAATCACGGGCATGTCGTTAAGAAGTTGCATTTCACGCCGATACATACGCCATTATATACTTGCTAAACGAATTATTTCCCATTTTTAGGTAAGTTAAGTTTATTTTGATTTGATAAACATTTGGACACGCTACAGACGAAAGATGTGCGTTGAACGATATGGCTATGTTAGACGGCCAAATCATAAAATACCTAGGCATATCACGATCTGGCCAATTCTACGATCTGCCTACAACATAGATATGTTTTCGCTTTAGTTGCTACGCCTACCGCAAATGCTGACTTGCTACTAACAGATTTCATTGCTACGGCGTAGCTCTCTCGTAGCACCACTACGTCATCATATATCAGCCCTTCAGCGTTCACTGTTGGACCGCTTGGACATAGGCCTTCCCCAATGGACGGCACCACACCCGGTCCTCCGTCCTCTACCCTTAGGTCGTAGGTCCAGCTGGCCGTTCCATACGCTGCCACTGCGTAGTTTACCGTAAATTCTAAATGATTTTTTAAACGTTTTAAGATTATCATACCTATCGCACTTACATATGCCGTCGACATTTTTTATATTTAGAACTCCAAACATACTTCCATCCCAATAAAAGCTATCATCACTTTCTCCATAGTAAAAGCGCATATCTGACGATCTTTCACCGCGAGAATAACGCAGTCACAAATCCCTGTTATTGAAACAAACATGGCGGCGTCGTCACCTCGATCTGTCTTACAAAACGCATACCTAAGCCAGTAATTACAAACTTGCTTAAGATCTCAAAGTTGCCCCGCCCGCCGAACATTGCAGAGCGTCGACAATAGCCGTCCCCAAATCCGTTTCGTCCCTATGGACTTCAACCCTATCTTCGAGTGCCACGATGCAGTTGCAATCTCAGAAGTTACCTGACATAATTAATGTATCTTACTCGGTGCCTTAGAAAATACACTTTCATTAACTTCATTTACAACTACCACCTAACCCAAGGTTTTGCCCGCAGCTATCAAAATGATTCCCGCAAGATTTCTCGTGGGAAAATTACCCTATGTCCAAACGGAGAATACCACCTATCCAACAGTAAAAGAATTTTTGAAATCGGCTCGTTGTTCAGAACGAAAGAAAATATGTATTTTATAATCTGTGTCTGATTCATTCATCTTTAATTAAAGTTCATTTGTTCATTGATGACTTTCGCTCAAATCTTGAGTTGCTAAGGGCATCAGAATGTCGTTTACTATATCTTTAATTCAATATATCAGTTTAGTTTTTTAATTAGTTTTTACTTATATTGTTCTCAACTCTCGAAGTTTCAGAGATTGCTTCAAACTTGGTTTGAGATTGATTCAAACATGACATCCATCGATACAAACTTAACTATTTATTATTACTACCAGCAACTTAAAAAAGTATAAATATAACACCTGTAGAGAAAGATGTGACATGACATGTTAGAAAAAGTAAAATATAACATCGACAATCTGTTTCATTCATTCCTATAAAATTCAACCCGCTCGCTGGCTGCTAGGCGCAATCATCCCAGTCACTTGCTACGAAATACTTAACTTCATGCTTTATTCATGAGCCATGTCTCTCAATAAGAAAGAACAGCATGTGGATTGGGCTAATTCTATTTTACCATATTTATGTGGCCATTTGTATTTTAATTATAATAATTTACGTTATTATATATATTCTAACAACTGATCGCAGAACCTTCACCATACTATACTATGGTGAAGGTTCCGTCAAAACGGAAATCCTTATAGCGAAGATTATCCGCCAGTAAAATATACTATTCATTTCATTATATAGTCGTTAATTCCTCGTATTCAAAGCTTTTTTCGTGCAGTCGACCAGTCTCAAACCGGCTGTTGTAAATACAGAATCCGTCATCGAAAGCTCTCATATCCGGACGCAAACGACGGTGCATACGAAACCGGATAACCGGATTACAGCGACTCTCTGCGGTTTTACACGGACACAAAAGGCAAAATATTTCCAAGCGGTGCTTCAAAACGTTTCCTTTGAATTGAACAGTGAGAAAGCTTGGTGTGAAAATGTTGTCAGTTTTGTATTTGTATGTGTTAATATTTTATAACAAGGCTAGATAACACGGTCTCAAAAGAAAAGAGAAAATAGATATAAATTCAAGGATAGAGTTTTTTTAATGTTTTTTTTTTTTGTAAAATGCGGCCAAATATGAGCTAAATAACTTAAATAAAGTATATCCGCAGTCCGAAATGTTTGTCCAATCCTTTGTTGGCCGCATTTTTTTTATTCTTTAAAAAAATTCAACAGCCCATCGTCGGTCTGTCACGGGCAGGCCTCACTTGGCGCCGTTTGCGCGGCAAACCGGTTAACCAGATTACAACAACGCTTTTGTGGTTTCGTTTGGGAGCGGATGACAAAATATATTCGTGTGTTCGAATTTCAAATTTCTCTCGGAGCGCGCCGGAATAGAATATTTAAACAAGTCGCGGTGAGGGGGTTAAACAACCACACACCACGTGCCAAATGTTGTTTGTATCTTTGATTAAACTTTGCATGTTACAAACGTTTTTGGCAGCTTTAATTCAACAAATGCTGTAATTCAAATCAAAATAATCCCTCCGACTAACCGAGCGTAAGAAACAAACGAAAAATAGCCCAGGAGCCGAGCAAGATAAATCATTCTCAATTCATTTGGATTCACTCTCACCGAAACATCAAATTAGAAAAAACTAGCTGTAATCCTTCCTTCATTTTCCACTGCGTTTCACATTGGGGCCTATTACACGGTCAAAAGAAAAAAAGAAAGAAAGAGTACTCTTTATTGGCACCAATGCAAAATTAATAAAAACGTACAAATATTACCTACATAAAAGGGGGAGCAACAGTGTATTTTAACAGGACGCTGCCTCAGCTTTTTGCCGCAAGTAGTCTGCGGCACTGATTTTCAGGCAGAACCTTAGAAACCACCTTTAAACTATTTGTTTGGTCAATATTATCATGACCCTAGTATCGCGGATTTCAAGTTTTATGACAATTCTGTGATATTATTATCACGATACTGCGATACTGCCTATTACAGATTTACTGTAATAATGTCCAATCTGAAAAATGTCCAACGACCATGCTCGAACTGAAAAATGTCCAATCTGAATAATGTCCAATCTGAAAAACGTCAAACGTTTTTCAGATTGGACATTATTATCGTAAATCCTATTAGACTATCAGTAATGTCACGATATCGTGATAATATTGACCTGGTAATATTAAAATTTATTGTAGCTAATAGCTGACAGCTACAATTGAAATTGTAATATGTGAAATCTCTTTTCTGGCTTTCAGTATTTTAATCACTACTTTAAATTGTAATTTTTGTGCTGTGAGATTTTCAAATAAAAAAATTAAATTAAATTGAGCCTAAAAGCATAGTATCCAACAAAGGCTAAAAAAACTCATTCACTCAACATTCCCTCATTTATTGCAGCTTTACTCGCGTGTGATATGAAAACGGGACCTAATGGAGCAAATAAACCTCCTCAGTACATTCGTCTTCCCCGGAGCTTGGACGTGGCAAGTCGTCCGGAGCGCGGGTGAAATATATTGGCGTTATAAACCGGTTTTAGCGGCAACTCGTAAAAGGAGTTTGAACCGTGGCAGGCAAAGCCGTGTATCTTTGTTTAGGGCAAATCGCTGGAGATCGACGACCCAGCCATATTATTCGAGAAATCGTTTGGTTATTGTTTAGGTAATAAATACATCTATTGTGCGAGATGTAATTGCGCCCATAGTACATGCACTACCCTACGCGAAAGAGAGACAAGAGAGAAGTTTATTCACCAATAACACCATATAATGTGGGGTTATTATATTTAAATGCATTTTAAAAATAATAGATCCCATTTTAAAATAATAAACATATACACCTTTAAAAACTTGTTAAGACCTTAGTAAATCATCACCAAAATTTACACCCCAACTCTACCATTTTCTGGGTCCCGTCGCTCGGTCTATGGTCACCAGCAACCTAACAAACCTAACCAAATAACCAAAATCACTAACATGGTTTAAGGTCATTTTCTGGGTCCTGTCGCTCGGTCTATGGACACTAGTACTTTTTTTTTTTTTAAAGCTAGAAAATATTAAAATTAAACTGCAAACCATTATTATTGAGCTAAACCTTTTACAGCAGTTTCCCGCGGCTTCGCCCACGTAGTAAAGATTTTCCTAACTCGAAACAACTTTTTCCGAAGCATCTACAGCCTATGTGATATTCTGATGTATAATCTGTATTACTGTAAAGTTTTATCAAAATATGTTCCGTAGTTTTTGCGTGAAAGAGAAACATACATCCAAATTCACAAACACACATCCAAAAATCCTTAAGACTTTCGCGTTTATAAATTAGTAGGATTATGCGTGCAGTCATATTCTGTGCAGCCGTCCCATTTCGGTTTTCTAAAACAATATAGACTTAAAAAGCGTACACGAAACAATGCCCCGCTAAGCCCCAAAGTCCACTGCTGGGATCTGCACTTTTTGTCCAACACCGCGCCCGCTGTAGCGTGATGCGAAATCGGATCCGACACTTGGCCCGGCGAGATAGCTCGCCGTTTGAGCGAAACAATTAGACCCGCTAAAGGCTTTAATACAAGCGGCGTTCAACCACGGTTCGTCTAGATGAAACCAGTGGACCCGGTGTTGAGATAAACACAAATAACAATAATATTTAAACTTTAAACTGACAAAGGAAGCTTTCGGACGCGAACTCTCCGAAATGGACGAAACTTTGTAGGAAAGGTAGAGCTGGTGATTCTGAACACAAAGATATTTTCGTCTAGGTTCAAAATGTCCTTTACCAGAAATCTCATTTTCGCAAAAAATGGTCCTTTTCCCGAAATGTCATTTTCCCGAAATGTCCTTTACCAGAAATCTCATTTTCGCAAAATGCTCCTTTTCCCGAAATGTCATTTTCCCGAAATGTCCTTTACCAGAAATCTCATTTTCTCAAAATGTCCTTTTCCCGAAATGTATTTTTCTCAAATGTCTGTCGAATGTTTGTCTGTCTCGGATAAACCACCTAGGGGACTTCCGAACTTGAATTCTTAAACATTAGTACCTACATCAGAATCTGGGCGGTTTTATATTTTCCATACAACATCATCATCAACAGCCTATTAAGATGTCCCCACTGCTAGCCCAGTGCGGGTTGGTGGACTTCACATGCGCCTAAGAATTTCTTCTTCGGCGTATGCAGGTTTCCTCACGATGTTTTCCTTCACCGTTTGAGAGCAGTCAGTAAATGTACTTAAGTTTCGAGAAAAAAACACATTGTTACCCAGCCCAGCCGGGAATCGAACTCCAGACCTTTCGATATGATAGGCCGTGTCTTATCCCCGACGCCACTGACGCTCCATACAACATATCTAATGGAATTAGCATACAAGAATACTTATTTTCATTTGAGAAATTCGCTAAAATTCCTCACACCGGTATAAACAGTAACTTTACCAACCAATCTCAGGATATACCATTCCCGTAGCAAGTTGTTCACTGAAATATAAATGAGACGAAGACACTTGCTATCCTTCTTCATTAATTTTTCGTACGAGCGTTCGCGGCAGCGAGCGCTCGAGTCGCAAACAAAGTTGCGAGTTTTGACGTTCCAACGAGCAAATGCGCACTCCATGCAGTCGGACTTGGAACGAATTTGGCGCTGATGATATTAACTTGGCATAGATTTAAAGGGTTGCTAATTTAGCATGTACAGCGGAAGTTTGTAATTTCGCGAATTGAACTTTTTGAGGAAGGGATATTTTGGTAAAGAGGACCTTTCGAGAAAATGCCACTTCGGGAAAAGGACATAATGGATCTAGAGGCGGTTAGGGTATGACGTTACGCTACCGGTACAAATTAATGGTAGCGTTTTATACCGGTAAGATTATACCTTTGTTCAACCTATATAGAATTTCGGTATCGATAAACCTAACCTAGTCAAACCACACTTAGTAATTTCTTTTAACTTAACGGCTAGCCTCTCATTCTATGATTGATCTGTATCCAATTAAAGCCGTCAAATGAACGTGCTGATTTAACCACAGATATACTCCGTCTACCTGCGAACCTAAACCTGCAATCTACCATACTAATACAATATACATCAAATTTAACCCGTATTTAACCGCCTCCATTCACCAATACACCGGTACCTGTAATGCCTCGTATAAAACACAGTAATCGGATTAGCGCCGCGCGCGAACTTAATAAACCCCCACGTACGAACGGGTTGACGCGCGTAGTTCACGAGAGGAGACGTAATTTGTTCCCGAGTCTTATTAAATTCATAAGTATGCGTCGGCGGCTCTAAGTGCGCCGTGAGTTACACGCGGCGAGCGACGAACGACTTGTCAACGACTCGACGAATGAATGAAGATGTCAATAGGCACATTAAGCACGCTAGGCATGATGACCTGGAGATCGCTAGTTCGCATCACATATAAAAGCGAGACCACACCTTTGGTCAATTGCTGCCCTGATATGAGGCAATCATGCGTACGCATCGCATAGAAAAGCGAGCCCTATTATTTTGGTTTATTTCTGCCCTGATATGAAAGAAGACCGGTTGACGCAATCATGCGTACGCATCACATAGAAAAGCGAGATCACCTATTTTGGTCCATTTCTGCCCTGATATGAAAGAAGACCGGTTGAGGCAATCATGCGTTCGCATCACATAGAAAAACGAGATCACCTATTTCTGTCCATTTCTGCCCTGGAGCCCTATTTTTGAATCGCTCGCCTCGCTTCGAGCGGTCGTTTCTACTAATTTTCCTTCGAAATCCGATACAAAAATTAGTAGAAACGACCGCTCGAAGCGAGGCGAGCGTTTCAAAAATAGAGCTCCTGATATGAAAGAAGACCGGTTGAGGCAATCATGCGTTCGCATCACATAGAAAAGCGAGATCACCACCTTTGGTCAATTGTTGCCCTGATATTTATATGACAGAAGGCCGGGTGAGGCAACCGTGCGTTCGCATCATAAAGAAAAGCGAGATTACTACCTTTCCACAGCTGTCTTGATATGAAAGAAGTCCGCTAAGTGTACGTAAAAAGATTTTGAGAAAACGGAAAATGAGTCATGAAAATTACTATTTCACCAAATGAAGAATTAGAGTTCTAGAGTACCAAACACCTTTGCGATTCGTCGTACCTTCTATCTAGTAATCCTCATCATTAGCCGATAAAAGTCACAATATCGGAACAGGCAAAAATACACGTTCTTGCACCAGCCGCACAAAGTTACCGATATTGACAAAGTTTTTAACAACATCGATGTCATCTTTCGTTGGAAACCAAGGCGCGCATTGAATTGAAAGTCCTCGATACTTCACGCCCCACCCCACCACTGATATTCTGTGATAGTTAGAATAAGTCAAAGGATTTTTTAGCTTTATAGCACGTTACTTGAAACGGATTTCGTCATTGCAAAGGATTTCTGTAAGGATTTCGAATACCGGTAAAATATCGGTGCCATCGATCCTTGGAGACAAGTTTATTGATGAAAACGCTTCCTGGCTCCACATAATAAATCAGTACGGTTCATTCTTCTTCTTTAGCCTCTATTGGACCAGTTTGGTGCATTACATGGCATAAATAAGAAACAGGGGTTTTCCAGCTCAGGCGGCGCGACATTTTATTTTCTGAATATCTACACGACATTGATATTTAAGGTACTGTATAAACAGAATCAATTTTTAAAGACATTGTACTCTTATTGCGGGAACTCAAGCGCCATGTTCGTCTTTCGTAACATGTTTTCTAATAAACATTGAACTTATGTATATTGCGGGTCCTTATTTATAATTATGATAATGTTATACAATAAGTGCCACATTGTGTGAAAAAACTGAATAAAATCTTATAGAAGCTACTATCAATTCAATGAGAATGTGAACCTTAGAGAAATCGCTGACTAGCTATGCTCTAGCTAGTTGTGTCCTATTTACCCGACTGCGCGACGCAAGGGAGGGTAATGTGTTTAATGCCGTGCTGTACCACCGGTTTGATATACTTAAAAGAAACATCCAGGCCAACAGCTCGTACCTACATAATAAATACTTCACTTTGCATATGCAAAGTATATTTATATAAGCATACACATAAGTATATCTAGCCAAAAACATTCAGAATAACCTTCTAGGTACATCGATCGACCTGCATAGTGAAAATTATTAGGGTTGTTCCAGAAAATACGGGGTGTTTAAGTCCCGGATCTGCCTGAGAGCCAACAGTTTATCCCTTGCTCTCCGACGGCGGCGGGTCGTAAATCAGCTGAGACGCCGCTGCCAGCGCACGGCAGACAGTCAGCGGTGCCAACTTTAGGTGTTCATGCAAATTCATGAGGCGCCTTTTTAATGATTTATCTACAAGTGTGTGTGTGTTACCAACTAATTGTTACGTCTCAAACACACAAAGTCAAATTATTTAGGCCTTGTCCAGGAGTGCCAGAAGGGACGAATCCGTCGCGAAACGTTACGTGCGAACATTGCGTCCAGAAACAGCGTGAAACGCGGGCAATTAATACGCCGATACGTGCACTCGCGGCGACCTTAGCGCGTATTCTGGACGGAACTATCGCTTCTCAAGAAGTGTCGAAGTGAAGTGAAGCAACGGCCAGCACGTAGTTTGCATGTCATGCACGTCAATCACTACAGCTAGACGGTCATGCATGAGTGACAGCACGTATTGTATGACATGCCGCATTATCGAGCCCATAGGATCTCGACTCGCACGCAACACGCGCGTATCACGCAGCTCGAGTCGATAATCTGCGTAGTGCATGCGATTTACGCGCGAATTGTAAGCTCGCGCGATGCTTGTGGACGGCATGTATACGCGCGTAACGATTCGCGACGAATTCGTCCCTTCTGGACAAGGCCTTAAGGACAGGCCCATAGTATAGTCTCACAGCGCTCGACATATTGATATTTAAATTAATGAAGGTAAGATTAATAGCACACACGAAGGAACAATTCACAAAGTTCTAACAAAATTCCTTAGTACCAACTACTAGCTCGCGCAACGGGATGGGTCGTAAGTACTACGTTCTATTACTACTTAATACATGTTTCCTCAGTCCATTATATAAAAAAACTTAAATGAGATCGAAAGCTCAAATCGATAGCTCAAAGAATTGCGAAGCTTAAGTGGCAGTGGGCAGGGCACATCACTCGTAGAACTGACGGCCGTTGGGGCAGAAAAGTTTTTGAGTGGCGACCGCGTACCGGAAGACACAGCGTAGGCAGGCCTCCCACAAGGTGGACCGACGATCTGGTAAGGTCGCGGGACTCAAAACTCGGTTGAGGCAACTAGATAAAATGGCAGTGTTACCATCAAAAACTGCCTTATTACACAAGAGCTTATTCTGTACGATACCTCACATTTACAATAAGATTCCTAAAACAATTCGAGATATAGTTGAAGTTACCAGATTCAAAAAGAAACTCCATGACTTATTAATTGAGAAATGTTATTATAGCCTGGATGAATTTATTGGTGACGGGTCCATCTAAGGTTTTATTTTAGTTTTAGTTAATTTTCTTGACATTTTCTGTATTTTTATTTTTTATTTTTTTTGACATTTATTAATTGTTTTAATACATAATGCAACGTTGTATGCCCATGTGGCGGGACATAGCTGAGCTCTTTGACATCTCCACCAATGTATTTACTTACCTACCTATGATCCACAATAAATAAATATTTGATTTGATTTGACCCGGCTGGATGAGGTTAGCGAGGGACCGGTCGTCGTGGAAATCTTTGGGGGAGGCCTTTGTCCAGCAGTGGACGTCCTTCGGCTGATGATGATGAAATGGAATCTTTGGGCAGTCCCAAAAAAGTATTCATCCATTATAACTTAGGTACTTCACTAGTGCATAATACTTAACTTTGTACTTCACATAATATGAAGCAAGAAGCTTTCACAAAATTCAAAATTGCCTCTTGCAGTTCAATAAAGGAGGGCACAAACTACAACTAGCCCTATACGAACAGAGTTAATCGATCATATACTTATAGCGAATGTAAGGCAGAACGAGAGGTAGTCGACTGCACGGGCCGTTGACCTGAATCCGGTATCTGCCGCACGCAATACACCCTTTGCCTTTATTATACAACACAATATGGTATACTGCAATCTCCATGAGGCGCTGAGCTCTCAGCAACCTTCTGAATTCCAGATATTATTAGGACGACGTTAATGGACTCCCAAAACAGAATACAAGTATTGAAAGATAAAAAATTAAAGATTTTTAGGATATTCATTCATACAGAAACTCTGTAAAGGAAAGTAGGCCAAATTGACACAGCAAGAATTATTTTAATTGCAAAGTGTGCCAGAAAAAACCTTTCATTCTAGAATCTAGAGTCTCTATGAACTCGTGAAATGAACCCATGCAATGCAGTTGACCCAGTAACAGTAAATAGGTTGACATGTGTATGTACATGCATTTAAAGTTATAAAGTATATACCCTACCTGCTCACTACAGTACTTAACGATCGACCGAGCCAAAAGTTACATTCTAATTTATCTTTCTCATTACTTAGTGTATTTTTAATTATTATTTGCTGGTGAATACCTACTTGACTCTTAGCGTACCATACCAGTACCACCATCTTAAAGTCAAAGTCAAAATATTTTATTGCATAAGGCAACACTGGGTACATTTACACGCGTAAAGTTTTTATCCATAAGTCACGTAACAAACTTCCTTTTAAAATCAAGTTTGTAATACAATTCGTAGAGTCAAAAGAGCTCTTTAACCGCGGCCGGCAACGCACCAGCACCCCCCGGGTGTTGCAGGTGTCTGTAGGCGGCGGTGACCTCTTAACATCAGGAGGCCCGCCTGCTTGTTGCCCCAGTAGCAATAAATAAATAATAATAATAATAAATATTATAGATTGCGCGTGGCTGATGTAACATTAATACCAGGCATCTTTGCCCAAAGCTTTCATAAGCTTTCTTACGTAAGTTGTTTGTAATTCTTAAATTGTCTGGATTTCATATTCAAGATATCCTCTAGGCAGTTTGTTGTAGAAGCGTAAACATTGCCCCGTGAACGAGTTACTGACTTTATTCAGTCTTAACTGTGGTAGAATTTACCGCAACTTTTAAAACCAAGTTTGTATAACAAACTAAGTATAACAACCGTATGTATAATCCGTACGACCACACATTAACCAGTGACCGTACTGTAGACTGCACTAAACACAACTGCAATAAACACGAACACGGAACAGTCTGCAAACAGGCGCAGCAACAAAGCACCCGGCGTCTATCGCGACGGTTTACAACTGGATGCAGTGTTAACACCGTGCAATGTGTGCTTGGAACATGTCGCAAGTGCCTTTACTGCACTAGTGAGTAGTGACACATTTACTATAGCGTACGAGTAGGTTGTCGAACAGAAAAAAAAAATCGTAAGACAATGGTAAGTCTTAACGATACAGGATCTTTACAACCAGGAACTGTGTAACCGGTACAACAGTTATCCTTTATTACAGACTAGCTGTTTCCTGCGGCTTCGCTCGCATTTAATACGTTATTTTTGACGTAGTACTCTTTTTGCTCCGCTCCTAAGTGTCGTAGCATGATGTTAAAAAGCCTATAAACCTTCAATGCCAACCTTATCAAATGGAAATAGAATTTTTGAGATATATAACAACAGAGTATAATATCTGTAGTAATTTAAATTAAAAACGGTAATGCAGTTGTCATATTTAGCGGTATTCATTTTAACCGGTATTTTAATACAGTCCCGCTTACAATGCATAAATAATAGCGTTTTAATAATATCGTATTAATAGTACTATAGAGTACACTCCACTGCAATAAATAAATACAAACATGGAACAGACAGCACACAGTATTGCAATATAGCACCAGCCATTGAGGCAGTGTCAACACAGTGCAATGGGTTTGGAACGTGTGGAAAGTACAGTCAGCGCCAAAAGCAGCTGGTCACTTTAGTGCTTGTCGCTCTAATGTCTATTGCTAATTACTGGTTGACACATTCGCCCTTGACATTAGAGTGACAAGCACTAAAGTGACCAGCTAATTTTGACGCTGACTGTACATATTCGGTCAACGTTTAAGCGCGACACAGACAGAGCGGCGCGGAAGCGGGGCGGTGGCGTTTTTTTTTAATGTTCGAAATAGTATGAAACCCTTCACATTAAAACCGAGCGGTACCGATGGAAAAATAAAGAGTTTGACATTCACTCACAGTTATAATGCTAAACTGAAAGCAGGAAAAGAAACTAGTAAACACGAAAAAATTGTGGGATTCTATAAGTATTTTTGTGGCTTCATTTACAAAATCGGCTATTGTGGTTTGTTTTCCAAGAGATTTTCAGTAAATTCATTATTCAATAGGTCATTTCTATATTGAAAGTATTCTTTATCTGCACTGCACAAACAATGGATAATTAAGACATGAACCTACTAAACCCTACCAATATCGGACTTTACGACTAATATTCTACGGGAAGTTTAAATTGTAAAAAATTACCTCATTCCCTATAAGAAACGCAACAAATCACTTTACTACACCAAAATTAAATACCACTCGCGTATAAAATAAGTGTACAAACAAATCGTGCCGTCGGCAGGCACCGGCTTACCGTGTCTAACTAACCGTACACTCGTTACACGGCACAAAACGAGCAATACGATATCGATACAGGACCGGTTTGCTTGCAGTTGCAAACGGACCTAAGGATACTGGCACACTTATAACCGTAGCGACAGATACACGCCAGGCAAACGCTTCGGCAAACGATGATGGAAAAAATAGTAGCAAGGCATGAAAAACTCATTTATACCATTGTCACTCTAAAAAGAGCATTTTGTTTTTCGAAAACAGTGAACAAAACTCTCTTCTAGTCAACAGAGAATAAAAACATTTCGAAATTTGAAACAACACGAATTGTGTACAAAAAATGAATAAAACATGCCGAACCATAATAATTCTCTAGCCAGCCAGTATTATGTTCTAATTTCACCATATAACTAAAATCTCATTGGTGGGCCCGCGAATTCGAACCTTCCTGAATTTCACTATACATTTCTAATATACCTATATATCAGGGGCTTCTTTCACCACTTGCTGATAAAGTCCCAGATACCCTATCGCATGATTTATCTGCCTGATAAACTAAGAGCAAGATCGAGTGGCTGATAGGGATTGTTTTTCGAATTTAACGCGGGAATACTTCAGTTTTGTGTGAACTTTCTGTAATTTAAAATAATAATAAAAATAACATCAATTTATTTTATCAGAGACTTGAAGTGTGATACCCGAAAATATTATCAGACAGATTTATCTGATAGATTAGGTTATCTGTCAGCTTACTATTTTATTTTCTCGCAGTCAATGGTATAAAGTAGAGTACACAACTCGTGAATAAAAAATTTAATCTCGGTCCTTGTATCCCTAATTCCCTCGAATTAAATTCCCTTTTTATTCACTTGTTGTATAATCTACTATTTTCTAGATGTCTTACGAAAACAAACGCTTTGCGGCTCGAATACAATTAAACAATAGATGGCGCTCCTTAAGTGGACCCTGAAGTTTAGGTGGTAATACAAAGCTGTGTTTGCTGCCAGTCCCTGGCAGCAAACACGCACGTTGCAGAGACGCAAATAGCGTTTGTTTTTGTAAGACACAATATTTTTGATGCACATCACAATATTAATAGTGTGACATCGAAACAGCTTGCAGTTACAAATGGATATAAAGGAGGGTACGGATGTGAGGGAATCGATGAGCCGAGCCGCGAGGCTCGTTACTTGATACAATGCGGTATGAAGGGGCAACCGGTTACCATACCAGTTGCTTATAAAGAAAGATAATACCAAGTATTAGCGACAGATAGTGGCGACACTGGCGGTGGAGAAATTTGCAACCGACACAAGCCAGTCGACTAGACAACCTAAGCTTGTTATGAAAAATGATTACTGTTTCTTAAAAAATCCTATACAATCAGCGAACTTTTATAGAATAACAACAATTGTACTGTACTATGCAAAATGTGTAGCTTACGCATATTCATAAATTAAGTCTTAGTGAATGGACTTAACAATCGTGAAGGTTGTCAGGCTTGTAAATGAGGAAGTAATACAAATAATGCTTGAGGGCTATATTATAGGTTTGTCAATAAATAGTATACTACGCAAAATCACGACTACACAGAATGTGTTGAAGTTCAGCCAATCATATTCTATGGTGAGACGGTGCCTCCCGCTATTCGTACGCTTACGTCGGATTCATTCCATGTTCAATGTTCATGTCCCTGGATCTTATTTTGTACAGATTATAAAGTGGTTTAATTTTCCTATTGTGGTAATTTCTGAGATTTTCCTTTCTATATTTTTAAACTAAGGTTCAATAGAAAAATTACAGCTTATAACATTACAAATTAATATTTCTATAAAATCCCGTCCTCTTCAACACCAAGTCAATAGATTTCAAGAAAATTAAAATAATATAAATGACGATTAAAAAACACGAACCAATCCTAAAGCAACACAAAAAATCCCAGATCATAGCTTTAAACATTAAAACAACAAAAAGCACAATCAAATGAAAAGTTTGTGGAGCTATAAGGGTACCTAAGAAAACAGCAGTTAAGGCTGTGACAGTCATAATTTTTAACAGTGCTGCGTAGAACGATTTTGAAACGGACAGAGTAAATTGGACTTTGGCAACCGTGAAATATGCTTTAAATTGTGATTAAAGTAAGGAATGAGGGAACGAGAAGGGGGAGGTAAATGTAAGGGTCCCAGAAATAAACGGCGACGGGAAGCGGTGGACAACGCCCTCCCTAACTAGATTGTTCGGTACAATTAGCTCTCGGAAATGTTTCCTTCCGAAGATAAGCAATAAAATCGAGACCCATAAGTTTCTATAACAGAAGTTGCTTTTATCAGTAATTCATTAGATTTCAATTAATTTTGCGTTTATAATTAATTTTAAGTCAAGTCCAACTAGGTACATCATTTTAATAAGGCATACAAATATATCTGTACAGATACTGTATTACGCCCATTAAAACATGAAAAAGGTACAAATAAGACATGTGTACAAAGACAGGCAAAAAACCTCATGCTTAAATCACAATTGCACGTCCCTTGGACTCGGATCATAGCAACTCATTGTTGCTAACCCATAACCATGAAATCAAAGTTTAAATAAATGGCATTAATAATCGAAATACCCAGTCTTTCAATAAAATGCCCTTGTGTCCATTAATATCCCCGAAGCAATAAACGAAACAAGTTCAAAAAGGAATAAGGAATAAACATCGCACAAAAACAACGAGATGAGCCGAAAATTAGATTCAAAAGCGATACCCGAGTTTTCGTCAGCCATCGCTTTCGGCAAATGAAGTTTGATCCCTTTTATTGGGGCTGGATAGATCATGGCTTTGCCATCCCTTATCATGACGCGTATTTCTGAATTCATGACGCTTTTTACGGACTTTTGTGTTGGGTCATCAAATCGGAATGCTGAGATGAGAACCTTTTTAGAGCCAATAAGGGTTTAAAAAATCGAACGTCAATGGTTTTAATGTTATAGTTTGTTATAGTTCAAATAGGTATAGATAAATTACAACTTCAATCAAGGCGATCAACTGTTAATTGCTCTATCGTTAATACCAGTATACTGGGTATCTAGTGACCGAAATAACGACGTGGTATATACATAATGTTATTGTCAAAATTATCTCAAGTCTCTCAGGACTTATGTTTGCGAATCTCTACATACATTAGTAGTACTTACATAAGAAGTTGTTTTTCATAAATAGCGATACCTTAAAATAAAACATTTCCAACACTGTTTCACTCTTATTGATAACCTTTTCATCTCTCATCTCTCTCTCTCTCTCTCTCTCTCTATCTGTGCCTGATTACTTTCGAAATCAGTAGACTGAATACCCTCTACATGTTTTATAATATTTTAGTCTAAAGTGCCTACACCATATTGATTTCGATAAAATAGTTTTCCATGAGCCGTAATATCTCAAACAGCCTACATTTTCCCCACCATTTCATACTTTCCCCACATTGGCGCGTTCACTCCAATCCTTTTACGCTTCTTGCGTCAATATTTCACTCCTCTTTTTCGCTTTGCATTGGTAAGTCCATTACGACACCTCCGTTCAGTCAAGGAAATCCTATATAAATGAATTTCACACCAGCTCTGGGTTCGTTCTTACTTTGGTAAATGCAGCTGCAATATTGAATTATTTTTTCTTAGAGCAATATTGAAATGAAATGGGATTTTAAATCGACATTCGATTTCAAAGTGTAAATTGTAAAACCTACTCCTTTTTATAGAAAGGTAGAACTGTCTGAAACAGTATTAATATTTATTTATAAATATATTACAGCATCTCGTAGGCTTTTTCTCTGGGTGCGATTTTTCCTTGTCACAAATAGTTTTCTTCTATTGCTCAGCTCAGCTCCCCTAACCTGATATTAGTAATAACAAAAGCTAAATGATATATTGTTTTCATACAACGACACAGTCCATAATTGGTTTCAGTAATAAATATGCCATAAATTCTAACAAATTACCATTAAATTATTCAAAATTTACAGTGTTTGCAAATACAGTCAAACGTATTTCATTAACGTGTATAATTTACCGTACCATCAGATGAAATTTCTAAGAATCTTCGACTATTTTCTTAGTAAAGTTCCTTTCGCAGGAAATTCTCCGAAGGGTGAACTACAAACAGATATTTATGTACGATGTTATCTACTTCTACCCGTGTATTAGTCAGCTGTCAGGGAGTGGATGTGACTCACCCCCGACTATTGTGGTATCATTTTAGCTTCATACTGAGGGTGAATGAAACTTTTAGTGATTCCAGTAACCAGCAGTTGTTTCGCTAGCGCTTACAACTGGATAATTATTGACATTTAATCAATATGGAATGCAATTGCGAATATGGACAATTCATTATAGATTATACCTTTAATGTATTGTTATTGGAAATAGTAATCATGCAAAATGTATTAAATTACAGTTACATTAAAGTGAGGAAACACAAACCATACATAAATATATTTTATTGCAATAAAATACACGGTAGCTCCACCCATAACTCATTCTGCCAGCTCAGTGGATCATCATAATAGTAAAATATTTCCCCGATATAAAAACGACATCGCATAAGGAGACGAAAGCGTATGAATAAAATATCGAAAATATTCTGATCACTGATATTATTTACGATAGGAATCGGATCGCTTGTGTGGATAAAACATAAACATCTGGAGAAAAAATATTCGATAATAAATAACCAAGGTATAAGAGTGGACGCTTAAACGATAAATCACACAATGGCCAGAGGAGACCGGGCAATATCGAGTAACCTCACGTGAGACAAAAGAAACGGGGCGATCCAAGAATGGGCTGATAAATGGCAAGAGCCCACTACAGAAGGAGCTACTTCTTGTAGCCTGAAGGGGGCAAGGAACTTTAGCACAATCCAAATACATAGAAAAACATAACCCTGCCTTTGATAACGCGCAGTGGGTGGAGTAAAAAACGCGAACGAGTTGTTTACTTTTATCAATTATAGGACTGTGATTAGATTTGAAAGTAGTTTGTCGCAGTCAAAAAGTCTATGTGAGAAATATTTTACCTTAGAAAATTTCTTGTCAAAAGTGAGCACATTAATTACTGATTATAATTCAATATGGTACTCATTCAATGCTTTAAACATTTCTACGAATTTAGCTAGACTAAAATGAAAAGCCGTCCCTCCTATTAAGTACTATGATATTACTTAACTGAATGGGATCTATTGAACGAAATTTCGGCCAAAAATGGCCCTCAATTGAAGTACTCTTAAGAGGTGTCTTTAAAATTGCTAAGACATGGCGGTTATAATGAGAGGAATCCTTGGGCCCTTTAGACGGACGAGTGGGGAGGAAGACGTCTTTTGTTGTGGCTAAAGCTATATGCGACGCAATAAAACTGGAATATCATTCGATTTTTACCCTCTTGCTTAATAATAGGTCTCTCTATACTTTGGCTTTTAACATAGTCGCTCTAGCTGAACATTTGTTAAACATTGACTAAAACTGTATGTATCAGCGAGAACAATGTAATAAAAACATATTTGAGTAAATTGATCAACAATTATTATTTTAAAAAATTTAACCAACAATTTCTTGCGTGATTATAGATGGCATCTATATGAATTTTCCATTTAGGCGGACAATGTCCCGTTCGCGAAATGTCCCTTCATCATTTCGCAAAATGTCCCTTTTGCAAATGTCCCTGACTCAATTGAAGATCGACCACACCGCTGTACTCAAAATACGGTTGAGTACCGGTGTGGTCGATCCTTAATTGAGTCAGGGACGTTTTAAGAATAGGTACTCAAAATGCGGTTGTGTACCGGTGTGGTCGATCCTTAATTGAGTCATGGACGTTTTAAGAATAGGTACTCAAAATACGGTTGAGTACCGGTGTGGTCGATCCTTAATTGAGTCATGGACGTTTTAAGAATAGGTACTCAAAATACGGTTGAGTAGCGGTGTGGTCGATCCTTAATTGAGTCAGGGACGTTTTGAAAAAGGGACGTTTCGAGAAAGGGACGTTTTGAGAAAGGGACAATTTTCGTCGGAGGGAGGTTTTGCGAACGGGACATTGTCCGCCTAAATGGAATTTTCAAGTGTGTACCTCTGCAAACATTACTTGAAATTAAATGTTAAAAACTGCATGCAATTTTAAAAATCTCAGGTTTCATCGCGACCCTTATCCGTTTGCGACGTTATTTCCAGTGAATCAGATAGGGCGGTCCCGACACGCACGCGACATAATTGCTGGCCCGATTCGCCCCCGTCTCCTGTGACCCGAAATCGTCGCTCGTACCACAATGGACCGATTCCTTCACAGTTCATGGACTTCTTTGTATAAAGGTAATTTAATGAGAAGATTTCAATGTTCGATCGCGGTAAATCGGAATTTTAGAATGCGGGAATTTTTTTGTGATATTATAGTACCTACTTATTGAACTGGTTGTGCCAATTGTGGTGTTGGAAGTTATATAAAAGGCCGACAAAGTTCGTGTCGAACTACGCATAGTATTGAAGGGTTTCGTGGTCAATTTCATTTTATGGTTTTCCCTATATAGCTCTGAAAGTGTCCATCAATCACAATGATATCCAAAAATTTCTTTCAGAGTTTCCACTATTGACCCACTTATGGTGGGTGATTACTAGATCAAACGGTTACAATTTACAAGGCAGTAGGCACGTTGTTAACGACTTTGGCAGGATATTATCTTGCAAGTACGGCTGGATAAAAAAATGTTCTATGGAAAGTCCTTCTCATTTGAAAATACTTCTTGAACGATCACCACGAGGGGAGCGCGCAAAAAAAATACATCACCTCTTCAAATGTATGGGACACCCAAAAAAGGCAAATTAATGACGACTCGATCAATGACTTTTAACTCTTTCAAAATAGATATCTACTACATTGATAAAATTTCATGAAAATTCGGTTCATAACTGTTAAAATTACGTCACTGTGACGGACGGACTGGGTAAGGGTTACTTGTCGGAGTACGGAACGCTGAAACCTCACTTTAAAACCCCAAAAACTAGACAAGAATTATTAGCGATTTACTGTAATAATAAATTGCCTGCTCTCAAATGGCAAAAAAAACATCATCGAAAGATAACTTGCCTACCGGAGATAAACTAATGTCACTGATATGATAATGGATCACCAAATCACTTACTGATTTCATACCTAATAAATTTGTGTATTGTGCTAATATGTTGTAAATAAAACATGCATAAATAAGCTTACATAAATTCCATGAATCGTCAGTGATGGTGGTCCTTCTTCGGAAACAGCTGTTTCTGTCTGAAAAAATAAGAAATAATTGTTAAAGAATATGAAGATGGGCTCTGTTAACCCTTGATTTTATTCGCTTCGGTTTAAAGAGATCCAAGTTATTGCGTCTAAAAGCACGGAAGCGGGCAAGAATTTCATTACTTAGCACTACTTAGAAGTCCGCATCATCATCTTCATCATCATATCAGCCTGTAGACGTCCACTGCTGGACAAAGGCCTCCCCCAAGGATCTCCACGACGACCGGTCCTGCGCTAACCTCATCCAGGTGGGTCCCGCGATCTTCACCAGATCGTCGGTCCACCTCGTGGGAGGCCTGCCTACACTGCGTCTTCCGATACGTGCGCATACAATGACAGTACTTTTAGGTTCCAGGAGGGTACTGCTCTGTCTCTGATACAACTGGTACTACTCTAGACGGATTTTGGTAGAATTGCAAATTGGTGAAACTAGTGCAAAATGAAACAAAGAAATGGTGAAACATTAAACCACATTAAATAAACGTTTAATTTGACGTCTGATAAGACAAATCCTGCACATTAACCCAAACCCGTCATCAATCCCTACAAAAGGAGTTTAATAATACAATTATTTATGTAACACGACCTAATGAGCAATCCGATCCCTTAATAAAACAATTAAAACAAACACTGGTCCTGCTAACAAACCGGACGAAACAGCTAGCACCAAAAAAGTCGAAAGTCCCAAAGTTCCGGACGTTGGGCCCAACGTAAAGATAACACGAGGCCTCAAAGTTACGCCATGTTTTTGCTGAAGCCTAACGTTACGGGCAATATGTAAAGGCAAATTTGTTGTGATAAAGTTTGTTCAGGAAACCAACGACCTCATCAGAGTCGAAACAGGATAAAAGATATATTTTCACTGTTGGGGGAAATATAGGACAACCGTTTATCATTAGCTGTTACTCCAGAGTGCTTTTTCATTTCGAGAGTACGAAACATTGGTAGTTAACTATTAGGTAGAGAAGCCATTAATTCCAAGAATGGTTTGTTCTCGTCACAGACCACCCAACCAATTGACTGCGCATTGACGGCACATGAGAAGGCGACGGCCATCTTCGCTTTAGTATATTGCCGGCATGAAGTCATAATTGTTTAGTGTGAGTTTGATTTTGGCTAAGATAAGGAACAAAGTCCCCTTGTAACACAAATAACTATTGCGGGAGGTCTTATCTTAGGCAAAATCAAACTCACACTAAAACAAGTATGGCTTGACGCCGCGTAATATACCAAGGCCTTTAAGTTCGGTGAACGCTTTCGCCGTCAATACGCAGTCAATTGGGTGGTCTGTGGTTCTCGTCTATAAAGTGCGAATTTTTTTCAGTAAACCAAAACTGAACTATGTGGCTTGTTACCCGCTTCAGAAGGTGTTTGCGCTGTGAAGAAAGCGGGGTAGGTGTTAAGGACGAATCACTGAACAAAAATTTCATTCCCATCATCATCAACAGCCTATTAATCGCCCCACTGCTGGGGCTCAGGCCTACCCTCTCAACGAGGGTGTGCGGGCTATAGTCCACCACGCTAGGCCAGTGCGGGTTGGTGGACTTCACATGCGCCTAAGAATTTCTTCTTCAGCGTATGCAGGTTTCCTCACGATGTTTTCCTTCACCGCTTGAGAGCAGTCAGTACATGTACTTAAGTTTCGAAAAAAAAACCATTGGTACATGGCCCAACCGGGGATCGAACCTTTCGATATCATAGGTCGCGTCTTATCCCCGAGGCCACTGACGCTCATTCATTCATTCCCATAATTAATAATATTGTATATTTGTTCTCATAATAAAATATTACGAAACACTACAGTATGCTATACTACAGCTGGATGAGGTTAGCGCAGGACCGGTCGTCGTGGAGATCCCTGGGGGAGGCCTTTGTCCAGCAGTGGACGTCTGCAGGCTGATATGATGATGATGACTACAGTATAGAATATCGTATAACCATAGAGTTAGTATACTAGCTATAGAGTGCGCGCATCGCTCATTGTCCATTGTGCCAAGTGTAAGCAGGTGTTCTATGGACGCTTCAATATCGATTTTTTCTAGATCGTTTGTTTCCGTGAATCGTGTTTACAGCTTGGCACTGCACATTTCACCATGATTACTCTAAATCTTAATAAATACCGGCGCGAGCAACAATCAGCGCTCCTGACGTTTTGTGACTAGTAGCGTCGCTCCGAAAATTTCGAGACTGTTCAAACCCGTGCTTACAGTTCAAACTTGCTAACGCGCGCTCTATGTATACTAACAACTCTCTGCGTATAACCAAGCAGAAACAGTATACGTGTAAACAACTATCAGTACAAGCTTCAATTAGAGAAGCTCAACGTTCTGAAGGGTCCTTCAAGTTCGACACCAAAATTGATAATAGCTCAGCTGTACTACTATGATAAGACAAATCATTCTCTATTATCTTGTTTATGGCGTGCAGTATGTGTAATCGTGTACTAGAGTACTTCATCCTAATCAGTTATCACAAATTCAGGGCATCCTTAATTACCTCGCGTAACTCCTATGGATCGCCTTTTTAAGGAAGCATGTATTTCATGTTTGCATGTACATAGGTGGACGGATAATTAGAAACAAGGTAAGATTTTCATACAATCGAGGTCACTTTGTAGCCATGGATCTCCGTGAAGGATTGATGGGGGCGTGATCTGATGACGGTCATCGAGAGAGTAGATGGACGACTTTAAGATCGCTATACATATCCAACTGATCAGATAAACCGTTAGGAAGCAGCATCGTCATGAAGAAAAAAACCGAAAAATGGCATCAAAATGTATGAAAATCTTAGAGTTAAAGAATCATGACGATGCTGCTTCCAAACGGCTCATCTGATCAGTTGGATATCTATAGCGATATTAAAATCCTTACTTTGTTTCTAATTATCCGTCCACCTATGTATAAGGAGTAAAAGGTTAAGATGGTGACGCAGTGAGGACTAACGGGCGTTTTATCATAGCACATACTAAAATAGTACTCTATATGATAAACATAAATACTAAACCAGAGTATACAATATGTGTATCGTTTTGTTTTTCAATCTCACGTAAGTATTTATTTATTTACGAAAACAACTACAGAGTCATTACAGACGCGCCCAATTTGACACTGATCTAAAAGATTTTACTAAATCAACCAACCACTGATCTAAACTTTTTAAAAATCCACTGACTTTACGCAGTACGCAAGAATCTTAGTACATTGAAAATGTACCATAGTAGCTAGACGGTTATAAGCGACTGTACGTTATTTTGCGTCTCGTACCTTGAAACCCTCGCTACGCTCAGGATTCTATCTTAAGCACAAATCCTAGCACCCTTCGCTTGCTCAGTTTTCGGCGAACTATAACGTCAGCACAGCGATATTGACAAAATGTCCCAACTTTGGGGTCACGTATCTCTGAACCTATGAAAGATAAAATTTCAAAAAATATATATTTGGATAGTCCACCTAAGCGCAGATGTGCTTTTTTCTAATTTTTTCGATATTCCAAATAGATTCGTTAAAAAAAACGAAATTTCGTCCCAAAAAATCCCCAGATTATTCCAAACTTTTTCGATTTTCAAAAATAATTGCAAACCGATTTTCAAACTTTCAACGCTATAATGTGTCTCGATAAATTCTGCGCCTTTTGAACTCTCGTCTGACCCCGTAGCCCTAAACTTCTAGAAGTTATCGCAGATTTTGTTTATTTTGTGAAATCGATCCCATAAACATTTTCAATGTTAAAAAATGAAACAGTATATTAAACTTCGCTCAAAAGTCATCGCCGCACCAGCTACCGATATCCCGACAAAACTACTTTCAACGCTAAATAGATTATCGACTAACCCCCGATCGCAACTCGAGAGCAACGGCCAATATAGAGCTCTTTGATATTCGACGCTCGAACGCTCATAACCGGAATTAACCGGTGCATTGAGATTAAGTTTGTTAGCTGGGGCTTATCTGAGCCGTTGCGGGTCTGGGCGGGCTGGAGGTTTCATTTTATAATCGGCGGCAGCGCAGCAGTACCTACGTTGATAAATTATTCTGAGAATTGAATTTGATATGGTTACAAATTGTTATCTCTCTTGCTCCCTAGTATCCGCGTAAGGCCCAAGATTTTGTGTCCTACGCCTACGACCCAAGGGCTATTCAAAGGACCAATAATTAATAGATTTTGACCTAGAAAAAGTACATGGGTCGTACGACACAAAAACTCAATAAGTCACTAATTTTGCTCTGACTCAAGAGTGATCAGAATCACTCTGAACGACTACAGAACTTTAATCATCATCATCATATCAGCCTGCAGACGTCCACTGCTGGACAAATGCCTCCTCCAGGGATCTCCACGACGACCGGTCCTGCGCTAACCTCATCCAGCCGGGTCCCGCGACCTTTACCAGATCGTCGGTCCACCTTGTGGGAGAACTGTCTAGAAGGATGAAATTTGGAACATAGGTTTACTTTATAACGTACCTAAGCATCCGCTAAGGCTTTCGGAAATTTCAATAAAGGGGAAAAGGGAGAAGGGGATATACTTACATAGTTTTACGCGGACGAAGTCCCGGGGCGTGTGTTAGTTTTATTTTAAGGACTGTATTCCTGGCTATGACCTGAAAAGTGTCCGGAACCATCTGGGTTGGGAGTGGTGGCGACCCCACCTTAGCAAATCAAGTTACTAAACTATTATTTTATGTTACATGAAGATTTGGCCGCTCAGGCCTATTAATTGTTGTTCCTTGTACCTCACCTACAACACCGTTTTATGAGTATTTAGATAGATAGGAAGCGATTTCCCTATATGGGTACTCCCTTTGTAAAGCGCCGGTAGACATTTTTTAATAAACACTAATCCACATTACCCATTTTCAGCACGGGTAAAAAAGATTTTAAACTCTATCAAAGCTCCGTGTAGCCAAATAGCTTGTTACTAGCTTCCAGTGTAATTCCCCCTATTAAAGATTAAAAATTTTGCCTCGTTCGGAGTTGGTCGGAGAGCATGCAAAAATCTTAAATTTTCCCCACGGGTTTTGTTCTACAATATCACAAAAAATTACAGCTTAGGTACCTACGAACTCTAACAATATTTTTTTTACCTATAAGTTTATGAAACTGTCAAGGAAAACAATTTTTCTTACTTTACAGGGGCTTAGAAAGAAAGATCGTCTGATTAATGGGCAGTGTTTGGCCCTCCAAAATAATTGCAATTTTCTATCGCCAACAAATTGCTTTGAATCCCGTTTATTGTGAGTCATAACAGTAAATATAAATTATACTTAACCTTTTGGAGGTAAACCGTACAAAACTCGGGTTATTTTGGGCAGAAATTGGAAATACCTACCACTTTGTTTATGAAAGTCCGTAAGGCTGCTATTAACATAGATTTTTATGCAGTTTTCACTCCTATGTAGGTAGAGGGTTCCTCAATTGGTGTATAAACCATGGAGGTACGATAAAAGGTTGCCGAGCGTTAACTTTAGTAAGAAGTAAAATAAATTCAACATTAAAAGAATCAGCCTGATCAAGTCCACTGCTAAACACAGGTCACCATAAAACAATTTCTAAAAATACAATGAAAAAAAAAACGTTTTCCGAAATGGACGAATTTCTCTACTTTATTTATTTTCACAAAATCCACACAAATTAGATTACCTATATTGTTTTCCAAGTACTGTTTTTTGTTAGTCGCTCTGAAGTACTGTCAATAACGGATTTACAGTACTATTCCAAGTAGGTATTGACATACAATTACTAAGTACTGCCAATAACGGATTTACAGTACTATTCCAAGTAGGTATTGACATACAATTACTAAGTACTGCCAATAACGGATTTACAGTACTATTCCAAGTAGGTATTGACATACAATTACAAAGTACTGCCAATAACGGATTTACAGTACTATTCCAAGTAGGTATTGACATACAATTACAAAGTACTGCCAATAACGGATTTACAGTACTATTCCAAGCAGGTATTGACATACAATCAAGTTAAGTCCCCAACAATTCTTGCCCACAGGCGTCATAGTTGACAAACTTTAAGAACTTGATGTGCTGAGAGTAAAGCGCGCCTCTCACCGAGTACAAGTTTCCGTCCTCCGCAACCTGGCTAACTTTATATTTTACTAGCGACCCGCTTCCCAACTCGCTAACTAAGCTCTAGGTAGCAGACACCACGGCCTGAGTAAACAAACAATGTGCCACTAATTCTGCAGTCAAGTAAGGATCTGTTTGCACGGGCGCTTGCAACGGGCGGTTTCACTCGCTCTCCGAAGTAAAGGCTCTGAAGTGTTCGTTGTCACTGAATATGCCCTTGTTTGTAAATTGCTTAATTTGTGCATTACGCTGTAGTGTATCACATAACCAAGCAGAAACGATTAAGTTTAATTTAGCTTTTAACGTTTTCTTTTTATCTGTAGCACTTGTAGCAGAACGTAGGTACTTAATGTTAATTCTCGTACAACTTCTTGACTTTTGACAGATAATTTCTTCCTTTTGACATGCAATAAAATGAATATGCAAATAAGATAAAAAATGATATAACAAAATAATAAATTATGCGAATCTTAAAATTTTAGACTAAATAAATAAAAAACGCTCGTTGAAACGAGACCCAAGTGAAGCTCATACGTTACTCGCACCAGTCTTCAGAAAGTTCGGTGTGAAATACAGTTTTAGAACCATCACCTGCAAAGATATGATTAAGATTTTATGAAGCAAGCTGATACTCAACTGTATACATGGTACATGCTGCTGAATAAAGAAACTAGGTGTAGATAGAAGAATAATTAACTATATATAGACAATAAACCTACCTACATATTATGTAAAGTAAATAATCCTGTCGGTTAGGACACTAGGTATCGGATACCGAACCACCACGCCCGCGCTATTACTTCGTTTTCGCTTTTTTTTTCTTTGTGCTCGGCTCCAAGGGTCGTAGCGTGATAATAAATAGCCTACAACCCTACCTTCCTCATTAATTGGACTATCAAATGCAAAAAGAATTTTTCAAATCCAACTGGTGTTCCCGAGATTAGCGCGTTCAAACAAACTCATCTTTATTAAAGTAGTATACCTATAGATAGAAAACGGTCTAAAACTAATAGAAGTCACAAACCAGCGCTGCAGATCCTGCAGCATATGCTGAGATGGAGTCGCTTTTGACGCTGCACGGCAGCACTCCTTCATGTCAGAAAATTATGTTTGTTTTTCTATGTTCTGTGTTGTGTTGCTCGTGTGCGTCAAATAAATAATTTCATTCATTCATTCATTCACACTGATTCTTTGCAGACAATTCCACGATAACATTGGGCTTGTATTGACGAAAGTATGGCGTCTAGGTAAGCCTATCACATGTACGTGCGACAGGGTTTTGCACTTTGGTGGCATGATTAATATTAGCCGCAAGAAAGGAAATAACACACTCACCCCGACGAATAGGGGTAAAATGCATGTGTTAAAATCGTACCCATCTATCCTGTAGTACATTGAAAAAGAAATTAAGTTTCAGCAGATACTTTTGACATAACTATGAAGAGAGGTGATAAGTATCGTTTTCTATAGCTAATGATATAATGAGGTAGGTAAATATGTTAAGATACGGTTAAGATGGCCTGCACATGCTCTGTGACACGTATTTTACGCTATTTTTAGGGTTTTTTTTCCAGTTTACAGGACTGGGTAGATTTTTTAAAATATTATTTCTATTGATAGTTTTGCGAATAAAACTGCCATAAATTGCCTTATAACGTTTTACTTTACTGCAAAATATAGAAATAGAAAATTGGGCCGACATCACTTATGTCCCAGTTTTTCTTAAGTCCCCATGGAAACGCACCAACAACTTTAAAAGCGTTCCATTCCATAACAGATAGATTCGACTATGTAAGTTTATAGTCGGCACAACAAAATATTAATACTAAGTATATTTTGTGTCGGCACATCTAAACAGTAAATACCGAAGCCTGCAAATGCGTGGGTATTCGTTGATGACGTTATCGACATTATTATCGCTATAAATGTCACGCACAGAATGCAGCCATGTTAAATTGTTGTTGTCGAAACCGCTAATAGTGCTTTTCAAATATTAAATTTTTGGACCATTGTATTCCTTTAAACAATTTCAAATTTTCCCAATATTGCTCAACTTAAGTAGGTATATACAGGCCTGCCTCATAACACTCTGGAAGAGATCCCTTAGCGGATAAGTCTGCCTTTGTACATATAGGTACACCTAATTGTTGTTATTGTTTTGTAAATTTATGTACAATAGAGCGTTTACATCGGTGAAGGAATCATGACGATGCTACTTCCAAACGGCTTATCTGATCATATCTATAGCGATCTTAAAGTCCTCCATTTACGACCTCGATGACCGTTACCAGATCATCCCCCCATGAATCCTTCACGGAGAACCATAGCTTCAAAGAGACCTTGTTTGTATGAAAATTTGGCATTGTATCTAATTATCCGTTCACATATGTATACATTGTATGTAATTCCTTCTGCAATAAACCCTGTAAGGGGCATGAAATCCAAAATCAAAATTCGAAACCTCGTTCAAGCCTCACATTTGTATAGAAACGGCAGATAAAGAGTCTCGAGAGATCCCCTTAAAGATTGCGTTTCCGTGCTCCACCGAACAGCTGGTTGTTGACCTAAAAGCCTATTTTCCTGGTGCCGGGCCAATAGAAAATCGTTACTACATCGTTAGCATGTTCATTTGTACACTAGGAAACATTTTAAGGAACAGACGAGGTAAATCGTCCGAATATTCGGACAAGCTTTCGGTTGAACCCTCAAAAAAAACGAACAAACTGCCAGGCTAATTAAATGTGATCTCCCACGGGAATTCCCACAGCGCTCGATCGAAGAATACTAAACTATTACACTTAGCGCGTACAGAAGCGACATTCACTTCCCCTCCAGTTTATTGTCTCCCACAAACGCATAGCACGATGGATAGTGCGCAACTATTTGATGACACTCGCACGCTACTGATAGCCCTACACGTATGCACACACGCAAACAATCTGGTGCTCATAATATAGTAGTAGCAGGGAATTTAATCTGTTCGCTTGTATTAACCGGTTGGCGACGTGATTTTCGATACTGAGTTTTTCAATGGAAGAGCAGAGATACTTTTGAAATTAACTTAACCCATTTTGAAGCGCCTACAAGCCAACTCCGAAACACTCACATGTAAATTGGAGCAACATAACTACAAATTGAAACATTTACATGCATATTCATGTATTAATATGGCAGATGCCACTTTATTTCCTGCCACGCGTCCGCCATTACGAGACGGGACGTGCTCACAATCTTATGAATATGAAAACGTAATTGTATTCAGACTGAATACTCTCTGGATGTTGAGGATTTAGTCCCATTCTACCTACGCAGCAAGAAAGCACATAGGTACTAGCTGTTTCCTGCGGCTTCGCCCGTATAGAAAAGTTCTTCCAATGTACCTTTAAATAGCCTAAGCGTTATTCTGATGTCAAATCTATACTACTGTAAAGTTTCATCAAAATCTGTTCCGTAGTTTTTGCACGAAAGAGTAACAAACATCCATCCCAACATTTTCACAAACTTTCGGAAGTAGGATGAACGTTTAAACCAACAAGTAAAATTATATGTGAAACATAAAAAACACTGCGAAAAGTCTCCAATCACGATCGGGAATATTCGTTCATAATTTCAAAAAAACAATCCTTTCAAAAGTTCGTTAGGCAATCCGCTAACTGGTGAAAGGGGAATACGGGAATGGGGAATCCGGTAATTCCATTTTTTGCAACGTTTCTGGCAAGTCTGGAAACCCTCGTTTATCCGTCGAGCAAACTTCCCACCCCCGCCCTGCGCGTTGTTGGTTTAAAACAAATGGCGCCGTAATAAATGTATAAACAAAAACAACCTATGAATTACTGAAATTACGCACTGTGAATTTTAACTCCGCCCAGGGGCGGCTGAAGGGCGGTAAATGGGGGCGCTAATTGAACTCAAACCCCAGTAATCTCATCTCTCGGCATACGCCGAAGAAGAAATTCTTAGGCGCATGTGAAGTCTACCAACCCGCACTGGGCTAGCGTGGTGGACTATAGCCCGAACACCCTCGTTGAGAGGGTAGGCCTGAGCCCCAGCAGTGGGGAGATTAATAGGCTGTTGATGATGATGATGATGAAGCAAAAATAGAGTGAGTATTAATATACGTGGATTTACAGTAAGTCGGGAAATCAATCATAGCATTCGCAGATCCCGCTTCACAATTTTTTTTTGGGAAACAGACAGTCACAATCAAATTTGGATACTAAACTATGGCACTAATAGACCTACAGTTGCACTAATTAAACATATTCGCCATTGACTTCGAAATTAAGATTTCTGAAAAATCTGGCTGTACCTGTGAGGGAAAGCAAAATACAAGTTCTCAAGGCTCAATCTCAATGAAGGTTATTAGTTATTACAATAACTATTGGAAATTTTTTATACAGTCCCTGGTATCAGTCTGTGACAGCGTCGACCACCACCATTTCGGTAGAGACATCACCTGTAGCGAAACGAAGAATAACATTTGCCGCCTCGAGGCGCTACAGGGTCTGACGCCGGACCTGTATCTCGTGCTGCGGGAAGATTTCGCTGTCTCAGGGGCGAATCATATTATTTGGTGTAACTTTTACGACGGGTTTATTTAGACGTTATTTATAGTCGTGCGCCCGGAGCAGCACCACCTGCTCTCGTATTTCTTAGCAATTACTTTCAAGTCGTATTCGTTCGGAAATTCCATGGAAAATCTTATAATAAATTATAAGATAATGCCTTGTCGTAGGGGTTGTCCATAGTAAAGGATTTTAGAACAAATTAATTAATTACGGCAAATCATTATAATTTCGCCGCCCTCTAACCCTCATTATCACAGATAAGGAAATTGGTTGAGTTTGGGATTTGCTTTTATGAATTACCAAGGTACCTAGATATACCTGTAGTTCAACTTTTATGAATTAACAAGATAGATAACCTGGAGTTCAACTTTTATGAATTAACAAGGTAGATATACCTGGAGTTTAACTTTAATGAATTAACAAGGTAGATATACCTGGAGTTCAACTTTTATGAATTAACAAGGTAGATATACCTGGAGTTTAACTTTTATGAATTAACAAGGTAGAGATCTGGAGTTCAACTTGCTTCCAACGCGATAGTTCATAGTCTAGCTGCCCTATGTTACAACGTTCGCGAGTATGTAAGTGAACAGTGAACTGACAAACGTTGAATTTTCTATTTTAACAAAGAACAAGACGCAGATGCTGGTCCTTTCCGAGAGAATTTTAAAAACAAACTGACCTTTCAGTGCAGCAAATTCTCTTTATTTATACAAGAATACTAGAATAGAGCGCCGGTGGCGTAGTAGGGACGACGGGGCCTGTCATGTCGAGAGGTCCGAGTTCAATCCCCGGTAGTGTCATGTACAAATGGGTTTGTTTTGAAACTTACGTACATTTACTGACTGCACGGAAGGGTAAAGGAAACCTTGCATACGCCAGAGACGGATTTCTTAGGCACATGTGAAGTCCACCAACCCGTACTGGGCTAGCGTGATGGACTATAGAACGTACGCCCTCGTCGTGAGGGTAGGCCTTGGCCCCCAACAAACAGTGGGGAGATATTAATAGGCTGTTGATTAAACAAGAATAGGCGTTGCCTCTTGAAATAGAAGTTAGAAGGATATATTTCTAATTACGAGCTCAAACAACCACTTGAAAGAGTTTACCAAACAAAGTTTCTTAGAATGAATCCCTCCACATTTCCATTCGCTTATCGTTCACAACTTTGTTGTAATGTTGATAATTTATGCGTAGAGTTCCGTTCAGGCGGCCGTCGCCCGGAAAACATAAAAAGCTTTTAGCGTCATTCCAGTGTGGCTGTGCGCACCGCGTCATTCTGCGGGGCGGTTGAAACGCCATTAAAATGAATACTGAACGATGAAGTCATGCCATTTAGAAATATTATCACCGGGACCGTCGTAAAGGGCTACCGACATGATAAAATTGAAAAAAGTCTATTGTGAAACAGGTGTTCAACAGGCAACTTTGAAGTTTTTTAGCAGATGGGTCCTGATACCAGAATAGGACGAGCTTATTCAATATACAGTATGTCTTTGTGTTCGGAAGCAGAGAGAACAGAAATAAAATCATCCGTTTCTGTATGAAGGATGAACTGTTAGCAAGCATTTATAAGTGTGTCTGATGACATCGAAGATGAAGTGCGTTTACTCAGGAAGAAGCTCATATAAGTGAGTTCGACAGAAGGCAGAAAAACATAATTCAGTTTGTGTATAAGAGGTTTAGATAAATATTATGTGCACAAGAAACATGCAAATTCAATAAATATCTGTGGCGTTCCGAATCAAGATACATTGAGTTTCCAAGATAATTAAAGTTTTAACAAAGTTTAAAGTTTAAAAGACACAAAAAATTATATAAAAATAACCATAAGAAGCACGAGGTTGTTTCGTGGATCTATGGTTAGGTATATTAATGTAGTTTTCACCTTTGGATTTGAAACGCCACAAATATAGGTAAATATTGTGAAAATTGTAAACCTGCAATGGTGGTCCTATTATTTTTAGCGATGTCTATTACTCAAGAGGTAAGAGGAGACAAAGGTACTTAGCGAAACAATCCTCTAAAAGAATGACCATCCAAAAATTCGTTTAGCCCTGCCGCCGAGCGGATTTCACTTGGCACGTGTCGAGAGCTCAACTATTAATCTTGCAGATGTTTCCCAAAACAATTTATTAAACGTACAAAGGCACGTTAACATGAAGCTTTGTAAATTGGAGTGTGTAGATTAGGTGGGTCAACGTAATAATACATTCTAATGCTCAAACAAATGATTGAGTACTGTTTTGCAGGTTATGGGCCCGGCGTACGTTGGGAACCGCTTGTTTTGTGGTGAAACAAAGGCCTGTTTTAGTTGTTTAGTTCGCAAAGGCCTTGTTACATGATGGACAGGCTGTGTGGGGCGGCAGGCGGTTACGCCGATGTGTGCGAAGCTCTTGGCGGGGTCCAACGCGCGGTGTAACTTCAATAAGTACCACACATAATTTACTAGAACAGAGTACCCAAACCGTTTCAAACTAAGATCGTAAACGACAAATGAAGGGATGAATGCGCAGAGACTAAATGTACATAGTATCATCATTTTTACGACACACAACACACGAAAGATACTTTTACTACTGTTGGTAGAACTTAACCTCCCGTACCACCCCTCGCTTAAACAATGAAAGGTACCCCCCGCTCCCAAGTGTCCGGCTCCAATTTGATTCCTTCTAATATGTTGTAAATTACTGAAAAATCTATAGAGAACTAGTTCAAACAATAAATAATTTCGAATTTCAATAAATCATTACTGACTTCTTACTACAGCAAATATAGAATGCATTGAGTTTTAATTTTCGGTTCAAACTAATGAAGTTCTAGTTCAAATAACAATTTCAGAAATAAAGAAGTCATTGGGGCTTCCGAGCGGGCTACAATCGTTTATGGCTTCTTTGTGTAGATAATAATATGTGGCTTGACAGGAAGAACGTGTAGCTAGCTAGAAGTGAGGTAGCTAGTCCACAAGCCATAGCCAACTAACCAAAACTTGTCCAATAACCGCGCGGCGGCGTCATTTTTGCGAGTCATGTGTACGTAATTAAAGTCCTGCGTAACTTTGCGAGCGCGCACAGCTCTTTGTACCGCGCTCCGCACTAAGCTGTCATGAAAACTGCCTGATAATAGTTTCAGCTGAGTTTAGTTTATCATCGCATCAGTTAATCACTTTAAATTGTGTTTAATGTTGGAACAATGAAAACAGTAAATATCCCGTGCCAAAAAGATCAAATGAGCAATAAGTTAGTTTATCATCACCTGCATCGCTTTACCAATAGAAGCCATTAATTAACTCTTTCTATGAAGAGATCCTGTAGTTTTATCTCCGGTTGATGAAACCGGCAAATAAAACTATACCATAGAAATTCACGTGATGAATGATGACGCGAAACATTTCGCACGAATGACTGGCAGATCGAATGGATAAGGATTTAATACCGCACCACAGGTGGTAGTCCCTGATAGAAGGTTGGAGGTATCAGTTCTCCAACTGTAACATGTATAAGAGCGAATAATTCCTTCCAATTTTCAATGTATGATTGCGATAAGATAAGTGCATACGCCGAAAAAGAAATTAGACGGATGTGAAGTCCATAAATGTAAATAAAAAAGGTAGTCATTTTACGATCAAGAGTATCAAGTAAGACTTTTTATGATATAGACTAAATAACAAGGAAGGTTTTATGCGTTACCGACTACAGCACCGCTATGTAGACAATCAATGTTCTAGGCAATGGTCGACCGACCCACCCGCACTGGGCTAACGTGGTGGACTCGTCGAGAGGGTAGGCCCGTGCCTCAACAGTGGGAACATAATAGGCTGTTGATTGCTTTAAGAGCATCCGGAATTCCGTATACCAAACCGAAATGACAAATTCGTACACATTAGTAATATTTTGTCCTAGACAGAATGTCATAATAGTCGCGGAAACTGCACATATAAGTATGTACTAATTTGTATTCTATTTTTAGCTACGCTGGTAAAATTAGGCTGACCGAGAACAAGGCTAGTGGAACTCCAACCTCATTTCTACTGCCCTCGTCCGTGTCTGAACTTTCAGAGCTAATCAAATGAACAATCCGCCAGCTCGGGGCACTTACAGCCACTCTGGTATCTCATTACAAAGGACACTACAGGAGCTATTCTTTAGAAAAAACAGGGCGCATTAAAGGGAAAAGCCAAATAATAAATACGATCATTATTTGATTATCCCTTCTGGCAGCCCTTCGATCTTTATTGAACATTAAATAATACGAAAATTTTATCCTATAAAACGTTTTAGTTCACATTTTTGTAAATATCGTGTTAATCTTCTCTTTCTTAAAGCGGCGATCAGAACAGATCGGCAATGGTCGCAGTGATACAAGGCTGGATAAGCCACCATAAATATTCCGTAGATATACAGGGTGATTGGGAGATGGGTGCATAGCTGTGAAGCGAAGCGAGTACAGGCCATTATGAACCATTTCAGCCATGGTTTTCTTAGACGAAGTCTGGCTTTTTTTACCAGATGTCCAATAATAAGCAGTTAACAGTAAAATTTTGGGTTTCAGCCCAATCAAAAAATCAGGGGAAAAAGCCAGACTTTGTCTAAGATAATCAAAATGGTTCTTAATGGCGTAGCTAACGCCTCACAGCTATGCACCCATCTTCTAATCATCCTGTAAGTATATCAGTTTAAAAAATCTCATAGATATGGGCCGAAATTTAATTAATTTTCACGGGAGAGAATTAAAATCATTTTAGGCAACGCCACGCTGTGACCTACTTGTAGATAATAGTATAGCAAGAGTTGATCACTTCACCGCACAGGCTAAGCCTGCGGTTTTAATTACGGACGGTGCATCCCGTATATAAAACAATACCGTGATCTGGGTCACACCTGGTTGCACCAGCTTAATAAATTGTGATTTAATACGCCGCATGTCCTGACGGGGAAAGGAGATTTGACATACGCAAAAGGTATAGTAAGTACCTACAAAGGTGGACGGATAATTAGAAACAAGGCAAGATTTTCATACAATCGAGGCAACTTTGAAGTCATGGTTCTCCGTGAAGGATTGATGGGGGCGTGATCTGATGACGGTCATCGAGAGAGTAGATGGAGGACTTTTAGATCGCTATAGATATCCGACCGATCAGATGAGCCGTTTCGAAGCAGCATCGTCATGATTACTTTAAGATTTTCATACATTTTGATGCCATTTTGCGGGTTTTTTTCTTCACGACGATGCTGCTTCCAAACGGCTTATCTGATCAGTTGGATATCTATAGCAATCTAAAAGTCCTCCATCTACTTTCTCGATAATCTTCATCAGATCATGCACCGATCAATCTTTCACGGAGAACCATGGCCTCAAAGTGACCTTCATTGTATGAAAATCTTGCCCTGTTTCTAATTATCCGTCCTCCTATCAAACAATAAATAAACATTCCACACAATCCTCACGCACAAAAACCTTGTCAACAGGGTACCTGTTACCAACAGTATGAAAATACTTTCTGTAACAAAAACTCAATAAGATATTCCACGGTATAACAATGAAAGGGCAGTGGAATGGGTCGTGAAAACTTTTAACTAAGGATTTGGGGTAAAGAAACCCGACGACGAACCAGGGCCGCCTCGTGGGCGAGCGGCTGTCACAACCTGAGGCAACTTGCGACTAATTAACATAAACTGGAATAAGATTTTAAAATATCTGTATACTAGTACTAAGGTAAGAATAGTAAACCACAAGGGGGCGCTAAATAAACCAGTAGAGGCGCCAATTAGAACAATAGACGTGTTCGTAACAAAGTGATTGGGATAGCAAGAGTAACACGATGTTTCACGTTCAGCACTGCCTATTGCATTTAGAGAGAATGCTGTAGTTAGTACCAACCTATCTAAAACAAAACTCTTATTCTAAACAGAGTACCTTTACGAAATTTATAAGCGCATAATCAGAAAGATATAATTAATCAATACCTACACATCCTTTAATACCCGTCGGAAATATCTGCGGACCTCGCCCCGTGTTCGCCTATTTAGTACCGTTGCCAACGCAAGCGCGGTCGCACGGTGTATTATTTTCGTTCTCAAAGTTCATTTTCTTGTTATTATAGTTAATGTTAAATCATATTTTTGATTGGACTTTCTGTTTGATAAAATGTAGGTAAACTTTTCAATGTTGTGCGATGAATAGGACTGAATTACTGCTCAAAAACTTTCCTGTACTTTTTTTTACAATCAAAACTTGAATTTGTTTGCTGACTCTCCAGTTTGTATGCCGTCATTTGGTGAGGTCCACAGATATTTCCGACGGGTTCTACAACTTTGTATAACATTTGGCCAGGATTTTGTCTCGGGGCGATATGACCACACTACAGCCAGCCCTGTCTCGCACAATAATAAGAAAGCCGCCCCAAAGAATAATAGGTTATTCAAATTTAACGTCGGAAAAACCGCAGTTTCGAAAACCATCGGATCCCAGACTACACCTGCGCCACCCCGAACCTTTCTAAACATTACACTTCTGTACATTGTGCTACAGATTGCCTTCGCAGGAAATAGTCCAGGGTTTTATTTGAGGCCACAATACTTTATTATTATTTCTGTACCTACACCTTTGTTGATAGCAAGGGATTTAGGACCATTTCCCTATATCCAATCATGCTCAAATTTGGCAAGAAAAATGTTAATAATTAAAAGTAGCCTACCTTTATACAATACAACTCGCTGACCCGAGAGACGTCGTCGTTCTGTCAAAAGCTAATATAATTTGACTATTGACAGTTTGTCTACGCACACAAGTAATTCAGAAGATTTAACAGACCTACCTACAGAAATGTAGTCCATCTAGACCAAATAATAAATTAGAATAAATTAAGGGAATGGGAACACAATAAGTCATGCAAAATTTCACAACCCGTTTTTCCCCGCGAGAACAGTTTACCGCGGTAAAAAGTAGCCTATATGTTATTCCAGGATATAAGCTATCAATGTAACTACTACCAAGTTTCATCAAAATTTAGTTTAAAATAGCCTTTATGTTATTCCAGGATTTATGCTATCACTGTACCAAGTTTCGTCAAAATCAGTTCAGCCGTTCTTGAGTTATAAATGGTGTGACTAACACGACTTTGTTTTTATATAATTTAGAATAAAATAGAAAAAAAATAAGAATATAAAATAAGAATGGAAGATAAGATTAGAAGGTATATAATATTCAATTTATAGTTCATAATAAAAGCTTGTTTATTTGAAAAAAAATATTGATAGCTTTACTAAAAATAATAACATGGTATTACAACAAACCAAACCTCCAAGGATGTACACAAATTAGGAGCGATGCGCGGTGAGCCCGTACTAGTGCAGATTACTCGCAACGCACACTCAACGTGAAAAGAATTTTAATTACTTTTCATACTAAGGACAGCGCGAGTCATAAATAAATTACATACGTACCGACAATGTTTAGGTGAACTACATACGGTTAATTGTCGTGCCCAAGCAACAATCAAAGGCCACAAGTGTGATGCCACATTAACGTCTCAAATGGAAAGATTTCTGTGTCTTAAATCATACTGGCCCTCTTACCCTACGAAACGGAACCACAGAATATAATAGTAGTAGCGGAACAGAAGTATGTGGGTATGCGATGGAGAAGCCAATAGTGATAGAGTGCACCGGTAAAATTGTGATTAAATGCGTAGACAGAATAATTATGTCTGGATCATTACAGGATAAACTGATAGTACTACCCGACAACTGAAACGAGTCACTAGGCCTTGGCCTCCCTCCGCCTCCCGCTTCCCTACCTCGCCCGCCCGCTCTCGTCATAGCGCGACAGTACCGTTCGCATAAATGTGAGAGGTTGGGCTCAAGTGACCTCGAGCTATTAACAAAATGATGATAGAGATGAAGATTTCTATGTGTATCTAACTGCTTTTTACACAATGTTTTGTGTTTTATTGAAAATATAAATAAATAATAATTTATTCCTATACTTTCGCCCAATACTTTCTCAATCGTTTTTGCACTCTGTACCTATCACGGCGGGGCGACGTAGGGGGAAGCGGGAGACGCGGAGTGACCCATTATATTTGCTGAGTAGTAACTATATGACAAGCGAAGGGTTTCGTAACTAAAAAAATTAAATAGATACCATGACATGTTATGTTCTATGGCACAGTATTTCCAATATAATTTACGCGGAACGTTAAATAAAATATGTAATAAACAGGAAGAACCTTTATTACACTTACAACATTTTTACGGCCACTCTGAACATGGCATAAAACATGTTTCGACTTGGATGGTGGATATGTGACCAGAAGTAAATAAAGAATAACCTTCTTTACCAGCTCCGTAAATTTCTACGTCGATCCACAAAGCCCCTGTCACAGAATATATAATAGTACATACAAGCCCGTGTATATAATGATAAGAATGTATAGGTAGTCAAATAGGTAATACCTCACCAAATTGAAATCGATACTTCTGACAGTATCCCTACCCATCACTGGTAGCAGTGTGTCTGACAGGGTCTACTTAGAAACTTTGTAATTTAAGATGTTGTTTTAATATGGTTTAAGAGTTTTCAATTAGTTTCGCGACTCCTACTCTCGGCGAAATAACACGTTCATTGTAATTTGTATAGAAGGCGACCGTGGCCGCTTGCCATCAGGTAGGCTGTCAGTGTCTGCCCGTTTGTCTCTTTATTCCATGAATACAAATTGGCAAAAATAGCGAAAAATTAAAATGTAAGTAAAAGGTAATAAGGACCAACCCAATTCAATACTTAATTCAAGCCACTGGCGCAGTAATACAAAGGCAGACAGAGGCCAAACATCTTCGCCATTGATAGATGATAAACAGCTTTCGCATTTAAACGATCTCTCAGACGATTAGGCGAGAAATAACCCGATTGACGATCAAAATAGAATAGGAATTGTTGATTGCGACGATCCTTCGCGATAAATAACATCAAAATCTGTGAAATTCTCATCAAATTAATAATAAATTAAGGGCTCCCTAATGCATTGTGTCATTAAGGAGCAATTAATCAAAAAGGGAGGAATGAAAGTCTAAAAAAGACATTTCATGTCGGTGATAAACATCATTACGCATTTTAACAATCAATAAAATATTTTTGTGGGCATCCCCTGAAAAAATTTCAATGAACTTTCGTTTAGGGGTTAGTAGTCTGATTGGCAAATTATAGCCTCACAGAGAGCTAAGGAGAGGGTTTCCTTTCAGGTTATGATTCGTAATGAAGATCTAACGAAAAACAAAAGAAGGATTAGCAAGCTGAAGTGGGAAGTGGGCAGACCACATGTGTTGCATAATCAATGACTGGTGGAGACGTGTTCTAGAGTGGAGACTGCGGACGAACTGACAACTTTTAAGAAATTTGACTAAAAGCAAGAGTACCTAGTTAAATTTGAAATTCTAACATTGAATTAGAAAAGTATGAAAAAGTAGGAAAAACTTATTACCTACTTTGTTCTTTAGGATCAAATTGTATGTTTGTCTGTTGCCAAATCAGACCACCATCTGGTGCTACGGTCCAATCCCCAAGCCAAACCAAATGAGGTCAACAAATCTTTGAAGAAAAAACACCACAAAATGGCATCACAAATTCAAAATGTATGAAAATCTTAAATTTAAGGAATCATGACGATGCTTCTTCTAAATGGATCATCTGATCAGTTGGATATCTATAGCAAACTAAAAGTGCATCAAGATCAAAAATCATCAGATCATGCCCCGATCTATCCTTCATGGAAAGCCATGGCTACAAAGTGTCTGATTGTATGAAAATCTTGCTATTTCTAATCATCTGTCCACCTGGACATCTGGCAACTGGACAATGATAAGGAGGTTGCTAATAGGGGCCAAGAATCTGGACGTCTTGGGTGAAAAATAATAATAATAATAAATAAAGCCTTTATTTGCTACTAACAATTTTTACATACTAACTTAAATAATAAAATATTTTACGCAATAACTTGGTTTTGTATTTACTTTTCTCCTTCCTCTTCCCTTCTTTTGTCAGTAGTTTGTCTTGTGACAAAGGCCTCCTCCAAGGCTTTCCACTTCTTCCTGTTGCTTGCTATTAGTGACCACAAAAAAAGGGTGAAAAAAGGTAATCCCAAATCGGTTGGGTATGGATTACTGAAATCACCATTCTATTTTATTTATTTAATAGTGAGTATATGGCAGCAGTACAAATTGAGTAATACTCGAAAAACATTTAAAAAATATGAAAGTTAGCTGTCCATAGTCCCTGTCCTATAGTTTTTATTATTATTCTTTGTTGGGGTATCCATAATGAGGTTTTCTTTTTATATTTATGTATTTTATTTGTTACTAATCAGTCAGTGGAAATGTTTTGGACTGTTTTGGATGTTTAGGTTTAGGAACCATAATATAATACCAATACCTAGGTACCTACTAATTTATTTTTTGTATTAAATTTAACATTGAATATAAACAAAAAATATGTTAGGTAGTAACTTTTGTACTTTGAAGTGCTAACGTGAATGTAGCTCTAACTTGTGTCATGTATTCTGTGCTTGTGTGGATGACAAAAATCATTCTTACGAGGTTATCATGATTTTCTTTGAATTGTTTACTTTAAATACAGATAAACAGATATCTTTATATGTCCTTCATGTGTCTATTATTTGATTCCTGAATAGCAGTTGCGAAAAACTAGTCATACGACACGCGTACGAGAAAGCAAGCAGTAGTTACCATGCCCCTAGAAAGTTGCCAAGAACTAATACTGCCTAAATGGGTCATTATGTTTTTACTCACGTATACTACAGTTTATACGAAGAACTTCTTTGTGTCAGTAAATTGAGACGAAAATACATATCAAAACACTAAATATTCTAATATCGATCGGCTGTGTTGGTGTCAGCCTGCGACGTAAAGTATGGCACAGTCAACTCACCTCTATCCCAGGCACAGGAACCCAGTATTTTACTAGCACTAATTGTTTCGTATTTTAATTAGGAAACACAGAACCAAATGCACATATTCGCACTTTGAAAAGTCGACGAATTATTTGTTTTTTTCTAGGTGAACTCGGAAAACGAGTGAACTGAACATGAGTTTCGCAACCAAAAACAGAACTGACTGAGAGGGCGCCACTGTGAAAAATTGACGTTTGTGAATGTTACCAGTGGAAAATTTGTCGGCACATAGTAGATTTTTTATTCCATCAATTTTATTTTAAAATAGGATTCCGTCCGTCAAAAGTAAAATAATTACTCAGTTCCTAAAGAAAAATATGAGATTTATTATCTAATTATCATATAAATGAGTAACAATGGATGGAAAGAAAATGATGGTATTTTATATAAAAGATTTGTACCTACTCTAAAATTAATATCTTCTAAATATTTACATATCTACTATAAAAATGGCACACTATTTTAATTTTAAGACACGCACTTGTGCGCAATTTCAAATTTATCAAACTAAGTTTTTTACTTAAAACGTAAATTTTCAACATTTAATTAATAAGGGAATGTTTTATTGAGCATTGATTAACTTTTTGACTGTAGTTGTTCCTGCTGATGTTTTAAACATTACATGACACTTACTTATTAAACCGACAAGTTACAAAACGTATAAAAGATTCTTATGTACATATAATCATTAATCATCATCAGTCATAATTTCATAATGTCCTCTGCTAGATCACTTACTGATTTAACATGCGCTTTGCGCATCAAGTGTTTTTATAAGATACTGATTTGCAGTGCGATACCTATAATATATTCATCAAGCGAATATATGTAGGTTCTCATCAAACAAAATAAGTTTAATTTTTGCCCCAGCTATACAATTTCACTGGGAAGAAATCAAGCGAAGTCTACTCCGGTATCGAGTAGGTCCCTTATAAGCACGGTCGCCTTCCGCGGCAGAATCCTTAGCAGGTGACCGAGATACAAGAGGTGCTTAGGTACTGAAGCTTCGGGGTAGTTTCGTCGCACGCTCTCCAGGATCGATGTGGCTGCGTCGCTTGGCGATATCGTGCCGAAGTAACTTTGAATTCTGAAATGATATTAAATTGTTTTAAGTAGGTTCTAGGTAACATGGTTCCGAGAGAGGGTAATTCATAGTGTATACATTGTGTAAATGTGTACTTATACCTGTTGTATAATTTTATCGAATATTTATTTATGTACCTTCTTTAGTTATAAAGCGAAATGACGAATTAAAATTCAAGTAGCCCAAATAACAGTATACCAGGAATCTTAATAATAAGTATGTTATAATTATTTAACGCAACACGGTGGTGAGTTGCTATTCTCAAGAGTTCTAATAGTTCCAATTTGTTAGTTCCAAGTTTGTATTTCGTACCGACCGACACAGCGTATAAGTTTGCGTAGATCCGCTATGGGCATGCGACGGTGGTGCTTTAAGAGTAATTACAATAAGATGTGCATAATAACTGATGAACTGACGGCTGTTGGGGCAGAAAGGTTCTCGAGTGACGACCGCGTGCCGGAAGACGAAGCGTAGGCAAGCCTCCCACAAGGTGGACAGACGATCTGGTAAAGGTCACGGGACCCCGCTGGACGAGGTTAGCGCGGGACAGGTCGTCGTGGAGATCCCTGGGGTCTTGTCCAGCAGTGGACGTCTACTACAGGCTGATATGGTGATGGTATGCATAATAATTACCTTAATTTCAAATCCGCACTTTCTTCACCAACAATGAACGGGTACACATGTATAAGTGTGACATGAACACCATCCACTTTATTCACTCTAAGGTTTTCCATCAGTGTCTCAGCAAGCCCCTGAACTGCAAACTGAGCAACACTGAGAGGCATTTGGTCCTTCAGGTAACTGAGACCTGCAACCGAAGTTAAGGCTACTATGTGACCGTGGTTTTTGGCCTTCATGGCTGGTAGGAACTGGTCTATGAGCTGGAAATATAAATATATAACTTAATATACAACTAAATAGAATACCATTACTACTATCGGTATTGTAGATTATGTGATTGCTAATACATATCTTAGGCTGATAGCGCAAGAACAATCTTTAAAAGAAAATAGCAGCATTTAATGCTGTCTCTCGGTCTTAAGTCAAAATGCTAGGATTTTTAATAATGACAATGACGAGACGGAGCTAAGCGAAAGAGGTGTGTCAGTCGCGAGATTGGCGCTCGGTTCTCTTTCAGGGACATAGCGTTAAGTTATGTTTTCTACTGTACTTACCCACAACATACACTATAAATAATTATTAACAAATTCAAGGTCATGATTAATAGTCTTACCCAAAAGTATGATGTCAGTGTGAGATCTATGGTATCATGTATATTCTGAGGAGGCTGTGTCAGCAAAGACCTCGGGCTGGGTATACCACAGCAGTAGAACAACATGCTGACTACCCCTAGGTCTTTCTTCACTTGGACAGCAAGCTTCACAACATTATCTTTCTTCGTTATATCACAGCAATAACTGACCGCGGAGCCTCCATTGCGCTTTATTATTTGGACAGTATCGTCGTTGTTGGTCTTATTTTTGTCTACACAAAGTACTATTGCGCCTAGATCAGCCATTTGAATGGCTATTTCGCGACCTACCCCTCTACCGGAACCGATAACCTGAAAACAATAAAGAACATTATCTAGTCAAGTGTCGGTGTCCCGGCCCCGGGACGGTAGAAAAACCGCTTCAAGTGTCGGTGTGACGGCCCCGGGACGCTGACGTCACGCGCATTGTTCTTTATTTATTTAATTGTCTAAGGGTGTTTTTTCAATATGATTGCATATTCGAATAGTGAACCTTATTCGAGGATTTTTCTTTTCTTTGGCTGACATTTTGGTATTATTGTTTCCTAAACAGTTTATGCCATATCTACTACACTAACCAATATGGGCTGTGTGGCCTGAAATAAAATACCACCAACCTGCCTCATTGGCCTAGGGTTGAATGGTGAGGCTGATCCTCTGAGCGAAATAATGCCCAGCCCTCTGGTTGTTAAAAGGCCTCGACCAGACACATGGAGATCTCCCGAAAGATATTAAATTAAGAGAGCTTATTATAAAAAAGCAAATCTTACCAGAGCAGTCTCCAACCTCACGGATTTTAAGGGTGGTGGTCTAAATAACTGGTACACAGCCTGAAGCACCGCGTAGACGGCATTCACCAAGACCCACATGATGTCTATCATCAAGATGCTTAGAGAATATGTCCGTAGCAACATCTTGATCGGAAACATAAAGTTCAGCAGCGCCCCCAGAATGTTGTCTAATATCCGAGACTCCTGGAAAGTGCAAGCAAACAAATTACATAATTATATAATTATTTACGGGTCTTACACACGAATAAGTTTTATTTATCCAGTCAGCTCGTGACCACGGCCAGTGTAACCTGGTCGAAACGTCGGGCAAGGTAAATAAAACTTATTCGTGTGTAAGACCCGTAAATAATTATATAATTATGAATACAAAGCGCGAAAGTCTAAAATGTACTATAACAAATTACATATTTTAAAATTTAAAGAGTACTTAGGTTATAGGTAGGTACCTACTTCAATTCCTGTTAAAAATAAATTAAGTAATAATAATAAAAACACATACCTAACTAAATTGGTAATAATTATACATTTTAAAAACTCACCATCTACAAGTTTTCCAAAGTTGAGCAACAAAATATCAACACCAAACTAGCACACACACAACCTGTAACAAATATAAAAAATTAACTTACCAACTTAGTCCATTATTTTGTGAAGTGTATATATGATAGAAGCAAGCTAAGCATAACGCAACTTAGCAATTCAATAGTTACTAAAATTCTGCTAAAATAACATTAATGTATTAAACATAAGTACCTACTTACATATAAATTACCTACCTACAGGTACACCTTTTATCCAAACTTTTATCAAATCACGATTAGTCACTTGCTGCGAAAGGTACAAATTTCACGGATCTGGCATTGAGGGAAATTAAATTGTTAACTTAATATAATCGTATCCGTGACCATATAAGATGTCTAGCCGCATGGTAATTGTTATCATTGATAACAACTTGAGCGATTTGATATCGGCATTTTAGCACGCCTAAAAAAAACAATAGGTAAATATTGTTTAGAATGATTATTTCAATAATTTTGTGACAAAAAAATTAATATTTTAACAAATTACCTACTTTATTTGTAATTTATAAGACACGCAACCTAATAAAAATAATTAACTAGCAAACAAAACATCACCCAGACGTCACAACAGCAGACACAATAAACCATAAGACAGATGACAGATGTCAGATAAAAGTGACAGTGCGTGTACTGCACCCACCACAGACTGCAAGAAAACAATAGTTTACATTCTTTTATTACTTTTTTGGGTAACCTTATTAAATGCATCGTCTGAATTCTTAAACATTGAATAAATAGATAAAAGATGAAGAATTATGAAGACTGTTCTAAGACGCCGCGGCGGCGTCTAACCCTAAAATAAAAACAGTAAGTAGATTTTAAAGATTGTAGTTGGCAGCACCGACTACTAAATGTCAATTGATCGTTTTTTTTTGTTCAATTTTAGTTCTTACTACTAATATTTGTAAGAGAGAAACAATGAATTGATGTACCTATATCGCTATTTCATTAGCTTTTTCTATAAGTGGAAGTTAGCAACAAATAAAACGATCTATTTATCTCAGTCGTAAATTGTTAATTCTTTCTTTCTTGATTATGGCTGTATGGGCAGAGACCCTTTGCCTTTCCCTTCGAGGGATAAATTTGACCAAAAAAATCTTTCTTGATTGAACTATTCTGAAAGACTATTATTACGATCTACCTATAGCTGGCATTAGAATAAGATTTCTATACAACTCACCGCCTCGCACTTTTAAAGAAGCCATGGCCTTTGTATATCAAGGAGACTCCGACTTGGAAGCTAAAGCAAAGAAAGGTAGGTAAACCCAAAAAGTAAACAGAAGCAACAAAACCTAACTTTACGCTACTGCGATCTGCAAAGAACAAAAACTTACTATCAAATCGACCATAACAGCTGTATGTAATCTGGTTTTCCAATCTAACTAGCCAGTGGTCTGCCTTGAGCCCTGTTGTATCCTGTAGACTCAGACTACAGGCTGAGTCTACAGGATATAATCATATAATCATCATCCTGTACCAGTCTACTGCTGAACATAGGCATTCCCCAAGGCGCGCCACTGAACCCGATCCTCCTATGTAATATTGCTATTTAATATTTCAGCTGCTGAAAGAATATCAGAGAATATGCACATAGTAGCCAACGAGCCCTCCCTGGCACTTTACAGACTTCAGGAGCATGTGAGGAAAGCCCTACCGCCAATGGTGGAACGGAGAGTAGAGGTCACGAAGCTGCAGCACGAGCTGCAGGGACGATGTTATGACGTGGAATACGCTCTTAGGTGAGAACGGGACTGCTTATAATCTGGTTTTTTTACCGGTTGATCTCTCCCTTCAATTCGAACGTCACATTTCCTCATCCAACTCTTTCCCTTCTTCAGGACTTAGGTTCTAGTACAGCATCCTTGATGAGCTTAGCACTACGAGGGCTCTACACCGTTAACTATCTTCCCCACATAACATTAGCTCTGCACCATGCAGCATGATCTGTTGTGATCAAATCACCTATGGCCCATGTTTTCCTGTAATTAATAATAAATTTTATTTATTCAGGCTATAAGACCTATTGATACTATTAATATTATTATTTGCTCTCAGAAAACTAAAAATACAATTTATCTCCTTTCCAGTGCTGTGAAGTCAATGGATGGTGCCGCAACCAGCTTCCAACACATACAAGAAATGTTAAAACAATCAATATTTCTAAAACAACAGCTCAAATATGAGGAGGCTAGGAGAAATAAAAAAGATACCAATTCTGTGTACAAACGTCTCTCTGCACACATTGTCTTAGACCTTCCCGATCTTTCTGAGTTCTCTATGGTCCGGGAGACCACAAATAGGATAGAGAATATGATGGCCCATGCTAGAGGTTCATCTGCTGAGTTGCACAGATCTCATACCACTTTGCATTAGGAGTTAATCTTACTCCGAGCTGGTTTAGCTGTGTTCATGGCTTAGGGAAACTGTCTTTGTCTTTTGTCTTTTGGGGGAAGACCACCCACAATACATATGCAAAAGTTGCAGGGACTGCCAAAAAGTAAAATGAGAATTAATCTAGTCCTATGAGTTATAAAGTAAGTAAAAAGTAAATTCTAACCATGATTGGGTATGGTGGTTGGTATCATGTTTAAACTTATAATGCACTGCATCTTTTCTTACTTTTGTGATGTTGCTATGCGAGATTCTAGATGGGCAGACTTATAGTGTAAGCTGCTAGGCAAAGGATCGACAATGGAATGCCTCTTCAAGAATTGTATCTATGTAATGAATGGGTTACATTACTCCTGCTTCTGTTACATTGTCGATTTTCCGCCCAGCCAAACTGACACAACCTAATTATTTTATCGATGTTTAAGGATATGCCTTTTGACCCATAGAAAAACAGATTTGCTTAACTCATTATCTAGGCACTAGTTAACTGACTCACTAGGTATTTTTTGCATTCCGTTATACGTTACATTATATTTTGAAAAGACATATCTTTACACGTCAATGGACTTTGCTTGGTGTTCACTGTTAACTGTTAATATTTAACACGCTTTTGTAAATAATATACCTACCTATATGTATCTAATAATTTGTCAATATTACAAGTGTTTTCTAGTCAAAATAAAACGAAACACTATATTACTAATAACTTTTATTATTAACCATTGAGTATGACATTTTTATTAACATAACATTAACTTTAATAAACAATTTGCTTTAAAAAACCACAACGGTTTTTTAATACAATTTCATAGTAAATCTAATGTTTTCCATAACAATAATACAATACTTATTAATTAATAGCAATAGGCGTTGCTATGAAGCTTTTCCTTCACATCATAACTAATATGCACCATTTACAACCAACATACATAATGCTTTTCTTGCTCTCTATTATTTTCATAGTTAAATCCAGAAAGGTTCGAACGCGGGCGCGCACCAAAGAGATCCTAGCTCCATGGTTGACGGTTCTCCGCGTCTAGTCAGCCGCCTTACGCAGATCGTCGCTCCAACTGTCCTAACTACACTACGCCTGCCAACTCTGCCACTTCAACGGTAAATCAATAAAAATATTTCAGTTTACCTTTGGAATATAACAGACCAAGGCAGTTCCGTCAGCGTAGTGATGTCATATTTCTTTTCAAATTTGGTCAGACGATCCATCTGCTCTTTAGAGGGTGCTATCTTCTCCTTGTATGACAGCAGTTTCTTTAACCTCGGCCACGATAGCAACTCCGGGGCTTTGACATGACCTTTCTCCTGTAACACTATCTTATTGTATATGTAGTCTATCGGTATGGCAGACACGATGTACGAGTAGACTTGCTCGTTTTCTGCCTTCAACTGCTCCATTTTCGCGAAGATCGTCTCCCAATCTAGGCCTGGGTCTAATATTTGCAAGTTCACCAACACCTGGTGAAGGGAGTAAGAATGAATACTTTAACCGCTTTTACACGTGGATAGTTTTAGTGGGGTAAAAATGTATATTTCCTAGAAGTAAAATCTTATTTTCACGAAGCTTCCACTTTGTAGTCCAAATTTTCGATTCAGTACATGCCGTCAGATTCAACTTTCGTCCTATAAATACTATCCACCAACCCGCACGGAGCCAGCGTGGGTGGACTATGGCCCATATGCCCTCGGTATGAAGATAGGCCCTGTTGCGTCCTGGCTATTTGACTAACAGCATGATTGGCTGACGAGGGCATTCTTTAGAAGACGGACGGACAGAGCGATTGACAGAGAGCAGAACAGACAATGACTCCGACAAAGCTCGGGGATTTTTCCTATAAAGCTCCACCGCTCGAGCCAGTACGTATGTGCCCTCACCTCCGAAGTATCATTGATGAAGATCCTCTCGAAGTATCTGCTGAACATTTCGTGGACGTCCACTTCGTCCTTGAGATGGACCGCGACTGTGTAGCCCATGTTCCCGTGGCGGTCCAGCAGGTGGTCCACGGTGTCCACATCGTAGATCCGCCCGTCCAGTATGATGGCCAACCGATTCGTCACCGGCATATGGCTCTCCACGCTGCGAATTGTTATACATTAAATAACTAGGGGGAGGAAAAGGTCTACACAATATCTACCACTGTAGAGGTCCTGTAGAGGAGCTCCCTAGTTAAAATTCGCTTTCTCGTTTCTTCTATATTAAAGAGTCCCTCCAAGGCTGGGACTGGACCCTCTATCCGTTAACTCGTTAGGTACCCACACCGGTGGGGAAACTAGTGCGTTGCCAGCCTTTCAGGACTCTTTAAGCTCAGGATACAGAGCAAAAAAGAAGTCACATTCGCGCTGAAAGTGACAATTTCCTTCAAAATTGCGTGGGGCAAGTATGGGGCGTTCGTTTTGATTTTGGACACAATGAGCGCATTATTAATGATTGTACACTCCTTCTGGTTTGTCTTGTATTCTGAGTCTATATGCTACTCTTGAAAAATCCCATAGGTAGCTTATTTATTTCAAGTGATATTTCAATGAACTGGTGTGGCTGGTAATTGCAAAAAATTTGAAATCAACAAATGTTGCACATGTTAAACATGTTTTAGTTGATAACCTGCTCCGTAAATATATCACATTGTATGTACCTACCTGTGGGAACTAATGAATATGGAGTGTCCACGCCTCCTCAAATGATACAGTATGTAGTACATTGCGCGTCGGACCGAGTACTTCTGGTAGGCCGTGCATTCGTCCAGAACGATGATGGGCGGTGCTCCGATGATAGCTGCCGCGAAGTGCAGCCGTTTCTCCTCGCTGGGCAGCAGGCGACATACGAGGATATCAGCTCGCTCGCTTAGTTCTACCAACCAACATTCAGGACCATTAACTCGGCTCGAGGGACCATTTCATGAGCGAAACGGGGATACCAAGCTCAACTCACCTAAAGCTACAATGTAGTCTTGAATTTCATTCTCCAATTGCTTCTTGGGCACACCGCGCAATACCCCGATCAGTTCCAGCGAGTCGTACACCGTCATCCACCTCGGCACCGAATCGCGATCGCAGCAGAAGCCTATTTGACTCGCGTACTAGAAACAGAGAAACTCAAGTGGCAGTTGGGCAAAAATAGTTTTGCAGGGTCGAAATGATAGGCAAAGAATCGTGGATTCCCCTAGAAGTCCTTAAACCTAAACATAAAATGATACTTAGTCCCCAAAGAACCCTTTTAAAGACGAATATAACTTCCTTACAAATTCTGCAAATTCCTATTCTGAAATTTACCTTGCATTATTAACACAAACTATCTGGAAACCTACGCTGCGCCGGCTTCCGTGCAACGTCCACTTGGCCATGCTCCATACGACACCTTCGTTGGGGATCTTATACCCCGCCATCACCTCGGAAAGCATCAGTCTGCCGTGTCGCTTGAGTCCAGCTAGCGCCAACGCTTCGCCCTTCCCTAATCCGAGGAATATGTTCTTCAGTGCGTAATGTCCGTAGTTACGTTTACACACGTTGGCTGCCAGGAGGTATTCGCCGAATGTGTCCACTTTGTAACCTAAGGAGACAATTCCAAAGGTGCATTAAATAAAAAACCAGCTATGTCACATTTTATGCTCATGTCCTGATTTGGGAACTTCGTTCGTGTGGAATTTAAACAGCTTATAGTGGAATTTCAATAAGCCTTAGTTTTGACCCAGAGTTGTGTATTGATAGGTGAAGGAAAAGCTTACAGTGCTTCATTTTGATCTGTTCTTTCTTGGCCATGACATCAAGCCTCTCCCTCCGCGCTCCTTCCTTCTCGGTATCATCGTCTACCTTGGTGTTGGTATGGAACAGCTTGAAAATGGAAAAGTTCCACATGCGCTGTATCACGCGGTACTCCCATAGAAGCAGCAGTGTCATGAATACGACGGCCGTAGCTATGGTTGCGATTATTTCGCTCAGGATGCCCGGCGAGAAGGTCATGTAGGATTGGCGCTTGAAACATCGCTGGAGTACGCCACACTTGTCTGTCACATCACAAGGATAGGATACATTAATTAGGGTAAGAATATATGCAATTTTAAGGATTCGTCAAACGGATACTCCTATAGCGAAGCTTATTTGTCCAGCGGATTATAACTCGGATACTATGGGCGGGACCGATTGAGCTGGAATTTGCCAAAATTATACAAATGCGAAGACCACGCAGTCCGAAGGAAGAAGTCTACAGATTTTCGCACAATTTCTACCAACTCTACACAAGAGTATTAGCAACGGTATGAAAAAATATATAGGTATTTAAAAAGCTAAATTGACAGCATCTAGATTGTGATAGTGACGTCATAGGTAGCAAGTGTATACTCACTGCAACACTTGTGCAAGGTCTTGAGAGAGCACAAGTTCTTAGCCTTGAATATGATACACTCGCTGTTGTAAACGAATATCTTCTTGATCTTCACCAGGGCTAACGCTGCGTTGAACTGCGGCGACAACGACATGAAGTTTATCGCGTAGTTGTATACGTTCCCGTAGAACAACTTGGCCACGATAGTCGCCTCTCCTGCGGACATACGACGTCATTATTATTCGTTCGTCGACGTTGAAAATTGGAGACACATCTTCACCCGCAATCCGCTTCCTTCTTTCTTCCAATCCAGCCGATTCCAAAGGGTCTGTCTGGCAGAGTTGTCACGCTCCACTCTGTAACTCGCCTGCCTGACCTGTCACTTTCGCTTTAAATCCTACTTACCTATCCGAGAAGTAATAGTTATGAGTTGAGTTAGTCTTACAATGCACTTACCGAAGACGATATTGAAGATGATGAACGCCATTGAGTTGAGGGCCGGCCGAGGGCCCAAACTGAACAGATACGCCTGCGGCACGCAGCCCAGCCCGTATACCACCAGCATAAACGGTACTACCACTGGAAATAATGAAAAAAATATCACATACATCTCATCATATCAGCCGAAGGACGTCCACTACTGGGCAAAGGTCTCCCCAGGGATCTACACGGCGGCCGGTCCCGCGCTAACATACAGCTGGGTCCCGCGACCTTCACCAGATCCTCGGTCCAGCTTGTGGGAGGCCTGCCTACGCTGCGTCTTCCGATACGTGGTCGCCATTTGAGAACCTTTCTGCCCCGACGGCGTCTGTTCTGCGAGCGATGTGCCCCGCCCACTGCCACTTAAGCTTCGCAATTCTTTGAGCTATGTTGGTGACCTGGGTTTTCCTGCGGATCTCCTCATTTCTGATTCTGAGATCCAATATGTTTAAAACCTAAAAGTTACAGTTAAATACTTACAAAGATCCCTATAGTAAAAATGTGTTTTCGCCACGACCAGATGCATGATGCCTCCTATGGCGGCCGTCATTATCGCCACCAGAATCCAGTAGAGTATGAGATCACAGAACAACAGCGTGAACCAGTAGCGCGCCGGCGAGAACGACATGGCGTGAGCCTGGAAGCAAATGAAAATCACACGGTGAAAACACCTAGTTAGGTAGAAGAAACTTATTTCGCACAGCTAGCTTGAACTATATATAGGTACAGTACAGTCAACCCGTCAGCCAAGGGTTAGGTTAGGGCCGCGCGCAGTCCAGTTACACCCGCCCCACCCCCACCCACCGATGGTTGATCACGGTGTTGCAATGCGGCGTCAAGTTTGTTGCGCCGCTTCTTCCCAGCTCTATATAACACCTTAGAAGCGGTGGTAGATAAAAAATTGACGTTGTATAAATGTACCCAGTGTACTTACATGCAATAAAATAGTTTTGACTTTGACTTTGGCGCCAAAAGGGACTCCATCACAGCTTAAGCTGCAGGATACCTATTTACCTTTCGGAACGTTGTCAAGTATTTTAGTACCTACCTGCATATGGCGGATGAGCCCGTTTTCCTTCGACGGTATAAGTGTTATGTGCGATATCGTGAGGACCAGCAGGAACTGGACGAGTAGAGGCGGCGTTGACGCGTGTTTCATCCACTGCAACAGAACCAGCAAATTGTCATACGAACTCAATGCACAAACTTCGCACACGCTGCATGCGCCACAGAACCTGGTCTATGGTTCTCCGCTGCCAGCCGCCTTATGAAGATCGTCGCTCAGAGAAGCAGTTTGACTTTTTTTTTTCAAATACTTCTGCTGGTATGGTATAGATAGTCAGTAGAACTGATTAAAATAGACCATCTACTTAGCCGGAGGTGTCCCACACTAAGCCTGTCTAGTCGCGGACTCCACTCGAGACTTGTGTACCCCTCGGTTAGGTACCTTTTGTCAAATCAATTTTACGTTTGTTTTACTGGCTTAAAAACAGCTTCGACTTACAGGCGTTTGGTCCAAAATGAGCGGGTTGTTGTTGATCTCTATGGTGGCGTTTAGGTTCCCTGTGAAGTGACGGATGAGCGCCATGTGCGCCCGCGCCAGGGACCTCGCGGCCGCCGCGTGGTCTTGGTGCAGCGGGCTGTATAGAGCTTGTATCTACAATTCAAATTTCGTTTATTCATAATTAGAATACAATAATGTCAATATTGTCTAAACTACTCTGTTTCCACCTGCATAGCCGAGGGGAAGAAACAGCAATAATGTAATGGAGTTTTTTGATTTTGACAGCCACACCAGACTAGTTAAGGTGAACTAGTAATGGGAACAAAAATTTACAAATCAAATTTACATGCCGCGGGCAAGTTAGTAACACATAGGTACGACACTCTTTAATGCGAACGAAGTCGCGGGGCATAAGCTAGTCTGTAAATAAAATTGTACGCTTTCCCTATTGGACGTAAGGTACCATTCAACCTGAACTGAATTCCTTATAGAAGTATTTTTCTCTTTGGACTAACTTCAGTTTGGACGTAAAGACACTAAACGAATAATTGATGCTTCCGACCCCAAGAAATGTGGACTAACAATAATGTTCCCGCTCGGGTTGGTGTGGACGTCCACTCCGTACGCGTACATGTACACGTAGTGCTGCGGCGAGTCGATGGCGCGCGTCACCAGGTACTCCACCAGGCTCTACCATCACCAACAGACCAACACATCGTTCATCATCATCATATCATCCTGTAGACGTCACTGCTGGACAAATGCCTCCCAGGATTTTAAGTAGATACCATATTAGTGGCACATGACGAAGGTTAATTAATACATAGCTTAGGTGTGGCTTGCTTGGGTATAATTATGACTTCGAATTTAAATCATGTTAATGAATATTGTTATAGGTACATTAGTAGGGTTAACCTCTCCATATTAGCACCTAAGAGAATACGAGCAAATAACTGAATTTTAATTCCCCCAAGGAACTCCACGACGACCGGTCCTGCGCTAACCTCATCCAGCTGGGTCCCGCGACCTTCACCAGATCGTCGGTCCACCTCATGGGAGGCCTGCCCACACTGCGTCTTCCGATACGTGGTCGGTCGCCACTCGAGAACCTTTCTGCCCCAACGGCCGTCAGTTCTACGAGCGATGTGCCCAGCCCACTGCCACTTCCACACAAATATCCTACTCATAATAAAGAGGTAAGAAGAAATTCTTAGACGCAGTGAAGTTCACCAACCCGCACTGGGCTAGCGTGGTGGACTATAGCCCATACTCCCTCGTTGAGAGGGTAGGCCTGAGCCCCAGCAGTGGGGACATGATAATAGGCTGTTGATGAATAAAGAGGTTTGTGTGGATGTCGAAATGTATTAAAATATAGTAAGGGGCGAATTTTCAAGAACCATTAGGCAAACCCTTAAAATACTGGCAATAAGTAAGGAATTACGCAATGATTGAATTAGGTATTATTAATTTTAAATTTAATGTATATAAGTATAATATAATATAGTCGATAGATGTATATTTTATTATATACCTACCTCTGGTCTTGCTAGCGCTGTGTACGCCATTTTTTCTATCTCCTTCTTAGTTGCCTTAGTTTGAGATAGAACATATCTGAAACATGTAAAGTACCTATCAGTAAATGAAAAAAGCGTAAGACCCGTCAGTGGCGTAGGGGATAAGACGCGGTCTATCATATCGAAAGGTCCGGAGTTCGATCCCCAGCTGGGCCATGTACCAATGGGTTTTTTCTCGAAACTTAAGTACATTTACTGACTGCTCTCAAGCGGTGAAGGAAAACATCGTGAGGAAACCTGCATACGCCAAAGAAGAAATTCTTAGGCGCATGTGAAGTCCACCAACCCGCACTGGGCTAGCGTGGTGGACTATAGCCCGAACGCCCTCGTTGAGAGGGTAGGCCTGAGCCCCAGCAGTGGGGACATTAATAGGCTGTTGATGATTGATGATGTAAGACCCGTAAATAATTATATTTTAATTGAATACAATAAACAATGTGAATTGGTCAGAGTAGCCCACTTAATTGCTGCACGTGAATAATTTTCCTTCTATAATGTTCTATACCTAACAATGTACTAACGCATTCGCTAGAGATCTCGCTTGTGCGGAGTGGTCCAAGCGAATCACTAGAGTAGTTTTCTGTTCCAAAGCTTCCACAGTTAGTTTCTGTAAGAAAAGTAGGAATTTTTTTAACTTAACCAGAAGAAATCTTAAATATGAATGACAGAAAATTTAAGACCCACATTATACAACAACTTTGTAAGAAAGCTTATTATAAAATAGTCGATTATTTAAATGACAAAGATGCCTGGTGTTAATGTTACTTCAGCCTCGCACAACCTTTACAAACAATAATGTTAAGTATAAACTTGATTTTAAAACATGTGTTGCGGAAGTTTGTTGCGCCGCTTCTTCTTCCCAGCTCTATATAACACCTTGGAGGCGGTGGTAGATAAAAAATTGACGTTGTATAAATGTACCCAGTGTACTTACATGCAATAAAATAGTTTTGACTTTGTACTACCTACCAGGAAAACCTACTTACCTCTCCATGTATCACCTTCTTCATGATGGGGTCTCGATCTATGGCAGTAAGCAAGTTTCCCAGAGATAGCCCGATGAACACGCCCGCCACTATTGTTGATATAATCTGCAATTAGACCTAAGTAGGTACCTAAATTATACTAATTTCAGATTTTCAAGGAAAAACCTGAAAACCTAGTGCAAGTACACAGAAGAAGACCCCAAGGTGAGCGATGGGGTGGAGGCAGAAAAAGAAATATTTCTATGGGATATAAATATAATCATCGACTAATAAAGCCCATTAGGGACTTTGTTGCTCCTAATTTATTTTAAAAAATCTGTCAAACATTGCTGAGGTGTCCGGGGGCACAGAATACATAATAGTAGCCGGGGAATGGGAGCTGCACGCTGATTGGCCTGGTCAAAGTTGCGTCATAAGACTGATATAAAAATTAATATAGAGTATTTTCACACAGCAACGATTCATTAGTTATTGTTTGTCGTAAATCGTAACACGATTGTGTTTGCCTTTAATGAGACCGTCTATTCTTTGGACTTACTAGCCGTCGATGGACTTATTGAAAACTACGTAATGCTTCGTGTGCTACGCCGTAGCAACCGTTAGCAGGTAAACCGTAAAATTTTATAATGTTTACGCTTTAAGACGTCACCAAAGAGTTTTAATGTTTATTCAGCTGTCCTCCTAAATAATACTCCAATTTGACAAAGTATTTTGCGGCGTATAAGTAGTTCTGACAAATTACAATAGGATTAAAAACTTTAAAAAATTATAACCAAAGGGTTTCCGTCGGCCCACTCACCGTAATGATCAAGAAAAATCTGTAGTGCACGTAAAAAGAGAAGTATTTCCAAGCGATGCATCTCAGCTGGTCTGCACTGCAACAGCACGGAGTCTTGACCCTCGACCATTGTGTCGGCTCTGTGGACAATTGCTCGGTATAACATGTCACAGAGCCGACGGCCGTTGGGGCAGGCGAAATCTAGAGTGGAGATAATGTAATTCGCCCCGCTGCAAGGTGGACCGACGACCTGAAGAAGGTGGACCAACGACCTGAAGTAAGTGGACCGATAACATGAAGGTGGACCGCCGACATGAAGAAGGTGGACCGACGACCTGAAGAATGTGGACCGACGACCTGAAGAAGGTGGCAGGGAGCGGCTGCAGGTGGAGAGTGGAGAACCGGGTGTGGTGGCGATCATTGGGGAAGGCCTTTGTCCAGCAGTGGACGTTAAAAGACTGATGTAATGATGATGAAACATGTGACTCAAAGTCAAAATATGTACTTTATTCCTTATGTTAAGTTAATACTGAGTATACATATACAAGACAATTTGTTATCTACCACCGCTTCCTAGGTGTAGCGCTGACTTGATGGGATGGGATGGCATGGAATGGCATAGAATGATATTGATAATAATAAGTATGACATTACCTGCAATTCTTCTCAATGCATTCTTTAAAGCCAAAGGCTCGGACGGCTGACGAGGAGTAATCGCCATTCTGGTTTCGTTGATGGCCCTAGAAAACGCCAAGTTAGTTTGTCAGTGTCATAATGTTGACTATGTTATATTAACTATTTGCAAAAATGTTTCTCATGGCGCTTTGGATTTTTTTTCTGTAATGCTATGTAAGAATAAATTAAAAATTAAATAATCATATCAGCCTGTAGACGTCCACTGCTAGACAAAGGCCTCCCCCAGGGATCTCCACGACGACCGGTCATGCTCTAACCTCATCCAGCCGGGTCCCGCGACCTTCACCAGATCGTCGGTCCACCTTGCGGGAGGCCTGCCACTCGAGAACCTTTCTGCTCCAACGGCCGTCAGTTCTTCGAGCGATGTGCCCAGCCCGCTGCCACTTCAGCTTCGCAATTCTTTGAACTATGTCGGTGATTTCTGCTTCTCCTGCGATCTCATTTCTGATTCGATCTCGCAGGAAAACTCCGAGCATAGCTCTCTCCATTGCCCTCTGTGTGACCTTGAAACTTCTTATGAGGCCCATAGTGAGCGACCACGTCTCGGTACCATGTCATCACTGGCAACACACACTGGTCGAAGACTTTCGTCTTGCGGTATTTTGGACGAGAAGATGTTGCGTTGCTTCCCGAACGCTGCCCAGCCCAAATCAAGAAATAATATTAACATTTTTTTTGTGTGGGATAGTATTGAAACTGACCTCATGCAGACCTCCTCCGAATCCGGCAGGCTTATGTTCATTGAGGAGATACCAAATGTATTGCTGTTTTGCGAGATGTCTCTCACGAGAGCCGCCACCTTCTCGCTGGGGCTGGCCGGCAGCCGCAGGATGAGCATGGCCCCGAGGTGGGCGCGCACGGTGGCGCCGGCCTCGCGCGCGCGCTGCAACAGTTCCTCCGCTCCCTCACCCTCGGCTATCGTCGCGCCAGTCCGAAACGTCATGCGGAAACGGTATTCACGCCCTATTGCAACAAAAAGAATTATAGAGAACTAGAAGTGTGCCAAAACAATATGGAAAGAAGCATACTAAATATAAAGATAAAGTCAAACAAAATATAATAAAAAGAAGTTAAAATTGATTAAGGTTTCTGAGATAGTCAAACAACAGAAATTGAGATGGACAGGACACATGCACGGGACACATGATTAGACAAAAGATAGAGAAATGGACTAGGGATATAGTAGAATGGTACCCAAGAGATGGAAAAAGAAAGAGAGGAAGACAATACTGTAGATGGGAATATGACATGAACAGGGCTGCAGGAGAAACATGGATGCGAAAAGCAAGAAACAGAACTCACTGGAAAGCTCTCGAAACTCCTTACGCTAGTAGAGTTTATGAAGCATGTGTCTATTTGACAGATAGACCACTATAAGAAGTTAGAGGTTAACTTTTTACGCGACGATGTGGTCGGTTCTAGTACTTACCGTATTTGAAGAACATGTATGCAGGAGTGCCGCCGAAGCCAAGGATCTTGTTGTCGAAAATGAACACTCGGTCCGCGTACTCAAGGTTGATACTCGCGTACGATATCTTTACTATTGTTATGTATTTCCTGTAATTCTGCAATACACGTCATTTTACATCAGTTAATATTCTATGGCTTCCTGATCTGATACTATGGCCACTCTGCTATGGCTTTGATGTGTCGATTTATATGCAACAACGAACCGTCGGCCAAAAGATTGACATAGTCCCTTTGGGAAACAATAGTACAAAGGCAACACAATATCGGCGGGACCCGGCTAGATGAGGTTAGCGCAGGACCGGTGGCTGTGGAGATTCCTGGGGAGGCCTTTGTCCAGCAGTGGACGTCTACAGGCTGATATGATGATGACGATGAACACAATCTGACATATTCAGAAAGGTGGGTCGTTGTATCCCACCCGTTAAATCAAAAATGGCGCTTAAAAATCACTTACCATAATTTTATCCTTGATAACGGCCATGAAGGAAGGGTGATCCGTGAAGTTGGGTATGACGACCACCTGAAATGTTAAAAGGCCAACTAAGATAAGCACCAGAACTCCTGCTATTGTATTTATGTCAGACGGTGGAATTTCGTAGTTTGGATGTAACATGCTAAAAATACGATCACATAACAACCAACTCTTCCACGAATAAACCCACAGGCATAAACATGACAGGTGCTTCTTTTTTCTTCGCAGGCGATTTCTACATGGCCTTCAATTTATTCTCTTCTTTTTTTATTGCTACGGGGGCAACAAGCAGGTGGGCCTGATGTTAAGAGGTCACCGCCGCCTATAGACACCTGCAATGCCCGGGGGGTGCTGGTGCGTTGCCGGCCTTGGTTGAAGGGCTCTTTTGACTCTCTTCTTGAAGGAACCCATGTCGTAGCGCTGTGGAAAAGCGTCAAAGGGAAGGAAGTTCTTTAAGCATTGTTCGTACCTTCTGTTTTGACGGGTACTAGTGTTTTCTGCTAACTAATCAGTTAAACAATAAGCACCTACCCTGGGCTCTAGAGCCGTGGTAGTCTACGTCTAGTAGCCTAGTTGATCGCCTCATGATCAGGAAGTAGTGGGTTCTAACCTGGCCCGTACCACAATGAATTTTTTGGAACCTAAGTACGGTTTATTATAAACCGCGTATTTTGCCAAAGATTAGAATTTCTTAGGCGTACCTATGTGAAGTCCACCAAAAAACGGATTATGGCACCGTTGGTAGACAGGGGTTTTGGCACAACAGATCCCATAGGGTCGAAGTGTCGGCAGGTATTCCTGGCCCCATGAGAAGATAAGATAGGTACCCTGGGTTCTATGATCACCGCGATGGCCCAGCAGAGCTGAGCGCGATAGTAGGGGTCGAGGCTCTTCACGTGCACGTCTCGCACCTCCAGCAGGTCGCACTCCTTCATGAGCCGCTTCATGCGAATGGTGGTGTAGTCCATTATCGTATCCCGCGACTCCTTCCACATGCAGATCTGCAATAAATTACACAATTAATGTTACAATTATCATATGAATGTCTCAACATAATTATAATAAAATTATAACTAGATGATGGTTTAGATATTTCAGAAAGAATGATGTGAGGGGTCATAAAAAGAGCAATAGAAGCCAAAACAATTGTTTTTAGAATTTTTGTCCGTCTGTTACATAGACAAGTATGTAAATAGGAGAAATGTTACCTACTTCCAAAATCCACGCGCGCGCGAAGTCGCGGGCAAAAGCTAGTGTAATTATAAAACTAACTTCGGCAAACAAGATGAAGTGCTCTTCTACGGTGAGATTATTGATCAACATCTTGGAGTTGTGGCAGTAGCCCATCATGTGGGCGTCGTTCATGCACGTCTTGCCGCCTTTCAGATGCTTGCCCAGCACGTTTATCGTACCCTTGTCCGTTTGTGTTAAACCTGATCAAATAATTCATCATATCAGCCTATTCATGTCGATTGCCATACATGGGCCACCACACCCGGTCTTCTGCTCTCCCCAACCGACCGTTTCCGATTGCTTTTTCAGATCTATCTACTCCAGAACTAACTCATCTAGATCCCATGACTTCCGACAGATGTGACCTGCCAAATGCTACTTTAACACACATTCTTTTAGCTATGATGCTGACCAGTTCTTAGTGGAATCTTCTCACAACGTCACATATCTTTCAAAGAAACTCCAAGCATAATCCTCTCCGTGACTCGTTGATGCAGAATGAGCCAATTTATGTGAAATGCAAAAGTCCTCTAGTGATAATAAGGTTCGGGGTAACGTGTTTTCTCATAGAGGCGAAGATAAAGACTCGTGCGGGATGAAGATGGTCGCGCCATGCCATGCCATGATTGGTCGGAACTCAGATGACGTTGTAAGTCTTATGTGTTCCCCTTGCATGAAGCATCTATAGATTATTATTCGATGTAACCTCTTTCATTAGTTTCTAAATAGTTACTACTTCATAAAAGGTATGTCCTTTTATTTGTTTGTTTAATAATTACCGATTAGCAAATTTTCAATAGTGTTCATCATCTTGTCCTGAATGCGCTCTGCATAAATGTTGGTGTACTCCCCGCGATAAATGTCAAATGTCACGTTAGTCAGCATCGGCACACCCATTATACTCTGAAACGTAAGGGTTCACTGCTGAAATGAAACCGAAAAGAGGAAGATATGTTCATAACTGAAGATTAAAATATTATCAATAAAGGACGTGATACCTTGGAAACGTTTCGAAAGCTGATAGCTTTTGCAACAAACTCGTCGACTTCTTGCAGATTCTCTCTCTCCCTCCCATTCGGCGTGTATATGGGACGTAACTTATTGACATCCTGTTATAATAGACATAACGAACCATTACTTTCTTGTTCGGATAATATAATGATAATTAGGACAACCATTAGGAAAATATGTCTAGTTTTCATCAATAGGATTCTGATGTTGGCGCACCTCCACTTGCTTAAAGATGATGGACTTCCATGAAACTTGACCCCCAATCGCTCTCTCCTGACCTATGGTCCTCTGGAGCAGCATCAGCAGTTGAAAGTACAAAAGTATCATCAGCAACCACGACACTATCGTGTATAGAAGTGATTCAGAACCCGTGGAACTGCCTCCTGAAACATATTCCGTATTTGTATTTTGAGCCATGGATGTTAGTGCAAATGAATTTTCAGAAGGCAGAGAGACATGATCAGCAGAGGTCCAGGTCATCAGACAAATCCAAAAGACGCCTAATGCAAAGCAAATACTTCTGGCGATGTTATAGGTAGAAATGATACAAGAAGCTGCGCACCAATAGCGCACAACGTCATCTTATTTCGACCTATGACGTAACATTAATAGGCCAATCAGCGTGCGTTCCCTCCGCCCGCACCTCAGGATTTTGACAGGATTGTTTCTAGAATCGGGCTTGATAATAAATAATTAATAAAATTCGATTTAAAGATTAAAGTTATTGTGCATGGTAAGACAGGCAGTGTAATAAATAAAGGCACACGAGGCTTTTCATCCTAGCCAGAAATCCTGGCCTTTGGACTGTTTCATGCCGCAATCTAAAGCAAGTGTTATTCGGCAACAGTCACTGCTAACCATCATGTTTTTCTGCTCTATTACCGCTTAAAGAAGCACTAATTCCTCACGGCTTGTCTGCAGCAGCGAGAACTCGTTGAATCCATGCACGAGCCCCAGCGGCGGCACCAGCATGTGCAGCAGGAAGGTGAGCATAGTGTGCTGCTCGTCATAGTTGTGGTGCACCATCAGCTCTGCCAGGAAGGTTTGCATTAAAGTGAACAGTGTACTCCAGACGCAAGCGACCCACGCTGCAAACAGAAGGGCAAACATTGTACGACAAAAGCAAAACTTGTTGATCATAGGTTTGATGGTTCTTGATGGATTTTTGTTCCTAAGTTTTTCTCCAAGGTTGACATGTTAAGACTTTGAGAATAATGCGTTTACCTACATACATAAAAATACTGACGTTTACTGTGAAACATGGCCATGATGAGTGCCAGCATCATCATGACCTTGGTGTACGCCAGGAGGGTGAGGAGCGCGTACAGCAGGTGGATCCACCGGAAGATAAGGATCAGCGTGATGGAACCCAGCAGGCAGAGGGGCAGCGCTGTCATGAGCGCGAAAGTCAGCCAGCCCAAGTACATGGCGCCGTAGCCAACGTTGCGCATACGCAGCGCGCGCTGAGAAAATACACAAATGTTTATTGTTAGGATTCCGTAGTCAGACAAGGAACACTTATAAGATCGTCTGTACAATACACCGCCAGTCATTGTTTAATTTTATAGGTATTTAGAGCGATTATACAAGTCTGGCTGGACTATTATGACTCCCAACTTGTACGATCACGGGTCTCACCTTCAAATGGTTATGTGTCTCCGAGACCACCAAGGCCTCGGTTTCGATGACGGGCGGCAACAGGGCCAGGGTGTAGCACAGCAGGATCATGGAGGTCACCCGGCGCACCCGGTCCGACTCCATCAGCGGGGACACCGGCATGGCCACCAGGCCCAGCTGGGGACCAATTTGTTCTTCTAATGTATCCCGACTTAAACTGTGGTCTATATAAATTATGTCGTATTAATTGTATCCAGTGTCCTAAAAGATTTTTTCATTAACTTTGATCTATCTATACTATAACGGATATCTTCTCACCTCGTATTCCGGATAGTCCTCGCTGGAGGATTCGCAGATAGCCTGGCTGACGGCCATCTGTACAGCGAGGAAGCCCGCACGCAGGTGCATGTTGCGCGACTTGTCGGCCTCCGTCGCGTACCGAGCCACTTCCGTGCTGCGGATGCTCACCTTCCACATGTTGCCATCCTGGTATCATTATCATATCTACTGTTGGTCCCATTACGCACCACTATCCCGTTCCCTTGTCTTCCTTTATCTGTGCTACTACACCGATCTCTTGCTTTAATTACCTATTCCGCGCCACTACCCCGTCTCCCCTTGTCTCTAATATTCTGCGCCACTACACCGTCATCTCTTGTCTTCCCTAATTCGTCTTCACTTGCCTTAATTTCCGATTTCTCTTAACTACACCGTCCCCTTGTCTTCCCGATTCGGCGCCACTGCAGTGGAAGGATTACCATTACGTAGGAGAGCGTCAGTGGCGTCGGGGATAAGACGCGGTCTATCATATTGAAAGGTCCGAAGTTCGATCCCCGGCTGGGCCATGTACCAATGGATTTTTTCTCGAAACTTAAGTACATTTACCGACTGCTCTCAAACGGTGAAGGAAAACATCGTGAGGAAACCTGCATACGCCGCAGATGAAATTCTTAGGCGCATGTGAAGTCTACCAACCCGCACCTAACGTGGTGGACTATAGCCCGAACGCCCTCCTTGAGAGGGTAGGCCTGAGCCCCAGCAGTGGGGCCATGTTAATAGGCTGTTGATGATGATGATGATTACCATAGAGGATCATTATACATACTAATCTCCAATTACACTTAACACTTTATTGTTATATCGATTCTTTAACGTACCTTTTCAGTAAATATGACCCATATTACTTTGGGATTCTGGCTCATTGGTTGAGATTTGGAACGGTTGTACAGCATAATGTTGAGGTCGTCGAAAGTAAGCGCGCTCATGAAACCTGAAACATTTGAACCAGATTTGAACTTTTTGTTCAATTACTGAAGAAGAGATGGCGAGTAGAATAGATTGAAACAAAGATACCGAAGACAAGCTAACGTCTTATATACCGATGACTGAATCAAAAAGTTTTCAAGTAAAATAAAACATGCATTGCATACGCTGATGGAGAAGAATTAATTCGAAAGGCTCGTACAAATATTCATACTATCGTATGCGTATCATCAGTCATCACTTAATGATTTCGTTTTCCTTTTTGTTCTATTTTTGTTTCTTTGTTTCAGCTATGATAGATCGATTTCACAATTTCAGAAACAAGGGATAAGGTTGGTAGTGTCTATTTTACACATAATAGCCTGCCTGCATTCACTGCCGCAAGGCATGCCACTGAACCCGAACTTCAGTTCTCCGCTAACCGACGTCCCACACTACGCTTGTATAGTCGTGGTCTCTACTAGAAAACTCGTCTGCTCCAGGTTACCTGTTCAGATGTGTCCAGCTAACTGCCGCTTCAACGTATTAACTTTGTTAGCCATGTATATTTTATGCTTTAGTTCGCCGGCGGATCACATCGTTTCGGATCCTGTCTTTCAGAGAAGCTCCGAGCATACAATATGGGGGTTTAAAAAACGAAAATTACTTTTACGCAACAGCCCAGACGCTCTCTGCATGATTGTGTCAAAAGGCTCTTCATCGGGCGCGTATCCCAAGACTGTGTCTGCGTGCAACGACTCGAAGATGTCTGCCGACGTGAGGGGAGGCTCCGGCTCGTCTTGCAGCGGGTTCAGGAACACGGGCTTGGCTATGTACACGGCGATCAGAAACAGCACCGCTGCGATTACGGTCTGCGTTAATAGCATACGCCATCTTCGTCTACAAGCAAAAGTCAGTTATCCGGTTGACATTCGTTTGCACGTCATGAAACAAGGTAAGGGATTGAACTTACTGTCTTTGTACATATGATTTCCACATAAGAATATGAACATGTCGCTGAAATTCATTCCGTATTGGCTTCTGGCCTTCTTCCGCGGTCATGGTCCAGTGAAACTTGGTGTTCGCCCGTAGAAACCATCAACAATCATAAATTATACCTATGATATTTTCTCAAGATATTTTCAAGTTATATTTTTTGTCAAAGTATTGTGTCAAACAAAAGATGACATTATTTTTAAGACTAAGTATTATCAGGGAGTTTTTATTCCCCTTACCAAGGAAGTCTTATATCATTATTAGCAAACAAAGTCAAATTCTTATTAAATCACTGCCAATGACCAGTATATCAAAAACAAATATTTGGCTACAACATCCCACAGTAGGTAATCCCCCATAACCAAACCACAAGCAAATACGAGACTTTAGTTAAACTAATGTAAGTTAAACCTGCCAGTGTACCGAATATCAGCCTTAAATCTACGTAACTAGAGCTGTTGCGAACTACTGGTAGCATTTACTTAAACATACATACACTAAATACTCGTGAAAAATCTCACTAACGCTCTAAACGGAATAATTGTTTGTCGCCTCATATAAATTGGCTTTGCAAATGGCGAAGTTTCAGTAGATATTCAGACTTCGCTGATCTGATTCAAGATGACGCGCAGTGTGATTTGTGCTCTATTCGTAGCCCTCGTGATTATTAATTTAGCTACAGTAGATGCAGGTAATGATTCAAGTTAGAATCATCATCATGGTGGCCCTTGGTTGATTCATTCATGGGTCCACCCCCTCCATTCGTCTCCTGTCTGGCGGCTTGAGCCCGCCTCATCCACTCATTCCTCTCATCCCTCAGCCTTCTTGTCGTCATTATTATTCGAGCAGTGTCTCATGCGCTATTCATCTGGTACGGAAACCATGGCCCTCACGAAAAAGTCTGCCACATTAGAATCAGTCTAAATTGCGAATCATAGGTATCATTTAGATCAGTTGTTTGTTGCACTGGACTAAAAATCTTCATTGTAGTTTCAATTAATTGGTTGAATAGAATTTTCTTTGCTACAAAGTCGATAAAATATGGTAGTTATATTTTCACTTTTGTAACTCTCTAATCTACCATCAACAGTTGCTGCCGCGTTCTTGTCTAAGTTCTTCAAAATCATAGATTATTCCACGTATTCATCTTGATTTAGTCATCAATCATCCTCACCAGGCTGATTTGGTAAAGATGATAGAAGTTTCTGAATATAATTTTTTACTTCTTAAATCTAATCTTCTCAATTCTTTTCAGCGTCTCGTGTAGCACGGTCACCACAATTCGGCGGCGGCTCCTATAGCCAAGCCAACGCACAGGCCGGGGCTTTCGGAGGTCAGAGGCAACCAGCACCATACCCGCCTCACTTACAGCGACCTGCGTATGGGGGAGGCCCAAGTTACGGAGCGCGAGGCCCAGCACTGGGGGGTCGGGGCCAAGGACTTGGAGCTAACAAAAACAGTGGTGTATCTATAAGCATTGCGAAGAGCGTAAGCATCGGGGGCGGCGGTCGTGGCGGCAGCGGATCAACGGCGCAAGCCAGCTCCGGGGCGCGTGGGAAGTGATTCTAGGACACGGTAGCGACTCCACCAAAATTTTCTTTATTGAGAGCAACTGAAGTACTTTTGACCATCCCGATTTAGTTTAAGAAAATGTGTTCGTATAGTTTTTGTAAACTTTTTTCAAATGAATATTGGGTTGGGTTACAAGACAAACGTTACATGATTTCCAAGTGATACCGATATTGTAGGATATCTTTTGAATTTCGTAACAATGGTAAATCTTGTCTCTGACTGAGTTAATTGTTGTGCCTATAAGTAACGTTTGTCGTGTAAGAAAACTAAGTTTTATTTATAAAATGTATCACTTAATGTTCATAAAAAATGTATTTCAATTTAAATATTTTTTGATGTGAAATAAATATTACTTTTTTATTATTATGCGCTTTTACCTAACAAAGTGTTTTATCATAAAAACTTTATAACACGTAGGTACTTAATACTTAAGAATTACAGTAGGCACCTAGCACATTGTGACGCTTTTACTTTTTGGAATACCAAGATCTTATGTATTAATGATCCTTTCTAGAAAAGAATTAATAGGCTTTGAATATTGCCAATCTCATAATTGACCTTCCTCGTGGCCTCAGCGCTAGATCCACCTCATACTATATGGTGCAGTCGACCGCACGTCAGTGGAAACACTTTGACCTTGATCTGGCCTCGCCTATTTGGGAGTTTCAATACTATGAGAGACCAGTTTATACTGATTTTGTTTCCCCTGACTTGTGGTCGACCGTACGAACAGATAACATTCCTTGAGAAGTATAGTATTGGTATTGTTACCAATGAAAACAAAGAACATAAACTAGAAGAAAGGAATACCTACCTAAAACAATATTTAAAAGCATTTAAGTACCGACACGTGTGTATCTATTTGCTGCGTGAAATGAAATATTCTACAAGTGATAGAGCTGATGTAGCCAATTCTGTTGCTCCTCGCATACCTAGGTACAGATCTTTTACTTATCTAGAAACACAACAATGTTTGGACAAATCTAAGCCGAAGCTTGTAAATGGGTACTCAACAACTATTAAAATACATAAACACCTACCTTTAAATAAATACTTAAAAACATACAAACACTACCGCACTTTTTTAGAGATTATCATAAGACTGATTACAAAATTCATAATTAATAATAATAATTTGAACACGGTATACAATTTCTATTTAGAAGAAAACACATTTTATTGGGTTCAAGGATAATGACAAGTTTGGAACATGAAACCCACGTATCTATCTTGCATCAATATCATGTCTATTTAAAGAAAAGCACGTTTAAAATAAGTTTTCGGACATTATGTTAACGACTGGCATTTCAAAATAGGCAAGTCGTAATAAATCTAGGTCGCACTGCGGCATTCAACGAGTTGACTAGAGAATGATTGGAGAAACCTGAAGGAGATCAGAATTGTATTAATTGTACACAATCATGAACAGGAAACAAGTGAAAAAGGAGGACTAAAAAGTATTTTTCATTACTCATACTCTGAAAGAAGGTCTGAAGTTGCCTGTGGAGCGGGTTGAAAGTAATACATCTCAGCCCTAGGGAGAATCGCTTTCAACTGACAGCTGTCAAATTATATAAAAAAATACTAGTACTATTTTGACATTTCTATTGGACCATGTTCCAACTGTCTATACAGCCACTCAATTACAGCGCGATGTTAAATTGAAATAACATAAAGTTATGTATTAATTAAAGAATATATTTTTTTAAATGACTTTATTATAATTATTACTGTCAACTATTTCTTTAAAATAACATAGATTTGGGCAAAATATTTATCATTTTTTCAATGATGGAAGTGAAAAATAATGGCAGTATAGCTGGCCGGACACAGAAAAAAAAACTAAATAGACGGTAACGCGGCAATCCGATCTTCTTTTGTTTTTTCGAGTTGTAGAGTTTTGTTTATACTTCCGTATAGCAGAAATTTGTATTAACACCCATTTTATGTTTTTGTTTTTACTTTCAGTGTATTCTTAATGAAAAGCACAGTGTTTCCCTCGGGTTCAAAACTTATTTAGAGGTCCCTCGAACTATTGGCGCCCTCGCTACGCGTCGTTTTCACACCTAGGTTAACAATGTACTATTAGTCAATAACTATTGATAGTATAACTCGTGGTGGACTGTGAGCAAGCGCGCTCCATGAGGGATCACAGCGATGGTAAACTCACAAGTTTTCTAATGAAACGCAATAGAATAGAAGCGACCTCAGACTCCTGGTCGGCATCATAACAGGTCACTGTAACCTGAACAAACACATGCACAATTTGGGCATCACAGACAGCCCCCTGTGTAGGGGCTGTCTGCAGGAGAGCGAGACGGTGGAGCACGCAATGCTTCACTGTCCCGCAACACAGGAATTCAGATCCGAAAACGGGCCTGGCAATAGATCCCGACCTCTCGGCAACGGGCAACCTGCAACAGTGCTGCCGTCAGCCATAAGCCCTACTCCATTACTTCAAGGAGTTGGGATGGCTGGACTGACGGCCCGGGGGGATTTGCACAAAACTCCCGTCTTCGTGGAGTCGGTGCAGGTACTCCATCTAAGATTAAGAATAAGTATAACTCGTGGTTTAACTACACTTACTTAAATTGTGTCAACGACCCATGCCGATTCAAAGTGGAGAGTGGAGATCTGTGAAATACCAATATGATTTCGATGTTTAAATCTCCCTTTAAATCAATTAGGTATGTGCAGCTTTAATATATGAAATCGTATTGTTTCGTTGTTTTTGCGAACATCTCTCTGGATTCCAGGCCCATTCAAGGTGTCCATAAGTTTCCCAAATCAAATAATTGACCTTGCTGTCCCCTTTTATAATAAGAAGGGTAACAGCGTCTCACCTATTCTCTCTTTGATACCTATACCTAGTCACTTATGACTAGGTATTATATATATATATAGACAGAACTTATTCTGTCACATGTTTATTGTGAAGCAATTGAGATATATTGTTTCAAAGTAACCATTTTATTTAAACCAATCCGAACATACTTCTTATGCTAATTATGTTTATTTAAAATGATCCCGTGTATAGTCCACCACGCTCGCCCAGTGCGGGTTGGAGGACTTCACATCCACCTAAGAATTTCTACTTCGGCGTAGGCAGGTTTCCTCACGATGTTTTCCTTCACCGTTTGATGCATTACCACAGAGGATTATTAAGTTACTTGGCATTAATTAATTATAAATCATGGTAGTCTGTAAGAGAGACATAGACTTCATATTTGTTATCGTAGGTCAGATAAACTATTCCGCTGATAGACATCTTGACGTGATATTTAGACCATGATCAGGTACCTAAGTAATTATTCTTTGCAAGTAGGTAAGTAGCGGTTAGGTATGTCCAAAATCCGGAATACGGGCCATTACTTATATGATATCATCCAATTTTCACTTAACCCGAAATTACCATTTTGCAAATTTATAAGCAATACAAACAAGATCGTGTGAATTTGCTAAAATAGTGGCATATTTAACGTGTACATTACCAATTTGTCACTGAATAGTAGACGATGCTATTCTTGGAAAATTTATTTTATCACTTCATATTTTACCTATAAATGTTAGGACTTAATGTGTCTAGTGTCAGAACAATTCTGGTTTTCCTTCGAGATGGCAAAATCAGTTGTTCTCGTGCTGAGTCTGGCAGTATTGGCAGTTCAATGCGCTGTTTTGAAGAATAAAGGTAGGTACTTGACCTAATTATTAAAATACGCTTAAGAAACTCATAGAGGCCTAACTTATATTTAGGTAGGCATACCAATAAGCGCTTAATTGACAAGTAAAGCTTAAACTTTACCAAAGGTCTTAAAAACAGGAATTGTTAGAAGATCCAGCTGTGTGATTCTGTAAAGTACGAATTAATACTCGACCATCACATCGCAAGTCACTCACTTCACTTCGCATCCGATCATGAAAGACCTCGACGTCGCATTGTGTAAACAAATACAAGCTACACAATAAACACCTCACTTGCGAAGTAAAGTGAGTATTGAACTGTGAATCATTGAGTTAGAGACCGATCTCACTGCGGATTCAGGATCGAGTTGCACAAATACGCTTACAGAATAGCAGGGCAGATTAGAAAATTGTCTTTTATTTACTAAATTATTTCAAAAGATTCATCACATAATATCGTCAGCAATACCGAAATAAAACTTTTTATTACTTTTCGTTCTAGATGCCTCACTGAAGAGGATAGCACGTTCACCATGCGAGGAGTGTGATCATAGGCACGGACCACCGCCGCCCTGGTTCCGCTCTCATCAATGGAGCGGTTACAGCAGGAATTCCGACGGCAGTCCACAGGGTGTCTTCAGTGGCGCAGCTGCCGCTGCTAATGGAGGTGCTCAAGATTCCAGCCAAGCGTTTTCAGTAGCTGCGTCTAGTGCTGGAAGTGGTGGTGGAAGTGGTGCTGGAGGCTATGGTGGTAATGCTGGTGGCGGAGGTTACAATTCTCAAGCTGCGGGTGGTAGCCAATCAGCCGGTTTTGGAGGTCAACAACAAGAAAGCCTTAAAGAATCTCACCATTCCTCCTACAATGGTGGTGGAAAGAGTGGGGGCTACGGACCCGGCCAAGCAAATGTTGGTGGTCAACAACAAGAAAGCCTTAAAGAATCACACCATTCCTCCTACAATGGTGGTGGAAAGAATGGAGGCTACGGACCCGGCCAAGGAGATTTTGCTGGTCAACAACAAGTCCCGCTCGGAGGATATAATTCAGCTTCCAAAGCTGAAGCGCAAAGTTCAAGTAGTAATGCAGGACAAGGAAACGGAGGAGGCGGTTCTGGTACTGGGTACGGAAGTGAACAGTTTGGGAAATTGAACTCTGGATCTGGAGGCCAAACTCAAAGCGGCGGTGTGGGGCACGGATATGGGGCAGGCTTCTCGGGAATAGGGGACCAAGGGCAACAGACTGGAGGCTTCTCGGGCAGATCAGAACAGGGGCAACAGACTGAGAATCTAAATTCTGGATACGGCTCCCAGACTCAAGGAAACGCTGGCCAAGGATATGGAGGTGGCTATTCTGGAAGAGTGCACCAAGGAAAACAGTTTAGAAACTTAAATTCTGGATCTGATGTACAGAGCAGTGCAGCAAATTCACATGCCGTTGAAGGTTTTGATAACCAACAACAACTGGCGCTTGGGTCTCAGCATTCCGGGCAGGGAGGACTCGGTAGCTCCACCTATCATTCTGGTTCTTTTGGTCATGGAGACGAGCAGCAAGTTCAATCTTCTGGTTTTCAAGGAGGTTCAGGAGGCGCTAGTTCTGGTCAAGCTTCGGCTTCAGGACAAGGGTATGAGACAGCTCAGTCCACGTTAGGTGGAGCTCTGAACCTAGCCTCCCAAGGACTACAGACGCCTCAGCAGGCCGGATGCGACACTTGTGGCAAGAGTGGCTATGCTCTCAGTAACGCTAAGAGCCATAGCGGCTCAGCTGTTGCCGTGTCTGTTGGTGGATAAAGGTTCAACTTAAGTTATCTGTGATACGTGATGTTCATTCGAAAATGATTTATGTGATTTGTTAAATGCTAATGTTATTGTAAATATATTTTTTAAATTAAATATTATTCAAAAAAATGAATTCAACTTTTTATTTAAATCCTAATATAGGTTCTAGCTCTTTAGGGCTTTAATAGAGATACTTCTGATGACCACAACTTCTTTCACTTCGAATTTAGCGATGTTCGAATAATTGCGATGACTGAAAAGCCTAGCGTCTTGTTGAGGCATCGACCATTTCATCTGACCGTATAAAAATATTTTTGTTATTAGGGTTTTAGTAATTATGAAATTAGATGCGTAACATGTAAGCGCTAAATGAATTCTCTTGAACTGAAATAAACTTTGCTCCCTAATTAGCAACATTTTGAAAAGCGCTTGCATAATTGCATTCGTGGATTCAATGAAATAATCCTGAGCAAATCAAATACCTACTACGAGAAGAGACTACTCGTACAAGTCTGCAACACTTTTAGTGATCCGGAAATTCCGAAATGCACAGTATTCATTATCTGTACCTAGCTACCAGTTATAAGTATACTTAAAAAAATACATTAGAGAAGAATAAATTAGGTTGATAATTAACTATGTATATAAATACTATTAGGTATTTAACTTGTTATCATTTTCACGTTATTATATCACTAATGAAGGAAGGTTTATGATTTGAGCAGTTAACCAAATCTGTTTGATAAATTACTATATAAACGACTATTTTTCCGTAACTAATTTAGGATCCAGCAATGGACTATATAGGTAGTGCTGATACTAAGATTTACTACTGATTTACTGAGTAAACGGCGTCGGGGTGAAGGGACAAGGTAGCTATAATTGGTTCGCGGCATAAAACCGTGCAGAGTACGTCGAAATAACCCACAAGGATCCTCTGAGACCGGTCAGATAACACAAGAGAGGTCAGAAAGTGTTAGAAGTTGTTCAATCAATACCACAAGGCAGTGTGCTGGGATGTGCACTATTTCTCATCTACATAAATGATTTCCCTCTTCAAATAGATGAAACTAGCGTCCTATTGCTGAATGATATCTCCATTGTCTTTCCTTATCAGAATGGCGAAACGATAAAAACTAAACGCATAATCTTTAATCTAAAATAATATCCTGGTAAGAACAATCACAATCTACACATTTTATAACTTATCTAACATCGAAAGTTTATTTTCCATTTTATTTTAAAAACAACTTTGGCAAAAATAATCTTCGACGACGCAGTCATTGAGACTACTGGCAACTTTGGAAAATAGATACTTTGACGAATAGCAACTTTGCCAAATAAAGACTTTGACCATAGCAACTTTGACGGTCAAAGTTTGACCTAGATCCTACTTTGACAAAAAGCGTTTTTTACAAAATATAGCTCCTAATTTCCCCAGATAAGTCTGGGGAAAAAAGATAAGAGTTTCTTAACACAGCTTTCAAAATCGCTATCAGAGTGATCGAGAGTTACAGTGGAAACTCAGAACAACGGTTCTGAAATGCACGCACACAAGCGCAGTGTTCACCTACACTAGTACACAGAGATAAGTGCGTCGCAAGCTATGGGCCAAGTACTTATCCCCGGGATTATCTCTGTGTGCGAGTGTAGGTGAACACTGTGTTTCAGAGCGCTTGGTCTGAGTTTCCGCAATCTCGTTCACTCTGTCGCTAATAAGCTCGATAGGTAGAAAGGTAATACATTAAAAATCATAAGTAACATGACTTAAAACAAACATAGTAACATGCCATGTCGTGGAACTGAATCTTGGGCCTTTCGCTTTCACGTCTGTCCCGCCCAACAATAACATTACATCACCAGAAACCACAACCAAGTGGAAATAAACACGGGGTTTGGGATTCACCGTCTAAATGGATAATGCTAACATTGATTTTCGCACCTCCCGGTTTTCAGGCGTTATCATTTACCGGCCTGGATTTCGTTCAGGCGTGACAATGTTCGGTCTGTAAAACCTGTAAAGCTTATGATAATTAGTGGCAGTATAAAAAGATTATAGTCTTCAAAAAATCTCAATCATTTTCAATTATGGACCACTACATCTTATTTTCATTTATCTTCACCTGCCACAGTTTGTCTTCCAGTAGGCTATTGGGAAGCATTTTGTCCCATTGTCTACCACTCGCGAAAATTGTAACCTTTTTTCTAATGTACCACCGTGGTATAAAGACCGGAACAATGGGTATTACAATTAATGTTGCAGACTTGAAAGACTCATTCCTTTGTAAGTCTGTACGTCTTGTTAGAAAGCCTCGCGCTCAACGAGACTCGAGTCTTGGAGCCTATGAGCGCACCGAGTCCGGCAAAATAGATCGAGTATTCAAAGTTAGGACTCAAGACCTTGAGTTTTTTGCAACACTAACGGGAATACATACACTTATAAATTATGATTTACTATCATTAATTCATTATGTAGGAGAAAAGAGACATTTTTGAGAACAGTTTGTTAAATAGTTCAAAAGTCGATTTTGTCTTGAGAGGTACCTGTAGCTTTAGCAGCCCCAACCTTGATCACACCTGATGTACATAGTTGTTTATCACCTGCCCGCGATGCAGGAACCAATCACAAAATTCTCCGTATTTTCTAAGAATCTGTTTGATCGTAATGTTATAAAAGTATAACATGTGACATTCAGATTTGCAAATGGGATCACCAAAATGTGGCGAGTGGTTGTTTTCGTTGTTTTAGCTGTAGTTTTTGCTGATTGTTCTCTAGGTGATACCAAACGTGAGTTTACATTACTACATTGCTTTATTACGAGAAACATTCTAAAAGCGCTCTGTTTAAACATCTTCAATAAACAATTCTTTAGTTTTCTTTCCTATGTCAGATTATTAGAAGTCATTCTTGATTAGTTTAAGTTGTTGTGGTTGGATTTTATTGTGTTGTTTAAATTTTATTTATTTTTGAAACCTATTAAAAACCTCCCTTCTAACCCTAATTACATTCTTTAGTAAATTACATTAATTTTTGTGGGTTCTTCGCTACAAAAATCTTATTAACAATCAGTCACCCAGTTACTTTTCTCCCTTTCCAGATGGTATACTACTACAGCGGTTAAAACGGTCACCATATGACTGTCCACCCAACTATCCACCACCGCCACAACCTTATTGGCCACCGCCACCCCACTGGCATCACCATCGCCATTGGCCGCCACCACAACAATACTATGACCAACCGAATCAGGCGTACAGTGCAGCGCAAGCGCAGGCCTCAGCCACGTCAGCAGCAAGGTCTGGAGCTCTGACTCAAGGTGGTCCGGATTTTGGTAGACGATCTGGACCTGGTGGACCTGGAGGGTCAGGTGGACCAGCTGAGCCTTGTGATAAGTGCAACAATGGTCCCAATTCGGCTGTAAGCAATGCACAGAGTGATACAGGGAATGCTGTTGCTGTGGCCATCTCTAAGGGCAAGAATTAGAGATATACATACATACCCCTCATAAAGGATACAGGTGTAGATTTTATCACCTTCAATAATGAAACATTGCAAAGAATTTTAAGTAAAGACCAGAATTTGTAACTTGGTGTTTAAAGCTAAGCTAATTTAACTAAACGATTAATAAACAACGTCAATTGTTTGAATTGGTAAGAATAGCCCAGTTAATTATTGCAAGTGGCGAAATCTACCACCTGTATTAGTTAATTGTGATTATAGATTGTATTGTTATTTATTTATTATTGTAAATTACTCCGAGTCGTTTCACCTACCTTTGTTGAACAATTGCAAACCGAAAACGTATCCTATACGACGGTTTTGCATTATCATTTAATTTTTTATATAAGTTTACAATATGTTTTTGATTAAATGTACCTGAGCTTGACATTGTTATTTTCTTGCATATAATAATATTTTAGTTAGTTTGTCAGAGATTAGTTAGATTAATTTGTGTCCTTGTGACCTATTCTATGTACAAAACGACCTACCGTGAACCATTCATATTTGAATTATACCACAACTTCTAACCTATATTATTAAATATTATGCTTAGTCATTATTCTTAGAAATTTATTTGACCGTTAAACTTTTTCCTTTAATCTTTCGCATACACGTTGAAATTTCTTGAGTTCATTGTAAATAATGTAATCTACGGTTATTGGCACCTTAGTGACCTTACACATCAGTTACGTTATCATCACGTCACTTGCCGTTAAATCTTTGAAAGGACTGGTAAGTATTTCAATCAGTTCCGGTTCATGTCGGTATTCAGAGGTCATTGACTCGTGATTATCGCATTCAAATAACGCTTGTTCATCGTCAACTACGATCTTATTGGCTATAGGTATCAATTCTTGTTCATCTTTATCCATTTCTTCATCAGAGCCAAACACTTTGTCTATTCTATAAAACATACGCTCTCGATTTTATTTTGTATTGTACGCGGTCTTCGAGAGCACTCCTCAATATGTACCGAAAACCTTATTTGTAGAATACCATAGACATCGTAAAATAAACTTTAAGATGCCATTATGAAAGAACTTCATTATGCCATATTTTTACCTATCTGACGAACATTTGTTAAATTCTGCATGCCGGAGTAGAATCTACTTAGTTCTTTAGCTATGATCGGCAAAATTTACACGACTACCGATGACAAGACTTTTTATCAATAATACTACCTACTCTTACTATTTTTAAAATTCTTTGACACCTGGTTTTGCAAGAAGTTTACTGATAAGTCCACGTGTTTGAACTCCCAAGTCCAACCCAAGATAGGAACAAAGAAAAGCAAACCCCTGGGATGCTTCGTCATGGTAATCTTCTCATCATCAGGTGTCTCCGTTTGGCGGTCAACAGGTCAGCTAATAATCTTAACTGGATTACCAATACCTAATCTACTTACGCAGCGCCACATTTCTCCAATACCGTAACAGAATGCTTCAACAAATAGCACATGTACCTTGATTGAGACTTAAATTAGTTTTACGACCAATCAGGTTTGTTTATTGCCCGGCAATTTCGCCCGGCAGCCTTACCGCGCCTTACTCCGAACTGTGCCAAATAATGTTGAGTTCAAGTTCACACGATTCAAGGTTGCGATGCTTATTACTGGTGCTTACATTTACACAGCTTGCGATCCACCGAAAGATATGAGTGATATTGCTAGCTCCAATAAATATGTTGCAGCTACTCTAAAATGTGTGGTAAAGCCATTCGACCTCTACAACGCAATGGTTTTTGCAATAACTAGTCTTTTAGCCCGGTATCCACCAAAGAGGAGTGTGTGATCGACCAATAGGATTCGCTATTTTTGTAATTTCGATCTCTTCGTTCAGCTTCGGTGACACAAGAGTAGATATAAGATTAATAGATATGTGTTGAGTGTTGGTGAGTAAAGTCTGGCACCCAATCACCAGATCTTCATTTCAGGTGTGGACTGCTTTGTGTTTTATGATGGTTCCGAATCATTCCCAACTCTCTTCATAGGTGCAAAACTTTTCAGCTAAGTTTAGTAGAGATAACGTTACTCCTACCATTATTTCTAATTTACATTTCTTTGTTATTCTTTACCCTATCCTGAGGTTGTCTGGAAAAATGGCGGCCCTAAGACAAGTTATTGTATCTGTATATTTTATTGTGCCATAAAGACCAATGAATAGTATTGAACGTTTTTATATAATGTGATCGTTTTGTATAGAGCTTGTTCTCAGGTTAATCTGGATTGAAGGCAATTTTGTAGTCAGACAACTTTTTATCAGACATTTTGACGACTTCTCAAGATTCATAAAACCATAAAAGTCGCATACATCTCATCCTCCCAATTAAATTGAAGGAGACGGCCTTTCTTTAATATCATTCAATTAAGTTTTATGCGAGTAATAGTTGCGATGATTCATATCAGAATAAATAACGATAAATTGACGGTTTCTGTCCAGCCCGACATGCTTTTTGATTCATAGAAAGAAAATTGATCCCAGCTGTAAGTGCAAAAATCACAATGCTATGCTGGTATAAAAAAATAAACTGATGGTAGAGTGTAAGTGCATCCGAGGCACCCGCCAAAAATGGATAATTACCCGCTTCAAACTGTTAGGTTTTGAGAACCGTGAATGATTGCTTGTACACGTTGTATTTATTATTCCTCAACAAATATTATTTGTTAATGTTATCTGATGGTAAAGTGAAGCTACCTTCTAGCGTAGCATCAGCTTAGCTTTTAGATGGCATAAACTCTTTATAAAACAACGCCCACGCAGAGCCTCGGCAATTCTCTTATTGGTAAAATCTGATATTATAACTTAGGCAATTATGGTAATAGCTACAAATCCAAGGAAATAGGAAAAACACGCGCATAAATTTTGCACATCCGCTACTTCCGGTTACCTAACAACGCGTTGACAGCGACGCCATTGTATCTGGATCCGAGAATAACAAAAGAACACGCATGAGTTCGTTGACCTTGTGGGTGCAAAGGTGAGGAGGTGAAAGGACCATGTCCGTATCGTACTTGGACCCTAGTATCAAGAAATGCCCGTCGGTGAAGAAGTGGAGAAGACGCGACCGGCAACGTCAAGATTCGAGTTCGTTCTCCGGTTGTGCCATGTACCACAATAAGTTTTTCTCGAAATTTAAGGACCTACATGCCTGCTTATGAAGGTATTGTGAAGTCCACAAACCCACAAAATTGCTCTAACCCTGTGCTAGGTCGTCGCTGGCCGTAAGTGGATTCGATTAAGAAAGTATGCCGGTTTCCTCAGGAATCAAGACCTTTTCCTTCACCAAGGACTAATGCCAAATAATATCTTGGTGATAGAAGACTAGCTAAGAAAATCTTTGACAAATTTCCTGATTAAATTTTGTGTTTAACTACTCGATGTTGACTACGATGCAAATAAAGTTATCGCTCACTTAATTATGAATCATTAATCAAAGTTTGCCAAGACGGACTTCCGAATACTCTAAATGTAGGTATTGTTTACAATTTTGCACTTCCGTGGGATATTTTCCAAATGATGTTTCAATTCAATGTCCAAGAGCGGAGCGTGGGGGATGGCCTCGTGAACTCGACCTATAAAACAGTACTGACCTGCAAATCAACAGCACACCCAGTAACGGAACAGACTGCAAAACATGGCTCGACTTCATTTGTTACCGTTCTTTTTTACTGCCCTCCTCGCGGGATGGGCTGCCCTCGCTCAAGGTTGTAATTTCTATACACTATAATCTACCAGCTGTCATGATTGTCTGATAAATTTTGCACAATCGATGCTGTCGGCACCGTTAGATAATTGGCTGTAATGGAACCCTTTGTGTATTTTTTGCGTTTTTAATTTGCAGAAGTGGCCGAGAGTGGAGCGGTCAGTGGCATCAGGGAGCCACGTAGCCACAAGAAAAGACTTTGCCGGAAATATGGGATATGTGAAGGGGTCGGTGGAGGACATGGTGGTTTTCAAGGTCACGGAGGCTATGGGGGGTATCAACAACAGGGTCAACAGGGTTATGGAGGGTATCCCCCTATAAACATTGGCATCAGTCAATCGCAATCTTCTGCAAATGCAGGCGGTGGCGGCTATAGTTCTGGACAGTATCCCAACAACTATCAATATAATGGAGGTTATGGAGGAGGTCAAGGGGGTTATGGGGGAGGTCATGGGGGCTATGGGGGAAATCAAGGGGGCTATGGGGGGTATCCTAACAGACCAGGTTACTTTGGCAACGGTCAAGGAGCATACAACAACCAGTTCAATGGAAATTATTACAATGGTGGAGGTGGGGGTGGTGGTAACGGAGGATACGGTTTCCAAGGACCATTTGGCAACGGTTTCTACGATGATGCAGGAAATAACGAAGGAAACCAAGAACATGAAGAGAATGATTACAATCGCCCGGAAAATAATCATGGGAATCAAGGCCATGAGCAGGGTGAGGAAAATTACGTAGCTGCTGGATCTTTTGCGTATGCCGGACGAAAAATTGAATAGGTTATAATTTAGAGTGTAAGTAAACATTCTGTGATAGAGATAAACAAGGTTGTTTTTGAAATAGCTTTGAGAACGAACATGTCAACGATTATTATTTTATTGGTTTTTAATAGTGTTAACTAAGTTATCTGTTCATTTGCTTAATTTAATTTGAACTCATTAAAATAAAACTAAATTAATTTATTGAGCTAGTGTGTATTTTTCTGCAAAGAACTAAAATTACAGGAGTAGGTACCTACCTGCCGACTTAAAAAAATTCCAACATGGCAGATCTGTATAATTGATTGATACTTTGAACTCGTTATCTATATCTTCAGTAGTCCATGGATATTTAAGAATTTTTAGGAACACAAAATCACAATCCAAATATTTGAAATAAACTAAAAAATTAAAAACAATTACCTTAAACTTTAACGTAATTGTTTTAATTATTTAGTTTCTTCAAATCGGTATCTGACCAATAGAGTTAGTACCTTCTTTATTTGCGAATTTTATTTTATCGGATCACGGGATCCCCATCAAATAGTTTTACCGTAACATCTGAGATAAAATTTATTAGTGTCAATGGCTTTGGGTGGATCGTATTGACCCAGTCTTTCAGGAGTGGGGGGATTGATATTTTCACTATATAAGCTCGGAGAAATGATTCACGGACATCCACAACTATCACCAGTGAAAGGTGTAAGCATCCTTAGAAAGAAATTAAATATAATAAACATAGATTTATAATGGCAGCTAAACTAATCGTTCTTGCTATGGCCCTGGTTGCCTGTAATGCTGTACCTATTTGGATCGATGGTAAGTTGACAATGTGATAATTATAAAATGTGATAACTGATAAACGTCGATAGTGATTTAACTAATAGAAGTTTTGGGAATTATTTCTCGCAATTCAGAGCTGACAACCCAAATGACAATAATAATAACAATTTATTTTAGCTGAAAATATTCTTTGGAAGCGAATACAAAACTTTATTTGAATAATATCTTTGCCGAAGTACCTATACTTAAAATGATATAAATACCATGTATAGGGCAAAGAAATCAATATTTTTAATAACATTCCTTCGAAAAGTTGGCACTTACTAGTATCATTTTGCATTATTTTGAATCTTGAGTCTATCTTTTCTGGATTTCAACAACTTTTTATTTTCCCAGGTAATAGCTACTTACCCGGAATGATCCTCCGCATCGGTCGCTCTCCAAACATGGCCTTCGGCTTCGGCAGCGGCTTTAGCAGCAACATCGGCGGTGTCAGCCACTCCACCAGCATCGGGTCCTCCTTCCAAAGCGGCGACGCCCAGGCTTACGGCGGTGGCCTTGCTGGCTCGAACGGTGGCGGTGCTTTCGCTCGAGGAGTAGGCATGGCTCACGCCGCGCCCACGCCTTACCCTAACCTCGGCTACCAACAATCCATGGCTTCCGCAATGAACAGCGGAATCGGCCGCAATGGATATGGATCTGCAGTTTCTTCAGCCCACAACTTCGGTGGCAACTATGGCTCAGCGATGTCCTCCGCGCAAACTCATAACGGACTTCAATACGGATCCGCAGTATCCGCTGTCCAGAACGGAGGTCCATCTCGCTACCAATCAGCTGTATCGTCTGCTCAGAACCTTCGAGGGCTCGGTTACGAATCAGCCGTGTCTGCTGTCAACAGCAATGATGGCTTGGAATATGGATCAGTCGAATCCAGCGCTCTTAACAGCGGTGATGACTACGGATCAGCCTTGTCTACTGCCCAGACCAACAATGGGCTGAACTATAACGCAGCAGTCTCTGCTGCTCAGAACATTGGGGGATACGGAGGCAGCACATCTCAAACTGTTCAGCAAAGAGCGGGTTCTCTGCAGCACAGTGGAGCTTCCAGCATAAACGGACCCGGACTCCAGGCTTCTCAATCTCACGCTGTTAACGCTGGATACTACTAAATAGTTAAAAAAAAAAATCTGGGAGTAATTTAGTAATTAAGTATACCTACTAAAGATATTGAGACGACTGTAACACTTGTCTCGACGTCTTTAATATAAAGAAAATGTGATTGTATTTATCTATAGCAACATGACTACAACAATAAAAGACTGTACTAAAATTAAAATCGTTTATTTTTATTATTTACTTAAATCTCTCTCCACAATTTAACTTATATTTTTACATCATTTGCTTTACCATCAAAAGTTACAGTTTTTACTTTACCATATACATGACCATTATCATTCACCGCTGTCACAGTCTTGACTTCGCCGTTACCAGCAAAACTAGGGTCGTATGAATTTTCAATGCTTCTGAACCAATTGTTAAGAGCGCCAATGTTACTGACACCAAAACCCTCTACATTGATTGGCATAAAGAACATGGAGAAGGGATTAAAATTAGATGTCGATACAAAACTTCGGCCACTCCCAGCCGATGCTATACCAGGGGCAGCAAAACTAAAGCTTCGATCAAATAGGTCTTCGGGTATAATACTTCTTAATACAGCTTGACTATTTTGACTTCTTTCAAATGTACTAGGGAAATTCATCCTAATATTCTTTTCCAATTCTGGATTCGATGATGATATGTCTTCGGGTATAATACTTCTCATTACAGCTTGACTATTTTGACTTCTTTCAAATGTACTAGGGAAATTCATCCTAATATTCTTTTCCGATTCTGGATTCGATGATGATAGGTCTTCGGGTATAATACTTCTTATTACAGCTTGACTATTTTGATTTCTTTCAAATGTACTAGGGAATTTCATCCTAATTTTCTTTTCCAATTCTGGATTCGATGATGATATTGCAATGAAAGTATCTCCAGCCGGTGATGAACCTATATGCAATAAATATAATTGAAACAACAAATAAGTATTCAATCCACATTCCAAAAGTTTCAGCCTCTTTACTTGTAAAATTGGACATTTCAATTAAACGTTAGCCTCCGAAAGAAACAAAACAATACGACGTTACAGTAATTCTGCAGCATGTTTTACGATTCTCGTTTTAATTAACTTCAAGTACTCAGTAATTTTATTCGAAGTTCGTTTTCACGTATTTACTTTAGTAACATTTCTAGAACCAAAAGTAATAAAGAGTTTTACACATGATATACTACTGAGCCTCCTAGTGAAATTGGATCCCATCTCAAACTTCCTAAAAATAGTATTATTAATTAAATAAGAAACAAACCTTTCAAAACAATAGGCGTTGCGTCTATGACCGAACACAATGTAAATACAGAAAATAATGTCATGCCATTCGTCATTTTTAAAAGAAACACCAAATAATACACTATCCAAGAAAGAATCTCTTCAAACTCTATTATAATAATGAGGCCGTGATCTTAAATCCAAAGCCTTATATAGGTTGGGGCTTGCATGCTGTAATTTGTGTTATTATACTTAATGGTTCACTGAACTCCTAAATTCTATATCTCAAAGCTTTCATAGCTTATGTGCTAATTTTTAAAAACTACATCCAAACAAGTTTTTGCTACGTTAGGGTATTTTTTTAGTTAGTATACACGTAAGCAACATGAAAGTAACATAAAATACCTGATAGGATGGAAATGTTAGTGTGCCGTACTGTGATGATGATGCAAACTGCTTTTACTGTGATAAAGATAATCTGTTTCGTTTCTTTGATGAAGAAGGTGGATGCCCAAAGAAACGTCTTTATCTCTTAATGTACTTACTGGTCAGCATTGGACAAATTATACAAATCCGTAATCATGGTTCGAACTAAACCTCCATTGACAGTCTTAAGTTTTTTAATACCTGTACTGTACTACTGTACCTAGAAAACAAAAATACCTACTGAAAGCAGAAATTAAAATGAGAGAAACTATTATAAATAAATTATGGTCTACAAAAACAAAACATTTCTCAAATGTTATACCCACTGTTAAAAAAGCTGTAGTCATGTCCGTCCGTGATCATAAAATTGTCCAATTGTAAAAAACAAATTAGACAATTAAACAACAGTTAGATCAGACTATTGATATTAGCGAAGCAAAAAATCAAATAATTGCTTAAAACAATTGGCGGCGTGAACCAGCACGCCATATTATTACTGTTTCACAAGAATTTGATAAACCGAATCATTGATCTTCCGTACCCCTCGGGGTCCTAACAAATCTTCATGCGCGGGAGGATGGCAAGGTCTTGACAATTTGACGTAATAGAGATCAAGTGAAGCTTTAGCATTCGGTCTAATAAAATCGGTTTCTGTCAAGACAAATGTTTGGACGAAGATAAAAACTTGACAAAATCTGCAACAAATGTTAAACATAGGAAGGACCCCTGAGGCGGCTATACTGTCGACTGAAATGAAATTAGCAGGTAGGTAGGTACCCGAGCTACCTGGAGCCTAGGTATTTGAAGTGGAAGACTGTCGATGGGTTGCATAAATACTGAACTTTCGGTTTCGACAAAAATATATAGATTGTGTAGGACTCTAGTAACAAAGAATTTTTTACTCTGATATGTATCGCAGTTACCGCTACTAATACCAGGTGTTAACATCTAAATGATAGAGAAATTACAGTCATAACGCCAGGCGTGAAGAAAATTGGCCGGGATGACAGCGGCTATCAATATTTATTAAGAACCGTTTCAGAAAAGCTATTACAGTAAACTTGTAATTTAACGACATGATATAAAGTAAAGGTGTCGTGGTAGATTAGCATTTCGGGGTCTGACTTTGAACAATGATGACACCACTGCGGGTTGTTTTCATTTATACTGCACTTTTTATTGCAGTAGAAGCAGGTAACTACTCTGTTGCTCTAATAAAAATTGTAGATTTTAAAGCTGCTGTGTGATTCTGTAAAGTATGAATTAAAACTCGACCATCACATCGCAAGTCACTTACTTCACTCCGCATCCGATCATGAAAGACCTTGATGTCGCATTGTGTAAACAAATACAAGCTACTTAATAAACACTTCACTTGCGAAGTAAAGTGAATATTGAACTGTAAATCATTGAGTTAGAGACCGATCTCACTGCGGATTCAGGATCGAGTTGCACAAATACGCTTACAGAATAGCGGGGCAGATCTAGATACTGACGTCGGTTAAATTACAACAATCGAAAATTGAATATTTGATACATTTCATATCAGATTTTCTATTCTATTTCCTGCAAACTTCAAAAATAAACAAGATTTTGTTTAATTTACCTTTAACGTGTCCTTCTCGTTAGATTCAAGTGATTTGTTTGCTCACACACAATTTCTTCTCCTTTCAGACGTTCCTACAAACCAACCATTGGAAAACAAATTTCCAATTAGATCAGATTCAAACAATGGAATTGTTGGAGTAGCAAGTGTAGCTGGTATAACTTCCAGAAATGGAAGAGTTTCTTCTCTTGGAGGTATCAAGTTCTTCGGGCCTGGATCTATGACTGTTAATGGCAATGCGGGATACTACTATCCATTGACGGTTTCCGCAGAAAAGGATGGCCATTATGCTTCTGGATCTGTTAGAGTTTATCCTGGCTCTAGAGGAGTATCAGCATCAGCCTCAGCAGGATACATGCCAAACTATAAGTGGCCTGTTAACAGACAATCTTCTTCTTCTTTCTTCCTCCAGCCATCTCCAGAAGTTTTCCAGTTTACTAGGAACGTGGATCCGTGGTTTGGCAAAGATATGTTCAAAAGTTTCGCTCCGCCAAACGTAAATGCAATCAGAAATGATTGGATGTATCCTAATTTCAATCCGTTTGTAAATTTTTGGCGATAAATTACAATTGACAAAAAAACATTTGAAGTTGTTTTTATTTTCACAAACGTCCACGTAAATAAAAAATCTATTAATATTTAAAATAGTTAAAATTGATATAGATTTTGCCTTAATTTATAGAGAAGTTCTCTTAGTATTTGAGAATTTTAGAGTAAATGCATTAATAAGTGAGTAGTATGAGCCCAGTTTATTGTCTTAAACTGTAATTGGGACCAACAATAGTAAGTAATTAAATTACTTTTAAAACTATGAAGCAATTAAATTGGAATTGAGTAGGTAATGTGCCTATAGTTAACCAAACACACACCCACCTTCTAAAATACATAAAATTATCGTAACTGTCTATTCGCCGATCGATACTAACCGATAGACCCGTAACTTTTTATTCCATTTGCACTGGGTAGCTATTAAGTTTCTTATAATTATGGTCCAGATCTGATAGATTATCTAGAAACCGGTCGTTGACCCTCATTCATGCCAGTGTCTTGCATTTTACAAAAAACAATAAAGCGGAACACAGACAGGGCGGCGGCGGTGCGAATGCGTCGCGGTAATTTTTTGTAATGTTCGAAATAGTATTAAGCCTTTTACATCAAAGCGGCGCGGCGGCGGTGCGACGGCGAAAGCGACAAAATCGCGCGCACAGATTTGACGTTTTGATTTGACAGATTAGCGCAGACAGGCGTTGCGGAGCGGCGGCGGCGGCGCGTTGTATTCCTTTGTAGTGTATGAGAACCCCTACACAGAGCGGCGCGGGCGCGGCGCGGTGCGGAGCGTTCTTCATACAAACCGCCGCCGCGCCGCCGCCGCTAGCGGTATTCCTGTCTGAAGGGCTCCGCTTTTTATTCGCTTTCCGCAGATTCGCCGCCGCAACGCTTTCGCAACGCCGCCGCGCTGTCTGTGTTACGCTTAATAGAGTTAGAAATAGTTATTTATAGAAATAATTATAATAGGTAGTCAACTTAACTTTTATGTAGGCTCAAGTACCTAGTAATTATCGGAGGGTGCTGAATACACTGGGTAGGTACCATAGATATGTTAGATATTATTGGATCCCTTTTACAGATAAAACTTTATAGGTAATAATGTTATAGGTATCATCATCAGCCTGCACTGGTCTGCTGATGGACCAGACATCCCCCAAGGCGAGCCACTGAACCCAACCATCGGATCTCCGCATCCAGATTAAGTAGACGCTATCAACTATTATAGTCCTGTGACGCTATGCTTGTTCTGTTGAGAGCGTCAATGGCGTCGGGGATAAGACGCGGCCTATCATATCGAAAGGTCCGAAGTTCGATCCCCGGCTGGGCCATGCACCAATATGGGTTTTTCTCGAAACTTAAGTACATTTACTGACTGCTCTCAAACGGTGCACAAAAACATAAGGAAACCTGCATACGGCGAAGAAGAAATTCTTAGGCGCAAGTGAAGTCCCCCAAACCGCACTGATCTAGCTTGGTGGTTTACAGCCCGAACGCCCTCGTTGCGAGGGTAGGCCTGAGCCCCAGCAGTGGGGACATGTTAATAGGCTGTTGATTTGATATGCTTAATCTAGATGACTACGACCGGTTGGTCATAGTTCTAGCCAGCTAGAAACGAGCGTAGACGAACTATGACTACTTGTACCATTACATCACGCCGAATGCGCAAATATTTAGATCAAACATTCAGCCCTCTCCATGCAAGTGATAATCGCAACTTATGTTAATCGACGCGCCATAAACAGATGTCGGTATTGAGCAATAGACCGACACAGTGTCATAGGAGCAGCGGAAAGCGATTCCAAATAAGCGGCAGCGGATCTTTATAATTCCATTCGAAATAAATTGAACACGATAACAAACGCTGTTTACGTTTCGAACTCGAAAACTAAATAATAATATACTGGATTCATATACGGTTTAGTCCCAAATTAAGCTGAAGCATGTGGACTCAACAACTGATAAATACTTAAATACATATAAACACCCATCAGAATCCGAAAACCAACAGATCACGCAAATGTTGGCCCCGGATGGGAATTGAACCTACAACCTCTAGCGTAGTACGCAGGGTCACCAATAAGTACCAATAAGCCAAACAGGCCAGTCAAAAAATATAAATGAACAATAAAAGGTATACGGATAGGGATGCAGATATCCGAAGATTGAGTTCGGTTTCGCGCCTTAGGGGAGGCCTATATTTAGCAGTGTACACGTTCAGGCTGATGACGATGATGATAAGTAGTAGTAAGATGATGATGTAGGCCTGAGCCCCAGCATTGGGGACATGTTAATAGGCTGATGATGATGATGAACTGCTAGTGTACCTTTTATCATCATCGTCATCAGCCTATTAACATGTCCCCAATGCTGGGGCTCAGGCCTACCCCCTCAACGAGGGCTATATAGTCCACCACGGTAGCCCAGTGAGGGTTGGTGGACTTCACAGGCGCCTAAGAATTTCTTCATCGGCGTATGCAGGTTTCAAATAAGTAAATGGCTAAGCTAACCGCTTCCCGCTCCGCTCATGTAATATAGTCTTGACTTAAAATGGGAAATCGAACGCCCACACCACATACTTATTCCTTCTAGATCTTATGCAACCAAAATGAGGAGCTATTCTGAAAATCTTTACTTATTTTTAGTGTCTATGTCCTGGATTTACACAAGATACTTTTAGTTTGATCACGGAGATTAGACGACTCCTCGTCTTGCCCATTCAAAATGGGTACGCTGCCGTGCCTGTCAACTCCGCTATCCTACTATTAAGACCGCAAATAATAGAATGCATTGCAAAAAAACATTATTAATAGGAAATATGTTATTCTATTAATTTATTTTTAAATTAAACTTAATTTAGAAAAAGTAATAAATGAAGAAAAGTTCAGTGGCAATTAATTTGATATTTAATTTTGATCGCCAGAGGCGAGCAAAAAGAAAAAAGTCGCAAATAACTTATAATACACGGGCTAGGCCGCGGGAAATCATCATCATATCAGCCTGTAAACGTCCACTGCTGGACAAAGGCCTCCCCCAAGGATCTCCACGACGACCGGTCCTGCGCTAACCTCATCCAGCCGGGTCCCGCGACCTTCACCAGATCGTCGGTCCACCTCGTGGGAGGCCTGCCTACGCGGGAAATATCTAGTCGTTAAATACAATAATTCAAGACGCTTGCGAATAGCCCGGGGGGCGGCGCGCGTATGACATGCTGTCAGATCGAGTCGTACCACAGAATACGTAATAGTACTGTCGTACGCAGTCGGCAGCGCACGCGCACGTCCCCGCCATGCGCGCGATCCTCGTGCTGGCGCTCGCGCTGTTCACTGCGGCCGCCTGCGTCGCAGCCCCGCAGAGGTCTAAGCTGCAACTTGGCAGTAATGGTGAGTTTATTCAATTTCAAAATTCATATTGAAAATTGGAATACAATATCCTCTTTTTGATGTCAATCCTACTAATATTATAAATGCGAAAGTTTGTAAGGATGTGAGCAAGTAAAGATGTGAGGATGGATGTTTGTTACTCTTCCACGCAAAATCTACCGAACAGATTTTGATGAAACTTGGTACAGTGATAGCTTATATCCTAGAATAACTAATAAGGCTACTTTTTAACGCGGACAAAGTCGCGGGGCGTCCGCTAATACCCCCTAAGCGCCTACATAGAGGGCGCTATTTCACAATGTACACGAGAAAAACTTTTCTACGCGGGCGAAGCCGCGGGAAAAAGGTAATTTTGTCTAAAACTACTCGATTACTACCTGTCAAAGGGAAAGAAACAGCAACAAACCTATGTACAAACATTATAATACTATGTCTTTACCTAGTTTGTCCGCGTTCAAAAGTATCATTAAATGTTATTCCAGGATATAAGCCATCACTGTACAAGTTTCATTAAAATCCGCTCAGCCGATATGTCATTCATACAAATAAACAGTCAAAATCCACACTTTCGCATGATCAACACGATCAGTTTCTAATTCTTTGGTGTCGCTCAGCTTTCTCGATATGCCACCGATTGCCATTGGTCCGAAGTTAAAAAGATGTTTTCCATCAAAATCAAAGTTTAATTGCAGCACATTTTATCCGAATAGAGGTGCTCAGATTTTAAAGAAGTTGCAACATATTTATATTCAAAGTGACCGTGTTTTAAAATTATACAATTAAGACCTTTTTCTTTTGGTTTTACCACAAGTTGACCTCAGATGAATATCGTAGAAATAATGTATCAACGCATGCAAAGTGGGATGTTTACGACCGTGTCGACACACTGAGGTCATGTCTTACAAGTCTGTGACGTGTTTCCTTACTGATAAACTACCGGATTTAGGCAGCAGTTCGAAAATATTTAAATATTTTTATAGATATAGATAAATATAAAAAAAACATGAAAATACGTGCATTTGTATAGTCTTTACTGGGTTGTGTTTTTTGGTGTTAGATACCCGATTTCTATGACACTACTACAAAGTAGGCAGTAAGTATTTTCTTAAAAATGCTCATTCACATCTATATTATGAAAAATACATAAATTAGAGAAAAGAACTGATTTGCGGTAAACAAAACCTATCTTGCGGTATCGATTTTGGTTTCGAACATAGGCGCCATACTTAAAACTTTGATAATTATATAAAACTCCCACACGTCAACAGAGCGTTGCCGATGCGTTTTTCGGACTGGACTTTTCAGATTAAACATCTTTCAATCAATCTCAAAAATGTCCAACCATATTTTTCAGATTATTATTTTTCATTATTATCGTAAATCCTATGACCCTAATCGAAGCTTTAAAATTTTCAGATGCAGACCAACGACCGTTCATAGAAGAAGTGGTGGTGGAGTCAGTGCTCCAGGTGAGGAGTCCCAACGCTGGGCGTCAGGCTCGCACCAACACACAGACCAACCTTAAGGATGGAGCTAGAGTCTCTGAGATGAAGAAAATTCATTAACTCTAATTAATGCGATTTAGGCCCTTAGATTCTAGACTCTGATGTAAACCACAATAGTTCAAATTTACTACTAACTAGAGTTGTAAAATGTCTGACACTTCATTTCGACATCCAAATTTTAATGTCCGGATAATTTCGTCATCTATAGAAAAATACGACATTTTTGTTTAATATATTTTTAATTGAGATACCTAATGAGCGTCAGTGGCGTCGGGGATAAGACGCAGCTTATCACATCGAAAGATCCGAAGTTCGATCCCCGGCTGGGCCATGTACCAATGGGTTTTTTTTACTGACTGCTCTCAAACGGTGACGGCAAACATCGTGAGGAAACCTGAATACGCCAAAGAAGAAATTCTTAGGCGCATGTGAAGTCCACCAATGAGCACTGGGCTAGCGTGGTGGACTATAGCCCTAACGCCCTCGTTGAGAGGGTAGGGCTGAGCCCCAGCAGTGGGGACATATTAATAGGCTGTTCATTTGATTTGAAGTACCATATTTAAAACTTCTCATCTTTGTCTTTAAATGTCCAAAACATCCGGACATTGTGATAATTCGGTCATTTTAGACGAACACTTTGAAATTGCGGACATTTTACAACAATAACATTTCGATGTTCAGAATGATGTCCTAGAATAACATTGAAGAGTCACTACTTTGTTACGTCTTGTAATTGTCTTTTTGAAATGTTTGACTTAATTATTAAGTAAATAACTATGAATAATGTAGCCTAATAAAAACATATTATGTGCCCTTACAGGGTTCATGTTGCGTACGTAATTTCAAACCTGTTGCCCCTTATACCTTGTAGAAAACCATGAATCAAAAAATTTTGCCACGCGCGCGCGCCACCAAAGAGATTTAAACCTTCTTGTAGAAAACAATTTAGATTGGTAAGAAGGAAATAATTTCTACTACAAAACTGGTTATCTAGCTGGAATAATTATTTTATATAATAAACTAACTACATAAAAAGAGCCGTGGTAGCCTAGTTGGTTGTGCACTCGCCTTACGTTCATGAGGTCGTGGGTTCGATCCTGGCCCGTACCAATGAGTTTTTCGAAAACTTAAGTACGGTTTATTATAATACCACAGGTTTTTCGGTGAAGGATAACATCGTGAGGAAACCTGCATACGCCAAAGACTGGTATTTAACTATTCTAAGGCGTATGTGAAGTCCACCAAAAAGGGATTGGGGCACCGTTTGGCGGACAGGGGTTTGACACAACAGATCCCATAGGGTCGAAGTGTCGCCAGGTATTCCTGGCCCCCTCAGAAGATAAGATAAGATAACTACATAAAATCATGCCTCGTATTTTGTTGACAGGTGTAGACAGCTCGACACATGTATATATATTATTATGTATATAAAATAATAATACGTGCTAGATAAATGGTTATCTAGCAGAAACTATTTTTCTGATAGAATGCTGGTTATCTAACTTGGTTTTCTACAAGGAATAAGTGCCTCTTGTAGCCACACGAAGGAATAAATCATAGGAATATAAATAAGTACCTACATAAATACTATTGGCTACTAGGTATTATAATATTAGTGTTTGAAAATTTTATTTATGAAAAACGCCTTACGAAAACTAGATAGCAATCCTTCAATGCAGAAACCTGTGTTGTATTTTGGTAAAGACGATAATAATTTGTTTTTGTATTATTTGGGCCCTTTCGGCCGCCTACGATACCCGCTCTACGTAACCAGTTTCATACGAATACATTTTTTTCTTCCTACGTAACCGGTTTCGTAGATTTTTTTTATTTGTATGAAACATACTTGCTACTAATTATTCTGTGCATAATGTGCCTTTATATATGCCTATGTCTACTTTTCGTTACTCTTTATAGTCTAAGTACATTGCGTCCGAATTGTCACAGAAAAAAATAAGGCAACAATGCAACAATTCGGACAAGTGTCCGAATTGTCAGCGACTCCAATAAAACCTTCATTATTATGATAATTACTTTTTTCTATGTATTACCCTCTACATCTATATATTTTTGTAACGTACGCTATTTACCTCTAATCTAATTTGTTATTTACATGAAGTGAATTTATGCAAATTATTTGCGAGTCATAAATAATTTTAAACCCTAAACCCTACACAGATTTTTGTAAACAACACATGTTGCTCATAATAAGAAAAAAATTGAAAACAAAGAAATTCAGCCCATTATAGTCAAATCTAGTTTATTAATATTCATATTATGTCATGCCTGTGCCAGATATCTATCACGAACTCCGATCGCGTTTCGGTGTATCATAGGCACAGATGAAAAAGTGCTAAACCCACTAATAAATGTAATGGTATTCATAGAGGGGGACCCTCGCTGACATGACAATGAGGTGCGCACGCGTTACGAATATCGTAAGACGGTGTACGCGTGGGGTTTATACATTGGGATTATTTTAAGTTTATGGGTTATTTAAATAGAAAATTGTACAAAAGCCTGAATCTGTAGTCTTTTAAAATTACCCGACAATCTGGGATGCGCCCGCCAAACAGTTTTTAACGAAGAAGCCGCGGGAAACAGCTATAGATAAGCATATAATTTAGTAATTCGTGTTAGTTAACTGGTTATCTGGCAAGATAATTGGTTATCTAGCAAGATAACTGGTTATCTAGCAGGAATTATTTTCCCCCTGAATACTGGTTTCTAGTTTGGTTTTCTACAAGGAATAGCGACAAAGAGATACATACTGTATAAACTGACAGAATTTACCTATATTTGAATACAATCGTGCGAGTTGGGATCACCGCGAGCCACCGTTACGGGAGCGGCGCGCGCGTAGCGCCGCACATCGATCAGAATACGGTTATGGGTTCCCAGAAAATGTCGAGTTTCATTCGAGAAGTAGCATTTTGTTGCTAGGGGCATTTTACTATTGTCAGAAAAGTTTTCTACAAATAAAGTTTTCTAGATAGGTAACTAACTGGTTATCTAACTTGGTTTTCTACAAGGGAATTCAAGGGATAAGCGATAACTTGAGACGGACCGAGGCAGTATGGGTGGAGCTGAAAAGTTGTAGCTATAGAAAAACGTTAGTAGAGAACTGTCTATGATTTTCAAAGATATTTCAGTCAGCAATTCACAGATTTTAAGAATGGTACTGAATGTAGGTACCTTTTTCTCTATATAAATCTGTAAATTTAAATCTGTGAATGTTGGTTGCAAGAAAAATTGTTATTTCAAGGTTTTTATGTCATTCGATCTTGATGCTTAAATAAGACACCAGAAGACACTGAGGTTTCAGCAATAGAAATGTCATAAATGGGAAAAATCTTCTCCCATACATTTAAATTAGTCCTACCAAAATAGTGCAAAATGAAATTCCAAGGCCGCATTATTAAAGGCTAACTTCATTGCTATGGCTATGACTAGCTATGCATTTTAAATTTGTATGATAAACACAATCTGTACAGGTTATTGTACAGAAGGAATCTAAGGAATAAATAAAATTAAAAAACACTTGAAATATTAATTTAAATTACTCGTTTCGTACGTTACGTCTTTCAGAAATTTATGTTCAACAGACAAACATACTATTTATTGCTGTATAAAAAAATCTGCAATGACCTCGACAAGAATTTATAATACGACGGTACTTATTTGCAATGTTCTTAGCGAATTTATTTCATTGAATAACAATAAAATGGGCAGACGCCTCTCGCATTTTGATTGGTCGAGGTGTATCTGTTCGTATCAATGTAGTCATAAATTAAAAATGGGAGAACAAGCGCAGAATCTCAATGCAGCTTCCGTCTGACAGCTCCTAGCATAAAATACATAAAAGGACAACGCATGCACTAAACCTGAAGTCATGTCCTACACAACGACTTCATGGTAGCGAACAACACCGCGCAAGTCGACTTGGCTCGACTGTCGGACCACGTTGTCGAACCACGTGGACGCACCGGAAAGTTTTCGGGATCCGACATTTTAGTGGTCCCTAAACGATCATGCTTGCATGACATGCAACGTTAACTTGAATTGTCATGCTGCATGATGGACCATCATGCTTGCTATCAATCAGTACAGTGAAGCAACGGCCAGCACGTAGTTTGCATGTCATGCACGTCAATCACTAATACAACTAGACGGTCATGCAAGAGTGACAGCATGTAATGCATGTCATGCCGCATGATCGTTTAGGGTGAGGCCAAACAAGCGTAATTTTGTGAGTTAAGAGTCGCGTATTTTCGGTTGCGTAATTTCTGCTCGGCAGCAGCTCTGCAGTCGGTTTCATACAAAAGTCCAACTCATTTTGCGTCGTCGTGGAATTTGTAGTCGTTTCATACAAACTGGACTTTTGTATGAAACCGACTGCAGCAGAAATTACGCGACTCATAACTCACAAAACTACGCTTTTTTAGCCTCGCCCTTAATGCCATTGGATGCGCGCTAAGAAGCTGCGGCATCCACGAAGTCGGAACCCGAAAAATTTCGATTTGTGCGGTGTTGTTTGCTAATGATATCCACTACAGATTTTTGTATAATAGTGATGTGACATCGCCTAGTTGATTAGGCGTTGAGGAGGCGACGTGTTAATTTAAATAAAAACTGATAAACTGATGAAACTGGCTTCCATTACTTTTGTTCACGGTTATAGTTATTTACGTTTCTACATGACTGAAATAGAAAAACATAGAATTAGAATTTGTTAAGGCTCCGCTCTCGATTGGAATTAATTAACGCAACTGTCTTCGTTCGAAGTAGGAATGACAAATTCAAGCAAAACAATACCAGTACCATGAACTAATTTTGAAATTTGAGTAGGTAAGTAGGTGCATAATTAAATACCTAGTAAGTAATTGTCTAGATCAGTCATTCTAAGAATAGAGATAAAAATAAATACCACATGAAGGTACACGAGAATAAATAATACAAAATACAGTGCGCGTAGTGATCTGGAATCACAAATCATCGAGACGCGTGAACACATCGCGTAGATGCAAATAAATAAACAGAGACAATAGCGATAGAAAATGATATAGGGTTGCTTATGTCAGAATAGCATAAAAAAATAAAAAGAAGCAAGAAAGAAAAAAAGACAAATTAAGAGGCCTAAGAGGGACTAGCACAGAAGGTACACTAGATACACACTAGTTATCAATAGTAACAAAGGTGAGATTGTAATAAATAATAGAGACGCTAACAAGAAATTAGTAATGCTAAGTTGCTCTAGAATGCTCACATCCCAGCAGCCTGGTAAATCCTTGAAGCTATTTATTTTACATTCTGTCAATATCCTACTCAATTTTGCGTTCATTTCGCGTTTATATCACAACCAGCCAACCTCAGTCAGCCATATGCAACGGTAACGAATTTTTTAAAAGCAACCCTAAGGTACATCACAACGTGACGAGCCCTCCAGACCATACGATGATAATAACATGGCAGACAGTAACACTTGAACAACACACCTTGCATTTAGAAGTGAACCCGTGGGAAATCTAAATAGTGTACGGACTTTCCTTAACCAGACCCTATAATAATAATATAGTCTACCTAGGTTGTTTTTAAAGGCTGAAAATTTATAGAATAATATCCGCAGTAACAGTACCGTATTTGGCGGACAGTAAACTAGTACATTTTAGACTTTCGCGCTTTGTATTCATAATTATATAATTATTTACGGGTCTTACACACGAAATAGTTTTATTTACCTTGCCCGACGTTTCGACCAGGTTACACTGGCCGTGGTCACGAGCTGACTGGAGAGGCGAGCTGTAATTGTTAATCGTTGTTGTCGTGTAACCTGGTCGTAAATAATTATATAATTATGGACAGTAAACTAGTCGGTAAACCGTAAAACCGATAGTAGGAAAACCTTAAAGGGAGAAGTTATAAGACATACCTAAGTAATTAGTGCTCCAAAAACCTATCCATTGTAATTACTATCAAAAAGTTCCTTCTCTTTCAATTCTTTTCCTTTTTCACGATAAACCGTTGTATTAAAGTATACCTGGAAATAACTGTGGTCTTAACTTTGGGAGGTCCTTGCACCGGCTACTTAGCAGTGCTATCAGGCGATCTCGTTTGCGTACCGCACGATCTGACAGACGGATCACCATCTGAATATCTACTCGGGCACGCGTATGCAAGTGCAGTTCCCGGAACCTTTACGGCGGGAGGAGAAAAGCAGAGGACTGACACAGAAGAAATTAAAGAAACCATAATATTTTATACAAATGAGTGTATTGTTGAATTAGGTACAGCATACGTACCTATACCGTTTGCTAACGTGGATAAAACTACTTTCCCTGTACGAAGAATCTTAGCAAACTTCAAATATGATAGGATATAATAAGATATATTTCTTGTAGTGGCAGTAAACTGGCCGTGTCTTTTGCAGAACTACAATCTGACATCTAACGGACAGTTTGAGTAGGCCTATAGATCAATTGCGAAGCTTATTTCGACTACAAAGTGCCACACGCGTATGGTAAATACCAGGTGTTTAACATGTACTTTGCAATACATTGGGGCATGAATCAGTTCGTCCTGCCGATCATACTAATGGCCAAAATGAACGTTTCCGGCATATATCTGCTACGCACTTTTAGTAGGCATACTCGATTCACAAAAGCCTGCAAGGTGGTTCATTCGCAAGGAACCCAGAATAAATATCTAATAGGTATGAAATCTAGTCTTTTACGTTAGGTTTTACTCATGAAGCAAGGATCTCTTTGGCCCCGCGCCTGGGAGTACTAAAATCGAACCTTCCTGGTTTTACTAGTCAAAGGACCGAAGCAATGAGCATGTTGGTTAGCTGTAGACCATGTAGCCTGTAGGTTTTACTATTCCTGTGATTTTCACTACAACATAATCATACATTAAGTAAAACTTAAATGTCAAAGTTTCAAAATCGGTTTTGTAGAAATTTTTAATGTTATAGTAATGGATAAATGTATGAGATATCGACCGATTTGTCTTCCCAGTACTTAAATTTAAGAAGTTGATAAAAACAACATCCTGCTAGCTACACAGCACAGTCCAATGAAGTAAATAACTATGCATCAGACGACGCGTAAGCCAGCAAATTTGACTGTTATGACCAGTTTAGCTGATTTGATGCCGTGGACACGGAGACACCGACCGATGCTATCAGTGCAAATTGTAGAACAAAGCCAGATGTTATCGTCGAACAGCCGATTTGCCGTGCACAAAATTTCAAATTGGTTGACACTTTTTGGTTTGGTTGCTATGTCGATGCCGATGTCGAACAGAAGAAAAAGATTTGGAGGATCAGCACAATGAGAAATCAGTAACAGCCGCAGACCAGCGGAGGGCAGGAAAGCAACATGTGCAGCAGATAACAAGCAACAAAAACACGTTTTCTAGCGTACCTTTCTCCTTGTACAAGTTAGTGATGAATGATAGAAGCTAATTCTGATTCAAACTTGCAAATTAATTAGGCCAAAACCAACTCGCCTTTCATGACGTTGTTTTCAAATACTCTGAAATGGAAGGGCTGTTTCTAATGCAACATTATAACTTAAGAGGACACATGAAAATGAAAGTGTTAAACTCAAACAGATTACATTTTCAAAAATAGTGTTGTCCCTAAATAAAGGTGATATAAACTTGGAGGACAAGAACAAAATTTGTACATACGGCAATATAACGCCCTTGAGCACATTTTAGAATCGGCCTTTCCATTTTAAAGATTAGAAGATAAGTTGGCAAGAGCCCTTTTAATGAGATGGCTGAACATTTTCGATTTGTGTTCGTTAACAAAGAAAAAAAATCTTCGTTTGTAGCTGGTTACAACACTCGGTTACAAACACGGCCGTAGACCGATCAACACTCTCCCTTCTTATGGCTTCCAAGAATCAGTAAAACGTATAGTAAACATTGGTTACTAGTCTTAAAAATCTTCATGAATGAACCTTTTTGTCATTCCACGAAGGCCCCGTTTTATGCGGCGCAGTGGCATGTGCAGCATAATGTGCATCATCTCTTGCACTCATAATGTTATTTTATATTTATTACCATGTTTTTGAAAATTCACACGGTTATATTTTCTAAAGCTAATGAAGAGTAAAAAGGTATTAGATGATCTTCCTCATCAACTTCCTTTTAATTGATTTCAATTTACAACATTTGCCTGATTTAGTGCTCTATAAGTAGGACTAGGGTTGCTCTCAACTTTTTCCGTTCACCCTTAGCTTTTTCCAGATTGTGTGCACTTTCCCCGGAAAGGAGACGTTTCAGATCCGGCCTACACTATGTACACTTTTGGGAAATTCGAGGAAAAATCTGAAGGTAATTAAAATAATACTAAAATTGAAATATTTGCAGTATTTTTCCGGTAGAAAAGCAATATTTTATTAAATAGATGACAAAGCTGGCAACATGTACGTTTAATACGAGTCCGTTCCGAAACTGAGTCCGGAGTATTGGGATAACTGTCAACCATGAACTAAATTATCTTCCTAAGAAACAAATATATAAACAAACAAAAATGGGAAAACTGATCGTCAGTTGGTTATTAACTTCCATAAAACAGCTATACACCAACTATTTTTCATTGCATAAAAATGTGTCGAAGTTTCGAGCTGTGATTTCTGAACGTACCTACTTTATAATGTCACGAATTTGGTTTATTTTGTTGGCTGCATTGAATTTCATTTTGGTGTGTTGGCTTCATTGAGTGTCATTTTGGTTTGTTGGCTGCATTGAATGTCATTTTGGTTTGTTGGCTGCATTGAGTATCATTTTGGTTTGTTGGCTGCATTGAATGTCATTTTGGTTTGTTGGCTGCATTGAGTATCATTTTGGTTTGTTGGCTGCATTGAATGTGATTTAGGTTTGTTGGCTGCATTGAATATCATTTTGGTTTGATGGCTGCATTGAGTGTTATAAAAGCATTTTTTTAGGTAAAGGTATCTAGCCATACAGCCAAATCCGGTCCGTTTGACTAATCCCTTTATCCCGATTCTTTCCTCGTTCTTTCATTGACGTCGGTTAGGCAATCGTTTTATATTAGTCCAAACCATCAGTCTGATAATATTGACGCGAAACTGACCATCTAACCCACGGATTGATAGATTGGACGGATGGATTTCTGAATATTTTGATTTTTTCGTCAGTCTTAGTGAGATTGACGTCAGATTATTGGTGTGACTGCGTTCATCAGTCACGCGTCACTAGTGATGAGAACCGATTATCGGTTTTATGAATTATAAATAATTGATGCGTATCCGAACATACTTGATTAGAGGTACTTGAAATCAGCTTTCCATGACTAAAAGATCTGGCTTAAAAGCGTTCCTTCCACATCTAGGCATTGCGTTAGCCTTGGAAAAAAGACGACGTTGGTCTACTTTGTCTATGAATTATTAATCATAGGGTAGACCAGCGTCTTTTTTAAAAATTATTTTTTGCACTGTAATGAAAATAATTATACCTATGTAAATATCTAGTTGGGAACAACACGGCACAAGTTATTTTGCAGATCACGACAAAAAATGTGGAATGGTAAACGAATGGAAACGTCGTGGAAAACGTCAAATGATATGTCATTGACAGTGGCAGCCATCTTTATTTTTAGGGTAAATGTTGCCTATAATATAACGTTTAATGCATTTCTACACAAAAACTAAGCCAAAATATACCAAAATAATCATTAAACCACTTTTATATAATATTGACATTTCATAATTATATGTGTACAAGGTCCAGGCCGGGGCTCCATACGTTCGTGAAACGTCTCCTTTTACGAAAATATTGGAGATTTGTTGCAGAGAAACTGCGGTTTGCCATCACTGACGAATTTATTAATTAAATTATCAAAACACAGAACTGAACAAAAGCCAGACTGACAAAAGAGAGAAAAGTAAATAAATGCATGATAGTAATCCACGATATCGAATGATTTTAAAGTCTAACGTCCAAATCTGTTTAGACTAAAGTTTTATTTAAGCACAAAAATAGGAAAAACTTCAATTTATATTCACTTTGCATTTCTGACTCACCAAAACAAATCCGAGACAGTTTTGAACAAAAAGCACAAAAAAAGGCCGTACCTATGTTCCATTTACTAGATCGTTAATACGTGTCGAGCATTCGCCAGTCCCTCACTAGCTCACTAGATCCAGTGCTCGTAACGGTTTTGGAACATTACCGCACATTCTGACTAGGTATGTAAGTACTATACATATTTTCGACAGCATTCTTACTAGGCTACGAGATATATCGCATAACACAGGCAAGCTGTCTAAACAACTTAGTTCTTTGTCTAAACAATTTAATTTTCAACATTTCTGCTGGCGTCATTAGCTTATTTACTAATCGCATTCTAATGCATGAATTTTCCCTTCTCTCCAGCTTCCATCTTCCCTTTCAGTTAGTCCTTATTTTTCTTATATTTTTTGCATCATCTTAAAAATATCAGTGCGACCACTTCTTCATTGTACCATGTATTGTATAGCAATATTTACTAACTTAACTATGTGTATAACTAACTAGCTGTATGTCGCATCCATAGCACATTGTCTGAAATACGCTTCAGAGCGCCGCGGGCGCAGCCTTCTCACGCGCCCTGCATCCCAATGAGTCCCAGACACGCCGGACTATATAACGCGAGGCTCCATCCTTCCTAGCACTAGCTCAGTAGACTCTCATCAGACACCACCCTTCGGTAACCAGTGTTACAAAAAGTTTTAAGAAACATGAACACCATACCGTTGGTGATATTGGTTTGCGCGGTGTGGGAGGCGAAAGGATACCCTTACTACCCCTATTATGGAAACATGGATTCTCGTATGTACCTAAAAATCTTATTTTATGTCTTATTTATTGTCTTTTTTGTCTTCTTTCTATGTTCATGTCGTCTTTGTAATAGACATTTTTAAAATTCTATATCAATTAGGTACTTTAAGTGCTTTTGTATGTCCGGAGTCTATGTTGGCTTGTGATGAATATGATTTTTTAAACTAAATGTTTTCAATAGTTGCAAACCTAGGCCAGTCAGAGTAAAGGTCGTGTTTCTTTCCCATCTTTGTATGCGGTTGTCCACCTATATGTAGGAGTGTTTTATACATATCAGTATTTTGCTTGATATTATGCGAAATACTCAGAGTAGAGGGAGAAGGATTGTAGTTTACCTCCTTAGAGGGATACGAACTGGCTATAAATGAGGAATGTAACTGGAATATATAAATAGAAACGGATTCCAAACAAAAAACAGTTGGAACCGAGGAAAATCTAGTTCTGTCACTTTGTGTTCTTTTAATCTAATCAAGATTGTGCCTTAATGAACAATATCCTATTCCAGTTACATACGGCTCAAGCGACAGCAGTCGAGGCGGCATGGTGTTAAGCCGTTACTACAACCCCTACTACAACCCGAGCTCCGTCGGCGGAGGCATGGCGGCCTTCATGTTCAGGAATCCCGAGAAACAATCGCAGCCCAGCCAATACTACCTCCCCGACAGACGGCGCCAAACACAACCCGACACAAACTTCTATAGACCTCAAGAAAACGAAGTCTTCTACCCTCAAGCGCCACCAAAACCCTTCGTTACAGAAGCAACAGAGGTAGCTGATCCTACAGAAAAGACAGAAGTATTTTCCACTACAATTAAAGCGGTTGTAACGGAATTAACCGAACCTGAAATAGAAGAAGTTGAGGAGCCCGCGCAGAAGCCTAAAAAGAGAGTGTCGAAGAAGAAACAAGTGAAGAAACCGGTGGAAGATGATGAAGAAGAAGATGATTCTCCTCCAAAGATGCCTTCCGGCGCCTTCTTCCCTATGTTTTTCGGATGGGGTGGAAGGTCAGGAGGTGGTGCTCCTGGAGGGGCCACTGCCATCGCCAACGCCTACAGCACGGGGCGTGGTGGAGTAGCTACTAGTCATGCGACGGCTTATGGACCACCCAGACCTGATTACAAGTCGTATCAACAGGCATAAGTCGACAATTATGATGTAAGTAGTTTAGTGATTGGTTAGAAATACCTATCCATTATAAATAGCTACATACCTAGAGGTTTATAAAACTTGTGGTTAGATGACTGGTAGACGCCATCTAGCGAATGTCTGTATAAATATTCAAACTTATCTTTATTATCGCACGTCATACAGTTTAATGTAATTACAATAGATGGCGCTTCTTTAATAAAAAGTATTCTTGTGTAAAGTAGGTACTAAAACAAAATGAAACCACATGAAACTTGTAAAGTTAAATATAGATGACGTTTAAAATAACAACAAAAAATATTATTTCATATTCATCAACACCATTGGACGTGAGACTTTTAGCGCACTCTAGGGACGCTGTGTGAAACTGATATTAAAATGTCAAGTAGTGCAACTAAGGCTGGCAACACTTTACACTGGTTAATTAAATTACTGATCCGGCAAAATGTGTCACAGAAAAAGACATTCCTTGTACAAAAATATTAAATTTAATTTACACACTTAAGTTACACATAGTACGGTCGATAGCACGTCAGTGGAAACAAAACCAGTACCTATAAACTGATTTCTCGTAGTATTGAAACTCCTTGCCACGCCAGCTCAAAGTGTATCCACTGAGACGTTCGGTCGACCATTTACCTAACTTATAATGATACAGTCTTTGGCTCATTTAATCTTTCGTGCTACATTCGCAGTTGCACGATTTTCCCCAGGAGTTTTGTGAGTAGCACACCGTGTTAGGTTTCGCCTGGCCCTCGCACGCCTGCTGGCAGCTCACCGCGAAGCTCCTGTATGCCGTCGTGTAGTAATACCGCGCATTTATTCCCACTAGCAACACCGACATCAGCAGAAACAGGAATGTCAGCTTCATGGTTCTGAAACAATTATCAAAATCCGTTATAATGTTAGTTTTCCTGACTAAAAATATTTTTATCACTGTTTCCAGGAAGGATTAAACCATGGAAGTAGGTAATAAGTATACTACGGTTGTATGGTGGTATAGTCATGCAGGAGGATCCCTACTACAGAAATAAAGTTTACCTCAAAGCTTACGGAAAATTCCGGAGTTCGATCCCCGGCTGGGCCATGTATACCAATGGGTTTCATGTTTCTCAAAATTCAAGTACATTTACTGACTGCTCTCAAACGGGGAAGGAAAACATCGTGAAGAAACCTGCATACGCCGAAGAAATTCTTAGGCGCATGTGAAGTCCCCCAACCCGGGGCTAGCGTGGTGGACTATATCCCTAACACCCTCGTTGAAAAGGTAGGCCTGAGCCCCAACAGTGGGGACATGTTAAAAGGCTGTTGATGATTACGAAAAATGAGAATTGGACCTAATTCCTATAAAACTCCACGTCGCTGTTAGGTAGGTACATTGAAACACCCTAGATTCTTAGTCGTAAACATCAATGTACAACAAAATACACAAATGCCACTACAGCTGCAATCATGCACAACATGTTTGCATTTAAAACAAACTTTTACACATGCTGTGTGATAACTGTAATTGTGCAATTGTACGAATGTGTCCAAAGGCAGGGTCGTTTATTCTGCAATATTTATTTACCTCTTCAATAGCATGGTAAATCCATGGCAAAAAGAGTTGCTAGACTAAAAAAAAGCAAATGCAATAAAAGTAGTCCAAAAAATATTGTTCGCTGAGTAGAACTCAATGCCTTTGTAACAGGATACTTTACTACAGGTATTTTGTTACCCACACCACCTATTAGCTATAGACTGAGAAGACAAAAACTCAAACCACCTTATAACCTACAAGATAACCTAAAACGAGACAAGATAGTCTTGCTAATGAATGATAATTGATGATACAGTACTAGTGCAAGAAACTGCCAAAGTAAATAAACTAAACACTCACAGTTTTGTATACAATAGTTCAACCAAGGTTCAAGTGAAATTGAACGGACGTAGAGCAAGTTGTTGACAAAACACACCGATGACGAATGCTGCAGGGTTTTTGTTAAGGTGGGTATTTATACCCCACGCACACAGGCACAGTATAGCCCAGCTGTCACGACGCTTGGGGATCCATAGCCGATTGAATAAAACCTTTACTTTGTAAGTAATAGTGATTAATTAAGTAATCATTACTAGGTTGGTAACGAACCAGTTGAAATCAAATATTGATTCACGCATGTGCACTGCACACATGTATCATCATCATTAGGATACGGTGAGCGCCTCCCCTCCATGTGTTTGTTCTATGGTTTCAATATGCAAGTGAATGGTTAGGTTATCCTGTAACCGACGATATAAGATATAAGTATACCTACTTAAGTGCAATCACTTATATTATTCCAGGATTGAAGTTATCATTGTAAGTTTGACCAAAATCTGTTCAGTCGATAAGGATGGTTATGGCGTGATTGAGCTACAACAACGTTTGTGGCGTGTTACCATCCGCCACTATAACTTAAACTGGGACCACACCCTACATTAGAGAAAAACGCTGCCGCTCATGAACTCGCACCATACCCCGTGCGTGTTCTGTATGGCGCGCTCGCTGTCTCGCTCCTGCCTATACTCACGGGTATGTCTCCGTCCCTCTTTGCCTTGAGAAGCGAGACGTGCGCGACGAGCTGTCAAGAAGAAAATCACCTACCTACCTTCACGCTATCTTCGGATCTCACCACCGCGTGCTAAGAGACGAATGTATTTTGTGATCTTTGTAAACCATTATTTATTTACCTATCAGTAAATGCCTTTTTATAAACTCAGTGAATGTGGTCTTTATTCGTTCTTCTGCCTATCGCCACCAGTGGACTTCAAATGTTGGAGGAGTAACAACGCCCTCCACATCTGGTGACCCCGACGTTTCCGAATACGAAGATTCTGTGAGGACCCGTGTTTAAATATTGTTTCCTGTAAATATTCATCGGAAGGTTCAAGATTCAAGTACATTTTATCAGCTTCGTGATAGAACAAAGGAACAAAGGCGGTGGTCTCAGTCATAAGCGGAGCGATTTTAATAAACCTTCATAAGCGGTGAGCGATTTAAAATTTTTATTAAAATGTCTGATGATGAGCGAGTAAATCCTCCACGTCCTCCACAGCCTGACTTGAATAAGGATGAGGTATGGCGAGTTGGGGTACGCGTACCACCGTTTTGGCCAGAAGAGCCTGCCGTGTGGTTTGCGCAAGTTGAAGCCCAATTCGCGCTGTCAAAAGTAACTACTGATGAGACTAAGTTCTTTTATCTCATAGCTCAACTCGATCATCAGTATGCGAAGGAAGTTAAGGACATTATCACGAACCCACCTGCTGATAATAAATATAATAAGTTGAAGGAGGAACTGATAAAACGTCTCTCAGCTTCACAGGAAAAACGAGTGAAGCAACTGTTAATGCACGAGGAGCTTGGTGACCGAAAGCCCTCGCAGTTCTTGCGTCACTTGCAAGGCTTGGCTGGTCCAACCGTTCCTGAGACGTTCCTGGCTACCTTGTGGTCTAGTCGCCTACCACAAAATATACAAACAGTTGTTGCGTTACAAATGGATTTATCTTTAGACAAGCTGGGAGAGCTGGCAGACAAGGTGCACGAGATTGCTCCTTCGACTCCTCAGGTAGCAAGTGCCACTGGAGCTACATCTTCCTCGTTTGACATGGCCAAGCAGATTAGCGAGCTGACAAAACAGGTAGCTTTACTTAATACTCGTTTCAATAAAAACGAACGTTCACGCTCACGTTCCAAGCCCAGAGGATATAATCGCTCACGCAGTCACTCTAGACCAAGACAACCTCCGTCAGATCATCCACATTGCTTTTATCACTATACGTTCGGAGATAAGGCGAGAAAATGCAAACAACCATGTAAATTCCGGTCGGAAAACTCACAGGGCGGTCGCACATAGCGGCCAACGACTGCCCCGCATCATCAACAGGCCGTCTATTCGTCACTGATCGCGTCTCAAAAACGCAGTTCCTTGTGGACACTGGCTCAGACTTGTGCGTTTTTCCGCGATCGGCAGTCAAGGCGCCCTGTAACAAATCTAAATATCATCTAGTCGCCGCCAATAATACCATTATTTACACATACGGGCCTGTACAACTTCACCTGAACTTGGGACTAAGACGTGATTTCGTTTGGAATTTCGTTATCGCAGACGTGTCGAGGCCTATTATTGGAGTGGATTTCCTCTGTTACTACAACTTACTTGTGGATTGTAAGCATCAGCGCTTAGTCGATGGCACCACAACACTTTCGATATCAGCCATCTGTTCGGGGGATTCCGAAGATATTGCTTCAGTTAAAACCGTCAGTGGTGAGACTGAGTTTCATCAATTACTTCGAGAGTTTCCTGAGATTACCAGACCTGCCGGTGTACATTCCACTCCCAAACATAATACACAGCACTTCATAAAAACCACATCAGGTCCTCCAGTTGCCTGCAAACCTCGACGTCTAGACCCAGATCGATTCCAAGTGGCAAAGAAGGAGTTCGATGACATGCTTGCCAGTGGTGTAGCTAGACGCTCAGAGAGTCCTTGGAGTTCTGCTCTGCATTTAGTGAAAAAGAAGGACGACGGATGGAGACCCTGTGGCGATTACAGAGGACTTAACGCCAGAACTATCCCAGACCAGTACCCCATCCGTCACATTCATGACTTCTCTTACCAGCTCTCAGGATGCTCAGTCTTCTCTACTATCGATCTGGTGAAGGCATATAACCAAATCCCGGTTAATCCTGAGGATATACCGAAGACAGCTGTTACGACACCTTTCGGATTGTTCGAGTTCCCATTTATGGCCTTTGGTCTGAGAAACGCCGCTCAGACCTTTCAAAGATTCATCGACGAAGTCTTGCTTGGTTTAGACTTCTGTTATGGGTATATCGACGACATATTGGTGTTCTCATCATCACTAGAAGAGCATAAGGCCCATCTAAGACAGCTATTTGAACGCCTGAAGAAATATGGTATTCTCATAAATACTGCGAAGTGTTCATTTGGTAAATCTGAAACAACGTTTCTGGGATACAGTGTCTCAGCTGCTGGCACAAAGCCTTTAGAAAACAAAGTGCAAGCCATTCAGGATTTTACTATTCCCCAGACTGTCAAAGAACTTCGACGTTTTTTGGGAATGATTAATTTCTACCGTCGCTTCGTTCCCAACGCAGCTAAACTTCAGGCGCCGTTAAACGCAATTCTAGCGGGCCCCAAAATTAAAGGTTCACACCCAGTCGAGATGACTCCGGATTTGCTGAAGGCTTTTGAAGACTGCAAAACTTCATTGTCCGAGGCAACACTCCTCGCTCACCCTGATACTTCAGCGGAACTAGCAATAGTTACCGACGCTTCAGACTCAGCTGTAGGAGCCGTATTACAGCAACGCAGGGGTGATGTTTGGCAACCTTTGGCTTTCTTCTCGCACAAGCTAAGTACTTCTCAAAAAAAATACAGCCCGTACGACAGAGAGCTCCTGGCTATATACGAGGCAATCAAGTACTTTCGTCACATGGTGGAAGCAAGAACTTTTGCTGTATTCACAGATCACAAGCCACTCACCTTCGCTTTTTCCATGAGTAAAGAAAAATGTTCTCCTAGACAATTCAGGTACCTAGACTTCATCGCACAGTTTACAACAGATATAAGATACATACCTGGAAAGGACAATGTTGTTGCGGATGCTCTCTCTCGAGTAGAAGAGGTTACCTCAGCGATTGATTACCAGAGTCTTGCACAATCTCAGGAAGATGATCCAGAACTGCAAGACCTGCTCCGTCATGGCTCTACTTTAAAACTGAAAAAGGTACAATCAATTAATACAAACTTACCTGTGTATTGTGATACATCTACGCAGCCTCCTCGTCCGTATATTACTCCGCAATTCAGAAAAAAGGTTTTTGAAATGATGCACAATCTTCACCACCCTGGAAGTTCAGCTACAGTGCGACTGGTCACCCAAAGATTTGTGTGGCCAGGGATTCGCAAGGATTGTAGAGAGTGGTCTAGGCAATGCTTGCAATGCCAATATAGTAAAGTCTCCCGACATACTAAGTCCCCCCTTTCTTCTTTCCTAACTCCTTCCTCGAGGTTCTCTCACATACACCTCGATATCGTAGGACCGTTACCTTTGTCCTCTGATTACAGGTACTGTCTCACCGTCATCGACAGATTTACCCGGTGGCCTGAGGCGTTACCCCTGAAGGACATCACTGCAGAGTCCTGTGCTACTGCCCTCGTGTCTGGCTGGATCGCCAGATTTGGTTGTCCCGCACGAGTGACTACTGACCGTGGTCGCCAGTTCGAGTGCCACCTTTTCGAGGCTCTCACTGCCTTGATTGGTGCGCGCCACTTCCGCACCACTGCATACCATCCAGCTGCAAACGGCATCGTCGAACGTCTTCATCGTCAGCTCAAAGCTGCCATTATGTGTCATGCCTCATCATCACGGTGGATCGAAGTCCTTCCACTGGTGCTACTGGGCATGCGCAGCTCCTGGAAAGAAGACGTCCACGCATCTCCCGCCGAGCTGGTATATGGCGAACCCCTTCACTTACCTGGTCAATTCTTGTCTCCCAAAGATGACTACACTGCAGCTGACGTCACCGAGTACGCGACGCGCCTTCGGTCCTATATGGCTAATCTCACACCGAGACCTACCTCGTGGCACTCTGCTTCACCATTTTACATACCACGAGACCTACACACATCATCTCATGTGTTTATACGGCAAGATCGTGTACGCGGAGCGCTGGAACCACCATATGCTGGTCCGTTCAAAGTTATCGACAGACAGTCCAAGTACTTCAGAATAGATGTTAAAGGAAAACCGGTAAACGTCTCTGTTGACAGACTGAAACCAGCGCACATGATGAGAGAGGTCAATGATCCACAAATTCCTGAGAAAGATGTCCAGCGCACGAGAAGTGGAAGAAGAGTCAAGCTACCAGATTACTATCGACCGTAGTTACGGTCTGGCCGGGGGAGTAATGTGGCGTGTTACCATCCGCCACTATAACTTAAACTGGGACCACACCCTACATTAGAGAAAAACGCTGCCGCTCATGAACTCGCACCATACCCCGTGCGTGTTCTGTATGGCGCGCTCGCTGTCTCGCTCCTGCCTATACTCACGGGTATGTCTCCGTCCCTCTTTGCCTTGAGAAGCGAGACGTGCGCGACGAGCTGTCAAGAAGAAAATCACCTACCTACCTTCACGCTATCTTCGGATCTCACCACCGCGTGCTAAGAGACGAATGTATTTTGTGATCTTTGTAAACCATTATTTATTTACCTATCAGTAAATGCCTTTTTATAAACTCAGTGAATGTGGTCTTTATTCGTTCTTCTGCCTATCGCCACCAGTGGACTTCAAATGTTGGAGGAGTAACAACGCCCTCCACACGTTCAAACAAACATTGACGCATTCGTGGTTTGATAGGTTATAGTATTTTTGTAAGTACTTATGTAATAGTATAAATAACGTACATTATACAAAAGTCTTTCAAGTCTAAGTTAAAGTTAGCCATATTCTTAACAAACGCTTATACTTAGTACTTGCTGTCATGCTGTCTATTAAAAATGTACGGAATCCTCCGTCAAATTCGTGAATGTTGCTTTACAAACTTTTGAGTAATGCTAGAGTCCATCCTTAAAATCGATTTCCGAAGCTGTACTATTATTTTATTCTGTGGCCAAAGTAAAATAACAATACAATAAATTTTATAGATTAGTTTATTATTCCACGCGGGCAAAGCCGCGGTCAAGAGCTAGTTGCTAATAAATAAATAGAGATCTAGATTTTGTTCAATTTCTATTAAATGCGCTAGGTAGGAATCTATAATTATGAAGACACACTGTAGGTATAAAAGCGTGTGTATGGGGGTAGTGTAGTGTCCTTCGACCCCTTGAACCTTCGGGTTTTTCCCCGTGGACCCACTCCTATGACCCACTGGTGGGACCACGGGGAATTTATTTTCCCCGTGGTCCCACCGCGCTAGAGATGGAATTAAAAAACAAAACTATCGTAGCGCACTAGCTAAAATAAATATGAGACGAAACTTTTTCGGCTTCGGTTTCGCCTTCGGCTAAAATGGTCCACGGGTCAGGCTCTAATGCTGAGCAGGTTCGCGCAGCCGGTCCCTCCGTGTGTTAGACGAAGACAAAAGAAAAGTTCCCCAAGAACTTGTTTTCATTGAGGAAAAGGTTGTTCGCATATTACATACTAGCTGTACCCCGGGGCTTCGCCCACGTAGAAAAGTTTTTCCCGTGATAGCCATATGTTATTTTGATGTAAAATCTCCTACTTGTTTCATCAAAATCTATTCCGTAGTTTTTGCGTGAAAGTGTAACAAACATCCAAACATCATCCTCATATCAGCCTGTACACGTCCACTGCTGGACAAAGGCCTCCCCCAAGGATCTCCACGACGACCGGTCCTGCGCTAACCTCATCCAGCCGGGTCCCGTGACCTTCACCAGATCGTCGGTCCACCTTGTGGGAGATCCAAACATCATTTCTTACAAACTTTCGCGTTTTTAATATTAGTATAGGAGTAGGTACATGTACTGACTGCTCTCAAACAGTGAAGGAAAACATCGTGAGGAAACCTGCATACGCCGAAGAAGAAATTCTTAGGCGCATGTGAAGTCCACCAACCCGCACTGGGCTAGCGTGGTGGACTATAGCCCGCACGCCCTCGTTGAGAGGGTAGGCCTGAGCCCCAGCAGTGGGGAGATTAATAGGCTGTTGATGATGATGATAGGAGTAGGTATATTATCAAAATAAGCGAAGAAGGAGGGCTAGCAGAGCGCGCAGGGGCACAGAGGAATTAATAGTCTCCACAGGAGCCCCGTTTTTAAATCGCTCGCCTTATCTTGTCTTGTCTTGTCTTGTCTTGTCTTGTCTTGTCTTGTCTTGTCTTGTCTTGTCTTGTCTTGTCTTGTCTTGTCTTGTCTTGTCTTGTCTTGTCTTGTCTTGTCTTGTCTTGTCTTGTCTTGTCTTGTCTTGTCTTGTCTTGTCTTGTCTTGTCTTGTCTTGTCTTGTCTTGTCTTGTCTTGTCTTGTCTTGTCTTGTCTTGTCTTGTCTTGTCTTGTCTTGTCTTGTCTTGTCTTGTCTTGTCTTGTCTTGTCTTGTCTTGTCTTGTCTTGTCTTGTCTTGTCTTGTCTTGTCTTGTCTTGTCTTGTCTTGTCTTGTCTTGTCTTGTCTTGTCTTGTCTTGTCTTGTCTTGTCTTGTCTTGTCTTGTCTTGTCTTGTCTTGTCTTGTCTTGTCTTGTCTTGTCTTGTCTTGTCTTGTCTTGTCTTGTCTTGTCTTGTCTTGTCTTGTCTTGTCTTGTCTTGTCTTGTCTTGTCTTGTCTTGTCTTGTCTTGTCTTGTCTTGTCTTGTCTTGTCTTGTCTTGTCTTGTCTTGTCTTGTCTTGTCTTGTCTTGTCTTGTCTTGTCTTGTCTTGTCTTGTCTTGTCTTGTCTTGTCTTGTCTTGTCTTGTCTTGTCTTGTCTTGTCTTGTCTTGTCTTGTCTTGTCTTGTCTTGTCTTGTCTTGTCTTGTCTTGTCTTGTCTTGTCTTGTCTTGTCTTGTCTTGTCTTGTCTTGTCTTGTCTTGTCTTGTCTTGTCTTGTCTTGTCTTGTCTTGTCTTGTCTTGTCTTGTCTTGTCTTGTCTTGTCTTGTCTTGTCTTGTCTTGTCTTGTCTTGTCTTGTCTTGTCTTGTCTTGTCTTGTCTTGTCTTGTCTTGTCTTGTCTTGTCTTGTCTTGTCTTGTCTTGTCTTGTCTTGTCTTGTCTTGTCTTGTCTTGTCTTGTCTTGTCTTGTCTTGTCTTGTCTTGTCTTGTCTTGTCTTGTCTTGTCTTGTCTTGTCTTGTCTTGTCTTGTCTTGTCTTGTCTTGTCTTGTCTTGTCTTGTCTTGTCTTGTCTTGTCTTGTCTTGTCTTGTCTTGTCTTGTCTTGTCTTGTCTTGTCTTGTCTTGTCTTGTCTTGTCTTGTCTTGTCTTGTCTTGTCTTGTCTTGTCTTGTCTTGTCTTGTCTTGTCTTGTCTTGTCTTGTCTTGTCTTGTCTTGTCTTGTCTTGTCTTGTCTTGTCTTGTCTTGTCTTGTCTTGTCTTGTCTTGTCTTGTCTTGTCTTGTCTTGTCTTGTCTTGTCTTGTCTTGTCTTGTCTTGTCTTGTCTTGTCTTGTCTTGTCTTGTCTTGTCTTGTCTTGTCTTGTCTTGTCTTGTCTTGTCTTGTCTTGTCTTGTCTTGTCTTGTCTTGTCTTGTCTTGTCTTGTCTTGTCTTGTCTTGTCTTGTCTTGTCTTGTCTTGTCTTGTCTTGTCTTGTCTTGTCTTGTCTTGTCTTGTCTTGTCTTGTCTTGTCTTGTCTTGTCTTGTCTTGTCTTGTCTTGTCTTGTCTTGTCTTGTCTTGTCTTGTCTTGTCTTGTCTTGTCTTGTCTTGTCTTGTCTTGTCTTGTCTTGTCTTGTCTTGTCTTGTCTTGTCTTGTCTTGTCTTGTCTTGTCTTATAGAAGGGGGCCGGGCACACCCCGCGACACTGCGACCCTATGGGATCTATTGTTGCGGCCCCTGTGTTTACCTGGCGCTCTCCTCCCCAAGTGTTCGCTGCACAAATGCTATTGTGCAGCTGAGGGGTAGGAGCCTGTAGTCCTCAGGTTCAGGATAAGCCACCCCCAGGACACTCATTCGCCTTGCGGCCAGTGCATCGCACTTACACAGCAGATGTTTCATAAATCGCTCGCCTTGGCCTCGCTTCGATCTATTCTACTAGTTTTGTATGGATTTGGAATCGGATGTCGACGGAAAATCAGTAGAATCGACCGCTCGACGATTCGTTACTACCGTCGAGCGATCGATTCAAAAATATGGGCTTCTGAAAGAAAAAGCTGTACTGAATTCATAATTCATTTATTTGCATATCACGTGGTATACCTAGTTCCCGTTCTGCAGGCCAAACCCGTGGGAGTATTATAATATTCTCTTTGGCCAAACCTTTGGTCCAATTGGAACCAAATTTGAAACTAGAGTTTTAATTTATCTTACCGAAGAGTAGCATAAGCAACAAAAAATGAAATATTATTTTTCTCAAAAACAGCTCTAACGATTTTGATAAAACTTTGCCCGTCGTAGTTGCTTTATGTTTGTCTATGATATAAATTAATTAATACCCATTTGAATAATCTATTTTGTATGGTTCCCCTACAGCTGAAATTGAAACTTGCGATTTACTCACAAATGGTTGGAGCTATTGAATTGTCATGTATTTCAAATAAGTAGTAAGATATATAAGATCATACAACATGACTTTATCAGTATATTTTATGTATAATTAAAGAAAATCCATAGGAACAAAATTGTATGTTTTTTTAAAGTTTGAAACATCTTTCTACAAAAAATAAAATAAATAAGATATTTTAGACTTTCGCGCTTTGTATTCATAATTATATAATTATTTACGGGTCTTACACACGAATAAGTTTTATTTACCTTGCCCGACGTTTCGACCAGGTTACACTGGCCGTGGTCACGAGCTGACTGGAGAGGCGAGCTGTCATTGTTGATCGCTGTGAGTAGTTAAAAGGTAAATAAAACTTATTCGTGTGTAAGACCCGTAAATAATTATATAATTATAAATAAGATATGGCGAGGAAGTTTAGTGCGAGCCGCTGTACAGTTTATTTCTACAGAGGCAAGACTCTATGTCCCACAGTAGACGTCGATAGACTTAATCAAAAGTCGGAACCACAAGTCGTCAGCGCCTATGGCATCCGAATAGCAAAATAACAAATAAGTCATATAGGTGCATCAGTGGCGTCGGGGACAGATCGTACACTTTGTCACGGCCTATCGTATCGGAAGGTCCGAAGTTCGATCCCCGTCTGGGCCATGTACCGATGGGTTTTTTCTCGAAACTTAAGTACTGACAGCTCTCAAACGGCGAAGGAAATCATGAGGAAACCTGCATACGCCGAAGAAGAAATTCTTAGGCGCATGTGAAGTCCAATTCGCATTGGGCTAGCGTGGTGGACGAAAGCCCTCGTAGAGAGGGTAGGCCTGAGCCCCAGCAGTGGGGACATGTTAATAGGCTGTTGGTGAAATCATTTACTTTTGTTCGTTAGATTGAGCCGTCGTGGTAGCCTATCCTCCTGGGACTCCACGGTCTCGCTTGAGGACATAAAAATTTAAAATAAAACATAACTAAAACATAAAATTAATAACAATAAAAAAAAAATATTATGTAATTGTATTTTTTTTCGTTCGTGTAAACAATTTTGACGTTCACTTTGTTTTATTAATAAAAACACTTTTCTTAGACTAAAAATTAGAAATAAAACAAAACGTAAAACATAAAAATAAATTAATAAAAATTCATTCAGTTCTTCCAGGACTCAGGAGGCTATAGTTGGTTGTGCACCCGCCTCACGCTCAAGGCCGTGGGTTCGAACTTCGAACCTTTTACATTTTCTTGTAGGTATCTGACATTTTGTTAAAGCGTGCAAACGCAGACAACAAAGATGCTTATTGCAGATTAAGCTGCAGATAGATTGCTTCTAAGCTGTAACCACACGAGAGAAAAAAAAACACATCCGAACCAACACGATTATTGGAGAAGTATTTTACCTGAACCGCAATAAAATCAAGAAGCATGGCGCGTAGGTTCCCGGATGCGGTTTTCGCGTTAACAATAATGTGCATTTACAGTTGCTGGTAAGATCGTGACTGGTTATAGGTACAGCCGATTTACTTTGAAGCTTCAAGTATAGGTAATTGAATTACCTACTTAACAGGGTCTTAAAATAATTAATCAATTCTTAACTGAGAAGGATTCTTATAGTAAGTTTTTGATGTGTATTTTATCTTTGTTTTACCAGTTATACAACTGAGAGTTATGCGTATTGTAATTATTTGTTTAAATTTGAGATACAATAATGTAAATTATGATGTCTGGGCCCAGGCTTGAGTGGAAGAAATCTTTTTTAGCGATAAGGCCGCCTAGTACGTAATCAATTCTTAACTGTGAAGGATTCTTAGTAATAGTATTTGATGTGTATACCTATTTTATCTTTGTTTTACGAGTGGATAGGCGTTAAAATATTGCACAGTCAAAGTTAAACAACTAATAGCTAAGCGTATTGTAATTATTTGTTTTTAATTTAGATACCATAATGTAAATTATGACATCAGGGCCCAGGCTTGTGTGGAAGAAATCTATTTTAGCGATAAGGCCGCCTAGTACTCATGTAACCTAACTGATAGAGAAATATGTATTGAAAGGAAGAATTTATTAACGCACTCACCGGACTCTATGGCTAAACAAAGTTTGTTTGTTCAACAAACACATATTCAACCTCAATCTCCGGAACACTAAAGTGTGCATACTCTGCCAAGCCGTGGAGATCCTTGGGGGAGGCCTTTGTCCAGCAGTGGACGTCTACAGGCTGATATGATGATGATCACTCTACCAAGAAGCAGAGGAAATATAATTGCACCTTCTGTGCGAGTGTGCCCCATTGAATACGCGAAACAAATACCTGAGCAAACGCCATCAACCTGATGAAATAAACAAATCAGTGCTGAAGTTTATAACTGACGCAAAGCTTAGCTTTGAACTACTTATAGTAAGGTGGCGATCACAATAGATCAGTAATGGTCACAGTAATACAAGGCTGGGTAAGCCTTGAACTCTCAACTTCACTCTTTCCCGAAAGATCATACCGCTCTATAGATAAGTCTACGTGAGGTTTATTTCCGGGTTAGTTTGATTCTATTCTAATATACATAAGTATACCTATTTATCATTATAGATAATTAGAGAATTCAAGGTTTCAAAGGACCTCCCATGATCAAATATTAATTACATTGTATATCTACTTCTAGCTAATCTAATCGAGTATTTCGAGTAATCACAGATCAACAAAAAGAAGCAGGTTACCTTACCACATAATGTATTCAGAATAAATTTTATTGCGAGCATCGTTCGTAGGAATATAAAAACTGAATGTTTCCAAGTACGTTGATACTTTACTCACGTTTTTATATTACCTACATATAAAAGGATGTTTAGTGGGATTTGAGTTAGTTAAGTGAGTTAGTAGACATGAGACAGACGATCTGCGCAGGAGTAGTGTTCGTGTGCGTCGTCGCCCTGAGTGGCGCAGGTAATTACACTTTTTGCTAAACAACAAGTTTGCAACGAGTTATTAAGTGTATTACGTAAGGATTTCTAAGTGAGTCTAGAAGCTCTCGTGGAATATTACTGAGCTTTAAGTGATTGAGGCTTTGTTTCGGAATGCACAAACAATTGTTTACCAACTTGATTTTAAAAGATGTCTTGCGGAAGTTTGTTTGCCGCTTCTTCTTCCCAAAGCCCAAAGCTACCACTTAAATAATTGACGTGTATAATGTACCCAGTGCTGACCTTTGAGTTCGAGGTCCACTTGATCTCATTTGTGTATTGTGAACTTGTTCAATCTAAGTGAATACGTGGGTAGGATATGCAAGCGGTTGTTTTGTTGCGGCTCATGCATGATTAATATGGATCGGTATTATAAATGTAAAGTAACAATCTGTCAGTTTCCTTTGTCCATCTGTCTCTCTAACTTCCTTAAATGTTGCGTTCTGTGGAAAGTTGTGATTTTACTTCGATAGGTGTGGAAGGAACTGTGCGCGGTCTCCATGATAAATAGCGAATTATTTCTTTGTTGGGTTTATGTGACATGCTTTTTGGAAGCTTGTAACAATGCTATTTCTTACTGTATCATTCTATTTGCAGAGAGAACGCGCCGAAGCTACGGCGGTGGTGGTTACGGCGGCGGCGGCGGCGGTTTCGGCTATGGCGGCGGGGGCGGAGGCGGCTTCGGGTTCGGCGGTGGGGGCGGCGGCGGCGGAGGTGGCTTCGGTGGGGGCCTCGAGAGCATCCGCGAAGGAGTCAGCGGCATACTCGGGAAAGTGCATTCTGGACTCAGCCAATTCGGAGGCGGTGGAATCGGCGGCGGATTTGGCGGTGGAGGAGGTCTAGGCGGCGGGGGTGGGCTAGGAGGAGGGAATGAAAAAGTAGTGTACACAAAATCTGACGATGGAAAATCTGGAGGATTTGCCTTTACGGGAACACTAGATGGCGGTAAAGGTGGCTACGGCGGCGGAGGCGGCTACAGCGGCGGAGGCGGTGGCGCATATGGCGGTGGTGCCGGATTCGGCGGAGGCGGTAGTCAAGGTGGAAGTGGCGGATTTGGAGGTCATGGCGGGAACGGAGGCGGCAGCAGTGGTGGTTACGGTGGCGGCGCTGGTCTTGGAGGAGGCGCTACTGGCGGAAGCGCTGGATTTGGAGGTCACGGAAGCACAAGCGGAGGCGGCGGCCACAGCATTGGCGGAGGGGGTGGCTACGGAGGCGGTGGTGGCCTTGGAGGTGGAGCCGGCGGTAGTGATTATGGAAGTCAAGGAAGTAGCGGTGGCTTTGGTGTTAGCAAAGCAGTGTCGGGGTCATTGAATATTGGTAGTGGCAGCGCTGGATACGGTGGGGGCACTAGTGGCGCAAGTGGTGGATATGGTGGTCATAGCAGCAGTGGAGGTGGCGGCAGTGGTGGATTCGGCGCAGGTGCTGGCCTCGGTGGAGGTTCCGGTGGCAGTAGTGGCGGATACGGTGGTCATGGAAGCAGTGGAGGTGGCGGCAGTGGTGGATTCGGCGCAGGCGCTGGTATTGGAGGAGGTGCTGGTGGCAGTAGTGGCGGATATGGCAGTCATGGAAGCAGTGGAAACGGAGGACATGATAAGAGCACTGGATTTATTGGTCTTGAGAGCACGAGCGGAGGCGGCGGACATAGCTCTGGCGGAGGTGGTGGCTACGGAGGCGGCGGTGACTACGGAGGCAGTGGTGGCCTTGGAGGTGGTGGCTATGAGAGTCAAGGAAGTAGTGGCGGCTTTGGCGTCAGTAAAACACTGTCGGGTTCATTGAGTATAGGTTTGGGCAGCAGTTTACTCTCTGGAGGTTCAGGCGGATTGGGCGGCGGTGCTGGTGGCGGCGGTGCTGGTGGCGGCGGTGGAAAAGCTTTCGGAGGCGGCGCGTCCGGAGGTCACGGTGGGGGATTTGGGGGTGGGATCGGCGGCGGCGCCGGTGGTTTTGGAGATAGTGGAAGCGGTGGCTGTGGTTCTGGGTCTTGCGGCGGTAGTGGTGGTTACGGCGGAGGCGCGGGTGGGTACGGGGGAGGCGCGGGTGGTAACGGCGGAGGCGCAGGTGGTTATGGCGGTGGCCTTGGTGGTTCCGGCGGTTCTGGTAGTTACGGCGGCCATGGTGGCTCAGGCTCTTTCTCGTCAGCCAGCGCAAAAGCCTCCGCTTCAGCTAGTGCTAGCAGCTACGGTTAAGAATTGTAATTTGTAAATACTCTTTGAATTGTGATAGCTTACAGCTTTATTCTAATGACCATGCCTGAGTGTATCGTAATTAAATTGTTTTCATAGTCAATAAATTATTTAGATTATTATATTTTATAGTCTCAATTTAATTTAAAATGATACCCAACCAGTTATGCCAATTTCAATGATCTCAATGAATGCTCAACGTATTATGACAATGATTGTGTTGTTTTTGCTTACTGTCTAAAGTAGGTAGTCTCTGTCCATCATGAATACCTTTACGTAACATTTGTTCACTTGCGTATGCGCATTATGTAGGTACCTACGTAAGTAATACCTTCAAGAAGAGAGTCAAAAGAGCCCTTCAACCTCGGCCGGCAACGCACCAGCACCCCCCGGGTGTTGCAGGTGTCTGTGGGCGGCGGTGACCTCTTAACATCAGGAGGCCCGCCTGCTTGTTGCCCCAGTAGCAATAAAAAAAACCAAAGTAACTGACGAGGGAAGCTTTCAGATTCGAACTCTCCTAAATGGTCAAAACTTGGTAGGAATGCAGAGCTGGTGATTCCGGAAAGAAGTACTTAATACATAAGGTTTTTATTTTAGGCGAGAGTCGTACGTTCGGGGGCTAACAAACAAACGTTACAAACGGTTCGAGTAGTCAATCAATAATAGTCATAAGTACGTAAGATAACGATACCTATATTTTAGCAAATTTTCATTATGTAGCCAAATTCTTCAAGAACGTTTTAAAGATTCCACAAAATACATAGATCCACAAGGTCTGTGGATTGGATCAAACACCGCCCGCCCGTCACCTGATGCCTCGTTGAGACGCTTCGAAATCAGGGCGCACGGTCCTATTGTTTCTATCCCAAACCTTTAGAATGTGGCTGTCAGATTTTGGTTTTTGAAAAACGAATTCTATCTAGACTTCACATAAGTCTAGTATTTGATCTTGTTTTTTGGGTCGCAAAACCCGTTTTAACACTCTGAGGGTGATATACATCACCGATGCAAGCGTATTTGTGCTGGCGACTCAAGAAGTTTCAAACCTCTTTTGTCACGCGCGCGCTCCCTGTGGAGATCGCATCTTGCAAATTTAGTAAGGGAAACTATGAAAAATTCTGTGTCAAAATCAGGGGGGGTGCGGACAAATGAAGCGGATTAGCGGGAGGAAGTTGCTCATACAAATTTATATGGAGTTTGAAAATGAGAATGTGTGAGTGAGTATCAATTTCGATATACATTTGGCACGATTTTGGCATCCCCTAAAATGATTTTGTTACTCATCCATATGGGAGTAGCTTTTTTTTTAAATTCATGTGGCGACTAGCTGACGTGGCCTGGATATGGGAACGAGCCAGAATATCACGCAAGTTTAACTGCCTTATAACTATTTTAAATATTTCATTTGCTGATAGGTACTATACATAATAAATTATGGTTGTGTATGTATGTGTATAAATGAATATAATCTAAACTTAATTAAAGTATTCATCCATTGTTCCACTGTCCTCTTTCCCGTGCCGTGTCAGTCGGATGATTGATACGCAGCTAAATTTAGTAAGTAGGTATAGCCTAGTCTCACCATTATTATCCCACTAATATTATAAACGACAAAGGATGTTTAGATGTTTGTTAATGTTTCATGTAAAAATTACGGAACAGATTTTGATGAAACATTACAAAATAGGTATGGTCCTCGTAGAATTTCTTGACGGCTGAATGAGTATAGTCACAAATTGTTTGCACATCGCTGACAGTGTTTATAGTCTATGTGTGCGTAAGCGAGATAGTGTGCTACATAGCGATGTCCAAAAACCTGAAAGTTTGATTCGGTTCATCGAATCAATGAACTATTTCTTCAAATTGAATGAGCGTCTCGTAAACGCCCGCCCGCACAGCTCCCCTTTGACACATCAAAGTAGTCATTGCTCAGAAATCAGCCAACTTCACACAGCCGCCATTAAACTCTACAGGGACTTATAAATCACATAAATTATCTAAAAGTATCCAGTCACTTTTTATAAAAATGCATATCTTGGCAGCTTCTAATTATGGTAGCACTAAGATTTTTCTATTACACATGTACATAATACTAGCAAGTAAGAGTGTAAGGGCTTCTTTCACCACTTCCTGATATTGTTACAGATAGTAATCTAAGTGATAAATCTGTGTGATAGACTATATAAAATATATATGATAAAGGCAATCAGATACCTGTGAAACCAAAAAAACAGGCTATCTCTCAGATAACCTGCAGATAGGGTATCTGGGACTTTATCAGCAAGCGGTGTAAGAGGCCCTTAATCTTGTTGGCAGCTCTAAATAAGTAAAATAAATTATAATAAAACAGGCTTTATATAATTCTTCATAAAGTTAACTCGGCAAAAGCTATTTCAGCGTAAAATCTTTTTACGCGGGCGAAGCCGCGGGAAACCGCTAATGATATAAGATTTACTCATGAATGACTCATCTTTTATTTTTCATTCGGTCATGTTATTAACAACAATAGGTAGGTATACTTGTAATTTTCATATAAAAAGTGTGTTTCCCATTCAGTCGTATAATTAAGTTAGTTGTGATTTGACTTATCTTTTTAGGGGAACTATTGGGATTTTTTATGCCAAGCTTGGTGGACTTTACATAATGTCTTGGAATAAAAATTCTAGTAGGTACTTGGCGTATGCATCAGGTTTTCTCACGATATTTTCCTTCACCGAAACGCTACACTTTTAACGAGACGATAACTACTAAACAGACTTGCAATTTGACTGTTTTGCAAACAAACAAACAAACAAACAAACAAACAACAAAAAACAAAGCTTTAGCTGTTAGTTTAAATAGATTATAAAAAGATTAGGTACTTACTTCTAGTCAGTAGATCTGGTATGATATAGGTCTAATAGGAAGAGCGTCAGTGGCGTAAGAGCGTCAGTGGCGTAAGAGCGTCAGTGGCGTAAGAGCGTCAGTGGTGTAAGAGCGTCAGTGGCGTCGGGGATAAGACGCGGCCTATCATATCGAAAGGTCCGAAGTTCGATTCCTGGCTGGGACATGTACCAATGGGTTTTTTCTCGAAACGACTGCTCTCAAACGGTGAAGGAAAACATCTTGAGGAAACCTGCATATACGCCGAAGAAGAAATTCTTAGGCGCATGTGAAGTCTACCAACCCGCACTGGGCTAGCGTGGTGGACTATAGCCCGAACGCCCTCGTTGAGGGTACGCCTGAGCCCAGCAGTGGGGACATATTAATAGGCTGTTGATTTGATTTGAATAGGACGAAAGCTTGGAGAGAGGGGTGGGAGGGAGGCAGAGAGAGGTGAGTACACAACACACATAATACATGTCTCTAACTGTAATTGGCTTTGTTAAACAATTAATTTAAGAGAAAATTGGTTTAGTGGAATAAATAAAGTACGTAGGTATGCAGAAGTTCGCTGTGCGTATGTAAATTCCCAGTAGTAATCTAGGGTCAAGTGTCAGAGTATGACCGATAATTATGTTGCACTGATAAAACCCGCGGATAAAACATAACAATCATAATTGTAGCCAACTTAATTTTTTTTAATACAAATACTTTCGAATCGAAGACTCCAGATTGATTTCTGTGAATGGTTTTTCAAAGGAAAATCTCTTAAAAATATATCGCAAGGTACTGTTGACCGCACGTCAGTAGAAACAAAACCAGTATAAACTGGCCTCTCATTGTATTGAAACTCCCTAATAGGCTAGGCCAACTCAAGGTCAGAGTGTTTTCACTGAGGTCGACTGTGCAATGAAAAAAGGTAGTCGACCGTTACGTAAGTGAACAGTAAATAATTTGAGCTAGCCTATTAGTGAGTTTCAGTACTATGAGAGATAAGTTTATACTGGTTTTGTTCCACTGACGATGACGTGCAGTCGACCGTACCTTCCAGTTTGGCCAACGGGAATTCCCACGCTCTGATGTACCTACGCTGCTCGTATTTGATATGAGAATTTATTTGGGTGATAAACAAACGAAATAAACAATGCTTAGAGATTAAATAACAGTATGTAGGTAATAGTTATTTGTTAAGCATGGCTGCAAAGTTATTATTGCGCTTCAAAGGCATGAGACGCACCCTTGTTACCCTAGGGGTGAAAGTAACTTATTTAGTCCCGAGACAGGGTTTGGCAACATGTCACAATAAATAAATCCAAAAATGTCAAAACAAGAGAAATACAGTTGCAAGTCATCTTCTTCTATATAGAACAAAGACGTGTTAGTTAGATACACCACTTATAACTCAAGAAAGGCTGCACGGATTTTGATGAAACTTGGTACGGTGATAGCTTAAAGCCTGGAATAACATATAGGCTACTTTTTACCGGGGTAAACGGTTCCCGCGGGAAAAATTTCACGCGGGCGAAGCCGCGTCCAACAGCTAGTAAATTGTAAAAAATACACAGGGCGCTGATTTACAAATGTCACCTTTGTATACTACTAATAGGGTATAGATACCTCGGGAAAAGGTTTTCTAGACGGGTGAAGCCGCAGGAAACAGCTAGTGATTCATAAAGATATATTACATACTAGCTGTTGCCCGCGACTTCGTCCGCGTGGATTTTGGAAGTAGGTACCTATCTCTGCTATGTACAGACATACATCGTCTAGTTATAATTTTCCAATGGTAAAATGGATCATTCTAAGTACCTTCACCATAATTTAAGGTATACCATACCCTCAGGAACAAACTATGAACACCGTATCCAATTTGGTGAAGACAGATAAAAATTTAAAAAATTGTTGTTTTTACTTCTATTGCTCATAAGACTTCTCATATCAATTTTTATTATACGTGTGTATTTTTTAACTAATACAGTATGGGCAAAACCAAAACCATAGGAGATACAGGGAAACTGTCTTAGGAACCTTTAGGTATTTTTTCGTGATAACAATTTTGACATAGTAATCAGAGCAGCTGGAGTTCGGATGGCATGCATGAATAAGTAGTAAGTTCCTAAGTACATTGCACAGTCTGTTTTATAATAAAACATTTTATTAAATTTGACTAACTTCTGCTGCTTGGATTTTTTTCTTCCGATACAATAAAATGATTCTAACATGAAACTAAGTCGATACGCATTTTTTAAAAATAATAAAAATTATTTTTCACTGGCGTTCTATGAGAAAACATTTTATTGAATTTGACTAACTTCTGCTGCTCAGATTTTTTTCTTCCGATATAATGAAGTGATCCCTACATGAAACTGAGTCGAACCGCATTAAAAAAAATATGTGCAAATTGTCTCATTTTTATGGACAACACACGCTTGACCAAAAAATTTCTATGTCATAAGACACTTTCCCTGCATCTCCTATGGTTTCGGACTTGCCTATACTGTCCCAGTTAAAAAAAACACTGATATCTCCTATGTCTATGACATCGTCTTGTTACGTTAAATGATTTATCTGTAAATGACGATAACTTTTTTCGCTGTCATCCGATTTCAATGAAACAAAGCCTATAAGTTGCGCCAGGCTGTGCTTAATCTACCTGTGAAAACCGCAAGAAAATCCGTTCAGTAGTTTCGGAGATTAGCGATTACAGACAGACAGAAAGACAGAAAGACAAAAAAATTTAAAAACGCTTTTTTGTGTTCTGTTACTCTTTTTTTATCGTCCACACTCATTTTTTTATAAATTTATTCAAAGTACAGACACACGGTTTCTACAGATTTATTATAAGTATAGATATGTAAATTTAATTAAACGCGGGTGCAACCGCGGGCAACGCGTGGATATCAAGCGATACCAAGAAACGCCGCTGTAGTCCCTACAATGGGATTTAACATAAATAAGATTTTTTCGGTCAGGAGTCAGTGGGGACTCAGACATCGGTGGACTGTGGACACAGTGGGACAACCGCAATGCACCGGTGCGCTTTCGGTGCAGTAGTCTTTGGACTATTTATTTGTGTTTACGCCTCACCAGGTAATACGTAATTCTTTTTAATTTTTACATAACGTGCATGTAAAATCACTGAATTTCAATATGTAGATGCTAGAACGCATTGTTATTTTTAGATTGATGAAGTGACCAACGCTAAATGTACAGTCAAGGTTCATAAGTGCAGTATCACGCTAAGGGTCATTTTTCTGTACAACGGTGCGCTTGAAAACCAATAGACGTAACTAACCACCCAAGTCAATAGTGTGGTTTGAATCTTATTGTCATAGCATTATGTAATTATTTCATCGCAATATTTTAAATATTATATTATATTTTAACTATTATACAGGGTGTTACAAAACAAGTAGTAAAGCTGAAAGGAGCTTAAATGGGTCTTATAAAAAGTCCATTCACATCCCCCCAAAAAGAAAATTTTCACTGTTGTGCATTTAGAAAAACTCAAAATAAAAAATATTTTTATTTTCACTGATGTGCAAACCCTATTTAGAAAAACTATTTGGATCCCTGACATGACAGCTTACTAGGATTGGCTTTGATGCTTAATTAATTTTACGGGGTATTTTGTAACACGGTGTACCTATATATATCTAAATCAATAAATTAACTGCTTAAATCTAACATTTTTTTATCGTCAAAAAATTCCTGTAGAGTTTAGACAGTAACCAACCAGTGAGAGCTGTAGGTACGTACAACGGCGCTTAAAAATCAATTAGACGTAACTAACCACCCAAGTCAATAGTGTGGTTTGAATCTTATTGTCATAGCAAAAAGTAATTATTTCATCGCAATATTTTAACTATTATATTATATTTTAACTATTATATATAAAGCTAAAATACCACTGACTGACTCACTCACTCACTTAAATCACAATTAGATCTCATATAAAGAGTTTAAATAAAAAAAATTAAGTGAGCGAAGTGAGTTAAGTGAGCGAAATGAGCGTACTTTTTTTTTCTTCGATTTTCAATTTCCACCACAGCCCAAAGGCCTTTGTAATGTCCAGTGATCGGATCTAGGATGCAATGTCCCGGGATTTAAGTACGTTACCTTAACATGGATATAACTTATAATCCCGCGAGTCTTACAGCTAATTAATTTAAATTAAAATTAAATTTATAATATGTCAGACTGACATGTATTGTTTTTTCTGTTATGACCTAATATAGATAGTGAACATTTTATTTTTGTTTCATTAATTATTATAAATAACCCATTTCCCAAAACCCCGGGAAAGGCCGAGTCACATCCATGTTAAACATAACGTTTGAGGTCGTTCACCCCAAATTGCATCCTGGATCCGATCACTGGTTATGTCTATTCACGGGCTTGAGGTGCCCCCAAACAAGATTCCGGTTCCAGTCAAAAAACAAATTTCAATTAGGAATTCCGGACACAAAAAATTGCTAACACAGCCGAACCTCCGCGGTCCGCTTGCGGCCCGCGGCATCTGCCCGAAATACTAGTCCAGGAATATATTAGTGTATGCGTGGGTACAGAAACAACCTTTATTATAAAACTAGCTTATGCCCCGCGACTTCGTTCGCATTAAATAGTATCGTTTATGTTACTTACTATGCGGCATTGTAAATTTTTGTTCCCGTACAAACTTTAACATCCCTTTTCACCCCTTTAGGGTTGGATTTAAAAAATCCAAGTACACTAGATTTTAAGTCAGACCAAATGTTTTCAAACGAAAAAAAAAGTTAACTTTGTTTTGTACTATAACTACCTGTTGCCCGCGACTTCGTCCGCGTGGATAAATAAATATGACTACTGCTTTATTACAAGTATTATGCCAAAATTGAAGTTTGTACCGTCATAATAACAGTTAGCAGTTTAGTTAGGAACGCTTTTTAAAGCTTACATACGATCTATATGATATGAACTGATAACATTTTAATTCGATGTTATTATTTTCCAGATGTTGTCGACGAAAGTTGGTTCAAAGACACTTATGACAATCAGACTGTTAACAAAAATAACAAAAAAGCGGTAAGAGTAATTCAACCTAAAGACCACACCCCCGCAATCGTCTCTCCCTTAAATAATACTCATAAAGGCTATAATGAAGATAATGTTGATCTCGACAACGAACATGACGTGAAGGATAATAAACATTCAGCTCATGACGATAATACATCTAAAAGTGAAGATAAAAGTCAAGATCTGGGCGTTACGAACAAAGTTCAAAAAAGTAAAAGACATGCGGATTATACTCAAGTGGATATTACGAGTAAAAGAAAAAATATCAAAAACAAATTTGAAAAAAATGGTGTAAGCGTGCATCCAGTGTTAAGAACTCAGCTTCTGGACCAATATTTTGTTCATAAAATAGAGGATAGCTATGATAATAAAAACATTGGTTCCAATACTAATTCAGATGAAAATTATATAAAAATATATGAGAAAATTTTGAGGCATGTCCACTACGATCATACTGATAAAGCTTCTGACAATAGCAATAACCAAGATATAAAAAGCAGTGATGACAATACCAAGCAAAACGATGAAAGCATAGATCACAACATTACTGGTCGAATCAAAGATGACAATGATAACAATGATAAATTAAGTAATAACGATTACAGAATAAAAAGCATTGTCTTTCCTAATACAAAACGCTACATCCATAGAACAATCACCACAACAGTTCTTGAAGATAGTCATCATAACAATGATACAAGTCGTGTTCATGAAAATGAGAATAGTAATGAAGATGGCATAAGTAGTCAAAATAGTGGTACCAATAAAACTCTGCACAATGAAAAAGCAAGTCATTATTTTAAAGTATATGATATAATAAATATACTCAAAAATCGCATTCTTATAAAACACGGTAGGCCTGTTTTTCCATTAGTTGATCATTCCTCAGAGGAAGAAAATTACACTAATGAAAAAAGCAACCAAAGCAGTGATGAGGATGATATCAATGATCATGATAATAACAAAAGTAATAATAAGAACAAAAGCAGCATTCCAAAGCTTCAAATAATAGATCATAAAAGCAAAGAGACTTACATCATTCACAATCGACCTCCGTATTGGCAAGTGACTAGTAATAAAAACAAAAGTGAAGCAGATAAAAATGACAGTAAACAAACTAAAGAACAGAACAATGAGACCGTCAAGCCACCTCCGTACTGGGATGTTGTAGGTAAAAAAGACAACAGTACTGTTCGTGGTGACATTAATGACCCCATATGTAGTGGTGAAAGTTGTAACAGCAACAACTTACACATACACCAATATAATCAGGATTCTTACTCGGGGAAAGGCACAAGTGTAGGAGACTATGTCAACACTAAGCAAAATAATCGCCACAGTAACAGACATCGCAATCGTTACAGTAACAGACTTCACCATCATTCTAAGAAAAGAGAGAAAAATAACTACAAACGCAAAGTATCCAAATATAATACTAAAAACAAATATGGAAAAAAAGATGGCCTAACAGAAAAACACGTTGATACTATCATAGAATTAATAAAAAACTCATTTTCGAAAGGAAACAATAAAAATGATAGAGAACGAGACTCTAAAGACGGGTATGGTGCGGATCGGGACAACAAATACAATTTAAGTCATAAACAATCTGATCAAAATCATCAAAACAATCGTAAATTTAATCACTATCGACGAAAGTTTGGTAAAAATTTCTGGTACAAAAATAAAGGTGATCGCAATCATTATCACAGACAAAAAGATACATATGTCAAAAAATCTGAACACGATGATCGCAATAAAGGTAACAATGACTGGAGAAATAAAGAAAACAATGATGATAACAAAGGTGACAGAAGATACGATGTCCAATACCAAGAAAATAATAATGGTGGCGACAACCACTACAGGAAAAATATAGGTTATCTAAATGGCAAAAATGACAGGGGTTATGACCACAAACGTCAAAATAATAGCAGGCATGATTGGAATCATAAAAATTACAATAGAGATTTGAAAAATAAAGACAATGAAGACTGGAAATGTGAGAGAAGACACGATTTCCAATACCAACATAATAATATTGGTGGCGACAACGGTTACAGGAAACATAGGTAATCGAAATGGTAAAAATGATAAGAGCATGGAACTAATATGTACTAAACACAAACGTCAAAATAATGGTGGTGACGGGCACGATAAAATTCAAAATTACTATAGAGATGATAATGACTGTAACAATCGTAATTTTAATCATGAAGATTACAATTAGAATGACAAACATGACAACTACAATTTTAATTTTACTAATGATAAAATGATTTCACACTATTTCAACTTCCACAACTATTGACAATGAAAGGTGTAACTACAATAGCTTTATCATATTAATGGGTGATTCTACTGGGAAAAAAATAAAAACAAAATTTTATAAAATCAACAAAACTGTTTATTTTTTGGTTAATTGAGATCAAAATAGTATTAATATAAAATTTAATTAGCATTATTATATGTTTGATAATCTGTTACTTAATCATCTGTTCTAATATCTCCTTCAATATCATTTTCATTGTCTTTTTCCTTATCTGTACCAACATCTCTTTCATTAACTGTTACATTAACAGTTACTGTAACGGTTAATGAAAGAACTACTTTTGCACTATTTGTTCTAATAGTCATTTCTGTCTACGCTATGTCATTTCTGTCACTGCGTGCAGACAGAAAGGACGTAGACAGAGATGACGATTTCACGTTAGTTTGATCTTAACTAATCTTTAATTAATTGATTCTTGGTGTGGCTAGCTGATGCAGATAATATTGGATTCTGTGCGTAATTACAACCAGTTATTAAGTCACAAACCGCAAGAATTTCAAAGATATTTAACCTGAACAGAATTATGGTTTCGTAGTAGAATGACCGTAATAAGTGTATTTAAGCAAAGGAGAAATAAATAACTTTACTTACTTACTTATTAAAGTTCCGGGACTTCATTAATTTTTATAGAAATGTTAACAAAACGAAAGTTATTTAGTGCAGCTGTCGACAGTCTCAGGATCATTCAGAAAGCTGGAATATTATGATAATAGTAACTCTATACGAATTTATTGTCCTTCGACTCTAATGAATGGTAGAAAGCAAGGAAATTCGAACCTCTTTTGTCGCGCGCGCGCTCCCTGTGGGGATCGCATCTTGCAAATTTAGTATGGGAAACGATGAAAAATTCTGTGTCAAAATCAGGGGGGGTGCGGACAAATGAAGCGGATTAGCGGGAGGAAGTTGCTCATACAAATTTATATGGAGTTTGAAAATGAGAATGTGTGAGTGAGTATCAATTTCGATATACATTTGGCACGATTTTGGCACCCCCTAAAATGATTTTATTACTCATCCATATGGGAGTAGCTTTTTTTTTAAATTCATGGTAGAAAGGCTTCGTTTTACGTCGATGTGTTTCTTTTAAATGTAAATTCCTAATCGACCGACGATGTATGTAATTAAATAAATATTTAATAAATAAATGTCTATTTGTTCCAAAAATCCTAACCTAACTAAAGATAGGTACATAATACAATGGTTACAATCAACGGTAGATACAACGTTGCATTAGTTATTTATTACAATACATTTGAAAGTGTACGATACAAACAACAAAAATTTAAAACAATAAATATTATTTTACACTGAAAATTGTTAGGTATATCGGATGATGATGTGAGGCGAGCGATTCAAAAGTAGGGGTCCCGGGCCGCGGGACGATGCCCGACGCGTGCGCATTCTGTGCTCTGTGTGTGATATAAACACCATAGGTATTAATATTTTCAATACATATGCCCAGTGTACAGTATGTTATATTATTTATAGATATGATACGCGACTTATCGCCTTTAGCACAGAAATGCGTAATAAAGTATATTAATTAAACAATAGATGCGTTCGTGTATTTGTAAAGTAGGATACTTATTTGAATAATTTTTGTAATTCATAAAATAAGTTTCGGTAAAGTAAGTTCTCGCAATTTTTTACGTTTTAATTTGATAATTTGTCTTTTAAGTTAGGTCATACTTCTAGGACTGCACAATTTTGTAAAGTTACAAACTCTGTTATTTTGACCTTTATTTTGGCAAAATTCAGTCAGAGACATGAGAAAAGCCGCGCTTTTTCATTATAAAAATGATTTAAACGAATAATTGATTTAGATCCCACCCATTGATTTAGATCTGGTGCATGATTGTAAACTCACCATTGGAACTACAGAAAGTTTTATCATAAAGAAGTTGACAGTACATAATAGTGCCTAGAAAATAGGGCTTAGTTAAAATATAAGAGTTAGGTACACATTACAAAACGAGAGGATCAGGAGACGTTTTACAATCTGAGTGATTCTGAAATCATAGTCATGCATTACGTTCAAAATCAGCTTGTAGAGTTACACGAAAATTAAGTTACGCAAGAAACGTCGCGGGACTATACAGGCAAGAGTAAATTATGTAGAATCAGTTACACACAGTCGCCGAAGCGCAATGGCGCGCCTAGCGCTCACTGTGATAGCCTTTGGGTCATATTTTGTTTGTGCTCATGCCGCACCAGGTATTGATTCCTTTTAAATATTATTTAATAGCCATGCAAAAAAATTATTAAAACGTCATAGGCCTCCCCCAAGGCGCTCTAATGAATCTGATCGTTGGTTCTCCGCCTCCAGTCTGCCAGTTGCCTCACGCGGATCGTCGCTCAATCTTGCCTTGCGTTATCCTAGCATGCCACCATCACAAACTGCAATTCTGAATGTATAAGGGTGGCGTACCACATTATACTTTCCCAGGCTCTCGAGAACTCGTCTGCTTCAGTGGTTGGTACTCCGACAGAGGTGACTCCCCCCCTCTGGATGTCTAAAGTTACAGTTTTTGCGTAATTGATAAAGAAAATATTTAGGTATACCTACTCAGGTATGCCCAACTACATTGTCATATTTTTATAATTGCAGTTTTATTTAAGCTTCATAAAGTACTACCTCCAATCTTTATAATTGAACTGACATGCTTTATTCAAGTTCTATTTATTTTTCAGGTTGTATCAACAAATATCACAGTCAGCCCGACATGAAAAATATTAACATAGCCATTAGCAAAATTCTACCTAAAGACTACAACGCCATCTCCATTTTTAGTTTTAGGCAAAAGCAGGATAATATTGACGGCGACTATAACAAAGAAAATGATGAACACAACGTGAAGAGTGACGACAATACAACAAAAATTGGTAAAGAAAGTCAAGATCTTGACCATACCAAAGCAACTCCTGATAATTCAAAAAGAAATAAAAGCACACATCGTAGTAATAAAGTGAACGTTAAAAAGGGCGGTAACGTCTGGCCTATTTTTTCTAGAGTTGATAATTCAGAAGACTATACTACTGGAATAACTGACCATAGCAGCGATGAAAGCCACAGTCATGATAACATAAGCCATAAGCTAACAAAATGTACTGATAATAACAATAAAAACAGTATTCGTAACGATGAAAGCAAAAGAGACGAAGATCAAAATAATAGTGAGCACATTGAAGAACAGAACTATGTGAATATCAAGCCACTTCCGTACTGGGACGTTGTACGCACAAAAGATGACAGTGCCGACCTTAGTGTTACTAACGACTCCACAGGTAGTGGTGAAAGTTGTAATAGCAGCAACTGCTACAGACACCAATCCAAACAGGGTTCTTACTGGGGGAAAGGTATAAGTGTAGGAGATCATAGCAAGACTAAGGAATATTATCACAAAGAAGACATCAGTTACAGTGACAGACACTATCAGCGTTCTTATAAAACACAAGAAAACAATTACAAACCCATAACCGAATATTTTGCTAACAATAAACAAATAAATAAATATCACTTATTAGAAAATACGAGAAAAGTTTTTGATCATGGCATGGAAAGATTAAAAAACTTACTTTCGATAAGTAACAATAAAAATTATAGAAAACGTGACTTTAATCACCAGGATGATGCCGATCGTGGCAGTAAACAGAATTCCAGGCATGGCAAAGGTGACGGAAAGCCTAGTAACAATAAGAAAAGCAGGTACTATCGACGAAAAGGTGGCAACAATTCCAAGTATAAAAATAGAGGTAGCAGCAGTTATCATAATAGGAGATATAGAAACAAACGTTATCACAAATATGGCAAAAGCAAAAGTAATACGATTAATTATAATTATCACAAACGTAAAAACCGTTGGTAATACCAAGGATGCACCAAAAAACAGTCAAATTATCTAAGATATCATAATTGTATTCACCGGATTCAACTTATTTGTATGTAAATGTATAAAATACAAAATTATTTAGATCCTCGTACGGTTTGTAAGTATATGAAATTTGTACAACCGAAAACTTAACTTTGTGTTTAAATATTTTTGAGTAAATCACATATAATTAATAGTTTATTTTATATGGGTTGTATGGTTTATAGATTTTTACGAGATCAATGGACATTTCACCATGTTCACCATGTAGGAGAGAATGTTCCCTCGTGGAAATCACTGTCTACGAGGAACTTCTAAAGTTTCCTTTTGAAATTGTTGTGCGGACTTTGTTATGTACTTTATTTGTTCTAAGTTTATTAGTAAGTAGTTTTATAACTTATTTGCATACGTTTACTAGTATAATAAATGAATTAAATTTGATATTTTATTTCTTTCTTTAAAAAACGATTCTATAGGGAATCCTAAAAACAACTTGATAGATATGATTTTTCATGATGATGATGACTAAAGTGACATCCAAAATAGGAAGATTTTTACATGCATGTGACCTGGGGTAGGTAGGTATTTGGACAAATTCACACACGGCTGTTTAGTCCCAAATTAAGCCGAAGCTTGTGGATGGGTAGGTACTCAACAACTGATAAACATACATAAATATACATAATGTGTATATTTTTTTAAATATAAATACATACAAACACCATCATTCGAAAACCAACAGGATATGCTCATCACACAAATGTTGGTCCCGGATGGGAATCGAACCCACGACCTCTGGCTCACTAGGCAACTACTAACTAAGCCAAACAGGCCTGTCTTTATTTATTTTCTCTATTTAGGTACCGATTCCGTCGAAACCTGGGCTGTTCTGGAGTCCTTGCAGCGGTGCCAAGTAGATTGGCGGTACATCGAAGTGTTGAGTTGTCTGTATGACGCCGCGACAATGTCCGTCCAAGTACAAAACCAGCAAACACAATCTATCCAATTGCGCAGAGGAGTGAGACAGGGGGATGTAATATCCCCAAAACTGTTCACAAACGCATTGGAAGATGTGTTCAAGACGCTGGAATGGAACAGACGGGGCATAAATATAAACGGCGAGTACATCTCCCATTTACGCTTTGCCGATGATATCGTCGTCATGGCAGAAACGCTGCAGGACCTACAGGAAATGCTGGACAGCCTCAACGCTGCCTCCCGACGTGTGGGTCTCGGAATAAACTTGGACAAGACTAAGGTCATGTTCAACGATCACATTGTTCCGGGACCGGTTACCGTCGACGGTAAGACTCTCGAAGTTGTTCAAGAATATGTCTACCTCGGGCAAACTATGCAGTTAGGTAGAAACAACTTCGAGAGGGAAGCCGATAGGAGGATCAGGCTGGGCTGGGCAGCATTTGGGAAGTTGCGTCATATCTTCTCGTCGCATATACCACAATGCCTGAAGACAAAAGTCTTCAACCAGTGCGTCCTACCCGTAATGACCTACGGCGCCGAAACGTGGACACTGACAGTGGGACTAGTCCGAAAACTCAAAGTCGCTCAACGGGCTATGGAAAGAGCTATGCTCGGAGTTTCTCTGAGAGATAGGATCCGAAACGAGGTGATCCGCCAGAGAACCAAAGCCTTTGACATAGCTCAAAGGGTTAGCACGTTGAAGTGGCAGTGGGCTGGTCACATCTGTCGGAGAACCGATAACCGCTGGGGTAGACGAGTTCTCGAGTGGAGACCACGACTAGGCAAGCGTAGTGTGGGACGCCGCCCGGCTAGATGGAGCGACGACCTGCGCAGGGCGGCTGGCGGTGACTGGATGCGGAGAGTCGAAGATCGGACTCAGTGGCGCGCCTTGGGGGAGGCCTATGTCCAGCAGTGGACTAGTGCAGGCTGATGATGATTTAGGTACCTATTAAATATGCATGCATATTTATGTACACTGTCAAAAGTATGGGTGAATAGGAACATTTTCATACAAACGTGGTAACCTTAAAACCGTGGTCCACCGCCAGGGATTGATCGGGATGTGATCTGATGATGACCATCCAGAGAGTGAATGGGGGAGGTCCAGATGGATGTGTGACTCATCTGATTAGATGAGTCACTATACTCTATACACAACACGAAACATAACAGACCTCTATAGCTCGGTACAGATTGGTGAAACGTATACGGTCGACCGCACGTCAGTGGAAACAAAACCAGTATTAACTGGTCTCTCATAGTATTGAAACTCCCTAATTAGGCCAGGCCAGCTCAAGGTCAAAGTAACTGACGTGCGATCGACTGTACGTGCATAATGTTACATTGCACATTACATTGCGCCAGTCAGCCAGTTACCTGCCATTAGCCTGCAAAATGAAAAGATGACCTAAATACGATTTTTTCGATAGTCGATAAAATACAGCTTTTTATAATTAATCGTACTTAAACTACAACGGAAACTATAAAAAGTAAAGAAAATTATCAAATCAATCGGTAGGAAAATTTCATTCGTAATACTAAAACTTCTGTCAGGTAATTGGTACGATTAAATAATGAATCATTAATAGTAAAATTTGCTTAGGAATACGGACTCGGGTCAAACCCATAAAACAAAAACTGCATACTTCCTTGTTTACGTACATATTTTGTTGGCTAATTATTGGATTTTCCGGACGACATTTATTATTATAATAATTATAATAACCGCAGTATGCGCAACGCTGGTGTTTTCTTATCATTATCAGTCGGGAAAGACGCAAACAGCGCTAGGCTACGGCCTCAATGCAATGCAATAACTTAAGTTTTTAAACGTTCTTTATGTTCATCTCAATATCTCTTGGGAATTAAGGGGTAGCGACGGTAATTACAATAAGTACACTTCCTCTACCCTAAGTAAAGTAAAAAGCTTGAATTTTGTTATTGTATACCTATTAATTTCCTCAAACATGCTTGGAAATGTGAACATTATTTTGACAACCTTCTTCGAGTTAGATCGACAATGCTGCTGTGTGATTCTGTAAAGTACGAATTAAAACTCGACCATCACATCGCAAGTCACTTACTTCACTCCGCATCCGATCATGAATGACCTTGATGTCGCATTGTGTAAACAAATACAAGCTACACAATAAACACTTCACTTGCGAAGTAAAGTGAGTATTGAACTGTGAATCATTGAGTTAGAGACCGATCTCACTGCGGATTCAGGATCGAGTTGCACAAATACGCTTACAGAATAGCAGGGCTGTACTGGTCAAATAGGGGGTCAAATAAATGAGAGCACGCCGGCAATTAGCAATATCTCTACCTGTATACCATACCATACATTTTTATCCGCATCCTAATGAAGTTGCCCAGGTACTGTAGCACGTCACGCATGTTCGCATCAACCAGAGTTCAAGATTCATCATCATCATCAGCCTACACTAGTCCATTGCTGGACATAGGCCTCCCCCAAGGCGCGCCACTGAGCCCGATCTTCGGCTCTCCGCATCCAGTCACTGCCAGCCGCCCTGGTCGGGCGTCCCACACTAAGCTTGTCTAGTCGTGGTCTCCACTCGAGAACTCGTCTACCCCAGCGGTTATCGGTTCTCCGACAGATGTGACCAGCCCACTGCCACTTTAACGTGCTAGCCCTTTCCCTTATGTCAAAGGCTTTGGTTCTCTGGCGGATCACCTCGTTTCGGATCATATCTCTCAGAGAAACTCCGAGCTTAGCTCTTTCCATAGCCCGTTGAGCAACTTTGAGAGTTCGGAGAGTTCCAGATTTCTATGCCGTAATTAGATCTCGCATTGCTTCCTTTTGGATCCGGCACCGTTAGTCCAATTTAACCAGATCCTGCTGACCATGTGCGAGTGCCTGGACAGTCCCATCCTAAGGTACCTACTGGCTTTCTGTGCGACGAGAATTAAAAATAGACTTAGATTTTGTAATTAAAGAACCTGACCATAAGTTATTAATTATAAGATTGTAAACTGTATTTTGCAAATCTTGGAATATACCCTAAGGCACATTACGGCGCATAACTTTACTGTGCTAAGATATTGTAATGTTTCTGATATAAAAATATATAATAATCATACATACATAATCATCAAACATAATTAGTTTTCCCACTGACGCCCTAAGTTATCTTCTACAGATATTGTAGTAATAAGTATATATAAAAGCGTGATGGATGCCGTATATTATCACAAGCTATAGCATGGCGCGACTGGTATTAGCTGTAATAGCCTTAGCGCCTTTGATCTGCGCTTACGCAGCACCAGGTAAGCTAAATAACTGATTGAAAACTAACGAGTAAAAATATACACTGCTCAAAACATTTATGGGAACAATAGAGTATATTAATCCCATAATATAGGATGTAGATATAGATCTGGGGGCCAATCGCGCTAATTCTGAAGTTTTTGGTGGTATTTACGAGTAACAGATTGTAACGGCATAAAACTACGTAAATTTCACTTTACTAATATTTTAAAAGTTACAAACTGTTGACCCAGCCAACACAACCCATTCATTCATTCATACATCAAATCAATTCACTCATTCATTCGTTCTGTCTGTCGTCCTCCATTTTTGAATGAATCCCACTCCATTGTGAATGTACATGTGCCGAAATAAATTGCAGTAGGCACTTACGGAAAACTCCACATCTTTCTCTTAAACCATACCAGCAAAAGCAGATACAAACATTGGTCCTTCGAGCCGATAGAGAGTATTGTTTTGAGCAGTATATTTTAGTTGCAAAATTTTAAGCGTAAACTCATCTTCATTTTTCCCTCAGATAGGACACTCGAACAAAACACCGAAGTACAAGCGAGGAAAACTGAAGCTACAGAACCCGCTTCGGTCCATTTATATTTTAATCAACATGGCTTAGAATACGGCAAGCATATCGGAGAACATAACAGCGAATACAGAGAACATGAAACCCAAGAGAGCGAAGTGGACGAACAACATAACACCAGAACCAAACGCGCCAGTAAGTCGAGTCGGGGAGGCGGTAAAGGAGGCGGTGGTAGCAGCAGTTCTGGGGGGAAAAGGAGTGGTAGTTCTGGGGGTGGAAGCCGTCGCACCGGCGGAGGCGGTGGCCGCAACTGGCGCAAGTACCGCAACAGGTATCGCCGCAATGGTGGCAACTCCAAATCAGTAACAGATACAGTCAAAGACCACGCAAAGGATTTAGGAAGGGATTTGTTTAACAAAGTGTTGGATATATTTTAAGATTATTGAATAAGACAACTTTTGTGCACCAAAAATTATGTACACTAGATAATTTTAGTTTTTATTACCTGCTGTTTATTTTTGTGTGTGTATTAATTATGTTTATTTATTGTAAATGAATGTTAGTAAAATAAAATATTCGCAAGAAATGAACAATCTCAGTCTTGAACTCTAAAACCCGTTTATTTATTTATCAGTAGAATTTGTATATAGTTCCTTACGGTTTCGGGGTGGGCTTTCTAGTTAACAAGAAAATGTTCAATTGAATTTCTGGAATAAAATAGATTTAAATATAACGCTATTGCGTACCAATGATTGTACCCCGCATGAGGATTAGTAAATGTGTGGAAATTGTGAACTTAACATAGAAAATGATTACCTCATAGGTAGTACTATAAATAGAAACATATCAGAATCTGATTTTGTCGATTAAATTCAGGAAGGTTCGAATTTAGGGGGCGCGCGCGCCCACCAAAGCGATCTTAAATCCATGAATAAATTCATCTTTATGTCATTCAAAACCTCTTAAAAAATAAAATTGTGAATTTTCTTTGATATTCGTTGATGTATTATTATTTTAGAAATAGATCTGATAAAGGTACTTACAAAAAGACAAATAAGTATAATAAATACCAAAAGAGCGTCAGTGGCGTAGGGGATAAGACGCGGCCTATCATATCGAAAGGTCCGGAGTTCGATCCCCAGCTGGGCCATGTACCAATGGGTTTTTTCTCGAAACTTACTGACTGCTCTCAAACGGTGAAGGAAAACATCGTGAGGAAACCTGCATACGCCGAAGAAGAAATTCTTAGGCGCATGTGAAGTCCACCAACCCGCACTGGGCTAGCGTGGTGGACTATAGCCCGCACGCCCTCGTTGAGAGGGTAGGCCTGAGCCCCAGCAGTGGGGAGATTAATAGGCTGTTGATGATGATGATGATGAATACCAAAATAAATATTCCTTTTTAATTTATTTTTCTTATTCTTTTCAGGTCTATCTGACCTATTTTCTTAGGAAACGACAAATAATGAAAAACTACTTTATCAAGATATGCCCTTTACATGTGAATACCACACTAAAATGTTTTGGGTTAATACCTCTATATGCTAGTCTGAAAGTTCATTGCTCTATGAACATTTTGAGATACAAATAAATTAATTTGTTTAAGACCTTAGACTAGGTATTAAGTTTAAGAGAGACTAAGGTCTCGTAGGTTAGTACACCACAACGCCAATGGTGAACACAATGACCATAAGGAATATAGCGGAGAATATAGCGGTGAATACATTAGCCGGGAAAACGAATCAAAGGCGAGAGAAACAGCAGGACGGTAGAAATTCGCTATTAAATCAAGTCAAGGACCTAGTAGCAACCGTGGAGGAAGAACCAGTAGGCAGCAGTAGTAGCGACAAAGGCACAATAATCCGACTTCCTTTAAATTTAAGACAAAAAGAATTGTGACATATTTTCAGCACAAATGGTTGGAGCTATTGAATTGTCATGTATTACGAATAAGTAGGTGATAAATGGTCCTGCAACATGACTATATCAGTATATGTATAACATTTTAAAAAAATATTTCATACAAAATTGTATTTTAAGAAATTTTTCTTAGGAAAATGACGAAGCTGCATCAGTTTACTCAGTATTTTTAAATGGCGATAAATTTAGTGCGGTGCCGCCGTACAGTTTATTACTGAAGATCTTTGAATGCAGTTTTCCTTAATTGAAAAATTGACGACGAGTTGTTTCCTTAAAACATTTTTTTCTGCAAAGGTTTTTAGATTTCTCCTCACTGTCCATAACTTGCCTGTAAATCGATGATTATCATGACATTTACAAAAATCATTGAAAACGATGACGGTTTTTAGGTGTACCTAGAGAAAAGTGAATTAGAACTTTTTGTATGGAAATTCGTACAAGCAGAGCACTCTGCAATACGATAGACCACAACAGATTTTCTTATAGGTATCTCTCTATTCGCTGAATGAGTCTCAATGATTATATTAAAATTACCTACGGTGTATAAAATGGTATCCAAGCCTAAAGTCGGTCAGCGAGCTATGGAAAGGACTTCGGAGTCTCTATGAATGATATCCTCAACTCAATGAAGTCGATGACTGGCTAAGGGAGAGATTTTGTTCTATGGAGTTTGATTCCAGTTATTGGCGTAATGTCAAATTTCAATTTTGAACAAGACCAATTTGTTCCATGGAACTAATGGGAATTACCCGGCAAAGGTGCTAAGTGCAACTTGCCCGTTATTGGTAATTAAACCTCCCATTATTTTGAGAGAGATTCAGTTGTCACAGCTGATCTATGATCTCAGCTCAGCTCGTGACCACGGCCAGTGTAACCTGGTCGAAACGTCGGGCAAGGTAAATAAAACTTATTCGTGTGTAAGACCCGTAAATAATTATATAATTATGATCTGTCGCAGATTCAAATCCTGCTCGCGTGGGGTTTTTTCTCTTAACGTTTATATAACTAAGGATGGCCTCGTCCGCGTTAAAAAGTGTCCTTGATTGCATGATAGCGTGTGCTTGAGCAACAAAACCCACTTTCGCAGTTAAAATATTTGTGGGAAGTAGTATTTGTTATTGCTAGCTTAGATGTACAATTAGCCAAGTCGGGCGCCAAGCCATGACGATGACTCCGACCTCTAATGATAAGGTTTTCCTCCCGACTCGCGGGCTTATCTCCAAGTCTTATTATAAAAGCTAATACGCATGTGTACTGGGCATCACAAACTCCAACAACACAAGATGGGGCGACTGGAATTAGCTGTCGTGGCCTTTGCAGTTTTCATCTGCGTATACGCAGCACCAGGTAAATTTAACTTTTTTTTTTGCCGTATACGGTTCTGCATCAGGAACCGATTTGGACAAGATCTGATCCTAATATAAATTGTAGGAGGTCCAGATTGCTCAGGATACAAAACCGTCATTTGATCCATTACCTAATCATGTTTTAAAATTAACTCTTAAATTTGATTTATTTAATTTATCCGTATGTTTTACTAAGATAATTATGCTGTTGACGAATATGATGAATGCAATGCAAAGATTTAACTTTGCAAAATATTCACAGAGTTGCTTTAATGTGTAGTAAAGCTTACAACTCATTTAGTTTTTTCTTAAATTTTAATTTCATTTGTTTTATTGTCCTAGTAATGTTATTTTATCTCCACAGGTGGTGCACCAACCAGGAGCACAGTAGCAGAAGTTGAAAGTAGTCATGAAGTTCAAGTTAAGGAAGTCAGAGAGGGAGAAGCTGCCCTCTTAGCTTTTAGTCAAGGGGGTTTTGAGTCCAGCAGCAGCGAACACAACGACCACAGCGGACACAACGAACATGATGACCATAGTGGGCACAACGAAAACAATGACCATAGTGGAAACAACGAAAACAATGACCATAGTGGAAACAACGAAGTCGGTGACCACAGTGGACATATCGAACACAGCAGAGAACACAGCAGCGAACACAACAGTCACAGTGGCAGCGGAAGTCGAGAAAGCGAAGCAGATGTTAAAGAAAAAGATGAACAACAGAAGAATAGGTCGAAGCGCGCTACTAAGTCAGGTCGAGGAAGCAGTAGAGGAGGCAGTGGTAGTAGCGGTGCTGGTGGCGATCGGGGAAGAAAGAGTGGTGGATCAGGGGGTAGGTCTGAGGGTGGTTCAGGGGGTAAGTCTGGGGGTAGATATGAGGGTGGATCAGGGGGTAAAAAGCGTTACTCTGGCGGCGGCGGAGGGGGCGGAGGCCGTAACTGGCGTAAATACCGCAACAACTACCGCCGCAATGATCGCAACTCCAACTCAGACTCTCTAAGAGACACGTTTAAAGATCACGCAAAAGATCTGGGACGGGATATTTTTGACAAGGTCTTGAAGAAGTGGTAGGCTTGTAAGAAAATATGGTACCTTTTTCAATAGGTGCAGACTTGAAAGAAGGTTACATAATTATTATATATTAAAATCAAGTGTTGGGAAACACACCACTACGATTGATTGCTATTATTGTAACTATGTACGGACTTTTTTCTTCCATAAATGACCATGCTGACATGCACAACTATTCATAGGATTGCAAACCCAATATTGTGATTTTGAATTTGAAAGGTTATAAATCTTTCATTAATGTATTATTATTTTAGAAACTATTTATAGAATATAACTGTTAAGGTCTCGTCGAAATAAAAGTGTTTTAAATAAATTATGTTTTCGATTCATTATTTCAACCACTGACATAATTATATTATAAGGTTGCTGGGATTAATTGCTAACGAAAGACATGTACTTTTGAAAGCTTCATAGGTACCTACTTCCATAGACTTAAACATTTTTCCCTAGGCTGAACTCTAAGTAACCTAACCTTTAGTTTCAAACCTAGAAAAAAACCTCTGGACATAACTAAAGATAATAATAATAATAACGAAATACAAATACAAAATATCAATCAAAACTCTATGCTAATTTATTCGCCAGACGATTACACACACACACACACATAATAAAATTTGGTAGGTACTACTAGGGTACTTGCTACTTGACGTGTGCTACATACAATTGATTTTCAACAAAAACGATTTTACTTTCACGTACTTACGTTCGGTCAGTTGAAACAAAAACAGTATAAACTTCTCTCTAATAGTATTGAAACTCCCTATTACATTACTGCAGCGGCCCGCAACTGAGGCATTGATGGATGAACGTATGCATGTGGGCCGAGGCAAAGCCGAGGCACACATACGCGAGTCCATCAATGCCTGGTTGTGGCCAAGACTTGTATAGTAGGTTTCTCAAATAAATGCGCGGAAATTCAAACTATTGCCTATTAATTCCAAAATCAATGACGAACAACAATAATTTTCCACGCGCCAAAATGTTCATTTGTTTTTTTTCCACTGAACAGCCTTCAATTTGCAAGGCAGTTCGAAATTAAAATTAAACTTTTGTTATGTTACCTCCGTGGTTGCCATGTTCGGAAAAAAGATCGTTCCATTTTTAAATTACACGACAGATATGAGTTTTCATAGTCGTTATTTGACCACTAAGCACGACAGATATGGGTTCTCATTCAAATATTTTGGCCCCCTGCTCGCGTGTACCAGTACAGCATAGTCGATTTATCTTAAAGAAGGTTGTCAAAATAATGTTCACATTTCCAAGCATGTTTGACAAATGCTCTGAATGTGTGGAGGCCGCGTGCTATAACCGCCGGTTAAATAGATTTAAGAAATAAGAATTTAAATTAAATATTAAGGCATGGCTCAAAGGTCTCGTTACCAATCCAAAACCTACTAAAAAAATCTATAGCCTCACTTCTATGGAAGTTATATAGTTCGAAATTCAAAAGATTTTACTTCAATTATTTAGATTTTACTTTTGTAGTGAGATGAAACGGTCGACGACTCAGCGAAGCGCTGTTTTTCAGTCATAGCCATCATTCGAACATCGCTAAATTTAGAGAAAAAACCCATTGGTACGGCCCAGCCGGGGGTCGAACTTTCGATATGATCAGTGGCGTCGGAGACGTGGCCTATCTCTCCACCAAACATAGGTACCTGCTAACTAAATTAGAAAAGCACGAAATGGATAATATATTATTATCATTGTACGAAATAAGACTTGCACAGTCGCCGTCAGATATACATAGGTGGACGGATAAATAGAAACAGGGCAAGATATTCATACAATCGTGGTCACTTCGAAGCCATGGGTCTCCGTGAAGGATTGATCGGGGCACCATCTGATGACGGTCATCGAGAGAGTAGATGGAGGACTTTTAGATCGCCATAGATATCCAACTGATCAGATGAACCGTTTGGAAGCAGCATCGTCATGATTCTTTAACTTTAAGATTTTCATACATTTTGATGCAATTTTCTGGGTTTTTTTTTCATGACGATGCTGCTTCCAAACGGCTTATCTGATCAGTTGGATATCTATAGCGATCTAAAAGTCCTCCATCTGCTCTCTCGATGACCGTCATCACATCATGCACCGATTAATCCTTTACGGAGACCCATGGCTTCTAAACGACCTCGATTGTATGAAAATCTTTCCCTGTTTCTAATTATCCGAGTAAACATGAAAATGTACTAAGTAGAATTCAATACAAGCAAATGTATACTTTGTCACATAGCGATATGGTCTATAATCATCTTACACGCTTTGTTACTTCAGACTAGCTTATCATAATTGCATTTGTTTTTATTCGAATCTTTCAATTTAAACATACATAAAAGGAAAAAAAGACATACAGCCGAACATAGTACCTCCTCCTTTTTTGGAAGTCGTAATAGTACATTGTTAACCTAGGTGTGAAAGTAACTTATTTAAGTCCCGAGACGGGGTTTGGCGCCCGACGCGTAGCGAGGGCGCCAATAGTTCGAGGGACCTCTAAATAAGTCTTGAACCCGAGGGAAACACTGTGCTTTTCATTAAGAATACACTGAAAGTAAAAACAAATACATAAAATGAGTGTTAATACAAATATCTGCTATACGGAAGTATAAACAAAACTCTACAACTCGAAAAAACAAATGAAGATCGGATTGCCGCTTTCCCGTCTACTTTGTTTTTTTTTCTGTGGCCGGCCAACTATTCTGCCATTATTTTTCATTTCCATCATTGAAAAAATGGTTAATATTTTGCCCAAATCTATGTTATTTTAAAGAAATAGTTGACAATAATAATTATAATAAAGTCATTTAAAAATATATATTCTTTAATTATTACATAACTTTATGTTATTTCAATTTTACATCGCGCTGTAATTGAGTGGCTGTATAGACAGTTGGAACATGGTCCAATAGATATGTCGAAATAGTACTAGTTTTTTTATATATAATTTGACAGCTGTCAGTTGAAAGCGATTCTCCCTAGGGCTGAGATGTATTACTTTCAACCCGCTCCTCAGGCAACTTCAGACCTACTTTCAGAGTATGAGTAATGAAAAAAGACTTATTATATAGGGCGCAAATAGTAACATAATATGCTACAAATGGTATCTGAGCAGATGCTAGTCAATATCCATACACATAAACTATCGTCGTGGCCTCGGGGATAAGACGGCCTATCAAATCGATAGGTCCGATGTTCGATCCCCGGCTGGACGACGTACCACTGGGTTTTTTCTAGAAACTTAAGTACATTTACTGACTGCTCTCAAACGGTGAAGGAAAACATCGCGAGGAAACCTGCATACGCCGAAGAAGAAATTCTTAGGCGCGTGTGAAGTTCACCAACCCGCACTGGGCTAGCGCGGTGGGCTATAGTCAAAACGCCCTCGTTGCGAGGGTAGGCTTGAGCCCCAGCAGTGGGGACATGTTAATAGGCTGTTGATGATGATAAGGAAACAAAATATACACACAGTAACCAAAAATATCAGAACACTAAGGCCCTCATTAGACGGTCATGCGAGCGTTAGTCAATTACATTAGTCATGATTGATGGTTGCATGATGCAAAAATCAAAGTAAACAAGGAAAATCTCAAAAGAGCCTATAGTTGATATCGAAGAGTCAATTTTCTTTGTTCACAACTCACAACCATAGTAGATATGCCAAAATGAATATGGGTTACCCTTTCACCTTTTGGCAAGTTAAAAACCGGATAAGTGACAGTTAAATTCGCGTGGAGAGGGTTGCGTACGCACAAATTGTTAGCAACTGGTTGCGTAACAAGAATAAATTTTCTTCTATCACAATTGGTAGCCATGAAAGACTAAAAATCCTCTTAGACAACTGGTTGTGAAACACAGTTGCGATGGCGGGCGAAAGTTTCCGTTTTCGTGCCTCACTTTTCGTAACTCCTACGAAAAAGATCTGGTCTTCTAGTTCTTCTTTACCCTCTTACCCCATATATTTTGGTGGGCCGTTCAGAAGAATAATGTGCCCTATATTGGTGTGTCAGTCGAGACTTCAAAAGGATGATGTGATGTGCCTATATTTTCCTGTAATACCTATGCATTTTCCTTGACTAATACAATTAGTGTTCATTTCCTGTAGTTTAGCTGTCGGGACTTTTATATCTTCGTACCAGAGCAGTACTGTTATTATGTCGTCGAATCTGACCTCTGCTGATAACAGGGAAAACACAAACACGCGCGTATCATATTCGGTATATAAGTCTGTTCAGGACTGCCTGAGTGTATCATTGTACAACCAGTTCCAGAGATGGGTCGACTAGCGTTAGCTACGGTAGCCTTAGCGCTCTTTGTGTGCGTCTACGCAACACCAGGTAATGTGTTTACTTCTATTATTTATTACAGAACCCATTTCATTTCATTTCGTAACCAGTTGTCGTAGAAGAAATACTTTTCTTTGTTCGCAACTAGTTGCGAAAAATGAATTTTATTGCTTTATTCGCAATCTAGTAATAGTTTCGACATAACTTTCCCACGCAACAAGATACGTATAAAAAAATAAAATTCACAATTCTTGCGACTATTTGCGAACAAAGAAAAGTATTTCTTCTACGGCAACTGGTTACGAAACGTTGTTGCGAATATGGCCAGAAGGAATGAAACAAACCTTTAACCAATTCTAAGACGTAAGTATGTGAAATTTCCCTACACGTATCGGGCCAGCGTGGTGGTTAATTAAATTTACTTCTGTAATGCCAACCCCTTTGATTTTGTAACCCATTGATTTTGATCGTCCAATTCGATTTTATTTTTATTTAGGAGAACGTCCATAAACTTTCGTGATGTTCATTTTAATTTTTAACCAATGCTTCGTTCTTGTAGCATTCCGCGACGGCGGTGGCGGTGGCCACGGTGGCGGCAGGGGCAGCGATAGAGACAGTGGTCGAGGAGGTGGCAAAGGAGGCGGCGGAAGTTGGAAAAATGACAGAGATGGCGGCAGCGGGGGCGGCAGGGGAGGCGGCGGAAGTTGGAAAAATGACAGAGATGGCGGCAGCGGGGGCGGCAGGGGCGGTGGAGGCGGTAAAAGTGGCGGCGCAAGTTGGAAAAACGACAGAGATGGCGGCCATGGAGGCGGCAGGGGAGGTAGTGGAAGTTGGAAGAATGACAGAGATGGCGGTACCGGCGGCGGCAGGGGAGGTGGTGGAAGTTGGAGAGATGGCGGTAACGGCGGCGGCAAGGGTGGTGGCGGTAGCAGCTGGGGTGGCAACAGCGGAGGTGCCAGTCACGGTGGTAGCCACGGAGGCGGTGGCAGCCACGGTGGTGGCAGCCACGGCGGCGGCGGGCGTGGCGGTAGTCACGGCGGTGGACGTCATTAGAAACGGTAAGCGTTGAGATGCTCAAGTGACTAAAATCACAATTGAGTCCTAGTTTTGTTCGATTTTAATCGCAAATCGTACTTTTTGACATTAAATTTATTTTAGTAGGGAATTATAAGTTATTTATTATTGAGGATGAGCTATTTTTTAGTCTTCTTAGTATACCTACCTATAATATTACGCATAATGTAGATTAATCCCCAATGTTTGTTTTAAATTTAAATTCCGTCATCGTCGAACCTGATCTCATTATTAACAGTCGAAGGAAGCGTTTAATTATCCTTATAAATAAAGGAAACATTAATTCTATATACTTAATGTTTCTTATTTTATTTAATATAGTAAATAAACGTCGCTTACAAAAACAACCACAATGGGTAATACCAGAATATTATTTATGTTATTGAACGACAAATACCAAAGATAGATAAAGCACCTTTTCAATACACATCTACCATTTCAATCAATTATTTATTAATTGGGTACATAAGTATAATAATTATTGTTTGTTTCAGATGTCAACAGAGTTCAAGATTCTGCGATCATGCCATTGTGATTCTTAAAAGTCTAAACATAGTTCTAAGCGTAATTATAAGTACTTGTATTAGAGAATTATTTATATTTTGAATAATGATTTGTTTTATTTTACTAATGGTCACTGCAGACCTGTCGGACAGCGGCATTTTACATACCTACCTAGTTAATAGTTCCTCCGTCGTTAAAATGTGTTATACACATATTTAATATCAACGGAATAAAATTTAATCATTCAATTTTGACCTTTATTGAAGCATTTTTAACATGAATTTTTAAAAAAAGCTACTCCCATATGGATGAGTAACAAAATCATTTTAGGGGGTGCCAAAATCGTGCCAAATGTATATCGAAATTGATACTCACTCACACATTCTCATTTTCAAACTCCATATAAATTTGTATGAGCAACTTCCTCCCGCTAATCCGCTTCATTTGTCCGCACCCCCCCTGATTTTGACACAGAATTTTTCATCGGTTCCCATACTACATTTGCAAGATGCGATCTCCACAGGAAGCGCGTGCGCGACAAAAGAGGTTCGAATCTCCTTGATTTTTAAAGATCTAGCCGGATTAAAATTGGCCGGGCTGCTTTTGTACTGACAAAAACTCGTACAACTCGTCGACCGTACTAATCGGAGCTGAAATGCTGATTCTAATGAAACTATGAAATAGTTGAATTCAAACAGATTGCTATCATAAGCCTCATAAAAAAAAATAGATTAAAAAATAAAAAAACAGATTGCTAAGTAATCGGACCTAAGTAAACCAACAAAATTAATAAATTACCTAGTAGGTACTCGAGTAATCGAACCTAAGAGTTGGGTTCCATTGCTACTAACTAACCTAACATTAGGTTTGCTTGGAAATGTGAGCATTATTTTGACAACCTTCTTCGAGATAAATCGAAAATGATGGTCAAATACATGCGGGCAGGCGGCCGGCAATGTTAGTATAAAATTCCATATCTGACGTGGTTAGCAACCGAATATATTACTATGAAAACTTATATCTGTCGTGTGATTTGAACGTGGAACGATCTTTTCACTCCGAAACATGGCAACCACGCAGGTAACATAGCAAAAGTTTTATTTAAATTTTGAACTGCCTTACATATAGAAAGCTGTTCAGTTAAAAAAGAAACAAATGAACATTTTGGCGCGCGGAAAATTATTGTGTTCGTCATTAATTTTGGAATTTAATATTAATAATTGTTGATTTAATTGACAAAATTAGTTATTAATTAAGTGAAGAAAGTGAGTGTGATGAGCAGAGAGTTGTTAGTATACATAGAGCGCGCGTTAGCAAGTCTGAACTATAAGCACGGGTTGAACAGTCTCGAAATTTTCGGAGCGACGCTACTAGTTACAAAACGTCAGGAGCGCTGATTGTTGCTTGCGCCGGTATTTGTTAAGATTTTGAGTAATCATGGTTAAAATGTGCAGTGCCAAGCTGTAAACACGATTCACGGAAACAAACGATCTAGAAAAAATCGATATTGAAGCGTCCATAGAACACCTGCTTACACTTGGCACAATGGGCAATGAGCGATGCGCGCGCTCTATAGCTAGTATACTAACTCTATGGTACACTCACCTTTCGATAAGGTTTCACAAGAACAACTAGCTCCAACCATTTGTGTGTAAATAGCAAGTTTCATTTTTTTTTGTTGAATTCGTCCGATGATGGACAGGCAGAAGACATAGACAAATAAATAATAAAAATAGATAATAGACAAGTCATATTTTGTTTGTTTTTCTTCAAAAACCGGCGGTTACAGCACGGCCTCTACAAAAACAGGGCGGACTCTAAGGGCTTCTTTCACCACTTGCTGATAAAGTCACAGATACCGTATCTGCAGATTATCTGGCAGATAGTCTTTCATTTTGCTTTCATAGGTATCTGATTGCCTTATCAGTCAGATAAACCGCCATATAAATTAACAGCAAGATTCATCAGAGACTTGAGGTGTGAAACAAGAAAATATTACCAGACAGATTTATTGATAGATTAGTTTATCTGTCAGATTACTATCTGTAACCATATCAGCAAGTGGTGAAAGAGGCCGTAATAGTCGGTGATTATCAATAAAACCGCAGCACGGCCTCCACGAAAGCACAACTAGTGCCATTCGGTGATCCACATTGCAGTTCACGTCCGCATTCAACTGTTAGTAGGTTAATGAAGATTTAACAAGGGTCATTTTCGAACGATCTGGTATAGTTTACACGCTTTTATTTAACTATCCCGCACAATATACACTTTAATAGGCACTTGTTGCATATAAAACTATCACAGATACACCAAAACCTACTTACAATATAATATAGAAAAACTAAATAAAAAGACAACCGTCTCCGACAAAATTCCGCCAAAAAGCCCCTCGCAAGTATCATTTTCAGTTGTAGGGGAACCAAACAAACTAGATTTTTCCCAGACCAATAGGTATTACTATGTCATAGACAAACTTACTAACGAACTACGACATGCAATCGGACAAAAGGTTCGGCCTCCAGAGCCAAGCGTGAAGGATCGACGGATGAACGGACACACGCACGAATGATTTAGTTTTCGAATTTTCGGTAGTATGTGTTATTTATCGATATTATTATGATAATTGACCGAGCGAGCGAAGCGAGCGAAGCGTCTACGTTTCGAGACTGGCCAAAAATGCTCTTGTCCGGCTGTCTGTCTGTCTGTCTGTCTGTCTGTCTGTCTGTCTGTCTGTCTGTCTGTCTGTCTGTAATTCTCTACAGGTCGCATTTTTCAACCGATTTTGACGAAAATTTGGCATATGTATAAATTAATTAAACCTACAAAATGAGTAGAATAAAATTTTGAAAAACATTTTTTTTAGAGTACCTACCATACTCGCAAAGTGGGAGTGAACTTTTTTTTTCTTGTGAATCCCATAGTGTGGGATATCGTTGGATAGGTCTTTCAAAAATATTGCTGGTGTGTGAATACCATTTTTTCGATTTAGGGATCCGTTGGCGAAATATTAAGCTTTAAAGCGGTAATTTTTGTTAGAGTCACGTGTCCCCCCCCCCCCCCTGCCAGCTAAACGGTTGCTTCTGGAAATGTGAAAAAATTCATGGCAGTAGCATATATAACGTAGTTACAAGGAAAACTATTACGGCTAAGTAGGTTCTATTACTTTTTGAGTAATAGTGGATAGACTTAAGAAAGTTGAAAAAATAAATTATGTTCATAGAACTGCATACGTAAAATGGAAAATTATTTTTTTCCGCGTGATATCCATGGTGTGGGGTATCGTTGGATGGGTCTTTCAAAAATATCGCGGGTGTGTGATAAACATTTTTCGATTCAGGGATCCGTTTGCGAAATATTAAGCTTTAAAGTGCTAATTTTTGTCACTTTAGTAGGTACTTTTTCTGTTTCCAAAGTTGACTTTTGTTGGTTTCTTTTAGGTTTGGTTTATAAGGGCTGGCGAGGTCTACTGTTCTCACGGAACTACTAGTTATTATGTTATCGATATGCAGTGAGTTTTTTAACTGGGACAGTATAAGCAAGTCCGAAGCCATAGGAGATACAGGTAAACTGTCTTAATTATCATTAGGTCTATTTTTGTGAAAACAATTTTGACATAGTATTTTTTTTGGTCAAGCGTGAGTTGTCCATAAAAATTAATAGTAATTTTGATCAAAAAAATTTCTTAATGCGGATCGACGCAGCTTCATGTGAGGATCATTGTACCGGATGAAAAAAATCTGAGCAGCACAATTTTGTCAAATTCAATAAAATGTTTTCTCATACAACACATGTGCGAAGTAATGTTGATGAATTTTTTTAATGCATGTCGACTTATTGCTGATAAAGTCATGTTGTAGGACCAATGTATTAATAAATAAAAATCCATACAAAATTTATAAAAAAAAAGAAATGTTAGGAAAATGACGAAGCTGCATCAGTTTACTCTTTCTTTTTAAATGGCGAGAAAGTTTGTTGCGGGCCGCCGTACAGTTTATTCCTTTTGAGGCATGAAACCCTAAAATAAAATCGTTCAAATCGGTCCACAATCGGCAGTCGTCCTTCTTTTTTGAAGTCGGTTGAAAAAAATTGTACTTACATCTTTTTTCATATCGGACCGAGGGGAAAAGAAAGTTAATTTATACAAAGCTTATTTCTAAAGAAATGTATTCCAGCCAATCTCCGCTGGGAAAAATGATTAAAGAGAGGCAATAGTCGCGTCTAAGTCAACGCAGTCAGAAGATAAGGCCGATTTTGCCGCATTTTTAAGTATTTTGGTAATCAAAAGTTATACCCAATAACTTTTGATTACCAAAATACTTAAAAATCTTCCCTTCCCGTTGACCCAGAATCATGAAATTTGGCGAGAAGCAATGTCTCATAGCACAAGTAATAAAGAAAACAGTAAATTTGTAGTTACATCACAAATAAAAGTAATTTTTCTGTTGCCAACACACTCTTCAAAACTTCAAAATGGCATATCTATAATTCCAGACTTGGTTTAGTTCCTAATTTGTTCAGGAATTCAAACTCTTTACGTACTTTTACCTATTTTTCATACACAGACGCAAAAAAGTCGACAAAAATTGTCGCCAATTTTTCTTTTAATAATGATTTTCGAATTATTTCTTTACTGAAGTTTGTACGGAACCCTCAGGGTGCGAGTCCTATATACTCGCACTTGGTTTTTACAACTCTAGCGATGAACGCGACTTTGCGCGAAGAACTGATAAACCAATTAGGTATGAATAATGAATTATATGAGTAAGTACATAAATACGTGAAGCGTATATAAGCTATGTTCCAGCATAGATAACACAGTTGAACGGAATGTCGCGGCTTACGCTCGCAGTGTTGGCCTTTGGGCTTTTTGTTTGTGTCTATTCCGCTCCAGGTAGATATTATTATTATACCTACTCTTATTAAACTTTTGAGAAGTCCTCCAATTCGCACTAGCCCAGTTGGTGGACTTTATATATACTTAGAGTTTATACTTCCTAACGCTTAGAGGTAAATTTGAAATGGTATAGCGAAATACCCTTCAGTAGGCCTGAGCACGGCCTGAGGCGAAACTGGGTACATTGATAGGCTGATGACTTCATTTTGGAAACCAATTTGTAGTGTCATTATTATGGAGGTACTAGCCGACGCCCCGCGGCTTCGTTCGCGTTTAAAATTATCCTACACGTTATTCCCGGGTATAAAGCTATTCAAGTAAAATGAACTTCCTATTAAAATGAAACGATAGTTAACTTACAAACTTTCATTTTTTCATTAGACCATTTTAATACGGCCAGTGTTACGAGTATATAGTGGGCTTATTCCCCTTTGGTGATTGTAAGTATAGTTATATAATTAATCGTGTTATGTTGTTTTGCTACGTGTCTTTTGAGTCATGAGATTTGGCACAAAAAGTGATAGCCATTTAACTATTCACAAGGGGGATGTAAGTTGATGTACCTAACGTATTTAGTTGGTATTTACTTGTGGCGACGGCGATGGTGGTACCCTAATCTGTTACCTAGATCAAATCTGGAATTTAAAAAAATGTTTAACTTTTAAATGCGCTTTATTTTACAGTTCTTTCAAATCAGGCATTAATATAAATACATATAATAAAAAATACTTAATTTTATACTTTCTTTTCAAGGTGAAAAGACAGCAAAGACAACCGGAGTCTCTGGTCGTCAAGATAGTCATTCCATCAAAAGGAAAGATGATGAAGAAACCGACCACGATAGAAGTGAAAACAGTGATGAGGATGATAAAGAAGACGATGTAAAGGAAGAGGATGACGATGAAGATGAAAGGCATAATGACCGCCGTCGTAGTAAAAGCAGCGCGGATAATGATGAAGAAGATGGAAAAAATAACGACCGTAGTGATGTAAGAAAATCCAGTCGCAGCGGCAGTCGTCGCCGTAAAGATAAGGATAGTAAAGAAGCAGATGATGAAGATGAAGGCAGCGATGAAGAAGATAAAAAGAGTGATAGTAGTAAACGTCGCCGTGATCATCATCGCAGTAGAGACAGAAAAAACAGTAATGAAGAAGAAAATGAAGAACGTAATGAGAAAAATAAACGAAAACAAAGCAATGAAGAAGCCGATGATCACCAAGTAACTTCAAGTAAGGAACGTGGTGGTGATAGAAAGAGCAGTAACAAGTATAATACAAGAGAAAGCAGCCACCGCGGCAACAACAGACAAAGAAATGAAAACGAAGAAGATAACGAAAGCAGTGCTGGTGATAGCAGTAGCGAGAAACATGGTAGAGAAACAAACCGTCCATCTACCGGCTATCATAATAGAGACAATTATTACCGAGGCAAAGGACGGGGCTATGGAGATCGCGGAGAATATAGCGACCGCCGCAGAAACACAGAGCACAGAGACCGCGGAGATAATGATAATGGTCGCCGACATTACTATCGTAGACGCCATTATAATTCAGATAAAACGTACAACAATCGACGCGATGACAACAGTTACCGCAGAGATGACCGCTATAAGGGCAATAAAAGCTGGAACAATTCTCGTGAAAATCGGGACTGGAACAGCAACAAAGGTAGAAGATGGAGTTCGTATAAGAATAAGTAATGCGGATGTTTTTGATTTAATTAGCTCTTTGTAAGATTTCTATGGTCTGAAGTAGCAACCGCACCGCCAGCACGCCTTAAGGGTCACTGCGCCTAAGGAAGGATATGTGGGCACCTTGCGACACCTTCCAAACCGGAACACAAAATGCTTGGATGCAGGTGGCCATGCGTATGGATGCTTCACTGGAATCTCCCACCAAATCTCAAACAAGGGTTTAAGTGTGTAAAAACTAGTATAAGTAATGTCAAATAAAATTAAGCTTCGATTTTTTAAGCATTATCTATTTTAGAATTTGATTATAGTACTTTTTTGTTTCTTTTCAACACCTACCTGGTCTAAATGTGCAAAAGTTTCCAATTTAATTTACTATTTAATGGAATTATTATAATTGTAAAGATGGGAGAGACCCTTTACCAAAAATACTTACAGGAAAGTACTAAAGGGAAAAATTGTAAAATATTTTAATTGATAAGTATTTTATAAGTAAGTATCTATGCATATTTAATCAGAAGACAAATCCATCAAGTACTTACTAACATAAGTCAGAAAAAAAATCTTTTTTATTATATTTATGATGATAATAAAAAAAATATGACATGGTTGTCCGTGTACCTACAAGGCTTGTCGTTTTTCCAAGTTAAATTATTTCCCAGTTTTGTGTCACATCTAGCTATAGAGTATTAGGTAAAGTAGGTATAAATAGACATATAAAATTGATATTAAAAATTGCCTTGTTAATTTTTATAATTTTAAATAAATTCAACAGTACTTGTTCATGTAATAATGAATGATGCAGGGAAAAACATTGTTATTCATAACAAAATAATTCACGTCAGTAGTATAATTAAAACCTCAGCTATCTTGTGTGTGAACTACCTAACCCCTAGTTTTGATAACCTTAAAATTGCAATGCGCCATTCGAAAACAAAGCTAATTAGAGAATATAATTATCATTATTCTAAGTTACCTACTATAATTTCCAGCAGCATTCCGTTCTGTATGTTTACAAATTTTAGACAGTCCACAAATTTTTCAGAAATTTAGATTTGAAGCGTCATGATGACGGTAAAAATGTGTTAGGTAGGTACCTACCAAAGTCTTTGGAATATGTATGTTTGCCTGAAAACTCTAAAATTATGGAAAACTATAGAGAGCATTGGTCGAGTGGTCTGGTCCCGGGCCGTGCCATCGTACAACGAAGCTTGTGGATGGGTACTCAACAACTGATAAACTTACCTATAATATACATTTAATTAAATACTTAAATACAAACACCCAGAGATATAGAGCGTCAGTGGCCTCGGGGATAAGACGCGACCTATGATATCGAAAGATCCGAGGTTCGATCCCCGGTTGGGCCATGTACCAATGGGTTTTTTCTCGAAACTTAAGTACATGTACTGACTGCTCTCAAACGGTGAAGGAAAACATCGTGAGGAAACCTGCATACGCCGAAGAAGAAATTCTTAGGCGCATGTGAAGTCCACCAACCCGCACTGGGCTAGCGTGGTGGACTATAGCCCGCACGCCTTCGTTGCGAGGGTAGGCCTGAGCCCCAGCAGTGGGGAGATTAATAGGCTGTTGATGATGATGATGATGAAACACCCAGAGCGTCAGTGGCGTCGGGGATAAGACGCGGCCTATCATATCGAAAGGTCCGCAGTTCGACCCCCTCCTGCCAATGGGTTTTTGCTCGAAACTTATGTAGGTAATTTTCTGACAGCTCTCAGAAGGTGAATGAAAACATCGTGGGGGCCTGCGTACGCCGAATAAGGAATTCTGCCTCAATAAGGTGACATATTAATAGGCTGTTGATTTGATCAATAAATAATTACTGATTTAGTGGTCTGTATTATACCAAAGCAGTTATTACACTATTCAATTTGTAGAAAATCTAATTAGGAAATCGAAAAATGTAATCGAAGTAAGAACTGTTAGATTCCGATTAAGTGCAATTAGAAGGTCCCGACCGCTCTATACTAAATTGTTTACGATTTGGGGGAGTGTAATCGCATCGCTACGATTTAGAACGACTATTTCGAACAAAATACATAAATATTTTGTTGAAGACGGATGTCCGGTGCGCGATATGTGTATATGTAATAGGAATGAAATAAATCGGAATCTACTCTTAGAAAATTTCTAAAATCTTCTGGTTCCGCAATATACATAATGTTCATTGACCGAGCGAGCGAAGCGAGCGAAGCGTCTACGTTTCGAGACTGGCCAAAAATGCTCTTGTCCGGCTGTCTGTCTGTCTGTCTGTCTGTCTGTCTGTAATTCTCTACAGGTCGCATTTTTCAACCGATTTTGACGAAAATTTGGCATATGTATAAATTAATTAAACCTACAAAATGAGTAGAATAAAATTTTGAAAAACATTTTTTTTAGAGTACCTACCATACTCGCAAAGTGGGAGTGAACTTTTTTTTCTTGTGAATGCCATAGTGTGGGATATCGTTGGATAGGTCTTTCAAAAATATTGCTGGTGTGTGAATACCATTTTTTCGATTTAGGGATCCGTTGGCGAAATATTAAGCTTTAAAGCGGTAATTTTTGTTAGAGTCACGTGTCCCCCCCCCTGCCAGCTAAACGGTTGCTTCTGGAAATGTGAAAAAATTCATGGCAGTAGCATATATAACGTAGTTACAAGGAAAACTATTACGGCTAAGTAGGTTCTATTAGTTTTTGAGTAATAGTGGATCGACTTAAGAAAGTTGAAAAAATAAATTATGTTCATAGAACTGCATACGTAAAATGGAAAATTATTTTTTTCCGCGTGATATCCATGGTGTGGGGTACCGTTGGATGGGTCTTTCAAAAATATCGCGGGTGTGTGATAAACATTTTTCGATTCAGGGATCCGTTTGCGAAATATTAAGCTTTAAAGTGCTAATTTTTGTCACTTTAGTAGGTACTTTTTCTGTTTCCAAAGTTGACTTTTGTTGGTTTCTTTTAGGTTTGGTTTATAAGGGCTGGCGAGGTCTACTGTTCTCACGGAACTACTAGTATTAGACAGTTTTACTTAGTATTCTTTAACCCAGCACTTTCTCTTTCTTATATATCCATTGATATCCATATCTAATTTCTGTAAGGTATACTACCTCTATGGCTAGATTAGAGCCATAGAGTACGAGCCAAACAGTGACAGGCATAAAGTTGCCAAGCCAGCTGGGGGCGTGTCTATAGATAAGAGAGCTTTTCTGATTGGTTGCGCTATCTGCACGCGCTCGTCTTTTGTTTTTATACTCTCGATAGCCGCGAGCTGTCAACATAAACTTGGAATGACAATCTTTCGGGTTTACCCTCTCGGAGTCCACGTAAATACTGTTTATCAGTTCGTAGTTATCAATTCTAGGGGAGACGACACTGGCGTCTTCTTCTGGGGCATTACCCGTGGACCAACTGCAATGTCCTACTGGTTGTGCCACGAGGAATTTTTTCCCCGAAATTCCTGGCATTTGGGGGGTATTGGTTATTTGTTCCCAGTGGGAACCGAACCCACGGCCCCCTGGCGCTCGAGTCCCATGTTTATTTGCTAAGCCAACGAGGCGGCCAAAACCGTCTTTCACGAATTAAGGCATGTCCCAATTTAAAGTCAAAGTCAAAATTAAAATAATATTTTATTGCATTGACAGAGTTATACTGCCAAATTATGCTGAAAAGATAAAATCGATTCATCGATAACATAAATTCTCTAATGTGCTCCTCGCTACTTCTTCTCTTCACAATTTGATACTCACTTCACTTCGCTAGTGGCTTGTACTTGTTTACAGAATACGAAATCAAGGTCTTTCAGGATCGGTTGCGAAAGTGTAGTGACTTGTGATGTGATTATCGAGTTATAAGTCGTACTTTACAGAATTGCACTGCTGACATGTAATTTTTTTTTTACGTAAATTTTTATCTACCACCGCAACAAACTTTCGCAGCACATCTTTTAAAATCAAGTAACAATCTCAAGCAATTTGTTTGTAAACATTTTGCGATGCTGAATAGTAATATATAGGCATCTTTGTCATTCAAATAATCGTCTATTTTTACCGACTTCGAAAAAAGGAGGAAGTTCTATGTTCGGCTGTATGTATGTTTTTTTTTCCTTTTATGTATGTTCTGTACATGATATGCTTTCTCACACAAAACGTTGTTACATTACATTTCATATTATTACGCTATCATAGTTATCACTATCACCTTGATTGTAATGCTAGTTCCACACTGTCGGAAGAATATTCGTGACGTAAACACCGGTTCTTTTTTGTAAAGTAGGTTTTGGCATGGTAACGAGGCCTTTAAGCCATATCTTCTTTTGAATTTAAAGTCTTAATTATTTCTTGCCTAAAATCAATGTCTAAATTCATTTGCTTTTTAGACGGTTTGATAATTAGGCATTTTACGTTTTAATAAGCATTCTGTGATAAAGGCCAATTGCTATTACACGACCGGTTATGTATGATCATAATTGATCGTAATCGGTAAAAAGTAAACTAAACACGGGCTACAGTGAATGATGACTTTACCTGGCTTAGTTGGTCGTGAAACCTGCGCCGAATATTAGAATTTCTATAATTCTAATCTAAGTCTACTCCGTTTTTTGGTGGACTTTACTCCGCGAAAAAACGGAGTGGGGCACTGGTGGACAGGGCTTTATTTGGCACAACAGATCCTGAAGGGTCCAAGTGTCGCCAGGTATTTCTGGCGCTGAAGATAATATCAGAGACTCAGGGCTTCTTTCACCGCTTCCTGATATTGTTACAGATAGTAATCTTAGTGATAAACTAATCTATCAGATAAATCTGTGTGATAGACTATATAAAATATATAAGATATAGGCAATCAAATACCTGTGAAACCAAAAAAACAGGCTATCTGCCAGATACGCTGCAGATAGGGTATCTGGGACTTTATCAGAAAGCGGTGTAAGAGGCCCTCAGAGTAATATATTTTTAGTATTACCAGGTAATCCTTTTCACAGTAAATTATTTATAACAATCCTACCCATTTCATGGACTAATTTAAAGGAAAATAAAAAAAAATTATGAGGTTATGAACAGATTTTTGTTTCCTCTTTCGTCACCAAAAAATAGGACAGTACACATGGAAAAATCGTAAAACAAATTTCATCAAGAAATGTTTAAAACGTAATTTAAAGCTCCACAAACTTTAGGACATTGGTTTTCCGTTAAACAATAAAAAAAAATTGTTGAGTCCGCCACATCACGAACCTTCGTCGATTTTTTAAAATGGGATTTACGGCCCTGGAAACAAAATCATTTTTAGGCCCATCATCATCATATCAGCCTGTACACGTCCACAACTGGACAAAGATCTCCTCCAGGGATCTCCACGACGACCGGTCCCGCGCTAACCTCATCCAGCCGGGTCCCGCGACCTTCACCAGATCGTCGGTCCACCTTGTGGGAGGCCTGCCTACGCTGCGTCTTATCGTGGCCCATCACAGTTTTTAAAAACCGGCACTATATAGAGTTACATGGTCGGTGATTTTCACTAAAGTTCACTACCTAACTTACAACTGACAATTGTGGTACGAACTGAAACGCTTTATTTTAATTTTCCGCTTCATATACCTACACAAGCTTAAAATACAATCCCGATAGTGTGGCCCCAGCATTAGGTACAGTATGCTCGCAGTTTGGATGTAGGTAATATAAATAAATCTGACTCCAAGGCATGGCGCGCCTCTGGCCGGTTGTGTTCGCGTTTCTGCTTTTCATTCGATGTAACTATGCTCAAGGTAAGCCTATATTTTTCACGTTTTACGTATAGTAGTCGAATACATGCCCGGCTTTACTCGGGCATGTATTAGGATCTTTCGATGTTTATTACACGAACTTATAAATCTTTAAACAGAGTTTGTTTCAACGCGCTAATATCGGGAGCTACCGTAACCATACCTGTCGTAACTTATAGTCAAGTTTAAAAATTCTCTTTGCATTTGAAAGCCCAATTCTTGAAGGTTATAGGCTTTTTAACATAACGCTACGACCCTAAGGAGCCGAGTAAAAAGCAAAAAGTCAGAAATAACTTATTTAGGGCTAGAGTAGCCCTGCCACCATTAATGTGGTGAAAAGTTCGAACGCCTTGAAGGTTGTTAGGCACTAAATGTTTTTAAGGTAACAGGAACTACAGGTAATACAATGAATTTGTGTTTTATTTTAAAATAAACTTTAATTTTGCACTGTCACAATCTTCCTTAATTCCTATCAAAAATAAAAATGACCAAGTGCATTTAACGGTCAGCCTTATAACTTCATTGATGTAATTTGTTCTTGATTTTTATTATAGATGCATTTAAAACCCAGATTGTAAGAAAATCAGCGCGAACATTCTCGCACGAGGGCAAACACTGGCAATTTATTAAAAATATGTATATTATTTTAATTCCAGATTACTACCGCAGTCAGAATAGTGGATATCGCCATCGCATCAGCTATGATCGCGCCAGCCACGGTGGTGGAAGTAAAAGAGAAGATAATGGCAGGAGCGACCAACTGAACAGTGATCACCGGAATGAAATAAAGGGTGATGGTAAAAACGAAGGCAAATATGGTGACAGTACACTCAACGGGAGTGGTGTCAGTAAAATCACTACAACTACTCAAAGCTACAAATATGAGACCAACAGCAAAGGCAGTGACGGAGATCGCAGCTGGAGGCAAATATATGCCATTGGCGCCGGCAATAGTCAATACAGCTTTAGTACTAGTACTCCACGGTACTGGAAGACTGGATACCGGGATAGCAACAAAGACGGTAGAAGATACGGCTATGATAGTCAACAATACAACAACAATAATAGTACAAGTGATAGAAAATATAATAATACGAATTATGGCCACGGCCACAATAACAGACAAGATGGGACTAGAGGTAGTGGTGGCTACAATAGAGACAGGGATCGCAACGTTAAGCAGAATTATGGGTATAATAGTGGCATAGGATACGATAAATATAGTCAGAACAAAAACAGTTGGGGTCGTAGCGGTATTCCAGTTGGGTATGGTAATAGTTATAAAAAATATACCAGGAGTGGAAAAATAAGTGACAGATACAATAAGCACAGTAATCCAAACTATTGGCTCGGAGGAAGCTGGGCACATGGGAAAGGCCGAGATGGATATGACAATAGTGAACGAAAGCATGGTGAAAGTGGCGTCGGAAGAAACGACAGATACAATCAAAAGAACAATTATCACAGCTATTTACGGGTTGGTGGTCGGAGTCATGAGCATGATGGAGGCCGAAGTAGATATGAGAACCGTGACCAGAAGTATGACAATGGTGATGACGATCGAGACAATAGATATAGCCAAAGCCAGAGTAGTCAGAACTACGGACGTGGTGGTAGCGGTTTGGGAGATAGTGGAGGCAGAGATGGATATAACAACAGCAATCAAAAGTTTGGCGTAAATGGTAATGAAGGTAGTGGCAAATACAACCAAAGTAATAGCAATAGAAACTACTGGCGTAGTAGTAACTGGGGAAATAAAAAAGGCCGCGATAGATATGACTATAGTGAACAAAAGCATGTTGAAAATGCTGTCGGTGGAAACGACAGATACAGGCAAAACAGCAGTTATTCTAGCTATTCGCGAGATAGTGGTCGGGGTCATGAGCATGATGAAGACCGAAGTGGATATGAGAACCGTGACCAGAAATATTACAATAGTGATGACGATGGAGACAATATATATAGCCCAAGTCAGAGTAGTCAGAACTACGGGCGTGGTGGTAGCAGTTTGGGTCATAGTGGAGGCCGAGATGGATATATTTACAACAATCAAAAGTTTGACGAAGTTTTTAATAAACGTAGTGGCAAATACAACCAAAGTAATAGCAATAGAAACTACTGGCGTAGTAGTAACTGGGGACATAAAAAAGACCGCGATGGATATGATTATAGTGAACAAAAGCATGTTGAAAGTGCTGTCGGTGGAAATGAAAGCTACAGACAAAATAGCAGTTATTCCAGCTATTTGCGAGATAGTGGTCGGGGTCATGAACATGATGGAGACCGAAGTGGATATGAGAACCGTGGCCAGAAGAAATATGACAATGGTTATGACGATGGCAATAGATATATCCAAAGCCAGAGTAGTCACAACTACGGACGTGATGGTAGCAATTTGGGTCATAGTAAAGGCCGAGATGGATATAACAACAACAATCAAAAGTTTGGCGAAAATGATAATGAAGGTAGTGGCAAATACAACCAAAGTAACAGCAATAGAATCTACTGGCGTAGTAGTAGCTGGGGTAATGGCAAAGGTCGAGATGGATATGGCAACATTGGTAATAAGTATGGTGATGAAAGAAAATATGACAGACAAAGCTTAAGAAAGAAAGCTCAGAATTGGCATCGTGGCAACTGGGATCAAGGTGGACACAAAAGTGAATATGGCAATAGTAGTGATGAAAACAGTGACAGCGCCATTCACAACAACCGCAGCCGTAGCTACTGGCGCGGTGGCAACAACGGTTACCACCCGTATGCTAACGAAGGAGGATACCGAGGTAATCCAAGATTCGGCCACAGTAAGTGGCAAAACGGCAATCGGGGCGGTTACTACGGCACTTACAAATACGGTGGTAGTGGTCACAATTATAACAGTGGCATGGCACCTAATACGTACGGAAATAGCTACCGCCATTGGCATAAAATCAGCAAAGATAATGATGTAGACCATAGCAACGGTGATAATAGCAACAATGGTACTAGAAGAAACAGCGACAGCCGTTACTACGGTGGAAGTAATAGTTATGTTTACGATAGCGGCGTTAGTAGAGATTATAAAGGAATTAAACCAAACGATAGCATTCGAAGTGGTGATGGAAAAGGTGGTAGTAACTCTGATGATGACAAGCGCGGAGGAAACACTATTCTATGGCATCTGACCACACTAAAACCAATATCGACAAATCCAGTCGGAGCAATAAATAAAAGTAGGAGTAAAAACTTACTTTACTCCTACTAAGGAAGGACGCAAATATGGGAGTCATCATACCGAGAAAAACAATAACCCTGACAACTAAGCAACGGAGATAGCAACAGTGGATAGGTTTTATCTAACGATACTATTACTTTTAGATGTTTTTTCAAATGCTAACTAGGCCATTAAGTAATATGTTAAATTGTAAATTTAGTTAAATAAATAATAAAGATTAAATTTTTTTTTTTTTTTTTTTATTTTTTTTTTTGTAGTAGTTTATTATTTATAATAATAAAAAAAACAATCAAAAATATTAGGCTAACAATAAAAAACTTATTATATAAAACTAAAACTAAACTTAAATATAAATTATAAATAAAAAACCCCCTCGAGGCTCCCCACCGCTGGGAGCGTGCCCAGAAGGCTGGCGGCATTACCCCGCTGGATTGTGAGGCTGATCCTCTGAGCGAGGTAATGCCCAGCCCTCTGGTCGTTGGCAGCCTCGACCAGACGCTTCGCCATCTCTCGAAAGAGACGGTGAGCTCCCGGTCCCCACGGTCCGAGCGTCTCGACCCCAAACGGCTCAAATATGTAGTCACTGCTTAGCACAGCATATTTGCGCCGTTTGAGGTCCTCAGCAGTACCGGCCGCAGAACCGGCCTTGACCGCGGAAGCTGGAAGATGGGACGGTGCCACGGTGTCTACGCAAGTAGCATCCCAAACTAGGGACCGTCCCACCTTCCAGGGAACGAGAGTCATGCCATCCGGCCTCTTGCCGTCGTCGCGGGCCAGGCCGTTCGGTTCAAGAACAGCCGGCGCGCCGGCGGTGGCAAGGGCCCGACGGATGACGTCGTTCAATCCCGCGTGTCTCGGTATGCGGCCGGCACTCCTGCTGCAGGAGAGACCGTGGTGACCGAGCTGGCCGACGGCGTTGCCGCAGCGGCAGCGGTGAGGGGCGCCGACCGGGGCTCCTAGGCGGAGGCAGGTGGCAATGCGGAATGTGGTGCGATCCAACAGAGTGCCGATACTGGTCGATGGCAAAGCTTGTAGCCATTGACCTGACTCCCATTCGCCCACAGCAAGGAGACGAGCACGGTCTGCAGAACTGGTAGACGTGTCAAGAAGATTTTTCCGCACCAGTCTGCAGAGCGGCTCGTCCCACAGCTTCTGTGAGGAGGTATTGAGGGGCAGATCCGTGTTCGGGCAGGCCAATGACCAAGCACTTCTAGCCTCAGCCAGATATGACACCTCAAAGGTGTTAAAAGAGGAAGCGAGGATCTTATTAACGAGAGAATATTTAATTTTAAGAAGTTTATTTTATTTCTTTGTAGTAAATTATGAAAAATGGAGAAAGTAAAAACTGTCAACCCACTGAAACCACTACCGCCCGTCGCGCGCCGCAAAATGACAATGTTCCGAGGTTTTCCGAGATTCAAGCTTTTGTGAAACTATAGGATATATGATTCATTTTATGTCACATACAGTAATCTCTTAAGAAAGTTTAAGAATAATGACTAAAACCCAATAAACTGTTCAGCTCTATATAAAAAATTTGAAAGTTGAAAATAACAATGTTCCGACGGTTTCCGAGATTCAAGCTTTTGTGAAATTAAAGGATATATGATGCATTTTATGTCACATACAGTAATCTCTTAAGAAAGTTTAAGAATAATGAGTAAAATCCAATAAACTGCTCAGCTCTATACAAAAAATTTGGAAGTTGAAAATGACTATGTTCCGAGGGTTTCCGAGATTCAGACTTTTGTGAAAATATAGGATATATGATGCGTTTTATGACGCATACAGTAATCTCTTAAGAAAGTTTAAGAATAATGAGTAACATCCAAAAAACTGTTCAGCTCCATACAAAAAAATTTGAAAGTTGAAAATGACAATGTTCCGAGAGTTTCCGAGATTCAGGCTTTTGTGTAAGTATAGGATATATGATGCATTTTATGATACATACAGTAATCTCTTAAGAAAGTTTGAGTTTATTGAGTAAAATTCAAAAAACTGTTCAGCTCCATACAAAAAAAAAAGAAATCTCAAATAACTTACTAAATAATAGCTTCATCAAAAAATGTTACATGACATTAAATATTGCTATTTAGTAGAGGAACACGATGGCATGTTTCTTTTTTCAAAATTAGGTACTTGATTTTTGAGCGGCGCTAAGTCTATGGAGCTTCATTTTCAGCCCACTGTGCGCCGGCTGGCGTAACATGACACGTCGCGAGCGATGCTCGGTTGTCATTGGCAAGTTACCCAATTACATTTCCCAAAATGGTTTTCTTAGGTGGAAACAAGTTATCGCTAAAATATTTTTAAATTAGGTACCAAGTCATTAATTTAGTCGCCAACATATAATTTCTATTAGCTTGTTTAATTTTTTTGTTACCTTGATTTCGCTGCCGTTTTTTGAATAATATGGAAGCGGATTCTTGAGGCTTATCTAAATTTATTGGCGCCAAAATATTAATAGGTACGCTGCCATTTTATTTTAATAAATGCCCACAAGAAGCCTGTTTTATTTTTTAGCTGCCACGAAAATAATAGTCCTCTTTTAATAACAAAAAAAGTTTCCTTTCCATAATTATATTGTTTTATTCGCTCCTTTGACGCTCTTATGTATCATTATTACTAAAAAAATAATATGGAATACAGGGAAAAATTGTTGGATAGGTAAGTACTTATAAATAGACATTTTTAGTTCAATACAATAACCCGATACAAGGAAACACAGATAATTAATTATTCAGACAAGCCAATATTAAACAACAATTCCTAAAAATAGTTGATTAAAATGTGTATTTCCCGATGATTGTGAGCAACGAACATTCTCTGGGTGATGTATTTACTTGTTTCGGATATAAAATGCTAGGTGTGCCTCGAGATGGGACAGTCTGCCAACATGGCGCGCCTCGTGCTAACGGCGATGGCTTTAACGCTCTTTTTTGTTGTTTACGTATCTGATACTAATTGTTTTTAATTACGTCCATAGATAGTCCACAGTCGTCCACCAATGCCACTGAATTGATACAATTCAAAGATTACAAGCAATCAATTGAAGAATGTTTTACAAAGACAGCGCTTTAAAAATAAATTCACACATCGCATTTTATATATAATTTTTAAGTTTTGGTTGTTGAATTATTATTGTAAAATTAAATAGAAACCGTGTTATAATGTAAAATTTAAAATAAAATAAAAAATTATTAAATAAAATGTTATAAGTAAATGAAATTCATGGAAAATACCTAACAAGGTTTTTGTTTCACCGATTCTCTGATAATTGCTCCTGTGTGATTTTGTTTTGAATTGCTATCTCAAAACTTCTCTAGTCATGCCCATTCCAACGTTATGCTACATGCACGGAAAATCTCTAAATTACCTTGTGACCTAAACATTTTACAAAATTAAACCAGAATTAAGTTTAAGGTATCAACGCTCTTAAGCCGAATAAGTAGATAGGTACAGTCAACATCAAAAGTAGCTTGGTATCTGAATATAACAAAAGCATCGCGTTGCCAAACACATCAAAATAGTTTGATACTATAACTTCGCAAAAGTGTATGATAAATTAAAATTTTAATTTTTTTACTTTCAAAAGTAAAGTTGTGTTTGAAATTTTCAAAAGTACTACAATACTGTGGTACAATTTATATAATGTTTTAAAAGTATCTGAAATATAAATCTTTTTGGAATGTCGAAATGTACATAAATTTTCATTTACACATTGTGCTAGTCTATTTTGTTTGTAGTGTTTTTTTTATTATATTTTTATTTTATTTATTATATTTTATATATGTATTTAGTTTCTATTGTCATTTGTAGTTGCTGTTACTCATTTTATCTACGATATATTCCAGGAGGAAGTAATTATGAATAATCAGGACATCAGGTTATTGTGAAATTAAGAAGGGTCAGTACTTTTGGAAGTTGGTTTTTGATCAGCTACTTTTGACGTTGACTGTACTAGAGTCCTCCTAAAACGAGAATAAGGCTGGGCACAGACCTTGGTGTATAAGGCGGCTGGCAATGACTGGATGTACAGAACCGAAGATCGGGTTTAGTGGTGCGCCTTGGGGAAGCCTATGTTCAGCAATAGACTAGTGCAGGCATCAGCTGATGATGTAGATTTATGTCTGTGCACCTATTCATATTTTCAACTAACCTACCTAACTTTTAAAATAAAGAACTTCTTTTTCAGATCACTGTGGCAGTAATAAATGTCGTAAAGCAAGTAAAACTGATAGAAGCAGTCGCGGTGATAGAAGCAGCAAGCACTACCAGTACAAAAAGAAAGGAGATGGGAGGCGTCCCGACTACGGTGATCAGAAAAAAGATGACTACAATCGAGGCTACAGAGATGGCTATTACAGTTGTGAAGCCAACGGTGGCAAGACTGATAGCTATCATCCAGGTGGACCCCCACCGAGAGTTGGCCGTAGCGGCGGCAAAAGTCGCGGCTACACAGGTGGTGGTCACACAGACAGCCATAGTGGAAGCGGATATGGCGGTTACAGAGATGACCACAGTGGAGGCGGAGGTGGCGGTTACAGAGATGACCACAGTGGAGGCGGAGGTGGCGGTTACAGAGATGACCACAGTGGAGGCGGAGGTGGCGGTTACAGAGATGACCATAACGGTGTTGAACGTAGCGGCTACAAAGGTGGCGGTTACAGGCATAGCCATAGTGGTAGCCGAAGTGGCGGTTGGCATAGCGGAGGCGGAGGTTCCGGTTACTGAGATGGACCTCCACGGAAGTAGCGGCAAAAGCTATGGTCAGGGTGACAACTACAGAAGTGGCAGAGACAGTGGCGACTGCGGTTAGGGTGCCGGTCACCTAACTCATCCAGTCCATTAAAATGCTGGCGCCCCGGCTCCTCCTTACTCACAGTCATAATTTTAATAGAGTTTGCTATAAGTACTTCTGAGGTAATCACTTCCATAAAATGAAGGTACATACATCGATCAGTGTATTTTTAAAACATTGTCACGTCTCAATTAGGTATGTTCACTTTCAGGTATTTATTACTATATAAATATAGGATAACAATAAAAAACTTATTATATAAAACTAAAACTAAACTTAAATATAAATTATAAATAAAAAACCCCCTCGAGGTTCACTCTTTATATTGAAACAATTATTGTTCCTTTACAGAGCGTCAGTGGCGTAGGGGATAAGACGCGGCCTATCATATCGAAAGGTCCGGAGTTCGATCCCCAGCTGGGCCATGTACCAATGGGTTTTTTCTCGAAACTTAAGTACATTTACTGACTGCTCTCAAACGGTGAAGGAAAACATCGTGAGGAAACCTGCATACGCCGAAGAAGAAATTCTTAGGCGTATGTGAAGTCCATCAACCATCACTGGGCTAGCGTGGTGGACTATAGCCCGAACGCCCTCATGGAGAGGGCAGGCCTGAGCCCCAGCAGTGGGGACATTAATAAGCTGTTGATGATTGTTCCTTTTATTTGTTTTTAAAAACTATTGCTGCACTGTCCTCCACCCCGTAAAATTGTCGCCCTATATTGGTCTCATTCACAAATCCGGCGATGCACAGCAGAACAAATAACGATAAAAAAACGCCAAAAACTAAAGTCTGCTACCTACTTATTTATTTTAAGTTATCAACTTTATTACTTAATATATAAGGTAGGTGCCGCTTTATGATTATAATAATACAATCTGTATGTATTTAATTTAAGTAATTAATAATGCCATTCAGTGTGGCAATGCAGCCAGCCTTTTTGGCACAATGCGGCCAGCCTTCTGGACACAATGCGGCCAGCCTTCTGGGCATAATGCGGCCAGCCTTCTGGGCACAATGCGGCCAGCCTTCTGGGCACAATGCGGCCAGCCTTCTGGGCACAATGCGGCCAGCCTTCTGGGCACAATGCGGCCAGCCTTCTGGACACAATGCGGCCAGCCTTTTGGGCACAATGCGGATAAGCCGTCTGGGCACAATGCGGCCAGCCTTCTGGGCACAATGCGGCCAGCCTTCTGGGCACAATGCGGGCAGCCTTCTGGGCACAATGCGGGCAGCCTTCTGGGCACAATGCGGCCAGCCTTCTGGGCACAATGCGGGCAGCCTTCTGGGCACAATGCGGGCAGCCTTCTGGGCACATTGCGGCCAGCCTTCTGGGCACAATGCGGCCAGCCTTCTGGGCACAATGCGGCCAGCCTTCTGGACACAATGCGGCCAGCCTTTTGGGCACAATGCGGATAAGCCGTCTGGGCACAATGCGGCCAGCCTTCTGGGCACAATGCGGCCAGCCTTCTGGGCACAATGCGGGCAGCCTTCTGGGCACAATGCGGCCAGCCTTCTGGGCACAATGCGGCCAGCCTTCTGGGCACAATGCGGGCAGCCTTCTGGGCACAATGCGGGCAGCCTTCTGGGCACATTGCGGCCAGCCTTCTGGGCACAATGCGGCCAGCCTTCTGGGCACAATGCGGCCAGCCTTCTGGGCACAATGCAGCCAGCCTTCTGGGCACAATGCGGGCAGCCTTCTGGGCACAATGCGGCCAGCCTTCTGGGCACAATGCGGCCAGCCTTCTGGGCACAATGCGGCCAGCCTTCTGGGCACAATGCGGGCAGCCTTCTGGGCACAATGCGGCCAGCCTTCTGGGCACAATGCGGCCAGCCTTCTGGGCACAATGCGGCCAGCCTTCTGGGCACAATGCGGCCAGCCTTCTGGGCACACTACCCATCGTCCGCAATTTGGGACCCATTTTTTATCTGTATGCTTTTCTACTTTATACTTTATTTGTATTTAATTTACTTGTATAGATATTTAAGTAAATAAAATTCTGAAATCATGTTTTATTTTCATTTAAGTATGTCCATTAAGTCGAGATTTGTAACCTACCTAATAGATGAGGTCCCGGTAGCGGACGTTGATCGTCGGCCGGCTGATCATGACGATGATTTACATTATGTCATCATGTTGTGCCTAACATGATTCATTATGACCCTGGTGTATAGTCCCCGTGGAATTTCTTGACGGCTGAATGAATATAGTCACAAATTGTTTGCACATCGCTGACAGTGATTACAGTCTATGTGTGCGGAAGTTCGATTCAATTGATCGAATCAATGACTATTTCTTAAAATTGAATGAGCGTCTCTAGTAAACCCCCCGCACAGCTCCCCTTTGACACCAGCAATTAGTCATTGCGCAGAAATCGGCCAACTTCACACAGCCGCCATTAAACTCTACGGGGACTATATATTGTGACTATATTCATTCAGCCATCAAGAAATTCTACGCGGACTACTACAACCTATATTACTGCAACCTGCAAAAGTGCCTGCTCCATAGTGAATATCAATTACACTTATCTGACCATGTAACATTAGCGACGATTTATATGATGAGGCAGCCTAGTGGTAGTTTAGTTGGTAGGTATTGTGCTCGCCTCACGGTCTTGAGGTTAAGGGTTCAGAAGGGCCCGTACAAAAGGAATTTCCCTCTGTTCCCAGTAGTTTAATTATAAAAGAAAGAAAGAGTATACTTTATTGACTTTGTAGTACTTTATTATCAGGTTCAATCGATTTGGTCTATTGGGAAGTTTTTGTCAAAACAGTTCAAAATTACTTTGCTATAGATTGTTCGCGCAGTCAGATTTCGACACAATCGCTATTAATTTCAATCAAAAAGATAATTTATTAATACAAATCCATTATAAAGGTATGTCTTTATATTCAAAGCATGGTAAATCATTTCTTTTGCAATGTTTCTTACATTAATTTAAAAAGTAGGTATAAAAAAGTGAATACTATCGCAAGAACGTTGCAGAGTGCCAGCCCCAAATCCTGAAAGTAATAGCCGAGAGATACGACTCTCCTATTGTGAGGCATTATATCCGTATACTTACAATGAATTATTTTAAATTTTCTGAAATTAAATAAAAACAATCCGTACATGTATGTCCGGATTGTTGTGATACAAAAATTGTGGAAAAATGGTAAAACATTATTGTTTGTCTTTTTAGTTTATCTTTATACTAATGTACCTACTATATGATCATTGTTACTAACATTCTACCTATCATCATCAGCCCGCACTAGTCCACTGCTGGACATAGGCCTCCCCCAAGGCGCGCCGCTTAGTCCGGTCTTCGACTCTCCGCATCCAGTCACTGCCAGCCGCCCTATGCAGGTCGTCGCTCCATCTAGCCGGGGGCGTCCCACACTACGCTTGCCCAGCCGTGGTCTCCACTCGAGAACTCGTCTACCCCAGCGGTTATCGGTTCTCCGACAAATGTGACCAGCCCACTGCCACGTCAACGTGCTAACCCTTTCAGCTATGTCAAAGACTTTGGTTCTCTGGCGGATCACCTCGTTTCGGATCCTGTCTCTCAGAGAAACTCCGAGCATAGCTCTTTCCATAGCCCGTTGAGCGACTTTGGTTCTACCTATATGACTATTTAATCTTAGACTATAAATGTTGGTGTTACTACGTATTATAGGTAGAGGTACTTACTCTTTTTCATCCACCAGTATAGGGGAACCCCAGTATCCAAGAGCGTCTGTTCTTTTTTAGGGTTCCCTCGCGAATCAGCACTAACCCAACACGAATACCCTTATTACCTAAGCTTCCTTGTCTGTGTCCCTATCCGTCTGTCTGTCCGCTATTATTATTTCCAGCCAACAATGGTTGTAAAATAATGTTATTTTCAGATAAGTATTTCACGAAAACCTAAAACTAAACGCACATTGTATTGACTTTTTAGTAGTTTTTTAGTGATTATCTGTCTTTCATATTGTTTATTCTGTGTGTATTTCTGTCTGGACATCCAGAGTTATCCACCGGATGGGGCGGATAGCTCGAAAACTGGGTACTGAACCTCAAACTTTAAATTATTATTATTTTTATTGAGCTCAAACTTTAAACTTACCTAGTAAGATTGCCTGCCAAAGATGAGAAAATTATAAAAACAGCAATAAATTTTCCGAGTTAAATTTCAGGAACACCAAAAATTACGGAACCCACACATTCTGTTCGATGTTACGCTTTGCTGACTTTTTTGTATATTTTCAAGGTACATTATCATTTCAATTAACTAATTCGTAGAACATCCATCTTACCTACCTACATAATACTTACAATGTTTTCCTGTTGTACCTTTATCATTTATATTGTTTGCTTCGGTTTCATTAAAAAAGTTATTTTCATTACTCATACTCTGAAATTATTTCTGAAGTTGCCTAAAGAGCGGGTTGAAAGTAATATATTTCAGCCCTAGGGAGAATAGTATTCAACTGACAGCTGTCAAATTATTTTAAAAAAACTAGTACTATTTTCACATTTCTATTGGACCATGTTCCAACTTTCTATACAGCCACTCAATTACAGCGCGATGTAAAATTGAAATAACATAAAGTTATATATTCTATTTTGTATTATGGACATTTTAAGTATACCTTTTTTTGTTATTATTTAGAAACAATGTAATATTCTACACAACGAAAGTTGTTTATGAATGAATGAATAAAGAATAAATAAAGAATAAAGAATTAAATAAAGAATATATATATTTTTAAATGACTTTATTGTAATTATTACTGTCAACTATTTCTTTAAAATAACAAAGATTTGGTCAAAATATTCAATAGCTGCTGTAGCCGGCTACAGAAAAAAAACAAAATAGACGGGAAAGCGGCAATCAGATCTTCATTTCTTTTTTCAAGTCGTAGGGTTTTGTTTATACTTCCGTATAGCAGAGATTTGTATTAACACTCATTTTATATATTTGTTTTTACTTTCATTGTATTCGTAATGAAAAGCACAGTGTATCCCTCGGGTTCAAGACTTATTTAGAGTCCCTCGAACTATCCGTCTCGGGACCTAAATAAGTTATTTTCACCCCTGGGGTAACAATGTACTATTAATTCTTTATCCGACTAGGGGAAGGCAAGAAGGGAGTTATGATTTTAGCAGTCTATGTAGGTACCGATACATACTTAAATATCCTTTTTTTCGTAAGCAGTTTTCTTTCAAACTTATGTTTTAACCTACAGGTGAGTCTGAACTAGAATCAGTGAGTAGCAATAAATATTACCTATGTATGTCATCTACTTAGGGAGATCTTTTGTTTGACCACCCCTTAGCGTGCCTTAGACCAATTAAAACATCTATTCTGCCTGTTGTTATATAGTCTTATGTAGTTCGCTGCCTATTAATAACGATATACGCATAAAACGTGGGTGTGGTGGCGTTCGTCGGGGAAGGCCCATGTCCAGCAGTGGACGCTAAAAGGCTGAAATGATAATGACCCTTAATATCATAGACTGGTGACTGACAGCATAATCAGTGGTTCGAGGCTGTTACGATAGGCAAGTGCATCGATTAGTAACCAACATTTTAGCGCTTCAATAAATTCAAGAACAAGGTGTAAGTACATTGTTTACATAGTTTACAAGTAGGTACCTAAGAAGAGGCAGTCAAAATCTGCCAATGATTACGTCATAATAAAGACAAAAACTATTCCAATCTATGGAAATGTTGACTTAGTAACACCTTATATTGCTATGTGGCTAGCAAGTTAGCACCGACTTGGAGACTAGACAATCTAAACTAAACAAGCGACTCACACCGGCACTTCAATTCGTAGTGTATCGGAGCCTGAATAACAAAAATTATCAACAAAAACTTCCCACGCCAGATACGGAGTCAGGAGGGGGCCGAAGCCCCGGCCCCGAAATATAGTTCATGAATAGTGAATGCTGCAAAATAGCCGAGAAAATGTAAGGAGAGATAACCAGTGGGCTGTCATATCTCTCGGTGAACTGGGGACCAATTGCAATAACTCTGAACGATATTACCAAATCCAAACCATAACCAAAAACGTTATGCCGCATCCACACGTTTGGCAAACCTCGGCAAACGCAAACGTGTGGACCAGGGGTTTGGCTTGCGTTGTAAAGGTTTGCCAAACGTGTGGATGCAGCATAACGTTTTGGTTATGGTTTGGATTTGGTAATATCGTTCAGAATTAGCGCGATCGGCGATAACCGCTGGGTAGGCGAGTTCTCGAGTGGAGACCACGCGTGGGCTGGTGTGGGACGCCCCCCGGCTAGATGGAGCGACGATCTGCGTGAGGCGGCTGGTAGTGACTGGATGCGGAGAACCGAAGATCGGCTTCAGTGGCGCGTATAGAAAGGCAAGTCCAGCAGAGCATTGATGGGGCTGATGATAATGTTGATGAAGCTTTCTGTTCAAAAAGTATGTAGGTCTGTACTTGAATGTTGTGTTTGTTTTTAAGGAATTTAAAAATAAATGATATGATACCATAATAAATGCACAATTTGTCATTTCTTTAAAGAGTGCCAATGATATAAAAACTCCTGTCATTCCAGACCTCTCCTTGTTTGTCACGAGTAATAAAGCAAGCCTTACATTTATTATCATCTCGTAGATGTCTACTTTACGTAGGCAGTTTGAAGTTGACAAATCCTCTCCGGAACCATAGTGTAAATAACACACACTATGCCGGAACACAGTCCTGAGTACCTCCCTGGCAACCCCGGTGCAAAAACTGAAGAGCATTTAAACATTTGCACATTCATGACATAAGCCCAGGTGTATATAAGCCGGGCTCGGGATACCACCGGCACAGTATCGAGATGACTCGGCTAGGATTAGCTGCGGTGGCCCTAGGGCTCTTTGTTTGCGTTTCTGCGGCACCAGGAGGTAATTAATGTATTTCAACACACTTATTTGTAAAGCGGCTCTTATTGCACTGGTTTTAGGTTCATAATGCAGCTTAAAAACACAAGTGATTTTTACTTTACATTACCGCTCTTGTGCTGTGAGTTTGTTTATCTAAAAAATAGTAAACATTTAAAAAAAAGTAGTAAAAGTAGGTAAACATTTTTGTGAATAAATAAATTGTGTTAATTAAAATATGATAATCGATATGAACATTTCACTTCATCAAATTATTTATTTTTATCCTCGCAAGTGTGTTGAAAAACGTCGTATGAAACGCGTGAGCATTGGTCATTCATTACGCATCTCGAGTATAATTATTGACCAACATAGCTCAGTAGTATCGTAATGTACTATTATTTAATACCGGTGATGGTTGTCTTAGGTACATAAGTTATTAACTATCCCAAAATAATTCCATTACACTTTATTTTACATCATAAAGAAGTATTTCTGACTGACTTTCTCTATTATTAGGTACAGTCAACCACAAGTATTGTTTTGTGACTGAGCTGCAGCCAACCTTCTGCAGCCAACTGCTAATAATAAACTGACTAAAGTTATTCTCATTTCTTTGTACTGCAGGCTACGGCGGTGGTAGCAACGGCGGCGGTGGATATGGCGGTGGCGGCGGCGGTGGCGGAGGGTTCGGTGGCGGCGGCGGTCACGGGGGCGGCGGCGGTTTAGGCGGCGGTCACGGGGGCGGCGGTGGTTTAGGCGGCGGTCACGGGGGCGGCGGTGGTTTAGGCGGCGGCCACGGAGACGGCGGCTTCGGTGGTGGCGGTAACGGCGGTCACGGAGGCGGCGGTCACGGAGGCGGCGGTGGTTTAGGCGGTGGTCACGGAGGCGGCGGCGGTGGCGGCCACGGAGGCGGTGGCAATGGCGGTTTCGGTGGCGGCAGTAACGGCGGAGGCGGACACGGCGGAGGCGGGCATGGGGGTGGCGGACACGGCGGAGGCGGACATGGCGGTGGCGGTCAAAGCGGCTCGAGCGCCAACGCCCAAGCTAGTGCCTCCGCCAGCGCCAATTCAAATGCTGGTGGCGGTGGATATGGTGGACACAAGGGGGGCTATGGGTAAGTTAATAGCTTCACTTTTGTAGAAACAAAACCAGCATAAACTGGTCTCTCATACCTTAGTATTGAAACTCCTTAATAGGCTAGACCAGCTCAAGGTCAAAGTGATTAATTAAATACACTACCTACAATATACACTGAAACAGAGCCGTGTAGTACGTATTACAATACAGTGGTTTGTTCACCGTTTTCTTATCAGAAAGGAATGCTTTCAATGCAATAATTAGACCCCATATTCTAGTCTCTTTAAAAAAAATGCCCACCTGAAAAGTTTTTTTTTTCATATATTCGACTCAAATCAAATCAAAGCCTATTAATATGTCCCAGGCCTACCCGCTCAACGAGGGCGTTCAGGCTATAGTCTACCACGCTAGCCCAGTGCGGGTTGGTGGACTTCACATGCGCCTAAGAATTTCTTCTTCGGCGTATGCAGGTTTCCTCACGATGTTGTCCTTCACCGTTCGAGAGCAGTCAGTAAATGTACTTACCGTACTCGTGTTTCGAGAAAACCCATTGGTACATGGCCCAGCCGGGGATCGAATTTCGGACCTTTCGATATGATAGGCCGCGTCTTATCCTTGGCGCCACTGGCGCTCTATATTCAGTTAGCCCCAGCAGTAGGGACATGTTAATAGGCTGTTGGTTTGATTTTTTTTGTATGTTAAGTATTACTTAGTTTAGTTAAAATGTTTTTCCATTGTTTCAGGCGCTAAACATCAGTTCGATTTAGCGAAAGCCAGTTCAAAGAAGAATCCTACAATGCTCAATGTGATATAGATTTACGTTTCAAAATAACTCTGTAAATTACCTGTATGTAGTAAATATAATAGCATATTTATGTTGTTAAAATTAATTCGCTTTATTATTTAATACCTACGCTATTTAATTTAAAGACCGAGAAGATAAGTAGGTATAGTCCCCGTAGAATTTCTTGACGGCTGAATGAATATATTCACAAAGTGCTAGCACATCGCTGGGAGAGATGTCCAAAAACTTGAAAATTTGATTCGATTGATCGCATCAAATAACTATTTCTTGAAATTTAATGAGCGTCTCTAGTGAGTCCCCCGCACAGCTCCCCTTTGACATCTAAAATTAGTCATTGCACAGAAATCAGCCAACTTCACACAGCCGCCATTAAACTCTACGGGGACTATATCTAAGGAAGTAAACGTGGTACTAAGCCCGAAAGGCACACATTTAAAATTTGACAGCACTAAAATTAGTGCCACCCTTATCTTATTTCCTATAATGTGGGACAGAGCTAGAAAAAACATATAACATCCTATCCTACTAATAATAAAAAGGCGAAAGTTTGTAAGGATGGGAGGATGTTTGTTACTCTTTCACGCAAAAACTACCGAACAGATTTTGATGAAACTTGGTATAGTGACGGCTTATATCCTGGAATAACATATAGGCTACTTATTAACGCGGACAAAGTCGCGGGGCGTCCGCTAATACCCCCTAAGTAACAAAAGACCTACATAGAGGGCGCTGTTTCACAATGTGCACGGGAAAAACTTTGCTACGCGGGCGAAGCCGTGGGAAAAAGCTAGTAAGAAAATAAAATAGAAGAGACGACCACGACACTTCGCTCCCTGCTCCCGCCAACAGAAGCCTGTTATTAGTTGTTTCTGCTACCCTCATAGCATACGAACTTGGGTATATTGGTACCTACCCTATACTAGTAGTTCCGTGAGAACAGTAGACCTCGCCAGCCCATAAAAACCAAATCTAAAATAAACGAACAGAAGTCAACTTTGCAGTTGAAGACAGATTAAGTACTAAAGTGACAAAATTTTGCAATATTTAAAGCATAATATTTCGCAAACGGATCCCTGAATCGAAAAATGTTTTCCACACACCAGCGATATTTTTGAAAGACCTATCCATACCCCACACCATTCAATTAACACACAAATTGTAAGGCGCTTTGGAATCTATCAATGTAAGAACTAATGATTAATAACAATAACATTGTATAACCTTGAAGTGTAGTTGCCCGTCCGTTTGCTTGATAAAGAACAGATTTTTTGTAGGAGCTTACTAAGTAATTAATTAAAGTTCGTAAGTAAATAAAAAGTTTCGACCTGAGAAACCTGTATAATGGATTCTATCTTTAACAACTGGTATAGGATAGAATAAATAGATCTACATAGGTGGACGGATAATTAGAAACAATGCAAGATTTTCATACAATCGAGGTCTCTTTGAAGCAATGATTTTCCGTGAAGGATTCATCGGGGCGTGATCTGATGACAGCCATCGAGAGAGTAGATGGAGGACTTTTAGGTCGCAATAGATATCCAACTCTTTCACGCTGAAACGGCTGAACGGATTTTGATGAAACTTGGTACAGGGATGGCTTATATCCTGGAATAACATATAGGCTAATTATTACCCAAGACGGACGGAACGGAACGGAGGCGGTATATCGTTTTAGAGGTTGTTTGTGTGTGTGTTTACTGTTCTCGCGTGGAAAACAATTCAAGCCGCGGGCAACAGCAAGTCTACAATATTTCTAGTGCTTTGCCTCCGTGTTCCACAGTGGGACACTATGTAGATAATAATAATGTTTTCATTACTCATACTCTGAAAAAGTAGGTCTGAAGTTGCCTGAGTAGCGGGTTGAAAGTAATACATCTCAGCCCTAGGGAGAATCGCTTTCAACTGACAGCTGTCAAATTATATATAAAAAAACTAGTACTATTTTGACATTTCTATTGGACCATGTTCCAACTGTCTATACAGCCACTCAATCACAGCGCGATGTAAAATTGAAATAACATAAAGTTATGTAATAATTAAAGAATATATATTTTTAATGACTTTATTATAATTATTACTGTCAACTATTTCTTTAAAATAACATAGATTTGGGCAAAATATTTACCATTTTTTCAATGATGGAAATGAAAAATAATGGCGGAATAGCTGGCCGGTCACAGAAAAAAAACAAAGTAGACGGGAAAGCGGCAATCCTATCTTCATTTGTTTTTTCGAGTTGTAGAGTTTTGTTTATACTTCCGTATAGCAGAGATTTGTAATAACACTCATTTTATGTATTGTTGGTCCTGGTGGGAATCGAAACCACGACCTCTGGCGCAGTAGGCAACTACCAACTACGCCAACAAGCCAGATATTTTGTTACACCACGCAACTAAATCTTTATATTAGGTGCTTATCTCACAGCGCAAACAAAAAACCTCAGTGCCTTCAAATTTCCGACGTTCCCAGCCGACAGCCTAACCTCCGACAAGTCAAGGCCTCCCGAATCAAAAACGGGTATTACTCACATATGCGTAATTCGAGTAATCGGCCAGCGATTCCCAAACCCCTTTGTCTGTCAGTCAGTGTCACCAAAACATGACAGAATGCGACACGGTCACATCCGAAATGATAATTTGACGCAGCATGGATCCTGTCTGATTGTCGGTGATATATAGGCCTGGGCCGGAACTGTGCTGCCAGTTGACATTTCCACCATGGGGAGGATGGTTTCCGTGGCTGTCCTGATGGTGTTGTTTGCTCTCAGTGTCTGTGCTACCCCGGGTAAGTGTTATCCGTTTAATATATTGGGGTACTTTTGGAACTGGGCAAAATGGTGTTCGCAACAAAATAAACATACCTACAAAAAAAAAAAAAAAATTAACCCACAAGGGTCATAAATGATCTTTTTTTAAAAAATTACCACCTATTATTATTTATTTACATTGTGGAATGCAATTAAATTATTTGATTTGTTATTTTTCAAGTTTTCTATAGTAAAAAAAATAAAATTATTTACCTAAGTATCTACCTACCTACTTATTTAAAATTTCTATTCTTTTCAAATTTTTATTCATTTTCACAATGACGTCAAAAAGTGCGCGGGCGAATTTCCGCTTGGTCTGACCCGACCCTTGGGGTTTTAGATGGTTTAACCATGAAGCAACGTGCTTTAACTAAAGGAGAAATTCTATCGCTATGTGAAGTGAAGTCCACCGTGCAGTGTTTCCGAATGGTGGAAATCAAGAAGGTTCGAATTAGGGGACGCGGGCTACCACCAAAGAGATTTTACCTCCATGGTGGAAACAGGCACACAATCGCCTCATTGGGAGTAAGTAAAGGTACGTGACATGTTTCAGGGAAGAGGGTAAGACGGGGCTACAACAGCGGGTACGGGGGTAGCTACGGTGAGAGCGGAGGCGGGTACGGGCGCGGGAGCGACGAGCGGGACGCCAGCGTCAGCGAGGAGGGCGGCGCCGCCGGCTGCGCGAGCGGGGGAGGGTACTCCGGCAGGGGGTATGTTGGATCATACACTAGAGACGATGTAACAAACTTAAGTGAAGAATGGGCGAGAAAAGCAACGTCCACGATAAACTTTAGTTTGTAGCAAATATCTCAGGTGAGGTACACACAGCAAGAGATTTTAATAAATATGAAATAGATTCAATTCAAAAGCAGTTACGGATTATTATTAGGTAGGTACATAAATATTAGACACCTTGTCTTAAACGCGAATAATTTTATTTATATTTGCGCATCGTTTCGACCAGCTTACAATGGCCGTGGTCAATAGCTGACTGAGCGATTCCGGGGGCGCTGCTAAATATTCTCAATCAATCAAATTGATGGAAATGTCATACAGCTCATACAACAGTAGGTTACAGACAGCATGCCTTAATTATTATTAATAATTCATATACCTACTAGTGTTATTACAAATAATACAATAATATTATTTCAGTCATAAAAGATACAAAAAAATGTCAAGAAAAGAATTAAAAGATAAAATAAAACCGTACATGGACCCGTCACTAAGAAATTCATGGAAGCTATAATAACTCAGATATTACATGCATGTAACGGAACACATCTAAAGTACCAGAAGCTCTATTTTTGAATCGCTCTCCTCGCTTCGAGCGATCGATTCTACAGATTTTTGTATCGGATGTCGAAGGAAAATCAGTAGAATCGAGCGCTCGAAGCGAGGAGAGCGATTCAAAAATAGAGCTCCAGGAGCGAGGCTGTATGAAATCTCCTATTTCAGTTACAGCGGTAGCAGAGAGCTGGCGTACAACCGAGACGGCCGACAGTCGAGCGACACCCGCGGCGGACGCTCCTTCACCAAAGCCTCCGCCTCCGCTGCCGCGTCCGCTACCTCCTTCGCCCAGAACCGCAAATCTAATGTCGTGTAGCCGCTACCTTATTTTTTAACGGTGATTGAACTTTGAGAATTTATGGTAATTTAATTGATATTAGTATTAATTTGTACTAATTAATAATAAGTTTTTTATCATAATTATATAATTATTTACGGGTCTTACACACGAAATAGTTTTATTTACCTTGCCCGACGTTTCGACCAGGTTACACTGGCCGTGGTCACGAGCTGACTGGAGAGTTAAGTTTGAGTGAAGTTTTTTATCATTTATAAATTTCAGGAACTTTCGGTTAGAATTGGCACAAATCGGCCTATTTCTGTGGCCTATGCGTCTGCGCAGCGAGGTTAGGTAGTTATTACAAGTGTTGCAAGTTACTCTGATCGGCCTGAAGGCAGATACAGGTAAAGAAACACTGCACTATTAGTCACTTGATGCTATGTATATACATAGGTGGACGGATAATTAGAAACAGGGCAAGATTTTCATACAATCGAAGTCACTTTTAAGCCATGGTTCTCCGTGAAGGATTGATCAGGGGATGATCTGATGACGATCATCGAGAGAGTACATGGAGGACTTTCAGATCGCTATGGATATCCAACTGATCAGATGAGCCGTTTGGTAGCAGCATCGTCATATAGAATAAAACCTGGCAAATGGCATAAAAATGTATGAAGATCTTAAAGTTAAGGAATCATGACGATGCTGCTCCCAAACGGCTGATCTGATCAGTTGGACATCTATAGCCATCTAAATGTCCTCCATCTACTCTCTCGATGACCGTCATCAGATTACGCCCCGATAATCCTTCACGGAGAACCATAGCTTCAAAGTGACCTCGATTGTATGAAAATCTTGCCCTGTTTCTAATTATCCGTCCACCTATGTAGGTATATATATCTGTCGTCGAATAACACTAAAATTAAAAGCGGTCATTTTAGTAGGTGGTCATTATAAACTGGTCGGTACCTATGCATGCCTATACAAGGTATAGGATTTACTGTAATAATGTCCAGTCTGAAAAATCTCCAATCGTTAAAAAACGTCCAATCTAAAAAATGACCAATCTGAAGAACGTACAACCTGAAAAACTACATTTATTTGTTTATTTTTAAAAGAAATAAGGAAAAATCACTTATCTGTTTGGTAAGCAGGTATACCTATATTTGGCACGCAAAGTATTTGTCAAACAATTACCTTTTCAAAAACAAGTCAGTTTAGATTGTGGACAATAATTTTATTTACGAATATAAATAAAACTCCCTTACCGCCTAATTACATAAATACCTAACAACTTAAGTATCACATTACTATACATTATACATTGGACTGTGGACGCTTTGAAGTTTTCAACTTAAATACTACACGGTATGCCGGTCAGTCATCTGAAACAATTATAATTACAATGAAGATTAAAAAAATATATAAATAAGTTATACTTCTATTGCGAATCATCACAAAGCGGGATTCATCATCTTCATTTTCGCCTTCTAGCGTCTACTGCTGGACATGGACCATCCCCAACGAACGTAACCACACCCGGTCTTCCGCTCTCCGCATCCAGCCGCTTCCGGCCACCTTTTTAGGCGACCCGGTCCGCGGTCTCCACTCCAGAACCCGTCTGCCCCAACGGCCGTCGGTTCTGCGACAGATGTGACCCGCCCATTGCCACTTCAGCTTGATAATCCTTTCGACTATGTCGGTAACCTAGATCTCGGTCGATCGTCGTTAGATCCGACAAAGCGAGACTAATTTAAGCCAATAAAATGCTGATTGATAACTTACTTCGTTAGCCCAAGACAGCCCCTCCGCCCGACACGGAGCTCGCGCTGGCCGAGGACTTGGAGAAGGACTGGGAGCCCCCGAGAGGGATGGCCGCGGGCACGCCGCCGCCGTGGCCGCCGTGCCCGTGGTGGCCGCCTCCGTACCCGCCGCCTCCGTACCCGCCGCCGCCACCGTACCCGCCTAAACCACCTTCGTAATGTCTTCTCACACGATGACCTGCATACATTAATATACATGGTGAACCTAACGAACGCCTACTGAAGCATAGGTACACAAAATTTTGAAAATAGCAAATTTTACATGTAGGAACCTTTTTTTTAAAGTAGTTAACGAAAAACTGCATTCAAAGAATTTTGGAAAATCACCTGGCTGAGTCAGGAATCAAACCGGACAAATTTTCAAAAAAAAACATGGTATCTTTTTTTTTTTTGAAACGGTCGAAAGGGTCAATGGGAACCAAAAAGTACTTGGACAATATGATATGCGTTTTAGTCGATACGATCTTATCCGACTAAAAGTCGTCTTAAAGTTAAGATCACGAGATTAATTTGCGAAATGCACATCTGCTGTGTGATTCTGTAAAGTACGAATTAAAACTCGACCATCACATCGCAAGTCACTCACTTCACTTCGCATCCGATCATGAAAGACCTCGACGTCGCATTGTGTAAACAAATACAAGCTACACAATAAACACCTCACTTGCGAAGTAAAGTGAATATTGAACTGTGAATCATTGAGTTAGAGACCGATCTCACGGCGGATTCAGGATCGAGTTGCACAAATACGCTTACAGAATAGCAGGGCTGAAGGTCTAATTTAAAATCTGAGTATGTTTTATCTTGATACTCCATCCTATTTCAATGAGTTTTCTTCTTATGCGACAAAACAGCTTAACATATCGGTGTGATTATCAGAGGCGAGGAGAGAGATATAGACTACTTTTTACCGCGGGAAAATACCTCATTCCCATAGGAACAATATTTCCCATAGGAAAAATATAATCAAATAACTTTTGGGCGTGATTTTCTGCACAGAAATTAAATGTCCCGAAATAAGCATTAGCTACTTAATAATCTTTACCATATAATCAACTATAACCACATACTTAACTAAGTCCACGCGTATAAAGTCGCGGGCGCAGCCAGTTAAAAATAACAGATTGGACTTACCGCTATCTCCTCCTTGGTGCTGGTCGTCTCTGGGCGGCGGCGCCGCGAGACAGGTGGCTACCAGGGCCAGGACCACAGTGGCTGCAAACTTTGCCATATTCGCTTCTATTCGGCTATCGACGACTGCGACGATGTGGACGCCAGCCTTCCGTTTTATACGCCACCCGTCCACCCCAAAATGTCAACTCATCTGGGCGTGTTTACGCCAAATCTAAAATTTCCGATAGTCATTTGTTTTTTTCGCTCTCCTCAAATTGGCAAGTTCACGGCTCGTACTACGGAGCCTTGCGAAAAGGTATGTTTCAACAAGAACCTAACTATTCGATGAATCAAATCAATATAAGCCTATTAACATGTCCCCACTGCTGGGGCTCGCGGCTACCCTCTTAACGTGGGCGCTCAATCTACCACGCTAGCTAGCGGGTTTGTGGACTCCACATGCGGGTTTCCTCACGATATTTTCCTTCTATAATTGAGAGCAGTCAGTAAATGTGCTTAAGTTTCGAGAAAAAGCTCATGGGTACATGGCCCAGTCGAGGATCAAACTTCGGACCTTTTGACATGATTGGCCGCGCTTATCCCCGATGCCACTGACGCTCTTAAACCTATTCGATACTGCCCTGCTATTCTGTAAGCGTATTTGTGCAACTCGATCCTGAATCCGCAGTGAGATCGGTCTCTAACTCAATGATTCACAGTTCAATACTCACTTTACTTCGCAAGTGAAGTGTTTATTGTGTAGCTTGTATTTGTTTACACAATACGACATCAAGGTATTTCATGATCGGATGCGAAGTGAAGTGAGTGACTTGCGATGTGATGGTCGAGTTTTAATTTGTACTTTACAGAATCACACAGCTGAGGTCCAAATCTCAACCTTTCAGAAGTTTCTTAGTACGAGAGAAGTCCAAAACTATTCAAACTGGGTGCTTTTACAGATTCCGTCAAAATGGAGTGCGTTCACATTTCGTAGGTCCTCTACGGTTTATACTTTTCCCTGCCTTCATAACATCGACAGAGCCGTCGTGGTTGCCTAGTTGGCAGTGCATTCGCCTCACGTACCAATGAGTTTTCGAAGCTTAAGTTATACAGTTACTAGCTTTTTCCCGCGGCTTCGCCCGCGTAGAAAAGTTTTTGCCTTGTACATTGTGAAACAGCGCCCGCTATGTAGGCGTTTTGTTACTTAGGCGGTATTAGCGGACGCCCCGCGACTTTGATCGCGTTAAAAAGTAGCCTATATGTTATTCCAGGATATAAGCTATCACGGTACTAACTTTCATCAAAATCTGTTCGGTAGTTTTTGCGTGAAAGAGTAACAAACATCCTCACAAACTTTCGCCTTTATAATATTCTCTCACATAAGACAATGCTGCTACCAAACGGCTCATCTGATCAGTTGGATATCTACAGCGATCTAAAACTCATCCATCTACTCTCTCGATGACCGTCATCAGATCATGCCCAGGATCAATACTTCACGGAGACACATGACTTCAAAGTGACCTCGACTGTATGAAAATCTTGCACTGTTTCTAATTATCCGTCCACCTATGTTTAACTCCTCCGTGATACTTACAAATAATTATGAACTTTTAGCATTTCATTGGCAACACATCAACCCGTCTATCATGCTTACCTATTTATCGCTATCGAAAAGGTTTTGTTGCCAGAAGCCGTGGTAGGGGCTCGTTCGAATGTGGTTAGGTTTGCACTTTTTGCTGGATTTCATAGAATTGTGTCGTCGACCCGAGCATGTTCGGGACTTTTTCCTGTTAATACGAGTATAATGGAACACACCAGGTACTTTTTACTATTACCCAAAAAGTCTTCTTTCATAGAATAATTTGTTTTTCTCAGTATAACTTTATTTAGGTACCTACCTATGTTTTTGAAATTACGTTAATTACCTAAGTTTGATAAAACGCAAAGCCGAGCTCAAACAGATAACTTCTCAAAAATAAATAATTTAAATTATTAAATTCGATAGCACATAATTTCAGGAATTCATCAGGACGTTAGGCGTTAGTAAGTTGATATTTGAAATCGCAACTTTGAATGTTTTGTAGTAGGTACCAAATTGTTCATTAAAAATATATACAAATATTGAATCGAGAACTTATAGGCGCAAAATTAGAAATCACACGTATTTCTTTAATAAACAAATAAATTAATTATGCACTAAACAAAATAACAAAAAATAAGTCCAACCAATGCAACCAAAATGTATGCAAATCGGCAACTTGCTTTCCTAAGAAAAAAGATTTCATGTAGGTAAATGTAGAAAGTAGAAGACTTTATTTATTGTTTAGCAAAGAGTACTAACACAAGAAGATTCGATACTATTCAGTTTCCAAAAGTTTATAATAACATCTCATTATATTTGTACCTACTTGAATGAAAAGAATTTGCTACAGGGGATCGCGAGTTGGCCGCGAGAACCCACCAAAGAGATCATATCTCTATGTATTTGTAAGAAAAGATTGATTGTTTACTAATAAATCTATCAGAGTGTTAAAACGGGTTTTGCGACCCAAAAAACAAGTTCAAATACTAGACTTATGTGAAGTCTAGATAGAGTTCGTTTTTCAAAACCAAAATCTGACAGCCACATTCTAATGAATATCTAAAAAACATATTCAAAGAGTTTTTATTCCCTACTAAGGTTACATTCAATACTTACTGGCCATTTATGCAGAAAAAAAACTTGCATGGCCATTAATAGTTAAAAGAACAAAATATTATTTCATTTTAATTAAGACAGGCTTTCAAAAATTTTCTTTAACAAAATGCCAGTGTCTGAAAGGAATAAAATCTTATTGGTAACAATATAACTTTAGGTAGTAAGTACTGACCATTGCAGAAAAAAAGAATTGCAATGCCAAATAATAAAGCGAACAAAACATTTCTTTTTAAAATCACGCGTGGCTTTCTCAACATTTTTCTATGAAGGAAAATGCCAGTGAGTGAGGAATAAAATCTTTTTGGTAAAATTACATCCTACTAATTAATAAAAACGCGAAAGATTTGTGGGTGTTTATTACTCTTTCACTCAAAAACTACGAAACCGATTTTGATGAGACTGTACAGCAATGCATAGGCTATAGATATAGGTACCCCGGGAAAACTGTTCCCGCGGGAAAAACTTTTCAATGCGGCCGAAGCCGCGGGAGCACAGCTAGTCTTTAATATTTAGGTAGGTAAGTACATAATTCCCTCCCGGGGGCGTCCGTTTGGTATAATATATTATTTCAGGATATAACCTATCACGGGATATTAATAGCGCAACCAACGTCCAAACTTTCGCATATTTATAAACAATATTTTAAACAATTATTCTTCAAAAGAATTAGGTACCTACCTATATTTCAGAGAAGTACCATAAGCAGTAATTATTTGAATCATTCATTAGGCACAGTTTTGATCTGATAACAATAAGATGGAAAAAACCTAATTGCGCACCAAATATCACTGCTTTTGTGTTTTTCTTTCAGCGGTTCCGTACAGCATTGATTATTAAATTTATTTTTTGCCGTGACACTATTGATTTAACTTACGGTGCCATTCTATCGATTTATTTCTAGAATCATTCGCATTGCATTTGATTCGAACTTCTTATCTCGCTCTAGCGAGACAGATAATTTTTATATTTTCTTTTTTTATAAAGCGTCTAAACAACTAAAATATCCTCGTACCAATCCTATCTATAACAATTTAGTACATAAATGACTAGTATTTTGTGGTTGATGGCACAAACAGTATAGTATAGTATTTATTTAATAATCACAATAAAATACAATGTAAATATATTACGGTGCAACAAAAACCAGACTCGATTTGTCTGTGCACCGCGACGTCGTACTTAAATGCTACTAAATATTACAAATATATTGCAGTATTGTTATTTATCCTATGTGCTAATCCAATTTATTATCTTATATATCCAGGGAGATCATAGGGAGAGCGTCAGTGGCGTAGGGGATAAGACGCGGCCTATCATATCGAAAGGTCCGGAGTTCAATCCCCGGCTGGGCCATGTACCAATGGGTTTTTTCTCGAAACTTAAGTACATTTACTGACTGCTCTCAAACGGTGAAGGAAAACATCGTGAGGAAACCTGCATACGCCGAAGAAGAAATTCTTAGGCGCATGTGAAGTCCACCAACCCGCACTGGGCTAGCGTGGTGGACTATAGCCCGAACGCCCTCGTTGAGAGGGTAGGCCTAAGCCCCAGCAGTGGGGACATTAATAGGCTGTTGATGATGATGATCTTATATATCCAACGAATGAGAGCTAGACTGTCATAGAGCGGGTGCTCACAGACAGACAAGTGCGGAGCACTCGCGTCCCTCGGCGAGTGTGTGTGAAGAGAATGATGAGACTGAGCGAAGCGAAAGAGATGTGTCAGGATCGCGATAGTTGGCGCTCCGTTCTCTCTCAGGTACATTAGCCCGTTTATTTACAATCTTACCTACATCGTCTCTTCGTGATAGCATAGCGACTGGGTAAGCGTAGTCCCCAGGGGTATCATTTCAATTGTGGAACTCTAAAACTAGTAAATGGCTGCTCTTCCGTGGCCGACACGGCTGGGTTGAATCGGTTGACCGACACGGCTTAACATCACAATGGGCGATGGAAACGTGCTCATAAAGGCTCTCACGCACTGCTGTCAGGGAAATAACATCGTCAACTGCCTATACCCACATAAATATTTGTTGACTGATTAATAATTTAATGCACCAACAACACACACATGATTCGTCTATTGTGTAACTTAAATGAATATATTGAAAATCCGTTATGGCGTAAGACCTACTCGCAATCGTTTACTTAATCTAGATTAATTATTATTGTTTTCGTGTTGTGGATTTTGTGGAAAAAAAGATCTGATCAGGCATAGTAATAGGCATTATAGGTTACCTACCTACGCAATAATAGGCATTCCCGTGGCGACTTTATAAAGGTAGCCGGAAGCACTAGCGAGCTTTTTCCGTGTTCTGTGGCCGGAAGTGTCTGGAAAACAACAGCAGCGACCAACCACGAAGCAGGAACATACATAATGGAACTGCTCCGTGGGACCAACTATGTTGAGAACATAGAAAAAGAATGAACTATAGAACCGTAATCAGCGTATAGCATGAAATAGCAATAGCCTTTTACCCCAATAATTTGAGAAGACGCTTCTTATATGGCGGGGTCAAACTGAACAAACACTATCTATTTTAGTCTGGTTGTGGTTTGTTGGGGGTACATACCAACTGCCACAAAAATTATGTGAAACAAAAAATTCACATACGTAGATAGAGATAGAAGATTTTATACCTGTCTTGCTTACTCTTACCACTTTTGTAATAAGTGTGTCCCTCTCTGATTATTATTGTTATTTTAGCAGCTGTTCTATGGGATCCTTGTTCAATGGTTGAGAACGACCTTTTAATAGATTCTGACAATGTTACGGTGGTGCCACAATACCTGTGTATACAAGCAGTCTGTAAATACCTTTACCTAAACTCTTTTTGTAACGCCAATATCAACGATCGATAGATACAGTGTACGCCATTTTTTGTTGAGAACATGACATCAGCTATTTTAGTGATCGAACTTTGGGTTCCGTCGAGCTGAAAACCAAAACCCATTCGACCTCCTTAAACCGTCCAAGGATTTGAACTTCTCCGTATAACACCACCATTTACCTCTATATCTGTATTTTTATGCAAGCCAAAGTGCCCGTAGGCTGGTCACATCGGTTAGTTCTGCAGTGGAAACCTGGGACTGGTGCCTCCTAGCAGCGTGGGACCTGCCAGTAGGACCGAGTTCTTCAAAAAAGTAGCCCTATTCTAATAAACACAGATTCAAAACGCCGAAACTTCGAAGCTTTTTAGTCTTTGACAAATCGAAAGCAGACAATCTCTGCATGAGCTGTTTCCAAATTTTGCCACTAGGGGCGCGCGCGCAACCTACGAAGACCTAGGTATGTCCAGCAGTGAACTGCGATATAGGTTAATAGGTATTAATAAAATGTCGACGCTCCCCATACAGATTCGTGACGGAACCTTTACGTTATGTACGGCGTACACTTAACTGCCTGCATGTTTTTCTCTAAGTCCCATTACGTAACATTACAACTTAGTAAAAAAAACTATTATAAAAAAAATATAAAATATAAGTCGGACAAGAATCCTACTCCCAAATTCTATTGACAGCTCTTATATTGTCTCTCTTGCGGACAATATTTAGGTATTGTAGCGTCCTACCTAGTTCATTTTAGTGCTGCAAATGTTGATGTCCGTGACCCCAGCGGGCACCACCTAATTTCGGGTCCTATTGTACGCCACGAATTAGTGCTCAATTTGTTCCCAAAAATCAGAAGGTGTGCCCCTAGTTTTAAAGATATAAATAACGAATTGGAGGTGGTGTCTTTCAATCGATCATCAAACTAAAGGAAAGAAAGAAAACCATAGTGTTATGTACATTTGTTCCGTTTATTTTGTTCTAAAAATGCATCCTGGCCGTTCTTTTTGGTACAATTTCAAACTTACTAGTTCGTTACAAATTACAACCAATAGGTATTATTCGATATTTAAAATACGACAATTCGTTAAATACAAGGCTGTAACGACAAACACCTGGTAGTAATCGTCTACAGAGGGCAATCCGTATCGAGTGAATTTCTTAAGTTAGTTATTTAGTAGGCACCTGAGGTCTGTTTTATAAATGCGAGTAACAATGTCACACAATGAGTGTGAGAGAGACAGATTCTGATTGTAACAGAAACGTCATTTCCCTCTCATTTCCATCCATTGTGTGACATTGAGTTATTTTCATAAAACAGACTATATCCGGTACCTGTCCCCTTCGCCAGGTGTTTTGGTAACTTTTGTTACCCTAGTATGTAATAATTAGATATAGCATGTTACTGGCTTTAATTCCTTTGATTCCTAATGAGCCGTGTTAGCTTCCATAAATCACATAGGTGGCGCTGTCTAATGACTTCTTAATTTTTATTGGCTGTGTGGTTTATAATTGTACGTACTGTTTTTTTCCCTGTTCACTTAGCATTTCGCTTCTGTAGATTAGCCCAATGCAGCCAAGAGAAAATCATTTTCAAGTCCTTGGACAGCGCCATCTATTGGATCTTTACGGAAGCTAGCTTGGAAAACGGCTCATTGGTAGCTGCCTAAAATAACCTGTAAAAATTTGTGCAATTTCTAATTTCTTATTTTATATGTTCCAAAAACTCACGTAATTCTCACAATTTTCTAAAACAATTGCAACTAAACATCGATACATAATTTGTAATAATGAAAAATAAGTGACAAAACATACCAGAAGCAGACATAAGAACAAACAGATGCGTATTTTCTACAAATATTTTTTTATCGAAATTATGCTTATCCTGGCACTTATTTAACAACAATTTCATTATTCTAACATCCAGAGGTATTATTCTTTAAAACTAAATCGTAGACTAGTAATTGTGTCACTACTACAAGGAGAAAATTACACTTTAAACCTTAATACACTTAGGACAAATGACAGCAACAAGTAACAAAAATTTTGCTAAAACACTACCACTGAGACATAAATTTATATCTATCGTAGGATTAAAACATATTTAGGATAACAAGTACAATAGATAATGGCCATTTTCCTCGTGTTTAACATATAATTTTTCATTCCGTACTCTACATAGCAACCAACCACCTTATTCTCAAAAAGTTGATTTAAAAAATATTGCGATTATAAAAAAACTGTATCAAAACAAAAAACCAAACCACGTTCGCTTAGTGACGGATGAAGGCGTTAGCATCAAACACAAAACTCGTGAAATCGATTTCCCGCTAATATTTTAAAAAACAAATAAATGTATTTATAATTATTTGAAAAATGTGATGTCTTTTTCTGATTATTGTTCATTTTAATTCGTATAGTTGTTTCCCGCGTTTTGTTAAGGTATCCTATATCAATGAATGACTGCTATGTTTTACTACATACATACAAAGGCACAAACAGTGCTATTCGTTTCTCTATATCTCATTTTTACGTGTGAAATATGCACGATTTAGACCAGGACAGCATGTATAATTTTTGCTAAGCGCCTAGATTTAAAATGTAGTCTGCGAAAACGCATACAATATATATCCATTCGGTAAATAAATATGTACAAGTTAAACCGCTATAAAAATAGTAAAAATTCATTACAAATTGAAAAAAAAATCCTACAATTTCTACGCAAAATTGCACTTTGTTAATGCACCGTTTTAATAAAAATTAGTAATTTGTACAATTTGTACAAGTTTTAACTGTAGTGGTCTCATTTTGACAGAGCCACAAATAAGGTTGTATAATTTTTAAAAGAACACCTAAATGAAAATTTTGAGTGCAAATAGTAACCTATGTGCCAGCAGTCTAATTAATCGACTTCAAAAAACGAAGACGTGCTTTTAATTTTAAGGCCCTGGCTCTGCCGAAGTGACGGACACGGATCAATTTATGATACATAGTAGTAGTATGATATAAAGTAGTAGTACGTAAAATGGCTTCACTCATTGTTACCTATTTCGTTATGTGTTTGTACAATTTACAATTGGACAGAACGCTTAAGAAAAAATATAAACTTCTGTGAACTAATCCAAATTAATAACTCAACTGGACTGATTTTGATAAATAAAGTGATGAATTTGTATCAATTCGAATTCCGCTTCACATCAGGCTATCTATTTGCCACTTTACACCGTTATAAAAGTTACAGTGGGTATATATTATTTCAGATATATCATAGCTTTTAATAATTTGATAATTATATTGTGGCAGTGAATGTCATTTATTGTTAAATAATTTGGTATAATTGGTAAAAATGTAAAATAATTGCAATTTGTATATAAGGCATCTCTCAACATGTAAATCCAACCATTTTAGCTGACGATAAAAACTCATACTACATTTATTTAAAACATAGAAACATAACTATATTTTATTTAAATTTATTGCACATGCAAAATAACTGTAAATAATATTTTTAAAAAAGTTTACATGCTAAAGCAAGTAAGAAAATGAAGTAAGTAAATTTAAGTAGATATTTAGGTAAAATATTTTTCTAATTCGATAAAAAAAAATTACAATATCATCATAGATCTGAAGAAATGTGTATTTTTAACGATATTAAGACTACAGTAATTTTGGAACGAAAGCCACTTATTTAAGTTAATTTACTTATAGATATCAACTCTAAGTTTATTTTACTAAAGTTTTACACACGTCCCAGCCTTTAGTACTCGAAATTATCATAATAAAAACATATTTTATTCAATACAACGAATTTTAAATTTATGTTAGATATAGATTTTTCTGAGATATAGTTTTAATTATTTACATTTGTGGCATAAAAGGGCCATATCTATTTTCACATAAAAAATAAGAGCGAATTGTAAGTGACTGCATTGTAAATAAACAGCGTAAAACATAATACACTGTAACATAATATGTATTACCCATATAAATTGATTTATAAAACCTTTTTTTATAACATAAAACAGACCATTAGTCTAAATATAAAAGTAGGTTAGCTTATACGACAACTTTATTATGTGATTATTATAATGTTCAATTCATTTAAGTAATATATTTACAGGTTTTTAGTAATAAATTGTAAAAAAAATCTTGCACTATTCTAAAATATAAATGTCTAATCACTAGCCATGTAATTCGCGATAATCGAATTTATCAAGCTCGGTGTACACTGCACTGAGGCTGTTATAACATGTGTACAAAAAAAAGAATAATGAAAATTATCTGTTACGCGCATTATTAAATATTGCATTAATAATATCAATTTATTAAGCTAGTCACGGAGTTTCAATATCAGTAAAGAGTACAATATCTTGGATCAGCAATAATCGAGTGAGATCACATATTGTTTCCACCCTGTCTATACATATGAAATATGTATTTATTTATCAAAAATTCGGATATGAATAAAGAAAAAAAAAGTGGATGAGAAAAAAAATTGAGTGCACGCATTGCTATAAATTTTTAAACATGTATTTGATGCCTACCACGCATTATCTGTATGGCCCAAAGGTCAACAGGTAGAGAATGCCACACTGGCATTATATTCGCCTTTTGTACTAGTGCAATAAAGTTTTTAAATAAAAAAAGAATTAAGAAATGCGATAAAATCACCGCATCTGCTGTGTACACCTAGCTTAACAAGCAAACTCAGTCCCAGATATGTGTGATCACTTTGTAAACCATACATTTTATTCATAAATATTATTTTATTATTATGTAGATGTGATGTCAACGTTATCTTACGTAAAGTATTTACATAATTTTGTATGTAACTTCGGTTTTTATTGTGTATGCCCGCGAGAATTAATTTATATTATCTACATTTTGTTCCCATTTCTTCAGTTTATTATGTCATTTATTATGTTTTGAAAATTATAGTTATCATATTATCATAAATGTTATCACTATTTCAAATGTGTTGTGTTTATTTTCTTCGTTTAGGTAATTGAGCAGAATATCAAGGTGCATAATTGTTATTTAAAAAACTGCAAAAGGCCATATTTCTTACACATGATAACTTGAAAAAAAAATTATACTGCATAAACATCAACAACAATCGATTTTTTTAGGTTTGCTCGCCTACCGGCCGCCATACTTCCCAAATTCGGGGCGCACACGACTTAACTAAATTTAGTCTATTGTGCTCTTTTTCTATCTGTAGAAATAAGAAAGAGATGGCATGTATTTTAGAACTGTCAAATTAGTTTAGTCCTGTCAGACACAGGGAGTTATAATCGCCATGTTTTAAGCTGCAATACATGAGCAAACCATGGTTTTCTTGTGTCTGGCAGGACTAATTTGACAGTTCTAAAATACATGCCATCTCTTTCTTATTTCTACAGATAAAAAAAGAGAACAATAGACTAAATTTAGTTAGTCGTGGGCACCCCGAATCGATTCGAGTATCAACAAAGTGCACCTATTTCAAACAAGTTGTGTTACAAAGTTATATCACATTAACAGTAAATATCAACTAGACAAGCTACATTCGTTGCTCTCAGCACTTTAGTAACAGAAACCGGAGGTCGATACGTCATACATTTTGTACAGTCGACCGCACGTCAGTGGAAACACTTTGACCTTGAGCTGGCCTAGCCTATTAGGAAGTTTCAATATTTGTTTTGTTTCCACTGACGTGCGGTCGACCGTACTAATGATAGGCCTCTTGCACAGTAAATAACACAAGCAGTACACCGACCGAAGCAAACTTCTCCATACTGCGATTAATTGTGGATACACGCGTACTATTTCAACAATAACTTACTGTTAGTTTTGTATACTGTGACTTACTGCACGAAGCTAACACATTAATATGGACTGCAACCATCGACTAATAAGTACGCAGACCAAGCGGAAATTTGTCGGCGCACTTTTTGACGTCATTGTCAAATGAACCATATCACTATAGCCTAAAGAACAAAATCCTATAATGACTTCTGCACGTCGGCGTCGCCTCGCGCTCGAGGTCGTTCATACGATTTTGTTCTTTACGCTATACTGATATGGTTCATTTGACAATGACGTCAAAAAGTGCGCGGGCAATTTTCCGCTTGGTCTGTCCCGAGTCATAGGCCTGTATTATTAGGCGGCCGAATAATCTCGTACAGAGCGGCGGAGGGAACTGCGCGCTGATTGGCCCGCCCAAGTCACCCCATGTCCTGATTGGTTAGAATTAAATGACGTGGAGCGCGATTGGTGCGCGGCTACATGCACTTTACAATTAAGTTTTTGACGTATCCGTATATCATCACGGCATATAATACGACAAATGTCGGTGGCCCGTTTGCAAAAAAGTTATTTATTTACAAATGTGATGCGTTAACGCTTTGTATGAGACGTATAAAACGTATCCCAGACACACGCGGCCTGCGGTGGCGGCCTACCGCAGGCCGCAGCCTCAATATGCAAACGTAGGCCGCGCGTGTCTGAAGTCTCATATACATTGTTTATGGAATACAACAGGCCGACACTGCCACCGCAGGTCGCGTGTGTCTGGGATCCCCTTAATATATTCTATAGGCTTATTTAGTCGATGGCTGCAGCACAATTTCATTTAAATTATTTTCAGATCATAATATACGTCACTGGCAAACCACTACGGTTATGTCGCAGTCGAATGGTGAAAGTAGACATTTCACGAAAGTCCCAGGTCAATTGTAACGTGCCAAAGTTGGTGGCCACGGAATTAACCTTTATATTATAGAAACTCAGTCATAGGTCTATTATGTCCTGATACGAGAAAATGTATGTGTGTGGCATTTTGACAAAATGGCAAAAAAGGTGCCAATAAATGTCTAGAAATATAATTCTTCATTGGTGAAAAAAGTATTTTTCATAGAATTCCAGCAAACAAGTTTGTCTGGCGCCTTCTTGTCATTTTCTCATACTTAGCACCCTTCTCTTATAATAGATCTAGGCCTATTTCACCACTTGCTGATATTGTTACAGATAATAATCTGACAGATACACTAATCTATCAGATAAAGCTCTCTGATAATATTTTCGTGTTTCACACCTCAAGTCCCTTGATGGCAGCCACTTGATGTTAGTTTATCAGGCGGTTTCTCTGACAGATAAGGCAACCAGATTCCTATGAAACAAAAAAATGGGCTGTCTGTCAGATAACCTGCAGATAGCTGGGACTTTATCAGCAAGTGGTGAAAGAGGCTCTCCAAACGACCGCGACAGTTCTACATACATTAAACTCTAAGCGAGTCGAGTTAGAAGTGCGACTCGTACGCGACGGGGGGCCGTCAGAGCTGAGTGTCCGGGGCCTTGGTGGGGGCGGGGGCCAGCGGGGCCGCGTCGGGGGCCGCGGGGGGGCCCTCCCCGGGGTTCATGTCGATGCGGCCCGCCTTGCTCCACACCAGCAGGTCCATTATGAACGCGAGGAACATGAGGCCTGCCGACAGACCTGTGCAGGAAAAAACATGGTTGACAGGAATTTATGTCAGTAGAAACGAAACCAGTACAACAAATGTGTTGATAAAGTCAACACTCGCTAGCGCGTACGTAAAAAACTATCTGTCTCTCTGTCTTTCGTAATTAGTCGAAAAGCACTGGTCTCTCATAGGCTCAAGGTCAAATGTATATGAGAACCGCCACACAGAGCGGCGCGGGCGCGGCGCGGTGCGTTCTTCGTACACACCGCCTCCGCAAGCGGTATTCCTGTCTGAAGGGCTCCGCTTTATATTCGCTTCCGGCAGATTCGCCGCCGCAACGCTTTCGCACCGCCGCCGCCCAGTCTGGGTCGCGCTTACGTGATGGCATTGCAATACTGACCCAGGAAGAAGTGTCTGAATCTGTCGTTGTCGTATGATGCGCAGGCGCCGAGCAGGCCGCACGCCGCGTCGCGCAGCCGGCACGCCGCGTCGATGGCCGCGCCGAAGATGATGGGGCACGGCACGTTGCCGAACACGCCGATCGCGAACTGGATCACGCCCATCGCCATCGCCTTGTCTGCACATACCAGATAGTTGTTAGTATATATAGAGCGCGCGTTAGCAAGTCTGAACTGTAAGCACGGGTCTGAACAGTCTCTAAATGTTCGGGGCGACGCTACTAGTCACAACACGTCAGTAGCGCTGATTGTTGCTCTCGCCGGTATTTATTTAGATTTGGAGTAATCATGGTGAAATGTGCAGTGCCAAGCTGTAAACACGATTCACGGAAAAGAACGATGTAGAAAAAATCTAAATAGAAGCGTCCATAGAACACCTGCTTACACTTGGCACAATGGACAATGAGCGATGCGCGCGCTCTATAGCTAGTATACTAACTCTATGGCACATACACATTAACATACTATTGGATCTTCAGCGTCGGGGATAAGGTTCGATCCCCGGCTGACCCTTGTACCAATGTTTTTTTTTAATTCAAATATTTATTGCATTGTCATGTGTTATGTACATTGGTCTTATATTTATTTTAGGACAACACATGACACCCGGATAGGGCACAGCAGTCTCTTATAACTAGGTTTATTACGATCTTAAAAATACAATATAAAGGTATAACTTGTTTATCGAAACTCAAGTACATTTACTGACTGGTCTCAAACGGTGAAGGAAAACATCGCGAGGAAACCTGCATACGCCGAAGAAGAAATTCTTAAGCGCATGTGAAGTCCACCAACCCGCACTGGGCTAGCGTGGTGGACTATAGCCTGAACGCACTCGTTGAGAGGGTAGGCCTGAGCCCCAGCAGTGGGGACATGTTAATAGGCTGTTGATTGATTGTGAACAAACAAGCGAACTCTTCAGCTGTATCAAATTAGAATGTACATACAAGTTCAATAGTGCAGTGCTAGTTAGCGAAATAAATTGTTTGTGGCACTTTGTATCGTCGCATACAGACAAATATATAGTCTAAGGTATTTTTTTTAATCTTATTTTTTATTATTGAGGCTTGTGACTTATAGAAGTCAATGCCAGCCTCGTAAGGAAGCACTGTTTGCCAAGTTACTCAGACCTCAGTCTGAGAGATAACTTTATAAATTTATATAAATCTTTTGCCTTGTATGACAACGGGCTGCTCAGTATAAGGTTAATTTCCCCATTGTGGCCAAATATGTCATCTCTCATAAACTGCCGCCTGTAGACTGCGTTCCGACCACACTCTAATACGAGATGAAATAAGTCATCTATTTGGTTGCATTCGCTACACAGTGGTGAATCAACTATCTTCATAAGGTGGTAGAATTTATTTAAAGGAATGTGACCGGACCGCAACCTAAATGCCAGAACTAGTGTTTCCCTACTAAAGCCGGCTCCATCAAACTATGGTTTTCGCGGTGTAGTCTAAGGTAGGACTGCACTGCTTGGGACTGGACTGACCGTGCTTGTCGGTGCAGCGTATGATGAGCAGCACGGCGCCGACCTCCCCGCTGGCGTGGATGAACATGATGGCCGCGAACACGGCGATGAACGCGTAGATCTTGGTGCACGCGCCGCCGCACTCGCCGCTGATCGCGAACCCGTCCGCCGCACCCTCCGACACGTTCAGCAAATCGTACCGGACCATGCTGCATACATAACAATATAAAAAATTAAATAAAAAGCCTTTATTATTGTTCCCAGTATACACACACAAGTATTTTATACTAGCTTTTTCCCGCGGCTTCGCCCGCGTAGAAAAGTTTTTTCCGTGTACATTGTGAAACAGCGCCCTCTATGTAGGTTTTATTACTTGGAGGGCATTAGCGGACGCCCCGCGACTTTGTCCGCGTTAAAAAGTAGCCTATATGTTATTCCAGGATATAAGCTATTACTATACCAAGTTTCATCAAAATCTGTTCGGTAGTTTTTGCGTAAAAGAGTAACAAACATCCCCACAAACTTTCGCCTTTATTATATTAGTAGGATTAAAAATAATTATTTTTATAGGGAACCCCTACTCGGGTGAAGGTCTCCTCCAGGTTTTGCCGTTTCAGCGCGGCGGACGCCTGCCTCGGGCCCGCGCCACTCTGTCACGCTCTGGTAATTATGAAGTCGTTTTATTAGAACTTTTTTTTATTGGATTTCACGGCCCTGGAAACAAAGTCATTTTTGGCGCATCATAGTAAAAAAAATTATAACAGAAAGTGGAGAGAAACTACGCAACACTGACAGCTACGCAGGGCTCAACACTGACAGCTCGCCTCTCCAATCAGCTCGTGCACAGCAAGTGTAACCTACTCGAAACGTCGGATTCATGTGTAAGAAAAGATAAAAGAAGAAACTGATCAACGCACGTCCCAAACCGCTGAGCCTAGATACTTGAGATTTTGCACAAAAGGTCCTCATATAGCTCTGACGTCCACTAAAAACTTTTCAACGCCGGTGAAACCGCGGGAAGCAGCTAGTAAATGATAAAGGCTTAACTTACGCCTTCCGGGCCTCATCGCCGAGGATGTTTCCGTCGATGCACGAGCAGTTGTAGTACATCCAAGTGCTGTTGTCCAGCTGCTGACTGCTCCGGCAGCCCGCCTGGCACGGAGACAGGTACGTCAGGGATTCCTGGAAAACATGACAAAAAAATTTAAGTCCTAGATTCACCATCAGTGATATTCTGAAAGTAAACAAGAATCGATGCCTTGGAAATTAAAGGCGAAAGTCCACAAAGTTCAAGGTTCCGCTTTCGGCAGGCAAACTGATGGCAACAATCTTTTGGGATGTTGAGGAGATCATAATGATGACAGGAATTTTGGTTTTGGTGACAATGCTCCAGTCCACCATAAATAAAATCGGCTTCACTGGGATCAACCACCCACCTTAAAGTCAAAATTGGGCCTCTTGTGACTATTTAAAGTTCAGAAAACAAACAAAAAAGTTTTTCACTTAAGGGGACGTAGATTTTTAAAGGAAGAAGAGATCAAGACTGCTGTAATTAAACGACCAAAGCAAAAAAATATTATTTTAACAGCGTAATGTCACATAATGAAAAATCTATTGAGTGCATTATAGTTGCTATAGGGACTATATTGAAAAATAAATATAAATTGGCCATGCAAGTCTTTTCTTTCATAGTCAGGTAGATTACTTATAGCCGCTCCTCGTAGTTTCGTCCGTTACCTGTCCACACACGGGGCTGTAGGGCGCGCCGTCGCAGTGGCAGTCGGCGCTGCAGTCCGGGGTGTTGTTCATATCAGCGTGGCTCAGCAGCCGGTAGCTCTCAGCAGGGCAGCTCACGAACATCAGCGCCACTATGCCTTGTAATGAAGAAGGTAGCTTCTAGCTTCGTCCATTACCTGTCCACACACGGGGCTGTAGGGCGCGCCGTCGCAGTGGCAGTCGGCGCTGCAGTCCAGGGTGTTGTTCATATCAGCGTGGCTCAGCAGCCGGTAGCTCTCAGCAGGGCAGCGGACGAACATCAGCGCCACTATGCCTTGTAATGAAGAAGGTAGCTTCTAGCTTCGTCCATTACCTGTCCATACACGGGGCTGTAGGGCGCGCCGTCGCAGTGGCAGTCGGCGCTGCAGTCCAGTGGGTTGTTCATATCAGCGTGGCTCAGCAGCCGGTAGCTCTCAGCAGGGCAGCGGACGAACATCAGCGCCACTATGCCTTGTAATGAAGAAGGTAGCTTCTAGCTTCGTCCATTACCTGTCCACACACGGGGCTGTAGGGCGCGCCGTCGCAGTGGCAGTCGGCGCTGCAGTCCAGTGTGTTGTTCATATCAGCGTGGCTCAGCAGCCGGTAGCTCTCAGCAGGGCAGCGGACGAACATCAGCGCCACTATGCCTTGTAATGAAGAAGGTAGCTTCTAGCTTCGTCCATTACCTGTCCACACACGGGGCTGTAGGGCGCGCCGTCGCAGTGGCAGTCGGCGCTGCAGTCCAGTGTGTTGTTCATATCAGCGTGGCTCAGCAGCCGGTAGCTCTCAGCAGGGCAGCTCACGAACATCAGCACCACCATGCCTGCAATAAACAGCAAAGGGAGTGAATAAAAAGCCAGCGACGAGAAATGCAAAAATGGGTCCGATTTCAAAAACTTGGGTAAACTGCTTGTCTCGCGCTTAGATCGTTATAAATTAATTATTTCTTAGCGTTACGTCAAATCGGAGACATTAGACAGTCAGTCTTGTATCTTCGCAAGCCTGTCTAGCTTGAGTCGGAATTGAAAATGGACCAAATGGGAAAACCGAGTAGACCAGTCGGGAAAATAGACCATTCAGGAAAGTATTCAATACACTTTATTGCACATTTAAAAATTACAGACAAAAAAGAGAAAAACATATACAGTAATGTACATCTAGGCGGTCTTATCGCTAAGAGCGATTTCTTCCAGACAACCTTTGGGTAGAGAATTTAGAGCCAATTAGAAGGTAGGTTGTGCAGTTAGCATATTTTAAAAATCTACATACACTAAAATACATAGGTATACAAAAAAATACATACACACATGCATACTACATACATACATACATACATAAAGTAGACCGATGATTTAGGAGGAGATAGAACGAACCATAAACTACAGAAATGAAATACATTACTGAATTATATTAGATAGGTGATTCACCAATGAAAACTGCTTGCAAGTGTATTTACCCGCGCTATAGATGGCAGCTGTGGCGGCGGTCCAGGCCGCCACCTGCCTCGCCGTCGGCACCACCTTGAGGATCACCACCCCCGACGTGATAATGCCCAGCCCCATCACCAGGATACCACCCAGCCCTGGAATAGACATGTACGGCGGATATTACATATTTGGAGTAGTGTATGTATTTACTAAAATTAACAAAAATAAATACCTACTACTAAAACTGAGTACACAAGTCAAAGTCAAAATATTTTTTTGCATATAAGTATAGTGGGTACATATAAGGTCTGTCAACCTTAGAGTACTAAGTATACAATGAAATGACTAAGTATACTTAAAAGAGTTTAGTATCAAATCCTAATACCTTAGCAGACACGTACACTAAAATATCTTCGGGGTTAAAAAAATACCTCATACGTGGTAAACTTTAACCACATAAAAATCAACCCTAGACTAACATTGTAAGGTTGATTTTTATGTGGATAAGATTGCGAATAACTTGGATCAGACAAACATATTTGGTGAACTCACACTGACTATTTATCGCCTAGGTAAACGCAGAACAACAGGAGCCCTATTTTCGAATCGCTCTCGTCGCTTCCATCGGTCGATTCTACTAATTTTCCTTCGGCACCCGATACAAAAATCCGTAGAATCGACCGCTCGAAGCGAGGAGAGCGATTCAATAATAGAGCTCTAGTTTCTTGTTCTAATCAATTACGCTAGAAATGTTCAAGGTTAGTTTGGGCAGCAGATATAAAATATGTGGTTGTGCTCGGAATTACCGGCTCTACATTCCTTGAAAGTTTCGTCCATTTCGGAGAGTTCATGTCCGAATGCTTCCCTTATCAAAAAAATAGAGCTCCTAAAGAAATGTGCCGGCCTAATACCTTAAACATTTCTTCTGTTGATTCCTACCCTAACTTATATGTGTTGTAAGTCTGGCCACACCGCCACGTTTACCTCACCCGAGACAAGGTTGGCGTCGTGCGTCGGCAGCCGGAACTGCTTCTCCAGGTACTTAGGCAGGAAGCTGTACACCCCGCTGATGGGCATCAGGTGCAGCACCGAGCTCGCCGTCCGCCACATGAGGATGTCGTTCGTGAGCTGCCGCTTGATCGTTGCGAAGAAGTCTGGGTATAACAGAAACAAATGTAGCACCATCAACTTCCGGATCTGTTGCAATGAAAAGCACATAAATACATAGGTGGACGGATAATTAGAAACAGGGCAAGATTTTCATACAATCGAGGTCACTTTGAAGCTATGGTTCTCAGTGAAGGATTGATCGGGGCGTGATCTGATGACAGTCATCGAGAGAGTGGATGGAGGACTTTTAGATGGCTGTAGATATCCAACTGATCATATCAGCCGTTTGGGAGCAGCATTCCTTAACTTTAAAATTTTCATACATTTTTATGTCATTTTGCAAGGTTTTTTCTACATGACGATGCTGCTACCAAACGGCTCATCTGATCAGTTGGATATCAATAGCGATCTAAAACTCCTCCATCTACTCTCTCGACGACCGTCATCAGATCATGCCCCGATCAATCCTTCACGGGCTATGATGATGATGAGACACGAGTTGGCAACAGCGCTCTTCTCTTACAGTCCTAGAAGAGTAGGTTAATTAGTTACCTTCAAAGAAGGATGTGCTTTTCTCCTTGCGTTTCATGGGCGGCAGCGCTAAGGGCTCCTGCTTGATCTGCCGCGGGAAGCAGAACATCAGCGCCGAGAGGATCACGATGAAGCCGGCTATGAACACCATACCTGGACAAACACATTTACATAATCAGTATCTGTCGATTTTTTTTACCTTTTCCTACCGCAGTCACACGACGCGTTCTAACAAATTCGTGCTTGTTTAGGTAAAACGTAAATATTAACATTTGAGTTAAGTACATTATAAGTAATGTCGAAAACCTCTTACTTGGATCCTATCGCTGACTTCACTTAGAAACTACTGCATAGTACCCAGACAACACTTTCAGACCACTCCCTCCGCTGAGAAACAGCGAATAACCAAAGAAAGCGATAGTTAAAATTAAGAAAACAAATTAAAATCCTAATAATAAATCGAGTGTAAACATGTTAAATACTGCTACGTATCTTTCTCCGTCCGAAAATGATGGACATTCAACCATTTGTTGTATTGTAATAATATTAAGTTAACAATCATAATAATTTAGCAAAATCTCTAAGCACATTCACATAGGCATCATAAGCTGCAACGCAAACACGATGGAAGCATCACAGACATGTTACGACCCAACTAACGAATTCCGTAAACAGATTCAATTGTTTTTGTAAATAGCTCGAGAAAAAGAATCAAAATCATCGAGATCGCACAAAAAACCGCTAACAAGCTAAGTCAGGTTGCCAACATTCTGCAGACGAGTCATAAGTTTACTAAACCCATGAGGAGAATTCTTTATGGAATATTGTAATTATAACATTTATCGCAGAGGAAGGTGTGAAACATCGACATCTGATCGATTCAAAATTGTTTGACTACTCGTCATCAGAGAGTAGGTACCTACACTACGAGTAACATCTGTACTCTTTGGAATTATAGCACACTGCGAGTCACAGAGCGAGACGAATTGCTGAAAAATATATAAAAGTAGTTAAAGCATACACTTATAATAAATAATATACGTTTAGGGTTCTGTGATGAAATGATATCATGTACTATCACTGATAAAAAACCAAGAGAGTAGTGTTTTAGTTTCCGAAAATAGAACAGTCAATCAAACTCATCAAGGATATTTTTAATAAATCATTATCAACAGCCTATTAATCTCCCCACTGCTGGGGCTCAGGCCTACCCTCTCAACGAGGGCGTGCGGGCTATAGTCCACCACGCTAGCCCAGTGCGGGTTGGTGGACTTCACATGCGCCTAAGATTTTTTTCTTCGGCGTATGCAGGCTTCCTCGCGATGTTTTCCTTCACCGTTCGAGAGCAGCCAGTACATGTACTTAAGTTTGGAGAGAAAACCCATTGGTACATGGCCCAACCGGGGATCCAACCTCGGACCTTTCGATATGATAGGTCGCGTCTTATCCCCGAGGCCACTGACGCTCTCTTTAATAAATCTTTTTAATAAATGAAAAATTAAAATTTCAAGTAAGAAGACACTAAGGGATGGCCCAATGAATCTGATTACCATCGCGTTACAGAACCCTACATTGAGTCAAAACAATAAAATAGATCCAAACAGTGAACATTTGCGCTGTTACAAGGTCGTCCGGTCGCCGCTCAGTCAAGGGCGTTCGCTAGACGCCCGCAGGCGATATTACGATTTATATTGTGTACGTTACACGTACGTATAGAGTCGCCAATACAAAGCTAAACATAGAGATAGGAGATCAAAATTCAAAGATAGATTCAAAAATAGAGTTGAAACCATTGACATTTGAGGCATAGCAAGTGAAGACGAAGGTCAAACACGACCGGTTCTAAAAGTAAAAGTGCGCGTGGCGGTCGCGAGTCGCGTGTCCACCCACTAAATCCTCATTACGGCCACCGAATTGCCGACAACGAGCCGCAGCCTTGGCCGTGACCGGTAGATGGAGCGCTTATTTTAGCTGTGGTGACGCCGCGTGATGTAACACGTGTTATATAACGCGTGCGTGCGCCGGCCGCGGGCGCAGCGTGACGGCGCAACTCGCCGGGAAAAAAGCGAAAGCAGAGTGGAAAATGCACGCGGGTCGCTTCGACTAACAACTCAACTACACCGACTTGACTTTGACTCCACCACAGACCAATGTAACTCTGTGGTGGAGAAATTTACCAATATCCTACAAAGTCCAAAACCCAATAGAGTATAACAAGTTAAGAATTGTAAAACAAAATAATGCAAATGAACTATAGACGTATAAGCAAACACGCAAATTTCAATTCTGAGAAACATCCGATCGTAGAAATGCTTATCAAAGAATATCATACAAGTTTGGGATATTGGATTTAGTTCGGGCGAATGTTAAAGGTAGAGTTATTGGTGTTATCAAAGATTTGGACAAAAATGTAATGCCAATGTCACCGCTCCAAGGCCACGTAATGTAAAAGAGGAAGATAGCTGAAGCCTATTATAGGTGAAAAAGAGAGAAAACAAAATTTATATCGAAATTATCGCACAAATAGCGAGATATTACAAAACATGTGGGCAATGTGGTTGCTATCACGCATACGTGACGTTTACAATGAAAGAAATACTATTCAGTTATCGAACTTGTTTACCGCGTGGGCAAAGATAAATTTGAATTTGATAAGGCAAAAGGACGCACAAAACCATTACGATAGAATGTTGACACGTGAACTAAACCTGTCACAAATATGAACTTAGATAACATTAAACTGTAAGTATAAAGAAATTAAAGATAAATTATAAGTAGTTGAGAATGGAATAAAAAATAACACATAATTGAACACTTAAAAGCAAGGATAAAACATAATACAACACATGTCACTTCTTTAGGTACAATGCATGGCAAACAAAATTGCACAACGAATTAATATTATTATCAAATAAATAACACGTTGTAACCCTAATCAAAATTCCAAGCTTCATTCATGAACTTATGTCAGAACAATAAGGAAATACGCGGAAACCATATTGTGTTTGCGTATTCTCTTTATTGGCAGTCCGCACACGCGTGCGGCGGTTTTCGTCACAACGGACGATGATGGCTTGCAAAAATAAACACCGACGCAATCTGCACCTTACCCTTTAGGAGATAGAGAATGTCACAAGATAGTTTGGTTGCAAATTTTGCTCGCGGTGTACCACACGCATTCGATTGGTACTTGAGTCACGCACGCGCTTTCTTCGTAGATTTTGCGCGCAAATCTGCGTGGCAGGTCTCCGGTAACGGTAGATGGCAGTTCCGCGATGGAATGCTAAAATGCGTCGGGTCCTTGCCAAAGACAACAGCATTTATGTTTCTACATGAAATTAATGATTGTTTTGCGAATATTAGAGGATCTGTGAAGTGGTTTTGTGTAAACTTTCTTTTTTATATAACGAATCTATGGAAAGATGTAAATTAAACGCGTGTGTTGGTATCAATCTGAGCATCTGACAAGAATAAACGTAATGAAATTGAAAATCTGATCTATATATAAAATTGTAATTTAAAAAGCATTAACTACTTCATAGATTTCTATACAATGTAACTTAGTAACGTGAGCAAAGCAGTATAGAGATCATGATTAATTATCTTCATACAGTTAATTGTTGCATTCCATTTTACGCTGTGGTTAAGATGCACTCAAAGGGAACATAAATGAGTTTGCGTCGAACAGAAAGTGGTATGAAGATAATGAAGAACTTAGACAAGTTAACTAAGATGGAATAGACAATCTTAGCATCATATCAAAATGTAAACAGAATACATTAATAATCATACACGTAAACGTTGATCTGAAATTTAACCCCTCAGCAAATTCTAATTACAAGTTTAATGGTATTATACTATACAACTTAACTTCGATAAAGGATAAAATTACAAAATATAATTATAATTATCTAAATGATCAAATTAAAATTACGCTTTTAAGTAGGTCAAGCCCGATATTTTGGCGAAGTCATAACACAGTTGATACATTTTAGAAATAGAAAGAGAATTCACAAAACAATTAACAATGTCAATTGTCATTCCAGTTAATAGAAGATAAATAGCAGTTCTAGCATTTCATAAAGGAAATCATACCCATATTACTAAAACAAAAATACACAATCTATTGTATTATTTTATTACTATTGGATCTGATTATAAGGCCTTAATCAATTTCGTTATTATACTTATTCAGGAGGTTTTATTAATTTGTAAGCCAACATCCGATTGACAAGATACAATAACCTCGGTAATTGCGAATTAACTGGGGAGATTAGGTTACTTGAGGCCATCTTGAAGCAGTATCCCAGGAGATCCCCTTAATTCTTTTATATTACTCACCGAGCCACCATGCGCCGACCCATTTTGGATCAGTATACTCGTAGCCAGGATCTGTCAGAGGATTCACGTACACCCTGGTGCAGAGAGCTCCGAGTAGGAATCCAAGCGCAGGTCCAATCACCCTGATGCCGATGGTTATCGCTGTTGGCAAAAAAACAACTCATTACGAAAAGGAAGATGGCTATGACTCTAATAAAAAATGCAGGGTACATGGAGTATACTCGTACAGTCAGTAGGCCGATACTGACTAGCGATGATGATGAAGGTAAAAAGATGAAGGTACACTGCGAAATTAAAGAATTACGGATCCACCAAAACAGATCCCTAACAGCAAAGCTATCGCCGTTCAGCATATTCCATTGAAAAATTTTTATTTGAAATTGAAACACTGGCTTCTCGCCCCACAGTACATGTATAAGTAAGTACAGTCACATACCGAACTAAGTAACCAGTCAACACCTAATAAAATGATGATAAAGTAACAATTAAAACGAACTTGGTTATTTTAACTTATTTAACAAAACACATGACTGTACCACTGTACTGTATTAGTTAATATGCGCCTGAAGACTCGGACTCTAGTAAGAAATAAGATTAAGCTTGCAGATAAGTTGAAGTGAGATTTAGATGCTATGTAATTATCACATATTATTAGCTGGTAGGTATACTCGTGTGTCGTACTTAGCTAACCAGAAAAAAAATATCGAAAGAAAAGAAACATTATAAGAACAATCACGCTGTGTACGGCATACATTTTGTTGACTACATAGTTTCTGTTAGGATTGAGGTCAAAACTTGACTTTTTCTCAGCTATATCGTCCCATTTCACGGTTTTGCTTCTCGCGTCTCATGCAACAATGAATAGTTAAGATTGTACGCTATCGAATACAACTCGGAGCCAATCCGAACTTGCTGTTTCAGTAGGCGATTGAGAGCCAATACTGTTTGCCTGCACCAGTTTCAACAGGTGCCTATACCAAGTTCATTATGCGGATCTACATGGTGCCTTGATTGAATATAAAGTTTACAACAAACGAATAAGTTTCATTTACCTTGCCCGACGTTTCGACCAGGTTACACTGGTTAAACGTCGGGCAAGGTAAATAAAACTTATTCGTGTGTAAGACCCGTAAATAATTATATAATTATGAATACAAAGCGCGAAAGTCTAAAATGTACCAAGTTTACAACAAATATATCATTTTATATTGGCAATTAAGTAAGAGTAATTTGTCACACGTGAAATAAAGTTTAACGGAAAAATAAACAAATTTTAAGCCAGTCACTCTGCTACGTGATCGTAGTAGCAGACCAAAATAAACTAAACAACATTTTAGTCATTCTTATCATTCGCTAGGATTACTTTTTCCACATTTGATAAATTCCAAAATTTGCTCACATTTTTAATTCGTCAAAAATCAGACTGTTGAAAAATTAACAAGCATCGTCTTATCCATAAGTGTTCTGACGCTGGCTTTAGTCTTGTGTTTACTAAAACCGCTTGAAGATTACTGAACGTATAATTCAAGGAAACATTCACTAGACGGATAATGTTGTTGTAAATATTAATGATCGTAATCATTGAGGGGAAGATGGTCATTATGCAAATGTTCTGGACTTATGCGTGAGGGCCATCTTCGACGCTGGTGTTTATTTCGATAGGGCTATTGGCTCTCAGGGCCTAATTGACGGTCATTCAACTGGCGACGACAGATTACTGAGACTGTCAATGGCCACTGTAATTATTATAAACGCAACTTCTGTAATGGAATCTGCTAATATTTTCTAGAAAACTTTGTTGCAATCAGTGAAACAGAATGATATTAACTGACTTTAGTTTTAATAATGGAGACAGAAATTGTATTTAAGCTACTTAAACACAACGCGTAGTTCAACTGGAACTAGTCGTAATATTTATTCAGATGTTTTAACGAAATAAAGAACCTATTTAGTACTTATTCAACTGCAATGTGACTGTGAAAAGGTCATTGACACTAGCAGCTCAAAACAGAATTGTCCCAGATTATGATATTAAATTAAAACCTGTAATAAAACATGAAAAGGTACACAGGAGGGTTGACTGACCGAAAAACAATCAGGTACTTAGGTCCCGAATGTAATCTTTCTCAGAAATCTGCCGCATTGGTTGCCAAAAAACAGCGCGCGTTCGATTCGTGTACTCCAAGTCCAAAGAAAAATAAAAGACTCGTTCCTATTATCATCATACGCTTTTGTAATAAATAATGGTCTCGTGAGGATACTCTTTTGAAACGGGTGTCGATCTTGGGTGCAAGTTTTTTCAATGTCCCGCTCGGACCATACCGGTTCCAATGCATCATTAACAGTGCACAAGTGATGTCCCCTCCTTTCGAATTAACGCTCGACGATTGTCAAAAATGACGAATTGCGTCATTAAAGTTACTTTGTATTCGCGGTTCGTCTTCAAATTGTCGGTAGCGGGAACACCAACGAATTCGACCCCAAATCTTCATTTACCAAACTCAGTTTTGACGGATCCCTAAACAATGCCTAAAGAGGTGTTATCAACAATGTTATGTTTAGGTCTAAAGGCGCCATAGGCTTCGTCATTCAGATGGTTAAATTAAAAAGATGTTCATACACACAATAATGATCTATTAAAAATAAACGCACCAGATATGAAAAGCAGCAGGGCTGTTACTGATAACCTTGCTTCGTCAGTCGATGTAAATAAGGTCATTCACGCCTCAAATATTGCTGATATAATAAGAATAACATATTATGAAGATAGGAATACCACCTCAATACCAATTCAATTCACTAGAAAGTAGGGCAATTATTCAAAATGTACCTATCCTGAATTTACCAGCTTCTTTAGATTTTGTTTGGCTATATGCTGGCAAAATCAATTCAAATTACTAGGAAACTGGAATCTGGAGTCAAATTATCTCGAAGAACTGCTTTCTAAATTACATAATAAGACGTTTAGAATTTCTTATAACTACTTATGTTCTGTCCTAACCTGCCATGGTTTTTAAAATAAGAGGAGAAAAAAGAAACGAAACCGCAACATAGCTCTTACCCTTACACCTATCATTATAATATCATCCACATAAATAAATAACCCATCGTATTAAAAATCAACCGCAAACAAATACCTGATCCGTTTAATATTTGAAAGTTATTAAAGAACGGCAGTATTGTTATGATATGCAAGGCGGAGGTCATTACTCCCTTGCAAAACAGTTTTTGGAAGTAGGATGACTAATTTCTTTTTCTTTCTACAAGGCATGAATAGATATGTTCGTGGAACGCACCTGTCCAAACATTTTAATGCGGTCGTTGAAACAATAAATAGGATTTTTTTGCTAAACAACTCAAATTCAATCGTAAAAGAGATAAATGTATACATGCTGCTGCAATAATGCATGTAGAAAAGGATTTCATCATCATCATTTACAACAAAAGGATTTACAATCAAACAATTAAGGATAGTGATGGAAAGCTTTCGGACATAAACTCTCCGAAATGGACGAAACTTTGAAGGAATGTTGAGCGGGTAATTCCGAGCACAACCACATATTTTACATCTGCTGCCCCAAGAAGTTAAAGAAATTCTTACTCCATGTGATGCCCAAACTAACCTTGAACATTTCTAGCGCAGAAATAATTGATTAGAACAAGAACCTAGAGCTCATTTTTGAATCGCTCTCCTCGATTCTACTGAGTTTTGTAACAGATGTCGAAGGAAAATTAGTAGAATCGACCGCTCGAAGCGAGGAGAGCAATTCGAAAACAGGGCCCCTAGTCAGTTGAGTCGGTGCCGAATATTTACACGCATGAGAACAGTTCAATTTAAAAATACTCGATTTTGTTAAACATAACAAGCATGGTAAATCAATCAAAATAGGTGGGATTATTGATTCGAAACGACACATTAAGTCGATAAATTGCAATCTTATCCGTCCGTAATCTAATCTCGCCTAATGACGCCGTAATACTGACCTACGGGCACAACCGCAAATTGTTGCAGTGCACAGTGCAGCGTAACGTTATGCACAAAAAGTTGCATAAGTCCACTACATGCACCGCGCATGCAATGTGGGGCGGCGTAACGTAACACGCGCCAACAATGTTGTTGTAAATCAATGCAACCGAAGCGGGGAAACTTTTTAATAACCTTTCTTAAGGCTGGGTTAACGTCCTCATCTCAACTACATAGTATATCAAAGAGGAAAGTATGGATGTTGGGATTTAACGTGATGCTTGTTAGTCAACCAAGTTCTGAAAATTTATGAATTCTTAGATTTACTGATCTTGAGAAACAGGCTACTTTCTTCATGAAAAAAAATCTGGAATTACATCATGTAACTGAGAGCGTCAGTGGCATAGGGGATAAGACGCGGCCAATCATATCGAAAGGTCCGGAGTTCGATCCCCAGCTGAGCCATGTACCAATGGGTTTTTTCTCGAAACTTAAGTACATTTACTGACTGCTCTCAAACGGTGAAGGAAAACATCGTGAGGAAACCTGCATACGCCGAAGAAGAAATTCTTAGGCGCATGTGAAGTCCACCAACCCGCACTGGGCTAGCGTGGTGGACTATAGCCCGAACGCCCTCGTTAAGAGGGTAGGCCTGAGCCCCAACAGTGAGGACATTAATAGGCTGTTGATGATGATGACATCATGTAAAGTTCATAAATAAAAGTTAAAGATGTAAATACATTCGTTGTGGGAATCGGACGTTGGAGGCCAGAATCGTCATAACATACCGCGTTAAACGCAGTGATAGCGATCCGCCAAACAATATAGGCAGAGAAGTTGGATCGGCAGACTTGCAAATTAGACTAACCACTTGAAATCTTAATATCAACGAAATTGCAGACCGAGTACGTAGTGTGGATGCAAATAGTAAAGGGAATGACCAAATAACTGGACATTTCAAGGAATCCAGTCCAGTGACCGACATACAACAAGGAACTTCTGTCGACCGACACTAACTGACTCATCTCCAGGAAAATATTTAAGAAACAAAGTTTCAAAAGTAGAGCGACACAATTTCTTCTAAACTAATGTGTTTGAGGAAGGAACTTATATGTAGTAAGTGTCGGATATGACGTAAAAAATAATTATTGGCGATTATTTACATAAGTGGATATTATTTACTTATGTGGATGATGCGATGAACTATCTACTACATAATTAAGTTTATACGGAATCCTCAGGGCACGAGTCCAACTTGCGCTGGCACATTTAACATTTCGTTGAACAATGGGCGATTAAAGTGTGTCAGGATCACGATACACTTTGAGCACCGTTCTTGCTGCGTACGCTACCTAGTCAGGGAGGGACATAATGTGAAAATTCTCAAGAAGAGCTTCAGTAGTTCATACTGTCTTCTGATACTCAATAACATCGACAATAGGCTTAAATTGCCGCCGCCGCCGTCCGCGTCGAGACGTCCCGCCCCAGTGACATACTTGCTGCAATCGACAACTGAAATAGCAATTGCATCCAACAATAGTACATCGCCGCAACGCATCCGTCATGTTTCGTAAACTGCAATCATACACTGGTTGTATTGTGCATGATATGTTTCAACTACATAAAGATAGCCACTGATAGCCACTGTAATTCTATATACTTTAGAGACAGACAGGTTCTACAGAAGAAATTGCAACAAATATAGGTGAATTATTTTCAGGCTCGTATTTTCGAATTTCCCTTCACCTTATCTGACAGAGTACAAGATAGGTAAGGTAAAGGGGAATCGTACGCGACGATCCTTTTCCGAAGTTTACATTTTTAAAACCTTAGCACCTACTTACTACCTATTACATATCTTTTTTTTCCTAAAACCGTTAATTTCTGCATACTTTGGTTTTTAGTGGAAATTGTAGTTTGCCCAGAATGATCGGGTAAAACAAAATGTACATTTTGTTGCCGTATGGAACCGATATAATTTATCTAATCTAATCCAAAAGAATGTAATACTCAATCACGAAACAAAGAAATACTACCATTGTAAAGATAGAAAGCCGAGGTGCAACATTAACGCAATTTCGTCTTTGAATCTATATACTAATTCTTAAAGCTATGGGTCTCCTCAACTGATGCTTCCTGATACTTCGATAAGGCGCATTGAAAGATCCGTACCGTGATAAACGTGGTAACCCAAGTGGTAAGACTTCAGTTCAGAGTCCTACTGGAAGTCTATCAACCCACCTTCTTACCATTTCTGCCAATGGATAAGACTCAGGGTCCAACCGACTCCCTAAGGTGTAGACTTTCTATTGTTTGCACGCAGCACTGCAAAGATTGAACTGCTGGTGTTGATGCAACAGTGGTCGCTTTCCGTTTAATTCCGAAAACTAGCAAATCCCAGAACCCATCAAGAGCAAAAAGTCGTGTATTTAGATGTCGCGTTTGTGTTGTCCCCCGTATCCGTATCAGAATTTTCTAGCCGCCCGCCGCGCCGACGGTGTCGTCATTATATATAATTCAAAATATCATTATTGTAATGATATCATTACGATATTACACAACGTGAACGACCCAAATCGCGAGCCATGATAAATCAATCGCGGCAATATCCGAAGCTCGCATACGATAGCACAATTTGGGTCAACAATCATTAACACAGATTGGTTTAATTGAAAGATTAATCAACGATTAGAAGAGTCATTGATGGTTTTTCTACAAAGGCACAGACAATTTGGATGCTGTTATCTAACAAAGCATCTTCATTATTTCTTCAGCCTTTAATTGTCCATTTTTAGGGTTCCGAACCTCAAAAAAGGAAAAAAGGAACCCTTTTAGGATCACTCGGTTGTCTGTCTGTCCGTCTGTCCGTCTGTCAAGACCATTTTTCTCAGGAACGCGTGGAGGTATCAAGTTGAAATTAATATCAAATACTCAGGTCTGCAGTCCCTTGCTGTCGTGAAAAAATCAGACTTCAAAGTCATCTCAGTTAAAAGATATTGCCGATTTCGCCGCGTTTTTGAGTATCTTGGTAACTAAAACCTATGGGGTACTTCCCGTTCACCTAGAATCTTTTTTGCAAGGAGCAAGGTCTTATAGCACAAGTAAAGGTAAAAATCCGAAAACCGTAAATTTGTATTTACATCACAAAAAATTCTTTGTCTAAAAGTACCAACAAACTTAACTTTGCGTATGAGCAAGCCACCCTTATAAATTAGTACAATGAAGAAAATAGAAATTTCATCATTACAAATCTATATTAAATAATTTCGTACGATTTTACAAATTATAGGTCTATCTAGGTCTGGAAATAAAATCACTTAAAAAATGAATAACATATTTTGACCATTAACGTGATTTAGCATTTGACATAAATGACAGGACTTGATCTTTTTTTTTTAATGGTTTAACGGCCAATTGGAAACTAGTAGGTTTAGTGTCGATTTAATAAGGGACAATTTGGAACAATTCGGTAGAGTCGTTACACGCTTTTATTTAATTATCCCGCACAATATACACTTTAATAGGCACTTATTGCATATAAAACTATCACAGATACACAGCAAAACTTACAATATACATTTTTTAGGAAAACGAAATAAAATAGACAACCGTCTCCGACAAAATCCTTTTTTCCCTTCCTAAAAATTATTTTTGCACAGGACTTGAGTATTTTTTTTTTAATTCGCTTTATTTATCCCTTACGGGAAAGACAAAGGAAATTGTCCATACAGCCAAGTCAGAGGTTATGAAAATTGATATGGGAGCTCGCCAATTCGTTCTTTTATTAACGATTTTCGAAATAATTGTTTAATTAAGTTTGTACGGAACCCTCAGGGCGCGAGTTCCACTCGCACTTCTCCGGTTTTTTTGGGCATAGGCCTCATCCGTTTGAGCCCTCAACATCCAGTTTCGACCTCCGTCGCGTCTGGTGGTGGTCTATAATTATTGCCCGATGTCCCGTCGTCCGGCTATTACTATCTCACTAGCTTTCTCAAAAGTGCAGGCATTTGATGTTTTGGGGCAACATTAGCCGCGGCAGTGATACCTCTTTTTCTTCGTCAGCTTTTCATTGTCCATCACATCCACATCCCACTCCATATTCCTTTCCATTTTGTCCAGTCCCTTGCCTGTCGAGTTCAGGCTGCGCCAGCGGTCGTTTTGGTATCCCCCTTCTACGTCCGCCGTCATTTATTCCATTTTCCATCTTTTCAGGCTGTCGGGCCATCTGTGAGTGAGCGTTCCAAGCGGTCGCCACTCCGGAACTCGTCTGTCACAACAGCTTCAAATCCACAATCTTGCAAATTGCAGTCAGTCACACTCTCAACTGATATACCACGTACACCTCAATTAAGTTATTCACTTTCCCAACTATTATAGTTAACTTAGTTTTATGGCGCCATTAGTTTTCTAATCACACATCACGATATTCACCATCGTTCTGTTTCACTCTCTTTCTCGTTAATTTACAAATACCACAATCAAATACTTTGTTGCATTTTATTACATATATTCTGCGAGTGATCTGCACACAGCCATTTCAGCTTGATAATTCTTTCGGCTATGTCGGTGACCTTAGTTCTCCGTCGGATCTCCTCGTGTGGACTTTCAAAGAATCTCTAAACATGGCTAACTCGCTAAGTGATTGCGAACCATGACGCCGTGTTTCAGTTTCTACACTCTTCTGGATAAGTACGAAGCACTGGTTACAGAATTAAATAGGTAGGTATAAATATAAATAAATACATTATGTTACTCTTTTCACACTACATACTTATTAAATTTCACACCGAACAGCATATTTCAATCATTCCCCAGGGATTTTATGTTAGAAGTTCCCAAAAATAGCCACCCTATTTCAGTGCTCGTAACAGAAAATCGGCACAAGGCCGATGTTGTTTTGTAAATAAAGGTGGGGTTACTCTAACGGCAGACTAGTCGTATGCGTTGGACAGTGTGGGCTGTAGGGACACTCAGCCGGCACATTAGATAGGTATAATACGTGCCAGCTATAGTTGCATTAAAATACAGTGACCCCATCTATAGCAAGAAGGCGAATTTGCCACTGACCCGAACGGTGAAGGAAAACATCGTGGGGAAACCTGCATACGCCGAAGAAATTCTTAGGCGCATGTGGAGTCCACCAACCCGCACTGCGTGGTGAACGCTCTAACGCCCTCGTCGAGAGGGTACGCCTGAGCCCGAACAGTAGGGACATATTAATAGGTAGTAAGTACGCTGCTGATGTGATTTGATGCCCACCAAAGAGAGCCCATGGATTTGATAGGTACAAATGGATATAGGTAGCAAACTACAAATAAAGCCCGCTGATATTGGAGCCACACCATACTGTTATCGATGACGTTGCACCAGACGCATTACCCACTTGCAGAATGCAGACACAACAAACTTGCAATGCAATTCAGATCGCAAAAAAATGGTGGAAGCAAAAAACATTTACTAACTAACGACTGTATCGATACCTTTTACGATAACTTTTATGGGTTTGTCATCAGCAGAATTAAGTCGCGTCGTCTTCCAAGTGTCGTAGAGACGATAAAAGACGTTACGAAAAGATATAAAGTCGTGCAGAAAACGTGTTTTAACAACAACCAAGCGTAGCGAGCGGGAGCGTAGCGAGCTTTTTCCGTGTTCTGTGGGTAATATCACCACGGATGTCTAAATAAAGGCTGAAAATTAGACCAAATAGACAAATTCTGTCTAGGAAATTCTTCCAGCAGTCCAGCCAGGTTCACGCACGGCTATGATCAAAACCCAGGAGAAGCACCGATTGTTGCCAAGTATCTATCCAGTAAACACTATCTTGACTCCAAACTCAAAGTCAAAATATTTTGTTGTATATTAGTCAATTTTATCTACTTTTCTGGGATTTTGTTTAGATTTTAAGGTAGGTAATTAAATTGCCTTTCACTGCCTTATAAAACTAAGAGTTCCACAGGGTAAAACCCATCAACTAAACATACACAACACGACCTTGCAGGCGCATTTGATGCAGGTACTACAAACTAGTTCCTAAACCAAGCAACTTTTTCCTCTTGCCTCTTATTTACTCGATACCAAGTATTGTTCGCTTTTTTTGGTACTTTTTGTGGGAGTCCATCGTCATGTTGCACGAAAGAACCGGATCCGAATTTACTTTTAATTATTCTTTTCATTTTAATCTCTGTAAACTTTAGGTATCTATAGCTCCTAAGCCACGAATTCTTCTTAGTAAAAAATTCTGCGCAAAAATGTAATGAACATAATCAATTCACAAAGCGCTTTTGTATTTATCAATATTATCGTGTCGTTCCACTAAATACTTTCTTTAGCGAAACAGGTACCTTTTAAAAAATAATATGAGTTTAAAGTTTTCTGTGAGGTAGGTATTCACAGACAAAAAGGTTTTACTACCAATTTGTGCATTGGCAACGTTTAAAAGTATGCTTAAACGACCAATCCGACCACGGTTAATTACGCGCTGCAACGTAGGGCGGCGGGAGACGGACGTGGGCGCGCGCAGTGGGCGGCAGTGATTTATGCGCCCCTGTGTCCTGCCTTCGTACCCACACGCTAACAATCGAACCCGAACGATTGCATCGATACATCCGAGAATTTGCGAATACGCCTCTCTAGATTGCCCATCAATAATTAAAATAATAAAACTCAGGGCAAGCTTTACAGCAAAAATCGAAAAGGCATTCAACTCACCCATGTAAAGTGGCGACTGTCTGCTGCCGACGTTGTCGTCCACGTACGGTATCCCGAGCGTGGCGATTCCGGTCTGGCCCACGCCCACGACGAGCAGGCACACGAACAGCCAGGGGATGACGACGCCGGTGATCGACGACCGGGTGGCCGTGCTCTGCGCCTGGGCGTCGTCGCACTTCGTGAAACTGGAGTTGTCCTGCGAGCACATCGGCCCCGGGCCTCCCCTGTGCGCATCCAAATGCACGTTGAGCAGTCGCGTGCCGTACAGCATGTGCGGCAGCACGCAGCCGATAACGCCCACGGCCAGCACGAGCATCATGCACGCGATCCACCGCGGCCGGTGCCCGCGCCCCGCCAGGTACGTAAGGAACAACGCCGTGCATATCTGCCCGATCTCCGTCGCGGCCAGCAGCGTCCCGGTCGTCTTCGACTCCACCTTGAACAGCTTCTCCACGGTGGTCGTCACGCTCACGAAGTACGTGAGGAACATGCCCTGCAGGACCCACCCGGAGAGGAACACGAGCATGAAAACCCGTGTGGAATGGAAGGCGGAGCGGGGGCCCGTCTGCTGGTTAGGGGGGAGCTTGCAGTCGAGGGAGCCATTGTTGTTGCCGGTCGCCAGCCGCTCCTGCTCCTCGGGTGTGGCTTCGACGCCTTTCATGGCGTCCTCGGCCCCGGGGCCCGGCGGACCCGCCTCCCCGCCCGCTGGGACAGGCGCGACGACGCTCGCTCTGCAACAATACAAACACTTTCATGAACACACGCACGTTCAATCAGAAACTTATTCGCTTAACCTACATTGTGCATCGCAACACAATAAAACTCACGTCATAGTCTATATCTAGCAACAATACGAACACGACCCCTATCCTTAATTTTAAAAGCTTTCTGACAACGCGCTGATGGCGCAAGCTTCGTAGCTGCTTCCTGATAACGAAACTGCCACCTGCCACTGAGTGATCAACGTTCGCGAATACGAGCGATCGAGTGAGTATGCCGATGAGATTTGCGCATGCTTTTTTGCGAGCCGTTCGTTCACTGGGTAGCGAGGGAGGGATGCGGAGGCTGCGTGCGCGCACCCGAGCCCTGCGCGGCGTACTGACACTGCACCATGCAATTACCCGCGCTGCACCCGCTGCGCCCGCCCCTCGGCGTCTCCTCCACGGGGTTTTTATTGGCCAACTATCCATTTTTTGTGCGGCACGCATTTACACGCGATGAAAGCCGTCTGCGCGACGCCCTCTGAAGATTCCCTCTCCTCTCACTGCTACGGTATGTCTTTGTCCTCCTGCTGTAAGCTTTTTAAGCTCAGTGCTGTGCGCGGACATCACGAAGTAGAGCTTTACAACTTTCGTTAGTGTACATTAACCAAATGGCAGTAAATGTAATGACGATGAATCTGAATTACAATGTTGCCATGTCCTAATACTTTGCAAAATCAATGTAATAGAGGATAGATCGGCAGCTTTATTGGTACAATGTGTGAAGTCATTAAACGTAGGGCACACACGCTAGGTTCGCAATAACAGCAACTGTAGAATATTAATGCGAACGAGTCATACGGCTAACTGGACTTGCGAAACTCACCAGCGGAGGCCGATGACCACTGCCGACACCGGCGACCGACGCACTACTGCACCCAACCAGTTCCAGAAGAGTCTACTATTTCACCGATAAAACTAATTGGTGCTGATAAAAAGGCAATGAAAATGCCTAAAGATAGGTAAATCGACCCATTTTTTTACGACTGTCGATGAGTGAAGCGCATGCAGAACTGCATTCCGAGATAAACAACTGAAGCCTGCCTGTGCAATGGTGCACTATCGGACGGGCCGCTATCGCTGCTGTGATAACGGGACGCGGCCACAGACTACTTGAGCTGTTACCGGACTAACCTCAAAATGCCCTGTTTATCTCAATCGCGGCTGCTCATTGCGCGAAAACGTTTTAAAATCTCAGTAACTGCGGCCGTCTGTGGAGACGTTTGATACCATGCCAATTTTTTAAATGCATCGCCCGTGTAATTCTAATGACGATGAAGTTTCAAATATGTTTTGGCTTACTTAGTGACATCAATCGACATAAAAAGCATTAAATTGGAGAGATTTAGAAAGAAAATAACAAATCGTATATTTCCAAGAATACAAAGACAGACAACATGGCGAATACGAGCCTGCAAAAAAAGTAAATCGACGACACGGCGACAACAACTGCCGATGTATTTAATCTTCACAGCGATTGAGAGGCAATGAATCATTTTGCCGAGCGCCGGACATCATATTGGCATAAATTGAATAAACTATTTCAACACGACACCCATAAAACGATGATATATTCAAATTAAACGCACGTGTAGACAAAATCAGATAATATATCACCATAGCGGCAGGAAGCGAAAAAAATCTCAATTCACATGTACTCTTCTCGCTTGTTTTTCGGTAATATTCCAAAACGAATAAGCAAACGGTGAGGAATTCATAAATTCAACGTCGACCCACATCAGAACAAAATATAAGTTCATACATATTATATAGTTACAGCGTTTGGGAACAAACTCATACATAAGTTTTGAAATTCATGTTGGAACCAGACATGCGCTATCTGAAAAAAGAAAAAAATAAGCGACATTCATATAAATTCAACGTGAACATAAAAATTGACATTGGTGCAGGATTATACTGTGTTTAATGTAGCAAGCAACAACAATATATCCCGGAAAGCGTACTTTTAACTCACCTCAACACGAATCAGTATTTAGTTTCAACAAAAGAAACAGAGTAAGCAACTGAGAAACAAAAGTAATTCTTCATAGAGCAGGTCTCATTATACCGGCGCGAGCGCGGCTACAGTCGTCAATATCTTTGATTCTCAAACTGGTACAAGTGTGATCCCCTCTTACTTATAAAGTGTTACTTAAATAGATACAAAAACTTTTGTAAACCATAAATACCTATTAGATATGAACAGGAATTAAACATCTCCAAATCAAGTAAGAGCTTTTTTGGGTGTTCGAATGTCAAAAAGCAAGATATGCGTATAGTTAAATGTAATAAATAATGTTTGCACATTAACATCCACACTACATCATGGGTTGTAATTGGTTTCACATAGATAGAGGGGTACTAGGAGTCCAGATGTTTGGGATCTCTGGTGCATGATAAGTGAGAGGACAAGGTGCGCGGTCAAGGCGAGTGAGCGGAGATTATACCTGTCGCCGATGACACTACAGTACAAACGACAGTACTACTCCCTAAATTCATACAAAGATTTTTAGTAACCAAGCAATAATCTCAACATAAAATGTGTTTGCATAAAAACCGATCAACATTATCCCCACAGTGTATTTTCTACTACGTGAAAACTGAAACTGGCGGAATTGTTGTGCCTAAACACAATACAAAAGGCTATGTAAATGGTATATTTAAAAAAATGTTAAGATGTTTGACACGGTATTTAATTTGAAAATCGAAAGTCGATTTAATATAGCAATTTGTCATTTTGCAAGAAGTTGTTGGAACTGCTTTCGATTCATTCGATTTTGGAATAATCGAAAGTCCTAGGTATGAGTCGTATAAAGGAAAGTGCTCTGTAGCTTTCGGTTGGTGCAAATTTTAAATAGCGACGTAAAATAAGATCACACATAGAAGTATCGAGATGATATTATAAAACACATTTATGGATAGCCTGATAAAGTCACTATATACATACAATACCAGATATATAACATATATGTGTATAAAGATAAACCACGAAATTTCTAGGCCCAAAAGAAGGAAATATTTCATCAAATATACGACCATAAAGAACAATCTATTACGTCAAATTATGCAGATAATCATTAAACAGAACCTGCCGTTCAAGAGCCGAAAGTAAACACCTAGCTGCAGCTAGCATTAATTAAATTAAACCGGATTCCAACAGCTTGTTTCAACAAGTTAACTAAACCACGCAGAACTAAACAGATTTACTAAACATGCGAACAGGTGTTAGTACAATACAAGGTATGTACAATAAGACATAAATAAACAAAATAAAGGGCCAAGGGTTCATTAGAAATAATTGACGTTTGTACATACATTACTCGTTCATTACATGTAACAAAAAATAATGACGATATAGTTGCAGTCATAGCAGTATAAGTACCTAGCCTATGTTACTTTTTGGATCATGAACTAGGTACCTGTATACATAATTTCATGCTACCAACCGACTTTGTCGTAGACACGTTCAAGACAAACACGTTCAAGAAAAATAAACAAACAAATATATACAAGAAATAACACTAACTAAAAACTGAGTACAGTACGATATAATAGTAATTTAGAAGTATTCCCAGCGTAATAGAATTCGGAGATATCACAGCAAATACTAACTGAGCGAAGTAAGTAAACAGAAAAACAATTGTGAGCAAACAGACACATCCTGCAAAATTAACATGCAGTAAAGAGGTTATTCACCAACTGGACACAAGGAACTGGACATGGGCGTGTCCAGTTGGTGAAACTTGAATAGGTACAATAACGTACTAATAAATAAAGTCTATTGATATTTCTTAACATAAAAAAAATTATTCTCTTTTATGATCAAAATAATGCCATTATTCATAATAACGAGCAGTTACATTATTTAGTAAATAATCGTCCACTTAATTTTATATCGATTCAAGACCTGTTTTAATAGCTTATTGTCCATTTACAGTATAGGTTTATGTGGACCACTGTACTTCGAGAATCAGATTCCTTGAGGCAAGTACAAGTAATTTTAATTGACCACGATCGAGATCCAGCAGTTAATAATGTTTAGAGACTTGCGTGACCGGGAGTACATTTGCAAATCAAATTTTAACGTAATGTAGGTACACCTATATTAATTAAAAACAGCAGCTGCCTAGTATCATTGGGATAATTGATTTATTCGTACAGATACGGCGTCAATTTATTCAAGTATTCAGAAAGTAGGAGATTATTGCGAAAACAGATTAAGGTTGCTAAGGACAATATTGCAATCACCCCAGTAAACATTCTAGAAAATTTAGGATCTGACAACTTTGTGAGGAGAGCATAGCTAAAAAGAAAAGATAGGTAAAACAATGAGCTAAAATATAAACTTGAAACTATTTAACATTTTGTTCATTAACATAATAATATTTTGTTACGAAGTAACGAATTCTAAGTACCCAATGTGCTGACTAAGCGTTGTAAAGGTTAATGGACTTTCCATTGAAGAAGCAGAAGTTACACAAAAATGTATAACGGGCAATAGATTGAAACATCATCGTAAAGATGAAGTAGAAAGATACATAGTAATAAAAAGGCGATCACATTTAAATATTACGCAAAAGAATTTGATAGCTATTAAAAATACATAACGAATAGCTTAAAACTTTGTGTTCACGGTCAAAGCGATCATAACGACAGAATTGAGATATTAATAAAACAATTTAAAACAACACAACGTTATAATAACACAACAAACAAGATATTGTGTATGCCAAAAAAACACTATTCTATTCTATTCTGTTCTGTTCTGTTCTGTTCTGTTCTGTTCTGTTCTATTCTATCGAGATATTATTTAGTTACAGAATCACTTAGTATTTTGACGATTGAAAGACAGGTATATGTATACCGGTTCCAGTCTACAAGGCCAAGTACAAATCAGTTGGTCCCAATAAAACAAGTACACTTAAATGAAAATTATTAGTCAGACAGGACGCTAATATAAATTTTAAGTTAATAACGAAAAGGTATAAATTAACTTTAAAATAACCTTAATAAAATTAAACAAACTCCATGGGAATGAGAAAAAGACAAGCAAAGTGTGCACCTATTGCATAATGGTTGCTGGGGTTCCGTCCACAATATTTTTCTATCTACTAAACCGTATTAATAGATTCGTTGCAATCTAAAAAAAACAAGTTATATTTGCGAAGTCATATTATATATAGAAGTGCGTAAGTTATTCGCTTTTATGTAGAAAAAAGTAAACTGAAGGACACAAACAGACATCAACTTTCATTTCAACAGAACTCTAAAGAATGAACATAAGTATATGATTCCACCTAATAATTCACTAAAAGACAAGTCCTGTGAAGCAAAACAGAGGTGTGCCTTCATAAAGCTCTGTGTGACAGGGACGCCCTGTGGCGTTGCATATCGTGCCTTCGCTGATCAAGGATATTACTCTCCAATATGTATTTGAAGTATGGATGACTTTCACGCGATCGTATATCGGTATATTTTTATAAACAACAGAACGGCAAGCGTTCACTATTAGTGAGCTTTATCTAGAATTCTCTATAACTAAAGAAACTTTTTCTGCGTCGATAGAGACGTCAATGGAAAATCCCAAACTTGCAATGAATAGCAACGAATTTCGAGTCTCTATTAATGCTTGTTCAGTATTCTACCAGTTTCTACAACGACTCAATAGGTTTATATTGTCTATCTCAGCAGTAAGTCTGTTTCAAAATAGCAAGGCACTTTTAGTAGTACGGTGTTTCAGGCGGAATCTAACGGTGAACTATTGACCTTAAAGGGACCAAACTAAATTATTGACCAAACATATAAATTAAGAGGCGACGGTGTATACAAACAATTTGAGTCTTTACATCAACATAATTATACCTCGAGAAAATAACTGACATAACTATCCTAAGATAGGCCGGATAGTTTACTTAATATAGTCAGTGTTAAGAACAAACTGACAAGGACGGTCCAGAGCTCCCCCACCATATTTCAGTTAGAGCTGGAAATGTACAAAACTATTTTTCGTGCAAATTTTCACATTCATAAGGTAAAGTCCTTATTTTCCTGCAGTGTAGTTTATACGATAATCGAGTTGCGCAACACTGACATAACCGTAAGCCTTGACATTGTTGATGTCATACCACGAGGCACAGCGCCAAAGGGCCCAGAAACGGCAGGTACCCCCGCGATCACAGCGCTAGCCAACTCAACCGACTCTATGTAAATTAGTAAAAGGAGGATAAAAGTTGAAATAAACATGTAAAATACACAGTTGGAAATAACAGTTCGAAATCTGATCTGGTTACAAATTTCAAAATCTGCTGGAAAATACATTAATCCATCTTATAGTTCTAGAATTCAAAAAGCAACCGTTATTTATAATTAACTTATTCATCATAATTATGTTTGTCCCACACAAAACTACAACAGTTTTCTAAGAAGACCTTACAGCCAATCAGCTTTATCAAATTAAGCTCTAGCTAGAATTGTTGACTATCAGTTTGCATTTTCATGATGACACATAAAAGCAATATATATTCTTCCCCTTTACTTGGATCATGCTCGAATTAAGAAAGCAAAATATCAACCAGCTTCAGATAAAACAAGTGTATGTGTTGTTGCGGCGTTAATATTACACTTAAAACGTTGTCCTTGTAAGGAGTACACCTATTGTCAATTTGACACTTGCTCACCTCCGCTTATTGAACAAAATGGAACGCGTAAATAAAGCAGCGATACGCTGCCCTGCAACCGTTTAACAAGCCGGTGAAGATGACGAAACAGATGTCACATTCGAAGGTAATATTAATTTTGAATAGATTACAGATGAAGCAACTTCATAAATAAGTGCTAAAGTATTGAATAAGAAGCAAACCCTACAGATGCATAATTTAATACTCAAAATATCGCTAATTATTTGTCTATGTAAGGAAATTACAATTTTATTGCTGGAGTCGGAATAACTGCAAAAGAAACGAAAAATAACGAAGGAGAAAGAAGCAAAATTACTCTTCACATAAAAGGAGAAAGTGAAACAACAAGTAACATGAGTTTTGGGTCGAAGGGGCGGCGTGTATAAATGTCAACGTATCACGCCTTCGGACTTCGGACTGTAGAAGTATTTGCATACAACGAACAGTTAAATTTGCGCAGAGAAATCTTGACGCACAACTTTTTAAATCAGCGTGCATTGTCTCATCGTTGACACTTTATTCGTTTAAGCATGGATACATTTCTAGGGTTACGTTAAAGTGTAGTTAGAATCTAGCACCAGACAACCACGCCAAGTATCGGCTACTGCCATCTCTTTACGGTGTACCATCAAGTACCATGGTATATTTTGTCAATAGAATCTAGGTCAAAAAAGAGCTGTTCCTGTTTACTTTACAGGTGACAGGGAAGGACATCATCCAGTGAGTTATAGCAACAAACGCCAAGTACAACTTGTTGCCAGGTTGTATTTTAAGCAGGCACTTGAGATGGTGCACTAAGCACTAAAGTACACAGCCGCTCGTCCTCCGCAAACAACTTAGTCGGGGCCACTTCCGACACGCTCACCACTCCTGTTTATTTGATTTTGTTCTCAGACAAACTCTGCTTCGAACCGATTTTCACATGAGTTTTGTAAACATTCCAGGCGTTTGGCTTAAGGCTTGATAATTAATAGACAAACAGTCCTGTAGTAGGATGAGGATAATGTATTTCTTTATATCTTGTAATTAGCGACCTATAGCACCGTAAATTAAAATGAAACGATCATTTTGTTTCTGAGTGTGTCGTGCAGGACGAAGTTGCGTTCGAATTGACTTATTTCCAAAGCTCCATACTGTCGACTGCCGTTTTTTCGGGATCTAAGTAATATAGCCATGTTTCAGTCACTATAGCATGAATGTTTTTTTCGCCGGCGTCCAATTTTTCTATATGTTCGTCGTCGGTTTGTACGGCAGTCGACATCTCGGCAGTCGACATCTCGGCACCCGTCTCGAACCGAGATTACGGAGAGAGATCATGACTAGTGACCTCCAATTGCTGTCTCCAAATCCCCCCACCAATCTCGAAAAAATGACAATTTTCCAACAACAAAAAAAATGAATGCTCCAATTTTAAACTAGTAAAACTAGCCATAGTAAAACTAGCCTTAACGTTGATCGGTTGAAAGCTTGTTGAAAGTGTCAAACTAATAAGTAAAGAGTACCTAGGTAGTTACTTTTAGCATGCGCCTCGTACTAATTGAGAAAAAATAACATCAACTTTAATACCTACCACCGTCTCCAAAACAAACTTATCTTAATTTAAAGAACAGCAATAACGAAATTGATGTCCGAGAGACTAAATTGAACTCTGCGATAAACAAGGTCAAACATATTTATAGAGAAAAGTTTACTTAAAAAAAACTGATGATCATCTCACAAAACTTAGCAAAAACATCCTCGAACCTATCAATGAACTTGAACTTGAGTTCACCGTCTATCTCCTGGAGGCGAAATTTCGAATACTTTCCATTCACTAGTCACGACTGCGGCCGGGGTTATCTCGGGGGCTAGCTAGGCCGACCAACTCGCATCTACATTTCACCGAATTCAAGGTTAGAATATCTTGAAACTCGTTTGGAACTGAAAGATATCTTCTAACTAGTTTCTATGCCGAGTAAGTATAAGCGGCAGAAGAATAAGCAGTAAGTAATAAGCACATAGAATCGGACATCATAATATTGGAAATTAAATATCTGATACGCAGACGATCCTTACTATATAGATGTTACACCAGTAAAGTCTAATGGCATCTTCTTTTTCTGTAAAGATGGTAAAGTGATGTTATCGAATCTAGGCATTCAGTTCTGAATCTAGTGTTACTAAGCCTCTAACAGTTAAGAATCATAACTTATGATCAAAAAGCCTAAATCTATAATTCTTCTGAATACTAAGCCTATCGTATCGAGCTGCCAGCGCCTTTTTTACTGTTAATGAACGTAGTACGTAAACTAATATGGAATGATTGGTAAAAGGGTCAGTTGGATCACATAATTCGGTGCACCAGAGAGGGAAAACGTAACTACCGGATCAAATTTGCCGCACTTGCGGTTTCAATTTCCGACATTTTCAGTGATTAATTAAAACCACGTAAACGAAGCCGCAACATTTCAAGATTTATACTTTGCAAGATTTCGTCTTTCCTACAAGTCGTCTAGTATCTGATATTGCTAGCTTTATAAACGATGATTAAAGTATATCATCATCATCATATTATTAACCTGTAGACGTCCACTACGGACAAAGTCATCCCCCAGGGACTCCACGACGACCGATCCCGCGCTAACCTCATCCAGCTGGATCCCGCGACTTTCACCAGATCGTCGGTCCACCTTGTGGGAAGCCTGCCTACGCTGCGTCCTCCGATACGTGGTCGCCACTCGAGAACCTTTCTACCCCAACGGCCGTCAGTTCTACGACGGATGTCTCGTGCCCACTTCGTTGGGCGGTAAACATTTTTACTTGTCTTTTAATTTTTCGGGTTAATATATAGCCTATGACAGTCCCAAAAATGTGGCTTTCTATTAGTAAAAGAATTTTCAAAATCGGTTCAGTAGATCCAGAGATTACCCGCTACAACCTCACAAACTTTACCGTGGACTTCGTTTACCGCTGGACCCTAAACAAAACCGCCGCGTCATGTCATAAGCACACCACTTCACCACCATGAAATTGTACAAATAATGACTACCGAAAATTTGTATGGCCGTGAACTAATGGGTTTCCGGATGCAAAATAAAAGAGCATCGGCTCTAACAGCGGGCTGTTACTCGACCCACATCCGTAACCTGGTTTTGGCGAAATCGCAATGTAATTCGCGAGCTGGGTACAATATACTTTTTTGGAACACTTTTACTTTGGCGGTGCAGCGATTCCGTATGACCGAATTCAGCGATGACACCAATTTCTCTTTCAATAGTGCGTGAATGAACGGCGTGAACTTTGAAAACTTTTAGAGGCCTTTAACTGAATAAAAGGCAACGTCACAATACAATATTAGGCATAATAAAATTCTGAAGGCACAATGTTAAAATGAGAGCACTACAATGTTTCTATCATTGTCACACAGTATTATAAAGTTATGGATGAAGCTAATTTTAGTGCTGCCAAATTTTAAATGTGTGCCTTCATAATCGGGCCATAAAAAATTAAACAGTTGGGTACAATTTTACCATTATTACTATTAGGCTAGAAGATGTTTTGTCAGGAAAAGTTAGGTTGTGCTCACAGACCTGAAGTCTCCGAAGTTACTGATAAGAACTATTAGGATAAATTTTACTATAGGATAAACTTTCACCGTTTTGCATTGTCTCGAATTTATTATTTGTTATTGACTAGTGTAACAAAACAGTTTTGATCCATTTTATTTTTTCAAAAAATTCCAAGATCCCATATAAAAAACTAAAAATACAGGACAAGTAACTGCTTCTGAAATTGCATTTAAATCTATTACCATTTATTTAAAGAAAGCTGTGCAAAACTCTTATACACCAAATTTTTCCCCATATTAGAAACCATAAACGAAATGACTAATAACTTTACAGCTATGCAAAAACGCCCGCACCAAATCAACACGTTTGCCTATCAAATTAGTAGTTTTTTCCGCGCGCAAGTTTTCGCAACGCGCACGTCACCGGCGCGCAAATCTGCGCGGCCGCATCGCCTTTCGTTACTTTCTCTCTTATATACGCAACCGCATTTGGTTAAATTTTGCACATACCTACAAAGGTATACAAATACGGGTACTGGGAATAAAAGGTATTCTTACCGCGCTTTTGGAGACTCACAAGGAAAGATTACAGACCCGAACTCTCCAAAATAGACGAAACATTGCAGGAATGTATAGAGCTGGTGATTTTGAGCACTACATATTTAATATTTTATATCCGCCGAATGTCTGTCTATATCTCGAATAAATATATAATAAAGCGGAAGCAAAATTTAAATATCTAACCTAAACCTATAAAGGTAGTAATGGATAACCTACCCTTGATAATAAAAGCCATCACGAAAATCTAATCATCCAGTTAAATCTTTTTAGAATTAACAAGCCTTACCTAAAGGGGTGAGGTTGTAGCTGTCCGAGGTTTTTGAGATAATACGGGACATTGGTCAAAATTGCGAAGAGTCGTGTTAGGACAACCCGGAGAGTAAACCCTCAATCTTATGCTGTCCCAGTTTTAAGTGTATAAGAGCCAGTGTAATAGGTCCAACGGTACATCAAATTCATGTTCTCAATCATGCATAATTATCATTAAAGTAGAAGATAATTTAATTTTGAGGTTTTTTGTGGTAAATTATATAATGGCAATAGTTTTTAATAATTCTTATTATTCTTACAGCAAGCTAAACCATTAAACTAGGTAGGTATCGGTAATAGAAGAGTCAGCGTCTCATTAGAAGCGGTTGAGAGCGAAACTAATACACGTCAGGCGGTGGATTACTTTCGTTTGTATGAGAGGCCGAAAGTTAACTTTTACTCTCGTTATGAAAACATTCATGTTATTCATAGATGAAACCAGTTGAGATTAGACGCGAAACAGACGCGGCACCGGATAGCTGTCATACTGCAAAATGTTTCGATATGTTCCTCCTCTTAACAATTTGCAGCAAGTAAGAACAGCCTTTCTATCAGACCAAAACGTCTAAAGCAGAAAAGCAAAACATCCCAAATTGGTACAGTCAGTACTATTATAGAGGGTACAGAATAATACAATGATTTTTACAAGTTTTTATGACGATGACCAGTGTAAAATAATACTAATAAATGAGAATTAAAACAGTTATTTATTTTCTCCTCGCATCAAAACGTTTTAGAGGCAAAATATTTCTACAATTATTTATAGACTTAACCTCCTAGGACCCCACGGCCTCGCTTCAGGACATTCCTCGGTTACGTTTCAAAATGTCAGTTTTTTTGAGTGACAATGTCTGACTGACCTGAAGTACATCCGATTCAAGGGCATTGGTGCTCTGAATCCTGCGAGCCAAAGGGTTAATAAGCGTTTAGGTATTTTTTAATTAACTAAAATCATTGAGATAAGTGATCACGGGCAGAGGGGTCGGCGGCCGATAAGACGAGTGTTTGGACAGCCCTGAGCCACTTATCTACGCTGCTCTTACTATAAATAAAGAGCGAACTGGTAATTAAACATGGTAACTGATAGTAAACTCTATTTTAACTCTATTCAGAGATTTTTATGTATATGTGTATAGCTCTTCGCAAAAAAGTTTAACATACCTCGATAGACGCTCGACTCGATCCTCGATACTGGCTGTGTATCGACTCTTCTATATTATTTTCCTAAAAAATGTATATTGCTGGTTCTTCGAGATGTTATCTAATAGTATTTTATACAATAAGTGTTTGAGGACGTGTATATTCTGTAAATCAACCACCATTGCATTTTGTATCTCGCCTTTTCCTGACATTATAAAAGTTAACAACTCCTAAATAACTTAGGAATTCAATATTTTTCCAGGGATAACTTGAACTTTTTATTTATTTACTTACTATAGTTTAATAGCAAATCCATAGTGAGACAATGTCGAATGCATTCTCTAGCAACCCTGGGTCATACAATACAAATGTAAACATATACCAGAAAAAAAACAATGCACGTAACAAGGACTCATGAAGGAGAAAAGGTCGAACGTCTGGAGGTCGCAGGAGAGAGGGAAGAGGGTGTGCGATTGGATTACACCAACATGTCTTGATACACAACAATACAGACAATAAAATCATACACATTTTACTAGCTGTGCCCCGCGGTTTCATCCGCCGTTCGGCTCTTCTCGGTAACTTCGTTTTTATCGGCGTTTTTTTATTATTTTTTTTTGCTCGTCTCCTAAGGGACGTAGCGTGATGTTAGATAACCTTCCCCAAGAATTGAGCTATCAGATGCAAAAATAATTTTTCAAATCCGACTGGTAGTTCCAGAGATTACCGCGTTCAAACAAAATCTTCGGCTTTATTGTATTAGTTTAGTAAAGATTAATCATACACTACATCTGTCTGTATATATGTTTGACCACATAGTCATATTTTTAGCAGAAGGCTCTACGAAGGAAGGTTTACTTTATTAATTATCAGCCTTCGACAAAAGGAGTGGTTTAAAAAAGGAGCGGTAAAGGATGACTCGAATGCAATTACACAAATTATCACCTCTATTTTTGCCCCGTGAATGTTTTTAGATGCGGTAGCAGTCTCTGCACGTACTCTACGTAGGTGGTTTGTGAAAACGGAGGTGGAAGTTTTGTGCAAACGGACGTCGAAGTTTTGTGTAAACAGAAGGCGAAGTTTTGTGCAAACGGGGGTGGGAGTTTTGTGCAAACGGACGTCGAAGTTTTGTGTAAACAGAAAGCGAAGTTTTGTGCAAACGGGGGTGGGAGTTTTGTGCAAACACACGTGGGAATGTCGTGGATTTTCTTTTGTTTTCGACTATATTAACAGAATAAAATTAACAGCCTGTATGTGTAATACTCTCTTGGCTCAAGGTACATACTATGTCTTGAAGAATTTGCTTTAAACCCGAACAGATTAGAAAATTAAACTCAAATGGTTTTTGTAAATTTAATACATATTTCATGTACACAACTAGGATTTTTGCTGTACCTACTATGGAAATTAGATAAAAACATGACAATTCACATGACATATTCAGACTACGCCCCCCTGTACAAAGTTGCCTGATGGGAATCAAAACCACGTAAATAGCGCTTGAGAGAGACGGTGGCGGTGGCAGCCTGTTGTATTCCCTATGCAACGTATGTGAGACTTCAGACAGGCGCGGCCTGCGTTTGCATATTGAGGCTGCGGCCTGCGGTAGGCCGCGTGTGTCTGGGATACGCCAGACCAAACCACTAGGCCAACGAGGCCTTGTAACTAATTATCTTGCAATAAATTTTTCTTTGTTATAAACCTTTATCTAATTCGGTTCGTTTCTAAACCAACTTTTTTGGAATTTGGCCTTTCGAACCTAGACAACTCGACAATTGGCTAAATGCATACCATAAGGTTTTATGTACTTTCAAACAAGGATGAGACAACCTGAGAATAAGTATACACAAGAACATCAATTCTCTATTCATTGAAATTTACAAAACAATTTGCAATTATTGTAAAGTGGTAGTACTAAAGATGAAAGTTTCTTCATTGTGGAGAGACATAATAACTTAGTTGTTATTAAATTAAACATCCAATACACCCAAGTGCACACGTGTACCGTCTCCATCAATGATATGTTAATTTTATTACACACAGCTTAAAAAAGATCCCAACCGGTTTGGTTTCGAAAAGCAACGCAAGTGATATAAAATTACGACCTTCAGGGCGTGGATTAAATTTAAATCAATCCTAGAACCCACCTAAGATTAAAAAAAACGTAAGTAGATAGAGATGTATATGTGTTGTAACTTACGATAAGTTTTAAAACTTAATCCGTAATAAATATAAGCAATGCGAAATATTTTGTTGAACGCAATTATAAATGGTTCGGTAAAAAAAGTTTCAGGAAGTAACTTACAAAAACGCACGGCGAGCCGATCCTAGACACACCTGAGGCGCAAAATATCGCAGATATGATCTAATCTTATATTTATCAGACCAGTTTAATAACAGAACTAGTTTTTTTCTTCACTAGAACCGGTATGGAAGTCTCTAGTTTTCAAACACTTCGGAAATCACTTGTCGGATATTTTCGTGGACGATATATAGTTTTTTTTTGCCGCGGGGCGTCGCGTCGCGGGTGCAGGCCGGCAGCGGAGTGCCGGCGCTCGGGCGTCGCTCTTGTAAACAAAACCACGACGCGCTCTGGTGGGGGCCACACCAAAAAGCCTGCCCGAATGGGCCGCTCACTTACGTCACTGCCTCCAAATGTCCGATATCGTAGCGAAGCCCTTTAAGTAAAGCATGCTATGCTGTACAAAAAAAAACTGTAAATCGTTTTAGAACCTTGTTAAGTTAAGCAAGATTTTCAAACTTACAAGGAAAGGTCACTTGGGTACCTTACGACTTCGATTTGATTCATTCTAATATTTACATAGGTGGACGGTTAATTAGAAACAGGGAAAAATTTTCACACAAACAAGGTCACTTTGAAGCAATGGTTCTTCGTGAATGATAGATTGGGGCATGATCTGCTGGCGGTCATCGAGAGAGTAGATGGAGGACGTTTGGAAGCAGCATCATTAAAAAGAAAAGCTAATCATGACGATGCTGCTTCCAAATGGCTTATCTGATCAGTTGGATATCTATAGCGACCCTCCATCTACTCTCTCGATGACAGTCATCAGATCATGCCCCCATCAATCTTTCACGGAGAATCTTGGCTTCAAAGTGACTTTGTTTATAAGAAAATTTTGCCTGTTTCTACGTATCCGTCCACCTACCAATGTATATGTTGTAGAGTGTTAAAAATAATTAATTCGTATTTTTTTTATCTGCCCAAATGAGGAATCGACTTTAAAAATCTTAAAAGTGACTAAACCCTCTGACGTTTTGAGAGATTTGTTTGCAAGATGCCAGTTACTTCTTGAAACCATGACAAAATAACAGACCCGTGTTTTTTCATAGAGGTCCTAACTCATATTTATGGAAAGAAATCTGTTTTTAAATTTTTGAGAAAAAAAGTAACCAGTTAAGCGTTTTGATTATTTTGAGATTTATCTTAGCGGAGATAAGGGCAGAGGTAGGTAACCAGTAGATCGCTTTATTATAATGAGAAGAGTGTTTCAAAGAAGGAAATCCTATTGGTTAGTTAGATAAGACACGCGTCACAGCACTGAACGCGATTTTTAGTTTTATCCCTGCAAAAAGGTTGCATAACGTTGTGCAAATGTAAAATACCAAAATATATTGTCCAAAGTCAACAAAACCTTGTAGTACATTTTATTTACACAGCTGCCGTGTTTTCACTGTCTTTTTGTACAATCTGAAGCGACAAATGTGTAGACTGCCCACTTATTGTTAACGGCTGTCAACACCTGGCAACTTAAGGATTGCAGCATGCAACCCCAAAGGCCACCCATCCTTAGTTGGATTGCCTTGAATTAAATAATTCCAACACATTGATACGACTCTTGTAAGTCTATTAGAATTAAAACCATAAATGATACCACTCAAACAATTTTAGCATTCCTTTTTATTGCGCTATCCGCCGAGTTGTAAATAAAATAGAATTAAAAGTATTTATGGCTGGTGTTGCTAAATTATGGTCCTGCGAGCCAGGATAACAGATGTTGCCAAGAGTGGCACGGCCAGTGGCGCTAAACTTATTTATAAAATACCCCCCTTTCATTGAATTCTACGGACTTTTGACTTGATTAATTTGACACGTATAAAGGCTACCCATGAATAGTATAAAAACCGGACAAGTGCGAGTAGGAGTCGCACCGTGCGGGTTCCGTACAAACTTTTTTTTATTGAAATCGTTACCAGGATTTTGTCCATTACTTGTGCTATAAGATGCTTCTTGCTTGATTACCAAGAGTACAAAAATGCGGCAATAACGGCCATATATTTTCACTGCGTTGACTTAGAAGTTTGATTTTTTTACAGCTCCAAGGGATTGCAGATTTGAGTATTTGATATTAATTTCTACTTGATACCTCCGCGCGTTCCTGAGATAAAGGGTCTTGACAGACAGACAGCCGGACAACGAAGTGATCCTTAAGGGTTCCATTTTTCCTTTTGAGGTATGGGACCCTAAAAAAATGGATGGAGTAACCGCACTAAAGCGTACTATGCATTTTCTTGCATACAATATAGGCTAATTTCAAAACGTAATCGACATCTTAATTATTCTACAATCAATACCTACACCTAATGTGTATTACGTAATATCAAGCAATATCATTTTAAAGCTGCAAAATACATATGTCATAAAACATCAAAACACGTTTATTTTAGTGGCCATATTGAATTTCAAATAGTAAGTATCTGATGAAAGTCAAGTGATGTGCGCATGAGATCAGACGATTCTGTAAGTAAAATGTCGGGGGTTGACGCAGTTTGTGCGGTGTTAATATTAATGTTGAATATAAAACAGGCGATGTTAGTACATAAAATAGCTTCATAGTTTCCAGGTCTACCTATTTACACAGATGCAGCGCCTTATTGATCATTCAATTGAATACGATCAAGAGATGGCGCTGCTTACCGTATACCTTTCTCGCTTTCGCGCTTAGATTCGCGTGGAGACGTCAATAAATAACACAACATGGACTTCAACCTACTTAAAACAGAAGTTTTCGAGATGACTGCCAATCTATTTAGGTCCAAACTTCACAATGAAACCATCCTATTTAGCTTAACAACGCCAATCTAGCAGCGAATTGAAGTAGATTCACTAATTCCGAGGTACCCTAACTCCAGTAATGATGCACCACTTAAGTTTCTATTAGATCGACGCACCTAATGTAGCCAATACAGTCATTGAGACAAATTGACATTATACAAATTGTAAATGACGAATTGATCGCCCTCGGTCTCACTACTGTAATCGAAACTCACTTCGTTTTCGCTCCTCATTTGCAACTATTTTTAAAGAGATGGTAAGATAATATCTACTATAAAACAAGATAGATTTAACAGGATTGCCACAACAGAACCCCGCATTAGCAATCTATACTTATAATAAAGGAGTAGAAATCGTGTGTATGTACTTTGAACAAATTTTTAAAAAAATGAGTGTGGGCGATAAAAAAAGAGTAACAGAACACAAAAAAGTATTTTTTAATTTTTTTGTCTTTCTGTCTGTCTGTAATCGCTAATCTCCGAAACAACTGAACGGATTTTCTTGCGGTTTTCACAGGTAGATTAAGCACAGCCTGGAGCAACTTATAGGCTTTGTTTCATTGAAATCGGATGGCAGCGAAAAAAGTTATCGTCATTTACAGATAAATCATTTAACGTAACAAGACGATGTCATAGACATAGGAGATATCAGTGTTTTTTTTTAACTGGGACAGTATAGGCAAGTCCGAAACAATAGGAGATGCAGGCAAAGTGTCTTATGACTTAGAAATTTTTTGGTCAAGCGTGTTGTTGCCCATAAAAATGAGACAATTTGCACAATTTTTTTTTTATGCGGTTCGACTCAGTTTCATGTAGGGATCACTTCATTATATCGGAAGAAAAAAATCTGAGCAGCAGAAGTTAGTCAAATTCAATAAAATGTTTTCTTATAAAACAGACTGTGCAAAGTACTTAGGTACCTACTTACTACTTATTCATTCATGCCACCTGAACTCCAGCTGCTCCGATTACTATGTCAAAATTGTTATCACGAAAAAATACCTAAAGGTTCCTAAGACAGTTTCCCTGTATCTCCTATGGTTTTGGTTTTGCCCATACTGTATTAGTTAAAAAATACACACGTATAATAAAAGTTGATATGAGAAGTCTTATGAGCAATAGAAGTGAAAACAACAATTTTTTAAATTTTTATCTGTCTTCACCAAATTGGATACGGTGTTCATAGTTTGTTCCTGAAGGTATGGTATACCTTAAATTATGGTGAATAATATATACTTAGAATGATCCATTTTACCATTGGAAAATTATAACTAGACGATGTATGTCTGTACATAGCAGAGATAGGTACCTACTTCCAAAATCCACGCGGACGAAGTCGCGGGCAACAGCTAGTATTAAAATAAGTACGTATACAACCCCTGCAAAAAATGGCATTAAAGCTGGCAACGGTAGAGAAAATAATTTTAAGTGGCAGAAGACATGGATATTTTTACAACAAGCCTAAAAGTATGAACGAAGTTTACTCAACAAGAACTCGAATGCGAGAATTGTGTGAGGGGACAATGGTAGTAGGACCCGTCCTTATAGTAAAAGTGTCTTTGACTATTCATTCGGTCATATTGATACAGATTGTTAGAAGTGGTTTTTTTACCAATAACCATTGAATGAACGATAAATCTACCTTCAGGGAATCTTTTAGAGTGTACTTTGTACGGTCGATCGCACGTCAGTGGAAACAAAACCAGTTTATTGGTCTCTCTCTCTTAGTATTGAAATTCCCTAAAAGGCTAGGCCAGCTCAAGGCGTGCGGTCGACTGTACATACTTCACCATAATTATTCAATTAAAATTATTAGTAAAGTATTATTTATTATTGTTACTTTTGTTTGTACTACCATGGATTTCTGTAATGTTACAAATATTGAATTGAATAAATTGAATTTGAATTAAACAGAAAAGTCAACAAGCGCAATATTTTATTAATTAAAAACGCCTAGAAGATATACGAGTATATCCTGATTCCCATTTTGGCTGAATGAATATGTTGTGTTATTGTAGTCAAATGCGATGACTATGAATTATGAACATAAGGTTCCACGTAAATCTGCGTATCATGCATTTTTGTTATGTGAGTAGGAAGGAAATGTATCAATATTGCAAAAGGGTCTGAAGAAAAGGTCTGAAGAAGTTGATAAGCTATACGTTCTTTAATCCAATGTGATTCTAGCACGGCAATGTTTGCAGGGTAGTAACAATCATCTGATGAACGGAGTGTTCATCAGATTAAACGGTGAAGGAAAACATCGTGAGGAATCCTGTATACGCCGAATGATGAAGAAATTCTTAGGAGCCCATCCTATTATTTATTTCGTGACTGAACGAGCGTGGTGGACTATGTAGCCCGTGCTCCTCGGCGTCGCGATACAGAGTAAACAAATATTTTTAAAACGCACTATGTATCTGAAAGACTATTGAGTTTCATATATTTTCTGGTTATATACGTCATAGTTTCTGGTTTATAGATAGTAAATTTTCGTGTTTGCGTAAGTATCTACCTATTTTAAGTCAGGGTTCCTAATTAGATATAGAAATGACTTAACTAAGGAATAGCTATAATATTTTAACATGATTTGTGATCGTTATAGAAACCGAAACGAAAACGAATGCTAATAAAATAAAATGCGTATAAATATTACACACTTCACGCTTTCTGCCTAGGAAAGTGAAAAAGTGGTCGGAGCCGAATGAGGTAATATTAGCGCGATAAACTAACTCCAGGCGCGCTCACTTTCGTTTGAGATAACCAGTCCACGGGCCTTTAGTTGGCGGCCTTCTAAGAGGCGTGGTGGGGAAGGCACGGCCTGTCATGTCCAGTTGGATCCCCGGCGTACCTACCAATGGGTTTTACTTGAATCTTAAGTACATTTACTGACTGCTCTCAAATCGTGAAGGAAAACATCGTGAGGAAACCTGCATACGCCGAAGAAGAAACGCTTAGGCGCATGCGAAGTCCACTAACCGCACTGGGCTAGCGTGACTATATATAGCTAGACTATAGCCCTAACACCCTCGGTGAGCGGGTAAAGATGGGGCACAAGCCTTACCCTCTCAACAAACAACATTCTTATTAATTGAATAGGTAGGACCTTGAGCTGGCCTAGCCTATTAGGGAGTTTCAATACCATGAGAGACCTGCTTATACTGGTTTTGTTTCCATTGACGTGCGGTCGACCGTACATTTTGTGTGTAAAGAAAAAGTATAGTTACCTACTTACAAAATCCACGCGTACAAAAGTCGCGGGAAAAAGCCAGTTTTTAACTATTTGACTATCAGACTGCTAACATGTAGCTTGATGACAGCTAGCTAGTTATTCCGCTGGGTAATGTCATATTATTCAGTTCGCAGTCACCTGTCATTGTCATACTTTGTCTTGAAATGGTCTTGACCAATTTTATCGCAGTTATGTTTCTAAATTACAGTTTTTTTGAGTGACAATGTCAGGGTGTCTGAAAAGTTTCAAAGGTACTGCGCTCTGCATCCTGCGAGCCAAAGGGTTAACACTTTACTTACCCAAATTCATTAGTAGTCTCTGTTAACTGGTCAAACACTACACTATCACCTCGATCTCTCTCACGCTATAACTCCATTAGAACTATAGCTCTTCAATAAACTTTACAAGAAAACATTCAAACCCTTGTCAAAACATAAAGCTTAACTAAACCAATCTTATTTATTAGTATTTCCACAAAATACCCTTATTAGTACGCTTATTTATTTCCACAAATCTTAGATTTATGTTTTAGTACCCAGACTAGTTATGAAGCCGGGAGCTGAAATTGGAAATCATAAAAATAGCTGCAGAAATTTGAGGATGTGGTGGTATGACCTGGGGAAGGTAACATGTATTTATGTGGATATTTAAGCTCGATTGTGAAGTCACAATGTTAAAATTTTACAACACAAAATTGTTTCTATATCACTGTCTCACATTATAAAAAGAAAAGGACGACACTAATTTTAGTGCCGTCAAATTGTAAATGTGTCATTGTAAATTGTAAATCAGGCCCTATTGTCCTGGTGAGTTTAAGGTGTTCTGCATTAAAAGTAAGTTAGTTACGCAAAGCATTTTTGCTGGCAGCTTGCTAAATGTGAAGGTAGGTTAGGTATTACCATTTATTCAATCTTTAATATTTTACACCATGTTGGGCTACTATTAAATATTCTATGCCATTGGTAAAAAGAATGGTCAGTGTAGACAAAAGGGGGTGCAATGGAAAAAAAACTTTTAAAAATTTCACTTTTGAGTACTGTCGCTCGCTTCGCTCGCTCCAAGGGTCACCAGTAACCTAACGAACCTAACCTTCGGGGTGCTCCGACAGTTAACTATCACACATTATCATTTTCAAAAAATTTTCCTCAGCACCCCCTTTTCTCCACTCCAATTGAACTACTCACAAAGGATTTCTAGAAATTCGACACCTATGGGGTTAAAAGGCAACGGCTAGTAGTAAATATACTTTATACGTACCTAAGAGCCCTGAAGTTGTATAAACAGCAGTCAACGCATAACTTTTACTTTCTTTCAGTTCATTACACCCTGCGACCGTGTGAACTTAGCACCAATTTTATGGATTGTCACGACCAACACCACACTAGCTACTACCAGAGCAGCAATAGTCCACGACCTATATTCAATGTCGACTAAATCCGCAATTAATTTGAAATTACTATCGACTAATTCACCTATAACAGAATTGATTAACAACTCGTTGCCGCAACAAGAACTCATTACAAATTCAACTAAAACATCACTATTATGCTTAACACTGTATAAAATTGTTGCTAATTACGTTTATATTTAATTTAAAATTCTAAATTTGACCTAAATAAATACTATCGGCATGTAAACACCTGACAATGACACAATACAATAAAAAATACACAACACAATTGTCAAATTTTTGATTTGACATATGACAGCTAGATTCATGTTGCAACATTATTCAGTTTTCCTTCTATTTAGGGAGATAGAAAGTGAGTAGATAACAGAAGAAATGATAGAATCTTTAAGATAAGTACAGATAATATGTCTTAAAATATCACACGGGTACCTACCTCTTCATTGTCTATTATTTCATTAAATTAGGCAGATTAAAAAGACAGGATAGTTTAATGTTACGTGTCTATAATATTTATTTGTTAAAACTCAGTGAAAATATTTTATTACCTTTCTATGTTAAAAATATATAAGTACTTGTTTATTGTTTGTACCGAATAATATTTGTTTCCTTTCTATATTAATTCCGATTTTTTTGCTGGGGTTTTATCTGACAACTATTTGACAATTTTGGTTCTGGATTTTTTTTTGTTACGCCGAAAATACTGTTTTTTTCACTGAATATGAGGTCTCAATTCTTAGTTTCTTAATAAATAAAAATAAATAAATAAAAATAATTTATTTCAGACTGAGTCCATTTTTGTTAGTACAACACACTCTTACAGGCTATTGTTAGAATAAAAGAGAAATAAAATAAAAACAACAATGTGATCTGCGAGACCGCCCGCCACCGAAGCACCGATGCGCACGCCTACACCGCGGCCGGTGCGTGCATGCGCCGGGATTGTTAATAACCTGGGATTGTTTGTTGTAGATGATTGCTTTATAAATAGGTAAAAATTGAAAAACTACTTTTTCAGGAGACGTGGGAGTTCAGAGCTTTAATATGATAACACTGTGAATCTATGTGACTCAAAAGTACTTGTTGCCAGAGCCGTAAACCTAGCATAAAAATATTCAGAAAGCATTGAACAAGCAAACGTCTTTTGTTCTATAAATCTTTGTTTATTGCTTAGTTAAACGGAGATTTTGTGTATCCAAATATAAAAAATGGCTTGACGGACGGGACGGACAGACACACAGTGTACATAAAGGGACAGACAGACGGACAACGGAGTGATCCTTTATGGGTACCTTTTTTCCTCTTTTGAGGTACGGAACCCTAGAAAGTAGAGTAGTAGTACTAAGTTCTCACAGATTATTTTTCTAACCAGCAGTGGACTCGAAGACCAGTTTACTAGAGTCCGTTCACCTAGCTAGGTCCATGCTCAAGACCGATGCTGATGAATAGGCTTCTAATTTACATCACTTTATTATAACTACCTACCTAGGTCTAGACTAGAGCCAATAAAAAGTATTCGGTAAATAACACAATATCAATTTTAATAATTTATTTACAAACACATCATAACCTCTATATTATGTACTAAGGTATATTAAAGAGACAAATGGTTTGTGTATGTAGTCACAGATTAGTTATTAGTTCCTACATGTAGTGGTAGGTATTTAAGTAGTAAGTACTGAAAATTTCTGAGAAAATATTTCATGTAAGTGGTCACATAAATTCAAAAATTAATTATACAATTTCAATACAAACTAAAACTATTACAGGTATTAAGATACGATACGTCTCCCTATTTATAATTATATTTATATGTAGGTACATAGATATACAATTTGGGCAGAAATATTTTACTACTGTATGTATTTATGTATTTATTTAAATGTATTTAAGTATGTTTATCAGTTGTCGAGTACCCATGTACAAGCTTCGGCTTAGTTGGGACTAAACAGCCGTGTGTAAAATTGTCCAAACATTATTATTATTATTACTGAAAACATTGTAATTTTCATATTTGTATGTTTGAAAAAATTATAAAACAAAACATAATTTGTGTAGGAAAAAAATCCAAGTTTATCAATATAAATACTTATTGCTACTTTAGTAATAAATGCGTCACAGGGCTTGGAATTGTCTTTGAAAAATAAAGACAATCTATCATTTTGTTTAACATAGTGTTGTATGTTTCAATCAAATCTGAATTTTTTTATGCATCAAAATAATGTGACTTTGTCATCTCATCACTGATCAGTGATGATCTATCAAACATAGTTTGTGTAGAAAAAAGCTAGTTTAAGAATAAATGCGTCACAGGACTCATAGGGCTTGGAATTATTTGTCTTTGAAAAATCAAGACAAAATATAATTATTTTGTACAGCATACTGTTGTATGTTTCAATCAAATCTGAATTATTTTTTATGCATCAAAATAATGTGACTTGTCATTACATCACTGATCAGTGAATAGTTTAACAAACTAAAGAATACATAATAAATACTACTAAAACACTTTTTAAAAAATTATCAAGTCATTGCAGTAAATAATTTTTCAAATTAACTTTGAAAGTGCTAAGTCAAACATAATGTTAAATTAAAGTGACCTTTAAAATAAAGGTTAAGTCTGTATTATAGTCTCATTTGAGGTATTATCTTAATAGGGGAACTGGTGATTGGTTTCTTTGGACTCAGTTTATTTGGCGATCTCATTACCACGTCGACAGCCTTCCTGAGGATTTGGTGCTCACTCTTCTTGTACTCCTCTGTTATTTGGGAGAGGTCCAAATCTGCATCTATTACCAGGACCTGAAATGGAAAATTATGAAAAAAATATTATGAATGTAGTAGGGTACATACTAGCTGGGTAGCAGGGTACATACTAGGTGGTAGGGTACATACTAGGGCAGCGTAGCCTGGGGTAACTCCTGTGGATATCACCAGCCCCTTAGATTTCCTCAAAATGTTTTCTTTCACGGTTGGAGAGCAGCCAGGAAATGTGCGTAAGTTACGAAAAAAACATTGGTAGGTACATGGGGTGACCCAGGATCGAACTTGGTTGAAACATTCACAACAATTTCCTAATAAAGATTGTCTAAAAGAAATAGCTCATAGAGATATTTTTGATTTGAATTGGTTTAACCTTCGGTACTCTGGCGAATTTTTGTACACTTCGCTGAGAAACGGGCGTTTGACTGATGGCGCCAGGCCAGCTAAGCTAAAATATCATCCAATGAAGTTACTCATTAAGCTACTTTGAAACTTGTACCATGAAAAATGTAGCTGTCCTTGTACAGATTTCCTAGGGTTAAAGGAATGAATTGAAGATACTAACCGGAGCGGGACATTGGGCGTGGGTCCTGTTTATGAGCCAGTCTTCATGCAGCTTGTGAAGCTCCTCTATGTAAGACAGTGGCACACACTGCTCCTCCGAGCGAGCTCTTTTCTTGATCCGGTCAAAAACTATTGAAGGTGTGGTCTTGAGATACACTAGAAAATAAACATGAAAAGTGATCATACGATCTGTGGGTTGTAAAGGAGATAACCTATCACTAGTTTATATGTCCCCGTAGGTTGGTTATTCTTTAGACAAGAATGTCATGTGTCCAACATTACCATCTTGTACAAATTTGTCTCTTGTAGTGGGAATCAAACTCATTACCTCTACAATACAGTACAGCAAACACAAAGTCATCATATTTTAAAATCAATCTTCATATATTATGTATACTAACCTATGAGATCAGCATCTATTGGGATCTGGTGCTGTATAAACCTGAACCATTCATCGAGGACAGCAAACTGTGCCGGGTGTAGTGTCCCACTCCTCATCATGTGCTCGACGAAGCAATACCTCGCACTGAACAGTGAGCGCTCCATCAGCTTCACAGGGGTGGACGCCGGCCGTCGGTGCATGTCAAGCATGGTCAGGGACACGTACGCTTGGAACGCCATTGCCCATTTCGATGGGTCTTTGTACATCAAATCCTGGAAAAAATATAACAAAAGTAGGTAGGTGCAATACTTGTGCAATAATTGAAGTTGAGGCGAAGTAGTTAAATACAGGTGTGATGTGTAAAAAGAGTCAGATCTTACCAAGAGATTCCATCCTTTGAGGTTGCGCCATTCTTCCACAGGTTCCGTTAACAATGTGATATCTTCGAACTGACGGAAATGTTCCAGAAACGTAGTTTTACCACTTCCAATGTTACCCTCTACAAATACGGTGAAAGGCTTCGCATTTGTTGAACACATTTTGTGGAAGAATCTCTCGGCTATAAGAGAAATCACAGAGTTGATGACACTACAATACAAAGAATCGCTTCGCTCGCTTGCTTTGCTTGAGCAACTTTCCCGCCTAAATTGTTCTATCTAAAAATAAACAAAGCGCGAATAACCTGTCAGTCAATCGTAAAATCAGTGACTACAATTACCTTTAAATAATATTATTCGTAAATTATTTCTAAGCATCTTTTATCACGTAGTATAATTGATTTTATGCCGTTTTTTCATATTCCAAAGAAATCGAGGGAATAATTTGCACATCAAACTAACAAAATCCCTTCTACAAGAATGGAAAAATAAACTCGGCCATGTTTGTTTTGTTAATTTAATTCTTTTCTTTGTGGTTACTCTCTCTGTCACTGTCTAACTAGTGTCTTGCCCGTATATTTCTATTTCATTCTATGCTGTCACTCTTTTGTCCGTCTTCCTTGTCCGTGGCAATGTCGAAAACTGCGTGCTACACACGGTGCGATTGTCGGACGTACATTTGATGATTGATCCGACTGGACCAACAATGCAGCCGCGTCAACAGAACCAGAGCAATCCTAATTTTAATAATGACTTCGTGATGACCGTGGACGAGAATCTACCAATAGGAACTTGGCCCATAGGTCGCTGGTTCAGGTTCGGCTCGAAGGACCAAATAGTGACGAAAACGATGCAATGGTTTAAATTTGACTGTTATATTTTTTCTACGTAAAAAAAAGCAAAATTTAGGATAGAATTTACAAGTTTATAGTTAATAGAATGACAAGACAAGAAAAACAAAAGAACACTTTTCTTTTTATCAAAAAAAGAGGTTCGCAACCAAGGGATTCGATCAAAATGTAACACGTAGCCTCAGATTAACCACCACGACTGAGCACGTAGCACTCTACGCCCGCCATTCGAATACACCTATGTAAGTAATTGTTATTCTTTCCCTTGTGACATCATTCAACTCAACCCTATGCCCTAAACTTTTTCTTTCTTGATTATTCTATGGATGAGCACATTCCTTTCTTCTTTCCAATAAACTATTTAAAACAGCTTACAACGATGCCTATTGTATCCGCTTTTTATTTAGTGGCGCGAAAATAAATACACCAATGATGGCAGTCCACGAAATTCATTGACATTTCGGTTGCCAAAAAGAATTGACGTGTTTATTTCAAGCCCATGTTTCGCTGATTTACTTTTTGATCTCTTGAGTGTAGACATATTTTTTATAAAATAAGTAGTTCTAATTAATTAGAAATGTTCCACAATTATTTCCTAGGTAAGTTTAGAAAACATCTAAACGTGGTGTGAAACCGTTTCTTCGCGGCTTTTACTAATTTGTAAACTGCCGGACGGACCCGGTGTTTTTAATTAATAAATGTATTTTTTAGGTATTTTACTATGTGCGGCGGGTACCTTCGCTCTATACGAGTCCCAATCGAACGTGGTGAATTTAACGCCAAGTAATTTTGATAAGCTAGTCACAGATTCCAATGACGTATGGATTGTGGAGTTTTATGCCCCATGGTGTGGGCACTGTAAGAACCTCGTGCCTGCATACAATGAGGCTGCCTCAGCCCTCAAGGTAAGGTGCAATATATATTTTTTTATGATTTTGTATTTTATCCGCCGTTTAAATCTCTGGTTGTCTCAGGACAAAAACAGGTTAGGGAAAGCAAAGCGACGAGCATGTATAAATTGCTGACGAGCCTTCGTAACTCAACAGCAACCCTAACTACTTTTTTATTCTTACTCCCAGTCCATTGTAAAGCTGATTCTAATTGGTCAATGACCTGAGTACCTACGCCTACGATAAAAATGTTCAATAATTGCGTCATTTAATTTCGAAAGTCAGGCTGTTAGGGTAGACAAAAAAAAATCATTTGTGCCTGACGGTGATGGTTTTCTTCAAGTTTAGTTATGTTTTAAAGTAAATAAAAATAAAAATAAAATAAAAATAAAAATAGCCTTTATTCTGGTATTACATGCACTTATTATTTGGATTGAAATACATTCAAATTTGCAATTTTTCTTAAAATTAACATTAAAATTATGAATTAAATTGAACTGTTTTTATTTAATATTATTGTTATTATTTATTTTTATTTGTCGGCAACCTATTTATTTATTATGTATTATATTAAAATTGTATTGTTCGCCGTCGTTTCCCCACCAGATTGTCCACTGACAAAGGCCTCCTCCAGACTCTTCCATTTATTTCTGTCTTAAGTCATTCTTGACCACAGCGCTGTGGTTTTAAAGTACTCACGCCAATAACGCACTACAAGATGTATACCTATTTAAGCTTAATCTAATCCCAAAGAGGATTCCCTCAATTACCTACTTATCACAGCAGTTTGTACCTACCAAAATGTTCAAACCTGTCTGTCTCAATCGGTATAGAACCTGCAATCTCTGTTATATAACTAGGAAGCTAGCAAAAGTTTTAAACAACTAGGTTACTGAACGAAGTTGTAGCATTTTGCCTCCAGAAAATACCTAGCTTGTGTCCTAAGCACAGAGTAAGTAATAGTCTCCTAAGTCATAAATATGTTTGAGAGAAAAGAGATAGTTTAAAGATAAAATTGTAAAGGTAGAGCTATCTATGTCTGGTTTGGCTCAATCTGCATACATTTAGAACCTTGTTATTTTTTATTATCTTTCTTGCTAATAAAATGGCTTTAGATAAAAATAAATGTTATAAAGTCAATCAATTGTCCCTGAAATTAGCATGAAGTCATTTTAACAATAGATGTAGGTATATCAAATTGAATGGTACATATTGAATTGATTAACAGTCAAGCAAGGAAAAAAAAAAGAAAATATTTTTAAGTATAGGTTTGATTCGCACACTTTTGAAACCAGTATAGATCAAATTTAATGGACAGTACTTGTGAAGTCCACCAACCTGGGCCCCAGTAGTGGGGACATGTTATTAGGCTATTGATTTGATTTGAATGGACAGAAGTATGCATATTATGCCAGGAAAGGAACTAAACTATCATACAATTTGGGTTGCAAACAGCCTCTTTTGCCCCACACACTTTTTAAACAATGTAAGTTTTAAACAAAGTAAGACCTTTCATGTAATGTGACTTAAACATCAGACAAATGAAAATAAATATATGAAAAATCTGTCATTTACACTATCTGTTATTTATTCTCCTCAGGGTGTGGTGAAAGTTGGAGCAATAGACGCAGATGAGCACAAAAGCTTGGCAAAGAAATACAGTGTCACTGGTTTCCCCACCATCAAGATCTTCACTGGCAGCAAGCACACTCCGTACCAAGGCCAAAGGACTGCTGAAGCCCTGGTCGAAGCGGGTATCAAGGCCGTCAGAGACAAGGCCTACGCACGTCTAGGAAAGAAACCGGAAGAGTCATCCGATAAGGTAATGCCAACTGTGAATAATATAAAAGTTGCCGTGGATAAACTAAACATGTTGGCGAGACTTAAATCTGTATTAGAACGTTTTAGACCTAAGTAGAATTAACCAATGTTTTTATTATTTGACAACTAAAATTGAAGAAAGTTTTAAACAAATACGATGGTGGTACGTTTTTATTAAAACTACTGACAAAACTTTCACTTCATACCTACATTTAAGACGAATATGACGCGATAAAGTTTGGCATCCATGCATTCCAGCCATCATGACACAATCTTGTAGGTACTATATCTTTCGCGTAGAGATAAAACACGAATAGAATTTGCTACTAATGGGCTATGGGGCGTTAATTAATACCCCTATGCTAGTGGCGGAACCTATTATATCAGTAATTTTTACTAAATAAATAAATTATGCAACAAACAGATTTTACAGGAAAAGTAAATTAAAGTTTGTTGGCAGAAAGTGCTCACTTAGTTACAAGTAGGGACATTGAGATATTCATACTAATTTTAACCCAAGTTTTATGTTATGTATTTTAAATTTTGTACCTATAATAATATGTTTACCCCAAAGTAGGTACTATTTGTTCCTTAATTAAGATTTCACCTAGTAAACGATACACTTTCCGACATTCGCCCAGCAAGTGCCTCTCCACAGGCTGTACTGCCTGTAATACCCATACTGGTCCATACTAATATTACCAATAAATGGAAGGAAAATTAACTCTGTCTGTTACCTTTTTACGCCTAAACTGCTGAACGGATTTTGATGCAATTTGGGGCGGAGATACATCAAACCCTGGGGCAGGATTATAATCAAATAGGTACAACATTATTCAAAGTATTGTATTCCTACAGAATATCAGTCTAAAACATTTCATTGTCTCATAGCGTGTTCCTAAAAAAAAGAAAAGAGTGTACGGTCACCACATTCCATGGAAGAAGGCGGTAAGAACAAGGAGCAAACCAGGACGACAGGTTTCAAAGCAAGTGGCCCGCACTTATACAACTAAAACAATCCCTGTAAAAAAAAAACAATACAGCACTCTGACATCTCCGATCAACAAAAACAAGTTACACGTATCTCCGATCAACAAGAAGAATACCATCAAACATTCTCGTAACACCAAAATGAAGGCAAGAACTCTTAATGATAAACAGAAGTTTGAACGGCTGAAAGCACATCTATTCAGAAGATTGAACGGCGATAAATCGGATGACGATCCGCCTAAGATTGTTAGGAAAAAAGATCAGTTTTTGATAAAAATATGATATTGAAAGATTTTTATAGCGTTGATGTTTATATGAAATATATACGTTTACCCGATTTCTGTGAATGAGAGTTATTTTTGTATAACACGGTTATATAAGCGAGTTACATAGCTCTATATAACCATGCAACATAGGTAGTAAAAGCATGCATTAGGCCATTCAGGCAGCTTTTTATAATTGAAATAGCTAAGGTAAAAAAGGTTTATAAAAATCAAAATACCACAAGTTTAAGATTTATGACGATTTTATCCCAATATAAAAGCTACAAAAGATAACTATTGCATTTAGGAAACGTGAATCTACTTACTACAGGGCATTGACATGTTATCATTAAACATACATGCTGCAAAGTTTACTATACAAACATAATCTTAGCACAGTAGGAACTAACGTATCTTATAGTCGGTCTCTTCACCCATGATAAATCATGAGTAATCTTTTTATATTAGAACCTTCAGTAGAATATAAAATGTGATTTATAGATACTCGTTTTGTCTGAGTATTGAAAGGATTTTCGTGATAAAAAGCACCCTTTATTTAATGTACCTTTCTAAAAAAATTTTTTCATTCAGTCGTTAGGAATTGAGACAAACACCCAAACACACACACTTTCACTTCAGTGCAATTACTTACATGATGAAATACAAGTACCTACATACCAATGTATAGGTATAGCGTGGCTTCGCCCACTCAACGCTCGGTCATTGAGCCCCTTCATCTAAGAGAACCTCTAGGTTTCGTCATGAATGAGTATCTAGCTAGTAAGTTACGTGAAATATCTACTTAAGTTTTACTTTTCCTGGTAGGAGACCTGTAGTACAAAACACTGGATGGTCACCATCTTTGTCTATTTCTGCCACCAACCGTCAGTGATGGTCTTATTGTGTTCCGGTTTAAAGTCAGCCAGCGTAGTTATAGTCACACGAGGCATCAGTTTTTATTGATTTTTGAATGTGAATCGGACTTGTTATAGGTACCATTTGGTAAAAGTGGAAGTTCTAAGTTGTTGTAAATACCACAGAATAAATTAAATACATAAGTACATAATAAGCGTCGGTGGCGTTGGGTATAAGACGCGGCCTATCATATCAAAAGGTCCGATGTTCGATCCCCGACTGGGCCAAGTGATAATGTTTTTTTTCTCGAAACTTAAGTACATTTACTGACTGCTCTCAAACGGTGAACGAAAACATCGTGAGGAAACCAGTATACGACGTCTTAGGCGCATGTGAAGTCCACCAACCCGCACTGGGCTAGCGTGGTGGACTGTAGCCTGAACGCCCTCGTTGAGAGGGTAGGCCTGAGCCCCAGCAGTGGGTACATGTTAACAGGCTGTTGATTTGATACAAAAATAAATACAAAATTTTTGCCAACAATTTTTTTTCTTGAAATTTTTTCAGTTTGTTATTTATTCCGTTGCAGTCTGCTGATGTGGTCACGCTGACGGACAGCAACTTCAAGGAGGTGGTGCTCGACAGCGAGGACATGTGGCTGGTGGAGTTCTACGCGCCGTGGTGCGGCCACTGCAAGAACCTGGAGCCGCACTGGGCGAAGGCCGCCTCGGAACTGAAGGGCAAGGTACTACTCAGCAAATATAATGAGTCACTCCGCGTCTCCCGCTTCCCCCTACGTCGACCCACCGTACAGGTTCAGAGTGCAAAAACGATTGAGAAAGTGTTAGGCGAAAGTGTGGGATTAAATTATTATTTATTTATATTTTCAATAGAAAATAAAACATTGTGTAAGAAGCAGTTAGATACTTAAAGAAATCTCCATCTTTATCATCATTTATTACTGACACGACGTCACTTATGCCCGACCTCTCACATTTATGCGAACGGTACTGTCGCGCCAAGACGAGAGCGGGCGGGCGAGGTAGGGGAGCGGGAGGCGGAGGGAGGCCAAGGCCAAGTGACTCGTTTCAGTTGTCGGGTAGTAGGGCTGTAGATTTTTTTTTAACTTACAAATTAACAATCAAATTACGAATTAAAAATCTGACTTACAAATTAACAGTACAAAACATGAGGTTAATCTGCCTCTCCATGGCCTACCAGATAGATGTTCGTAACTTCAAAAACTTTAGTCCGACTTTAAATAGGACCTCCTCCTATTTATGTCGGATGAAAAAAGTTTTTGAAGTTATCATAATTTTTTATTATTATCCATATATATAGTTTTTTTTTTGCAAAAATTTATGATTATTATTACATAAATAAATAAAAATTACAGTAGATATAAACTACTTAGAATACTAAAACATGTTCACCGCTTACGCAGGTTAAGCTCGGCGCCCTGGACGCCACCGTCCACCAGGGCATAGCCTCCCAGTACCAGGTGCAGGGCTACCCCACCATCAAGTTCTTCCCGTCGGGCAAGAAGACCAGCGACTCCGCGGAGGAGTACAACGGGGGGCGCACATCCAGCGACATCGTCACGTGGGCGCTGGATAAGCTCGCTGAGAATGTAGCCCCACCCGAGATCGTTCAGGTATGTTCATCATCATCAGCCTTCACTAGTCCACTGCTGGACAACAGCCTCTGAGCCTGATCCTCGGCTCTCCGCATCCAGTCACTGCCAGCCGCCCTACGCAGGTCGTCGCTCCATCTAGCCGCGGGGCGTCCCACACTACGCTTGCCAAGTCGTGGTCTCCACTCGAGGACTCGTCTATCCCAGCGGTTATCGGTTCTCCGGCAGATGTGACCAGCCCACTGCCACTTCAACGTGCTAACGTATAGTAATTAAATAAAATATAAGTACTAAGACTCGTGTCTTCCGTCCGTATGACTGATTTTGAATGACGGAAGAATAAGTTTTATGTCCTATTCTACTATTCAATAGGCCTAGAGTTTGTAAATAAATCATTGTGTCTGTAATGCTATGATAATGAAATATCTATACTTACAGTCAGGAGTTTACACAGAGGCATTAATATTAAATGTTTTTTTAACAATTATTATAAAATTTTATTAATAAAAATGTTGTTTCAAAATTGTGAGTGAACAAATCTTAATACATACTATTGTTACTGTTAGTATTTAAGAAGTTGTTTGAAATTACATTGAAATAATTATAATTGAAATGAAAAATTTCAGTTTTCTATTGATTTCAGAAAAATAAATTTGAAATATAATTAATTTTCTTAAATAGCAGGTACGTGGTGTAAATTCTTGTTGAAACACTACATTTCAAAGCAAGTTTTTTTTTCGAATTGATCGTGAACTTATAAAAAAAAACTCAATATTATTACGGTTTCGTTTGATACTAAAGAATAAAATTGCAATAACACACTTCTAGCGGAGCATTGTTTTGATTTGTATTCAGGTTGCGAAATGTCGTAAAAGTTGGCTCATGGCGGTTTCATATAAATATTGTAATACTAGTCGTTGCCCGCGGCTTTCGCTGTATTTCATTTCAGATCAAACAGGGATAAATAATTTGTTTTGACATAATTACACGATGGTTGATAATTCCTACATAATTACATATTATGGATGAGTTTAGAGCAGGACCGGTCGTCGTGGAGATCCCTGGGGGAGGCCTTTGTCCAGCAGTGGACGTCTACAAGCTGATATGATGATGATGACACGATGGTTTCTGTTATTGAGAAATTAAGACAAGCGATACTGAACTTAATAATAAGTCATAATAATGTATAGTATTTTTTGTTGGACGTTCAGCTTGATAAAATATAGTTGAACTTTTTGTAACGAAATTCAAACACTCAAAATTTTTTGGATAAATTACAAAACTCAAAAATTTCCCCGTGCTTTTTTACACTCATATCTTGAATTGGTTTGCTGACTGTCCAGTTTGTATGACGTCATTTGGTCAGGTCCGCAGATATTTCCGACGGGTTATAATGAGCCAATATATTATTGCCTATCATATCGAAAGGTCCGAAGTTCGATCACCGGCTGGGCCATGTACCAATGGGTTTTTTCTCAAAACTTAAGTACATTTACTGACTGCTCTCAAACAGTGAAGGAAAACATCGCGAGGAAACCTGCATACGCCGAAGGAGAAATTCTTAGGCGCATGTGAAGTCCACCAACCCGCACTGGGCTAGCGTGGTGGACTATAGCCCGAACGCCCTCGTTGGCTTGAGCCCCAGCAGTGGGGACATGTTAATAGGCTGTTGATTTGATTTGAATATATTATTGTGCCCAGGTGGTGGACGCGAAGAGCATGCGCGCGTGCAGCGAGAAGCCGCTGTGCGTGGTGTCGGTGCTGCCGCACATCCTGGACTGCAACGCGGCGTGCCGCAACGACTACATCAGCATCCTCGCGCGGCTCGGCGACAAGTACAAGAACAAGATGTGGGGGTGAGTCAGTTCAACTATATAATAATAAATGTTTTTTTTATTGCAGGCATAAAAAAACCATATACAAATATACACACTACAAAAAACTAATATAAAAATAATATATAAAAATTACACTAAACTACACTTTATGGGATACAGAATTAAATAATTTAAAACTCGCTCCAATTTTAGTCCCAATCGGACCAAAGGTCTGGCCTCCAGAGCCAAGCGTGACGGACGCACTCACACACGTACGGACGGGATTGAGATGTCTGGTATTTCGATAGGTTTGTGTTTATTCATTTGTTTAGTATACGAATTGAACTATTTGTAAAAAACATTTTGGGAAGATAACATTACGGGAATGGACATTTCGGGAAAATGACTTTTTTTTTAAATAATGGCCTAAAGTGACATTTTACGAAAGGACATATCGGGAAAATGACATTACAGGAAAATGACATTTCGGGGAAATGACATTACAGGAGAATGACATTTCGGGAAAGAACATTTTGGGAAAAGACATTACAGGAAAATGACATTTCGGGAAAGGACATTTTGGGAAAATGACATTTTGGGAAACGACATTTCGGGAAAAGGACATTACGAACCTAGACAAAGAACCCTTTCTTAGTAGACATCCGTCCTCAGTTTCTTCTTTTGAACCGACTTCAAAATAGGAGGAAGTTCTATGTTCGACTGTATGTATGATATTATATAATTATGTATGTATGATTTTCTATATACATAAATTGATGATTGTCACCTCAGATGGATCTGGGCGGAGGCCGGCGCGCAGCCGTCGCTGGAGGAGGCTCTGGAGCTGGGCGGGTTCGGGTACCCGGCCATGGCGGTGGTCAACGCCAAGAAGCTCAAGTTCTCCACGCTGCGAGGATCCTTCTCCGAGTCGGGCATCAACGAGTTCCTTAGGTCAGTAACCCCTTAGTTTCACCATTTTAATATAAATTAACGTTATTGGAATGTAAAACTTGTCTATTTCGGTTTCGGTGTTTTGTGTACGCTTCGATCAGTTAATTATTTTATATAAACTATGAAGTTTTATGTTCCATTATTGAACGTTAGTTTATATTAAAATGTAATAATTTCATAGTCGTTTTGTATACTTACAATCAGTCTTGCGTGAGACAAAATGCATACCGTCGAATGTCGATAGAATACATCGTTTAATCCTTGTACATTTAATTTGTCGCTATGAAAATTCCGGACGTACATACGATGGCACGTAAGTAGAAACCAGCATAAACTGATCTCTCATAGATATTGAAACTCCCTGATAGGCTAGGCAACAACTGATAAACATACATAACTACTTTTAAGTAAATACAAACACCCAGAATCCGAAATCCAACAGCTATGCTCATCACACAAATGTTGGTCTCGGCTGGGAACTGAACCCACGACCTTTGGCGCACTACTCTCTCCTTCTGGCCCCGCCAACCTTGCGGTTACGAGGGCCGTAAGTCACGTGAGAGTGCACCGGTACTCGCCAGAGGCTCTTTCCCGATGCACTACATACATTAAGTTTGCGGAGGCTCGGATAGACGATTTCTTTGCTATTATAAGAAACAGAATTTTCTCTTTCCGTCAAAGGCTGTGGAAAAGCACAAATGATATAGTCATTGCTATATGTAGAGATGCAAACAGCACAGACGAAGAATGGTCCAAGAAGTTGTGCAGCGAAAATAAAAAGTAGCTGTTTAATTTTAGTTAGTTATATTTTTTATTTGTATTTTGTTTTGTTTTGTGCTGAGCCTGAAATAATAATAATTTTTTTTAAATAATTTTTATTGAGCATTAAACATTACTTTTAAGACACTTCTTCCCCTTCTGGGGCGTGACTATACACCACACTAGTCTCAGCGTCGGGCAGCTCCATACATCCTTTGGCGCAGCAGGCAGTAGACTACCACTACGCCAACAGGACAGTTGTCAGTCAATAAATTCTTGACATTAAACTTCCAGGGACCTGTCGTTCGGCCGTGGTCAGACCGCCCCAGTGAGAGGCGCCGAGATGCCCACGGTGGCCGCCACGGAGCCCTGGGACGGCCAGGACGGCGAGCTGCCCCCCGAGGAGGACATCGACCTGTCCGACATTGACCTCGAGAAGGACGAGTTATAAGATGGATGTGTAGTGCCCTTGATGACGTATTTGTATAGATACCACCTTAAAGTCAAGCATGCGGTTATAGTAGCCGGCTAACTTCTTAAACATTGACCCTGACTGCGCAGAACTGAATTATAGGTCTCTTTGGCGGCGGGGCGCGACCGAATCGAACGCGCTATTGGTAGGTTAGAACGAATCGAGCGCGCTATTGGTAGGTCAGACTAAATCGAGCGCGCTATTGGTAGGTCAGACTAAATCGAGCGCGCTATTGGTAGGTCAGACCGAATCGAGCGTGCTATTGGTAGGTCAGACTAAATCGAGCGCGCTATTGGTAGGTCAGACTAAATCGAGCGCGCTATTGGTAGGTCAGACCGAATCGAGCGTGCTATTGGTAGGTCAGACTAAATCGAGCGCGCTATTGGTAAGTCAGACTAAATCGAGCGTGCTATTGGTAGGTCAGACCGAATCGAGCGCGCTATTGGTAGGTCAGACTAAATCGAGCGCGCTATTGGTAGGTCAGACTAAATCGAGCGCGCTATTGGTAGGTCAGACTAAATCGAGCGCGCTATTGGTAGGTCAGATCGAATCGAGCGTGCTATTGGTAATGTCAGACCGAATCGAGCGCGCTATTGGTAGGTCATACCGAATCGAGCGCGCTATTGGTCGGTCAGACCGAATCGACCGTGCTATTGGTAGGTCATACCGAATCGTGCGTGCTATTGGTAGGTCAATCCGAATCGAGCGCGCTATTGGTAGGTCAGACCGAATCGAGCGTGCTATTGGTAGCTCAGACTAAAGTAGTACTGAAAGCGCAGTATCTATATAAATATTTCATCAAACGCTTCGGTTTCTAGTGAGTGATTGTAAATGACATTTCTGAAAACTTCGCAATATCTGTTCAGTTCTATTGACGGAGGTACCCGATTGAATTTTAAGAGGTTCGGAATACCTATAAACGCCTGTTTGGCTCCGCCTGTTTGGCTCAAAAGACCTTTGTTTCCAGGGCCGCTAAACCCAATTTTAAAAATATTACCTTCGGATCGTGAACTATACAGATTATAAGAAACTTCGAACTTTCTGCAGATTTTTTTATACTTGTTCAAAGTCATACATAACTATGAAGTCTGTATTCATATCAATCAGTACACAACTATGAACGTTTTCACATTGAACTAAATCGACGTTTCGCTGGAAACACTCGCAAATATCCAGTTTGTTTAGGCCTTTACGCTGTAAGTATCTGAAAAATAAATACAGCAAGAGTGACAAAGATTGTTCCGAAGAGTTTAGCCTTAATCTCTGTGCTCATACATCCAGCGGACGATCCGCCCCAGATTCCGCTGAATTCGAATCGGCAGCGGGAATGCCTCGTCAAACCGGCAACATGCTCAAAGACTAAAAAAAAAATAGCTTGCCGCTGGGGGGCGGCAAAACAAGATTGCCGTTGGGGGGCGGCAAAACGAGCTTGCCGCTGGGGGCGGCAAAACAAACAAGCGGACGTTTACTGGATGTGCAGTGCACAGAGCCGTATACTTTTTAACTAAACTCCTCTAGTAAAGCGCTAGAAACCACAAGTTGTGTGACCTTTTAATTCTATTGGTAGTATGTCTTGAAGTATTTTATAATTTTAACATGTTTAAAGCAATCACAACATAGATACAATGGGCGATTTTCAATTCATGAAATGTAAATATTTTTTTTTAAATAGGCATAATGTTTGCAAAAGCCAAAATAAAGTACTAAAAAAACGAACATCGAAACAGGAAAATAAAATACAAGGATTTTATTTTCCCATGGATCGGAAAAAACGATCGGACCACGTGGCCCTCCGACCGACCCCTCCGGGTTAACACAAAAGAAATTAATCGAATAATACTTTGAAAGCAGAAAACATGAAATTTCTTTCAGCAACATGTTTTCTGGATCACCGAACTACTGATACGAAAAAGTCGTCAGTCCGATAATCGGACTGATTAATCGGACTGCTGATACACAAATAGTGTACCTAATGCACCTGGGTGGTTTCCGCCAGGTGAATTAAGTCTACCGATCCGTTCTCTTCAACGCTAGTCATCACTGTAGTGTCCGTGACCCCAGCGGGCCACCACGTAATTTCGGGTCTTACTGTACGCCAACAATTAGTGCCCAATTTGTGCCAATTAGTGCCCAAAAATCAGAATTTAGTACATTACATTTCAAAATGGCGGTATTAGTTCCAGTTATGACCACCAGGTCAGATATGTCAGAAAATCGCTCATTTGCCTAAAATAATTTTAAAAATTACCTAGCTTTTGTATGTGTGTGTATGCAATGAGATGAATGAAATGGTTTAATATAGGTAGTAGAATTAGAGTTTACTAATTATTTCTTTTTCTAATCAACTTATTGACTTAATTTCTTAGTATGTCTCAAATAGTGCTTATTTTTAATGTAATAGTAATTTATTTTGTACCACGATGTAATAATTTAATAATCAAATTGTTCAGGCTGCAACTTCCATTAATTATGTAATAAAAATTTTACGCATTTTTATGCAGCCGTCTTTGGATACAACTTTATTAAAAGTATTCCGCAATAAATTTTTATAATGTGTATTTTTGTAGTTTTTCTTAATCTTGGGGTTTTAGAGCGTCGGTGGCGTGGTGGTGAAGACCTGGTCATTTCGAGAGGTCCGAGTTGTTCCGGTCGTCGGGCTGTGCCAATGGGATTTTCTCGAAACTTAAGTAGGTACATTTTACTGACTGCTCTGAAACGGTGAACACCCTCGTCGAGAGGATAGGCCTGCCCAACAGTGGGGACATGTTACTAGCCTCAAGGCTTTTTAAGAAACGTCTAAAAACCAGCCAAAATAGTCCACTGACTGATTTCAACTATCATTCGACCGGTCAGGGGTCGAGATTTTTTTAAACAATTTTATGGCCTGGCATCACCGCAATTTGATACCTATATAATGACAGTCGATGCCATCTAACGAGGTCCGTAGAACAATTTTAAAAAGGATGTACAGTCGACCGCACGTCAAGAGATACACTGACTGAGTTGGCTTAGCCTATTAGGGAGTTGCTACGAGGGACTAGTTTATACTGGTTTTGTTTCCACTGACGTGCGGTCGACCATACCTACTGTGATAAAACGCTCATTTATTTCAACAGAGGCAGCTCTACAAGGACAGTAGTTACAAAACGAGGAAACTATTTTACCCATTCAAATTACCAGAACGGTTCATAAAAAGTATTGACGAGATGTTTTGCCTTGTGACGAATTAACGTCTATTCGTTACCTGCTAATTATGTAAGCAAGCAATGAGATAATCACTTCAGAATTTGAACTTCCATTAGCTTTGCGGATCCTCGAAAATTTGTCACAATTCAACATGTGGAAATTAAAACAAATGAGTGCGAGTGAAGTCTTATCAATACTATCATGCATGACCAAACTGGCTAGGTACCTCGACCTCTGACGCTCACTACCAGCGAGTTCCGTATGATGGGATGGGACCAATAGCACAAATTAGATAATAGTTCCTAACGGAACCAATAGTGTTGCGAGCAGGAAGGTTCGAATTCCCCACCAAAGGACCAGAGATTTTAACTTCATGGTTGCGAATACTTACTTGCAAGCGAAGCGAATAGATAGTATCTATTCGCTATTGGTTCCGTTAGAAACTATTAACTAATTTGTGCTATTGGTCCCATCCCATCCTATGAAATTCGCTGGTAGTGGTAGCGAGCGTCAGAGGTCGTGGGATCAGTTCCCAGGATATTTGAACTAAATAAAAATACCCAAAAAAGTTACATTTTGTATATTTGAGCATTTTACAACCTAATAAAAAGTCTATGTTAAGATATACAATACATACAATAAGTTTGAAAAGAACACAGTCTTGTAATAATCACTAATCAGTATATATTTTTACCGTCAGTCTAGTAATACTGGTCGGTAAGGTCTAACTATTCTTTACCAACTAAAGGCCAAATAAAGGATGTGAATAGAATTAAACATAAAATAAAAATAGGAGCTAGGTTTTCGTTGCTGACTCTACCAGTACATACCATGTATAATTAATTATGTAAACGCTTCAAAATTAACTACAAAACAAATAGGTAGAGAAATAAAATAGTGCACAAAGACATCTCTTCCAGTGGACTAATTTTTCCGTCGGGTATTCAAGTTTGAATATGATAAAACCCATTCATGAGTCAGGTACAAGAATGATTAAGGATGTTCACTACAAATACTGACTTAGTATCGAGGAAAACTGTATAATTTAGTAGTCATCGAAATCCCAATACAATAATAAATCCATTTTGTCCTGTCTAATTATTTGATTCTCTTTCAAGTTTGAATGCATACCTACCTACATTTTGTTTATGGATATTTACAGAATAATGTTTTTACTACAGTTAAATATATTATACCACTAAGGACGCACATAATATGTTATATTGTTCGTACAAAGTCAACAAGGAAAATGTTAACTATTTGATAACAAAGTTTGATACCATCAAATGGACTAAAAGCTTAACCTTGTTTGTTGCTTCAAGCTCGTTAACCTTGAAGGCTAAGGGACTGCACAAACCAAGCGGAAATTTGCCCGCGCACTTTTTAACGTCATTGTCAAATGAACCATATCACTTTATCCTAAAGAACAAAATCGTAAAATGACTTCTGCACGTCGGCGTCGCCTCGCGCTCGAGGTCATTCATACGATTTTACTTTAGGCTTTATGTGTTATGGTTCATTTGACAATGACGTCAAAAAGTGCGCGGGTGAATTTCCGCTTGGTCTGCCCCGACCCTTATGCTGGGCATTCACGGAAATCGGCGTGGGAATATGACATTAACGGGCCGACTAAACATTCCAGTAATTTGGACGTTTGTAATTATTTTGACCGTAAAGTGTCATAGTCTTACAAGGCAGCACGCTTGCTTGTATGAAACAGTATGGAAGAACATCCATCACACTGGTTGCGTTGCGTGCGCAGCGCGTAGCAGTTGACTAAAGGAGCTCTACGCACACGCATTCCCTTCCGGCCATATTCGCAACCACGTTTCGTAACCAGTTGCCGTAGAAGAAGTACTTATCTATGTTCGCAACTAATTGCGAAAGTTTTTTTTCTTAATTCGCATCTAGTTGTGTGGGAAAGTTAAAGGGGAAACTATTACTAGATGCGAAGAAATAAAATTCGTTTATTGCAACTAGTTGCGAACATAGATTTATGTACTTCTTCTACGGCAACTGGTTACGAAACGTGGTTGCGAATATGGCCGGAAGGCGCTTTCAATATGCTCTGGCCTTTGGAGGTACTGGTTTGAGGGTCTGCAATGCGTACCATACATTGCGTGCGAGAAAAGTAATGCGCTTTGCCATTGCAGCTGATTATTTGCGAAACCCATCATGTTTGGTTGGCCATGATCTTTTTTACTCTATCACACCACAGCTTCCGAGTCGATTTTGATTTAACTTTGCGAAATAAACATGTAGGTATGACCTTCAAGACATGATCCGCTTCGCAAATGTTCCGCTTGTAACAAGAAGTATGTAGCCAGCATAAATTAACTTTATGTAATTATAATTATACCTACTTTTATTATTATGTGATAAATTAGTGGAGATAATGTCTGTTGACTTACACAGAATGTTAAACATTTAGGCGTATCACAGACACACGCGGCCTGAGGTGGCGGTGGCGGAATGTTGTATTCCATACGCAATGTATGTGACACTTCAGGAAACCGCAGGCCGCGCGTGTGCCTGCGGTTGCATATTGAGGCTGCGGCCTGCGGTAGGCCTTCACCGCAGCTCGCGTGTCTGGGATACGCTTTAAAAGGGTGACATCACTGTATTCCATGGCACTGGTAAGAGGTACTTTAAACTTCCTGTCGTATTTTAGAATTAATAATTTAATCTACTCATAAAACTATTATAATACATCCTATTCTATTTGGAACACATTTTGCGCTGAAGTGTTTTGATACAAAATCTACTTCTGTTTTTTTTTACATTTAGATTTAAATGTGTGTTAGGTTGGTCCAAAACAGTCTTGTCTATTCATAAGTTATCTAAGTCATTGTATGTACTTACAAAAAATTATTTTGACTTTGACCTTTAAAATCTACAGCAGTTACAACCTTAAATTCTACAAATATTCTAAAGATCTGCATTGCATAACTTCATGATAGCGATATGCATAGGTATTGTATACTATCTTCACAATAAATTGTTCAAGGAAAATAGAGCTGTGACTGAAAGGGGAAAATCTTTGTTTACCTCACCTTGGTATTATCAAATTATAGGATGAAGCAATTGCAATGGTGTATCGCATCTCTCATGTAGCCGAAATTCGGAACTATGAAAAGATACTTTTTACAGACATTTCTGTACCATTACCTTGAAATTATAGTGCACCCTTTGCTAAATTCCAACACATTGATATGCACACAATATTCTAAATTAATTCTATGTTTTAGGCACGGTTGATAAAAATCTCACCTTTTTGAAATTCAATAAGATTTTTCTAATTTATACATAAATTCTATTATATTTTAATTTCAATTCATAACCAAAATTAAATACATGCGACATCCCAAGTAATGCAATGAACTTTGACAAAGTAATCAACTCACTCATCACTGGTTACCAGCATTGTATAAACATTTTATCTCATCTGCAGCATTTTAACTACATACTTAACTTACGCAATAGTTTTTAATGAATAAATCCTCTAACATTTAGTACTTTGCTGTCCCTCAATTGTTTGCTTAGAATCTACTTAATTCTTTGATTTAAAAATCATCTCCACCATGGAACTAAACACCTTGGGTGCATGGAGAAAGCATAAATATGGTTACTAGGAGTTGGGCTGGGCCCTTGATAATTTTTCATTTCAGAAATACATCCTGTACTAGTATTAACTTACCACATGGTGCAATCACATTATCCTGTTGTTTCCACAGCAAAGAGAACAACATAATCTGAATACTTTTATGAAATTCTTCTGTCTGCTAGGTAGTTCTAGCAGACACCAACTAATTTTTTTGCCTTCATGATCACACTGGTTTTAGGCAACAGTAGGGAGGCCAATTATGTCATATTTCCTCGATTTCTTGCACAGAATTGGGTAGCACATAGAGAAATAGTAGAAACCCATTCCAGCTAGGATCAAACTGAGGACCACTGTCACTATTCCCCATGCTGAGATCCCTAGGCCTCGGCGCGTCGCGTTGTGCCCCGGGATGCCAGACGACGTACCCACCAACGACTTCGGTTTGCCAGGGTCTTCGTACACTTTTGCACCCTTGTTGCCGTAACCTCGGTCTCCGTAGCCGCGCAACGCCTCGCACGCCGAAAACAGCTGGTTTATCACTGAAATATTTATACATTTTTAGACTTGATTAGAGCACTGTAATTTTTCTTGTGATGCAACGCAACTGTAGGTAACTGGTTAACTTACCCAATAAAGCGAAGCATAGGCGAATGAATAGACTCATTCTCCCAACTTCCTGCATGCAACCGATGATATACACAAATTCTGTGAATTATTACTTGCGATAGCGGATTTAAGTTCTAGACTTCTGTTCTGTATAAGAATTCTAGTATCAAAATTACACTCGATCTTTTATATGATTATACAGATTTCATTCAAGCGTCCAACCAAGGGTCCAATCGAAACAAATTAAACACAAATTATATGAATTCACTCGTCCTCTCAGCTCAAAGCCATCGCACAGACAAAAACACAAATTAGATAGTATACGGACAAAAACAAGAGAGAAGGAACGGAATGCATGACAGCTTTGACATTGACAGACAGGCACGGTCGCCACAATTGTACCATAGAGAAATAATTAGTAATGTAGGGTGCTAGACGGAACGGAATATCGATCGACGTACGGTCGACCGCACATCAGTGGTAACTAAACCAGTATAAACTGGTCTCGCGTAGTATTGAAACTCCCTAATAGGCTAGGCCAGCTCAAGGTCAAAGTGTTACCACTGATGTGCGATAGACTGTACATACGTACACCGGTCCGGCATGCAGCAAACGGACGGAAGTTATTTTTATTGAACTTGCTAACGCCCACATTTTTTTTTATTGCAGTTTATAGTAGCAGATTTTGATAAAGCTAGTATGTGGCAGATTCTCTATCCGTCTGTTTCACGTATCAATCGAGAATACCTACGAATTGAAAACGTATAGTGCACAAACGCCCTTACGTACCTGATAAAAAAAAGAGAGACGTGTTTCCGGAATCTTGTAGAGGTGTCGTGTACTTCCGGTTGATTGATTGCGTTGTCTTTTTGTCTATTGTCAAATGTCAAATTGGAAATTAATGCCGGCGATGGCGAAAATACAATTTTGTATTTTATTTCTACTTTGTATTGGTATACAGTGTGAAACCGCTAATGTCGACTTAATATCAAGTGATATAAAATTGAAAAATGTCGACCGAACTATAGATATCTCATCACAGCTGGCGAAAATCTCTTCTAAAATAACCTTGGAAAATGCGGGTAAATCGCCGGTGAAGAATTTCCTGCTTGCCGTAGAGGCATCCACGGCAAGTAACTTAGCTTTTATCGGTGCTAAGGACAATTACAACAAAGAGATTCGCCTTACGGAGACCAGTGTAAAAGGTTATGACAACGTCAAGTTCTGGCGTGTGGACCTAAAAGAAGCAGTCAATGCCGGCGCTACAGCTGTAATTACATGCGAGTCTACCCTCACGAAGACCTTGCAGCCTTTCCCTACTGATATAACACAGCAAGAGAATCAACTGGTCAAGTACAATGGTAATCTGTATTTCTACTCCCCATACCCAGTAACCTCTCAGACAACCAACGTTATTGTGAACACGAAGACCGTGGAATCATTCACCAAAGTTAAAAAGTTCACTCATATTGATGGCAGCATACTTTATGGCCCTTACACAAGCATTGCACCATTTACTGAGAAGGAATTGAGTGTTCATTATAAGAACAACTCTCCGTTCCTGACTGTTACCCGTGTAGAGAGACTGATTGAAGTATCGCATTGGGGGAACGTAGCTGTTGAAGAAGTGGTTGAGGTTGAACACACCGGAGCTAAGCTCAAGGGGCCGTTCTCACGCTATGACTACCAGCAAGACCACAACAGTGGCCCGGCTAGTGTCAGAGCCTACAAGACCTTTCTACCAGCGTCTGCCTCAGATGTATACTATCGTGACACCAATGGGAATATCTCTACATCAAACATGAAATTTAAAAAAGATGCAGTGGAACTGGACCTCAGACCGAGGTATCCCTTATTTGGAGGATGGAGAACACACTACACCCTCGGATACAACGTCCCAAGTTATGAATACTTGTATCATTCAGGCAATGAGTATTTATTGAAGATGAGGGTGATCGACCACATTTTCGATGATATGCAGGTGGATGAGGTGGTCACAAAGATAATTCTGCCAGAAGGCTCTACACAAATCAAGGTGAATATCCCGTACCCTGTGACGAGACACCCTGACAGTCTACACTACACGTACTTGGATACCAAAGGCCGTCCAGTCATTACTTTCAGCAAGAAAAATGTAGTCGAGAACCACATTCAAGACTTCCAAGTTCGATACACATTCCCTCGCCTCTTGATGTTGCAGGAACCACTCTTGGTGGTCGGTTTCCTATATGCATTATTCCTACTTGTAATTATTTATGTAAGATTAGATTTCTCAATCCATAAGGCTGAACACCATCATAAAGATTAAATAATATATTGAAGTTTTTTAAATATTATTGTATTTCCAGTAAACACTGCATCTAGTTGTCATGCATTTTAATATTGTCGCAAATGATTGTGTGGTTGATTGAAATAAATAAATGGTTCTTTTTAACTAAAATATAAATATTATTTTATTACTATTTTTCCAAGGTCATCACAATTTTATGTAGCCTGTATGAAAGTAGGACTAATCAATAAAATCTTCATTGGTTGATAACAATCAATAGTAACTATTAATTGTATACTACTAGAAATACAAAAATGGAAGTAGTTATTTACATTATACTTAATATTTTGAGCATTCATATACATTTCAATTTGAAAAGTTACAATCACTCACTTCAAGAAGAGATATATAGAGATTTAGCATTTATACTTTAACAATTAAGCAAGAGTACATGAAGAAAAATAAACTTGCTAGAGTAAGATATCAATTGAAATTCCCATCTACGTTCACTAAACTCGCTTTCAATAAAATTGCCAATTATTTAAACAAATATGTCTGACTGACATTACCTGAAGCAAAAATTTAAAATGCTTTTATAAAAATATTCAAAGTTTAGTATTTTGCGTCTGAATGTTAATATAATGCTAATGGCAATCTTAGATCTACTGCTTTGTTTACTTAATTGGAAACTTATAATGAAAGCGACTTTTTCAACTTTTTAGAACATACATTATAGTCCCCGTAAAATCTTTTTGGCGGTTTAGTGAATATAGTCACAGATTGTTTATACATCGCTGACAGTGTGCGTGATTGACATTGTGTAATGCTTAGAGATGACCAAAACCTTGTTAATTTTGATTTGGTAGATCAAATCAAATAACTATTTCTTGAAATTGAATCAGCGTCTCTAATGAACACACAGCTCTCCTTTGACACCTATCTCTAGTCTAGTCACTGCGCATGAATCAGCCAACTTCACATAATCGCCAAAAAGATGGCTGTACAGGTGTTACGGCAGTTATATGCCATATTCTGACAGCTTAGTCCTGAGCACGACGGGGGCGCTGGTGCACGGCAGGATGGCCTTCTCGGTGACCACGGCGGTGACGAGGCTCGGCGGGGTGACGTCATACGTCAGGTTCAGAGGGGTGAGGTTGGGATTCGACCGCCAGTCCTTCAGCGGGGAGTTGTCGTCCGATTTATCGATTAATTCGTCAGGATCGCCTGGAAATAGTTCCGTTACAGTCTAATGAAGTCAATAAGTAGCCTGTACCAAGTAGAATCATGCTGTTTGAGGCTCGAGGCAGTCTGTCAGCTTTTAGGGAGGCAAAATTTTTATTTCATAGAAACATCTTACAGTAAGTATGTCTTTTCTTTACTTGGTGGACACTTGGTGTTTACTCGGTTTCTTAGGCGCATGTCAAATGCGCCTAAGAATTTCTTCTTCGGCGTATGCAGGTTTCCTCGCGATGTTTTCCTTCACCGTTTGTGAGCAGTCAGTAAATGTACTTAAGTTTCGAGAAAAAAAACCATTGGTACATGGTCCAGCCGGGTATCGAACTTCGGAACTTTTCTATATGATAGGCCGCGTCTTATCCCCGAGGCCACTGACGCTCCGGTGCATGGAAAAATGATTCTTATTCGGATCCAGTGTCGTATACAAATATCGATTGTTCCTCACTCATAACCAATTAGGTCAACTATATGGCAACCGAAGCTCGGAAAAAGAAAAACAGGTAGACCTATGACTAGATGGGAGGATGATATAGTAAAGACAATAGGGAGGAAATGGGGCAATACACTACACGGAAGAGTGGCAAGAGGTTAGCTGGAGGAGGCCGGGGCCCATAGGCTCTACAAGCCAATAATAAATTTTTATTATTATTCTTAATTTTAATGATATAAAAAAAATTAAACAATTAATTCAACAATATGAATTTCTAATTATTATTTTTTTCTGTTTTTATTATTAATTGTGAAATTAAAGGGTATTTTTATTTATATTTCATTATAACCAGTTAGGAAAGATCATTAGGGTAGGTGGTTGGCTCTCACCGATCTCGTTGTAGACGAACGCGTCGGTGTGCACGCGCTCGCTGACCTTGTGCGTCTCGCACGCGACCAGCACGGGCACGTTGCACGCGCGCGCCGCCAGCGCCACCTGCGCCGTGCCCGCCGCGCCCACCACGCACCCGTTCACCAGCAGCGAGTCCGCGCCCAAAAGCACCTTGTTGATCTGTGCACAAACAAACATACGGAATATTAAAATATATATATATATAATAGCCGATGCCCCGCGACTTCATCCGCGTTATAAAGTACACTATTTATATGTTATTCAAATTATTTTAAACCCGTTCTAATCATGCTAGTTTCATGTGCCATATCTTATTTAAAATACATATAAAGTCATCATCAACAGCCTATTAAGATGTCCCCACTGCTGGGGCTCAGGCCTACCCTCTCAACGAGGGCGTTCGGACTATAGTCCACCACGCTAGACCAGTGCGGGTTGGTGGACTTCACATGCGCCTAAGAATTTCCTCTTCGGCGTATGCAGGTTTCCTCACAATGTTTTCCTTCACCGTTTGAGAGCAGTCAGTAATTGTACTTAAGTTTCGAGAAAAACCCATTGGTACATGGCCCAGCCGGGGATCGAACTTCGGACCTTTCGATATGATAGGCCGCGTCTTATCCCCGATGCCACTGACGCTCTCTATATATCGTACTAGCGGTCCATCCCGGCTTCGCACGGGTGGACATAGATATAGATATATTTATCTATATTTAGCCTCTGTCACTCAGGGTGAATGTAGCTTTCCAATGGTGAAAGAATTTTTGAAATCGGCACAGTAGTTTTTGAGTTTGTTCATTACAAACATACAAAAATACAAATCTTTCCTCTTTATAATATCGGTATGATAAAGTCATATTTCTTATTTAAACGGACGATTTGTAGTGCGTCGTGGCGGACTGAAGGCACCCCACTGCTAGCAGCGTACTCACCGTCTTCATGACGAAGCTGATGGCGGTGATGTCGACGTACGTGCAGGGCAGGCCGGCGGCGGCGAGCCGGCGTAGCAGCTCGCGCGCGCCGCAGTGCACGCGGTCGCCCACCACCACGATGCGGAACTGCAGCCGCGCCTGCCACGCCTCGCGCAGGATGCGCTCGATCAGGGACGAGCTGACAATGTTGTCTGTTCATTTTTATCATGAAGGATAAAATTTAGCTTCTAGGGGGCGCGGGCGCCGACTAAAAAGTTTTTAACTTCAGGATTTTTATCATTTGACATAAGGAACATCATCACCATCAACAGCCTATTAATCTCCCCACTGCTGGGGCTCAGGCCTACCCTCTCAACGAGGGCGTGCGGGCTATAGTCCACCACGCTAGCCCAGTGCGGGTTGGCGGACTTCACATGCGCTTAAGAATTTCTTCTTCGGCGTATGCAGGTTTCCTCACGATGTTTTCCTTCACCGTTTGAGAGCAGTCAGTACATGTACTTAAGTTTCGAGAAAAATCCCATTGGTACATGGTCCAACCGGGGATCGAACCTCGGACCTTTCGATATGATAAGGAACATATTTAACCCTAACCCCATAGAGAGACTCAGAGGGCACAACATGAGAATACAAAAGAGCCAATGCACAGCTGAACCCCTACAGAAATTTTCTAGGCAACAGGGTTGCATCCAAATCGAATATTCTACCAGAATCTGTTGTATCTGCCACTTCTGTAAACATGTTCAAGAACAGACTAGACTTCCTCAAATCTAAAAAGACGCAATAAATTAATATAAATTATGAAAGCAAGTCGACTGCTGATATGGAAGCATCAGCTATAAGCTGCCTTTCCATTTAAAATAAAATAAATAATAAAAATAAATATACAATTACAGATTCCAAAGGTCGTGGGTTCGATTCCCACCCGGAGCCACACTGAGCTGGGGCCTGGTTGCTGCTGCAGCACACGTGCCTACATGTTCCATGCTACCGCTCAGTACTACTGTCTCCTTCCCACAAGTGGGTGCACGCGCCGGCGCCGGTCGGTAGGACACGCTCCCCGCGCGTCCCGCTCACTCAGCCAGCTGGAATACAGCTGGTTCGTCCGACAGACGACAGACCGCGAAACGTCATCTGGCGTGTGCACTCGACTTTTATGGTTTCTTTTTTTTTTGTCTTACTCTTTAAATAGTTACTTAGCTTTGTCATCATCTTCATATCAGCCTGTAGACGTCCACTGCTGGACAAAGGTCTTCCCCAAGGATCTCCACGACGACCGGTCCTGCGCTAACCTCATCTAGCTGGGTCCCGCGACCTTCAACAGATCGTCGGTCCACCTTGTGGGAGGCCTGCCTACACTGCGTCTTCCGATACGTGGTCGCCACTCGAGAACCTTTCTGCCCCAACGGCCGTCAGTTCTACGAGCGATGTGCCCAGCCCACTGCCACTTCAGATTCGCAATTCTTTGAGCTATGTCGGGTGACCTTGGTTCTCCTGCGGAACGTGTGTTTTACTTAGCTAGAACGTGCGTTTTACGGAACTTAGCTTTGTGTTTTTGTTATTTCTTTTTAATTTTTACATTGTTGTGTACGTGTTTTGTAGCAGGAAATAATTGTTTTATCACTTACCATCCATACGTGAGGATGTTGTCTCCCGTGGATATTTTGTTTCTCACCGCCATGCTGATCGCCTCGCCGGCCTTGTCTATTTGGTCCTCTATGTACTTGTCTATCTCCTCTTGAAGGCTTTTCTTTGCCTGGACAAACAAAATATTGTCTACAGTAGGTATTTTAAGCTTTGTACATGTACTTTCTGTTTTGTCTTTGTCATCATCATCAACAGCCTATTAATCTCCCCACTGCTGGGGCTCAGGTCTACCCTCTCAACGAGGGCGTGCGGGCTATAGTCCAACACGCTAGCCCAGTGCGGGTTGGTGGACTTCACATGCGCCTAAGAATTTCTTCTTCGGCGTATGCAGATTTCCTCACGATGTTTTCCTTCACCGTTTGAGAGCAGTCAGTACATGTACTTAAGTTTCGAGAAAAAACCCATTGGTACATGGCCCAACCGGGGATCCAACCTCGGACCTCGGAACCTTTCAATATGATAGGTCGCGTCTTATCCCCGAGGCCACTGACGCTCTTGTCTTTGTATCTTGTTATAATGCTCTGTGTGTGCAATAACTTGTTAAATAAATAAAGTTGTAATAAATGTGTTGATACTCACGTCGAACTCGTCCACGTTGTTGGGCAGCTGCGTGAGCTGGTGCCGGAAGTACTTGACGGCGTTGGTCTGCGAGGCGGAGGGCTGGCGCATGGCCCACAGGAAGTCCAGGCTCGTCGCCAGGTGCGACTCCAGGCCTCGCGCGAACTCCGTCTTAGCCGGCAGCGTGTAGTCTCTTACCATCTGCTCACACAAATTGCGTAAAATGCACGTCGTAAGGGAAGGCGACGTTTGCGCCTAAATACTGTGCCACAAGGACTAGTATTGTTTATGAAATCTAAATAGGTAATATACCTAATATAAAATAGTAATTTCCCTGTTTAATTTAATAGCTAAGCCAACCAAGGTCCTACTGTACCTTTTTAATAGCATCCAGTAGTCCTATACACCTCGCGTTGGAGCCGGAAACAACTCGCGACGCCAACTGGACTCCAAGCTTTATAACTGCAGGATGCAGGCTGTAATGACAATCAATACAATGTTTCAGTATGTATCATCGTCATCAACAGCCTATTAATATGTCCCCACTGCTGGGGCACAGGTCTACCCTATCAACGAGGGCGATGGGCTATAGGCCACCACGCTAGCCCAGTGCAGGTTGGAGGACTTTACATGCGCCTAAGAATATCTTCTTCGGCGTATGCAGATTTTTTCAGGATGTTTTCATTCACCGTTTGAGAGCAGTCAGTAAATGTAAGTTGAGAAAATCCGTCTGGGGATCGAACGGGGACCTCTCGACATGACAGGCCGCTTCTTCCCTTCTGTGCCACCGACGCTCTTCTCCTTAGTATGTACCTATACAATTAAAAAAATAATAAAATTGTTAGGACTCACTTAGAATTTAACGCGACCTTTTTCAATGCCTCTTTGTCATGTTGAGTATACAAGTGCTGGAACCAGTTGACTCTGTTCGCGCCCAGGGACTTGGGTTTAGACTTTTCAGTTGCCTTTGGCTTTGGAGACTTCTCCTGTGGGAACAAATTCATTTTGGTTCGCATATCAATTATTGTGGTAAAATTCAATCTTTCACAAATCAATATCATCAGTATTCCGACGAAAGCAAATCTGTTTCCGTCAGATTCCACTTTAGTCGGAAAATTGATTGATGCTATGAATGTCAACAGGATGTATCCTACAGATCTTGATGATCAGTTGAGAATCGTCATTATTTTTTCCAGCGAAAAAGGAAATATTTGTAAGACATTGGTCAGAAAAAACATTCTGATAGTTTTCTGCCGTGTGTGATGTGTTCAAAATCAAATATAGCTTTGAAACACCAAGGGTCCACCCATTCTTCGATCCAATCTAGTGTTATTAGCAGCTTCTCATAGTCTTATTAATGGCCATAATACATAATTATACCACACTGCATTATTTGTACAAATGACACTATGGGAAAATTTGCTTAATGGTGACTGAGAATTGAATTTTTTAACCAGGGCCTAAAAGTAACTTGTGTAACCTTGGCTACATCCCCATCAGGCTTGGTGGTTGGGGCTGCCTTGGCCTTGACGAGATCTGGCTTAGGTTTCGCGATTTTCTGTTCAACTACTGCCTGTTTTGCTGCCCTTTGAGCATCTTGCTTCGCGCGTCTTTCAGCTTTCAGCTCTGCCTTACTTTTACCTGAATCTTCTGGCTGTTGAAAATAAATTCATTTTAATTTTTGCACAAAATAATGTCTTTCAAATTGTATAATATTTAAAAGTACCAAGATGAAAAAATTGGTACCTTTTTAGCTTCAAAATGAATAGCACTAACTTTAGCAGTCATATCTTGCACCTCCTTGGCAACATTTTTGATGTCTTTCAATGTTTCCACCACATCTCGTACTGTCATATCTTGATTGGCAGTGATATTTACAGCATCCATTGGTTGCTTTTTAGCCTGTTTTGTAGCTTTTTTAGCAGCCCTCTCAGCCATAATCACTTCTTTTGATTTTTCAGCCTCATTAATTTGTTCTACTACTATTGCTCTATCTACTTCATCTTTGCTCTTAGTTTGTGCCTTTGATTGAGAAACTATTTCTTTAGCTGCCACCTTTTCTTTTTGAGTGACAATTTCGTTAGTTTTCTTTTCATTTTCATTGTGTACTATTTCCTTGACAGCTTCTTTCTTTACTTCAGTTGAAATTGCATCACTTTTAGTTTTTGCTTTCAGTTTAGCTAACTTTTTAGCTTCTCTGGCAGCTTTAACGTCGTCTCTAGATTTCAAAGGGGCTTCTTTAGAAGACATTTCTATATTTGATAATCTACTCTCTATTTCTTTATTAGGCTGAATGTAATTTATAACATTGACTTCTTCCTGAGTGCAGGGTTCAGAAACTTGTATTATTTCAAGTTTCTTTGGCACACTAGTATTATTTGTAGATAAAGCTATGCTTGTATGTTTGTCTATACCATGTGTTTTATCTGCACTTTGGGCTGCATGCAATTTTTTACGTCGAATCCTTCTCTTCTTAGCAGCGGTCAATTCGGATGAGTTGTCAACGTCACTTGATTTTACATTTATCTGTAACTGATAAAAAATAACCATAATAATAAAAATCTTTATTGTTAATTACATTTGTAAAAATGACAATGCGGCCCTGGCTCCTAAAATAGGAAGTCCCGCGTGTGCAGGAAGATACATTAAATTAAATATTAATAGTTTGCCTTTTTATGGTTTCCTGCTTAGTTAAAATAGATAGATAATGTCAAGCAATTTTATCTGTCTGCTCAGTGTATAACTTGACAACTACTAGACTGATTGAGCCGAAATTTGGAATTATCATGTAAAATTGCAGGCAAACTGCGAATTCCAGGAAAAAATATTTTGCGGATAGTCATTTTAATAGACCGATCCAGCACATTGTGTAAGACAATTTGCTAGCTTTGTATCTCATTGCAGGTTATTCATAACTGTACACTGTAATACATACATACATATCTTCAAACTATGTCCCAGCGGGAATAAACACTGTACCAAGCAAGAACTAATGCCATTTACATTTAGATATTTAGAGGACTCTACAGGGATACCTTTAGCCACAAAGTAAGACTACACACACAGGTAAGAAACTCAAACTGGTAGCGTGTTATGGATTGGGAGGCCCTCACATTGACGCGATGCAACTTTGTATAAAGCCGTTGTCCTCAGGTCGTTACCGCCACGGAGACAGTGTGGGCAGGGGCTTTAACCCTATGTGAGGGGGCCAGCCAGAATCAAAGTAGGTACCAAGGGTGTCATTCAAAACATAACCTCAAATGCAACAAGAGAAATGTGTGCGAAAATACCTTAGATAAAGCCATGGTCACAATTCCCGAGTCAGCTATAAAAATACTAAGGTTTATAGATGTTTTCCTTGAAAATACAATACTAGTCAGTCTAATTTGACAACAATGAAAAACTATTACATACCTGGGACCTCAGACTGGGACGTTTAATTCAACAAAACAAATGAACGAATTTAATACGTAATTTAGGTAACAATAAGTTTGATACCAACAAAATTCACAGAAACGATGAAAGAAACTTGGAAAATTGCGAAATAGATTTTCAAAACAACAATGAAATGAAAATGAGTTTACGTTTACGAATCTAGTTTGCGTGGTATGATTTCTTTTTAAACAATGGCTGATGTGAAAAAAATCCGACTTTATTATAGCATTTACGGATCTAGTAAAGTAAACACTTAATAAGGAAAGTACAGTAAACACTTTTAATTTTAATAAAAGCCTGATGTAAAAGGGTAAAAAGCAACTAGTTTCTAGAATGAAATGAATGAGTTTACGTTTACGAAGCTAGCTTGTGTGGTGATGTTTAAGCAAAAGTTCAAAACCTTTCAAATTCAAAATTCCATGGAAGTAATTAAGTATGTACGGTCGACCGCACGTTAGTGGAAACTAAACCAGTATAAACTGGTATCTCATAGTACTGAAACTTCTTAATAGGCTAGGCCAGCTCAAAGTCAAAGTGTGGTCGAACGGTTGTGCTATAAACTAATGAGGGATGGCTTTTGGGACTAAACAGCCGTGTGTGAATTCGTCCAAAACAATAAGCTTTACACTATTCAATTTCTAAGTTTTGAAAGGGATATTTTTTTCTTAAAGACTTGGAATTTAATGCCCTCATTTGTTAGTAACAAATTGTTACACACGAGAGGTATAAATAAATACTTACCTAAGTAAAATAATATTTTAATGCAATAAAACCTACCCTTAAAACAACACGGGGGCGGGGTGCGCCGGCTCGATGTGGGCCTCTACTTCAATGTCCCCCTTCAATGTTTCATGAAATTGGTTATGATATACCTACTTAGACTTTTTATTATTATTGTTATTATATTTATATAATAACAATAATAATAAAAATTAATAACAATAATAATAAAATAATAATAATTTAGCTGTGTGGTGTCGGCGACGAATAGCACCAACCCTTCCTTCCAGTGGGTGTCGTAAGAGGCGACTAATGGAGTCCGGACCAGAGGATGGGCAGCAGCGTCCTTCTGAGTACTACTTAATCCACTGCGATCGCCAACCCGCCTGCCAAGCGTGGCGATTATGGCAACTTCCCCCCAAATGGAAAGTCCAAATACACACCGGCCCCCAGTCCCCGGCGGCCCCGCTATTCCTGGCTATGGTAGCGGCCATGGTAACGGCGGGGCAGGGGGTGCGAAGAATCTCCGGCAGAGGCCAGGCTACCAAAAGCAACGACCACTGGCCCTGGCAACATTTAACACGCGCACGCTGCGGACCGACGAGAAGATCATCGAACTCGAGGAAGAATTGAGCAAGTTACACTGGCATATTATAGGATTGTCTGAAGTCCGAAGAGAGGGGGAGGACTCGATAATTCTCAAATCCGGAAACTTGCTCTATTTCCGGGAAGGCGACCATCTGTCCCAGGGTGGTGTCGGGTTTATCGTCCACAAGTCCCTCGTGAACAACGTGGTGAACATCGAGAGTGTGTCGACGAGGGTAGCGTACCTTATACTCAGAATCAACAAACGGTATTCGTTGAAGGTCATACAGGTATACGCACCGACCTCGACATACCCCGACGACGAGGTAGAGGCTATGTATGAGGATATTTCGAGAGCCATACATACCACCAAGACCCACTACACGGTTGTCATGGGGGACTTCAACGCAAGACTGGGCATGCGAAGCGGCGAAGAGCTGAGAATGGGGAAATTTGGTGTCGGACATCGGAACCCCCGGGGCCAACTGCTGGCCAGCTTCTTGGAGAAGGAGGGCCTCTATATGATGAACTCCTTCTTCAAGAAACGGGTGCACCGCAAGTGGACCTGGATCAGTCCCGATGGTGCAACAAAAAATGAGATAGACTTCATCATGTCGACAAGGAGGCAAATATTCAATGATGTCTCAGTGATCAATGCGGTTAAAACCGGAAGCGATCACCGAATGGTAAGAGGCACATTGAATCTAAATGTAAAGCTGGAAAGATCACGACTGATGAAGTCTACGCTCCGTCCAGCACCTATCCACATCCAAAACCCCGAGAGCTTCCAGCTGGAACTCCAAAACCGCTTCGAATGCCTAGGCGATTGCGTAGATGTGGACGAATACAATAACAGGTTCGTGGAAACTGTCCAAACGGTCGGGTCTAAGTTCTTTAAGGCCCACCGTAAAAGAACCAAAAAAATCTCGGACCACACTCTCATGCTAATGGAGGAAAGACGACGAATGGTTCTGCAGTCTCCGGATGACGCTTCCCAACTTCGGTGGCTTAATAGACAGATCTCAAAGTCTCTGACTCGCGACCTACGCCAATTTAATACTACCAGTATTAAAGAGGCCATCGAGCGTAATAAAGGCTCCAAAGTGTTCGCAAGAGATATGTCTATTGGGCAAAGCCGGTTGACGAAGCTAAAGACCGATGATGGCAGAATCGTATCGTCGAGACCCGAGCTCTTAGAGGAGGTCGAGAAGTTCTACGGACAGTTATACACGACAACACGGCCACCTGTTAGTAGTCCGGCTAAAGACCCAAGAGCTAGACTGACCCGGCACTATACCGAAGATATCCCGGACGTCAGCCTGTACGAGATTAGGATGGCTCTCAAACAGCTTAAAAACAACAAGGCACCGGGTGATGATGGAATTACGGCTGAGCTTCTGAAAGCCGGTGGAAGACCAGTACTAAAGGCTCTTCAGAAGCTATTTAATTCCGTCATACTCGAGGGCAAAACGCCAAAGTTATGGCACGGAGGTGTGGTGGTGCTCTTCTTCAAAAAGGGAGATAACACCCGGCTGAAGAACTACCGACCCATCACACTTCTGAGCCATGTCTATAAGCTGTTTTCGAGAGTCATTACGAATCGTCTCGCGCGCAGGTTCGACGACTTCCAGCCTCCCGAACAAGCCGGTTTCCGTAAAGGTTTCAGTACCATAGACCACATTCATGCGCTGCGGCAGGTTGTACAGAAGACCGAAGAGTATAACCAGCCACTATGCTTAGCGTTCGTGGACTATGAGAAAGCCTTCGATTCGATTGAGACCTGGGCTGTGCTACAGTCTCTCCAGCGGTGCCAAGTTGACTATCGGTACATCGAAGTGATGAAGTGCTTATACGAAAACGCCACCATGTCAGTCCGTCTCCAGGACCAGAACTCGAAACCTATCCAACTGCAGCGAGGTGTGAGGCAGGGAGATGTCATATCTCCGAAACTGTTCACCGCTGCACTGGAAGACGTCTTCAAGCTTCTGGACTGGAACGGACTGGGCATCAACATAAACGGCGAGTATGTCACTCATCTTAGATTTGCCGATGATATCGTGGTCATGGCTGAGACCCTGGAGGACCTAGGCACAATGCTCAATGGCCTCAGTAGAGTCTCTCAACAAGTGGGTCTAAAAATGAACATGGACAAGACGAAAATCATGTCGAACACCCGTGTTGTACCCACTCCTCTGAAGGTTGGAGACTCTACGCTCGAAGTTGTAGACGATTATATATACCTGGGACAAACGGTCCAGTTAGGTAGGTCCAACTTCGAGAAAGAGGTCAATCGTCGAATCCAACTCGGCTGGGCAGCGTTCAGGAAGCTACGCAACATCTTCTCGTCCCAAATACCGCAGTGTCTCAAGACGAAAGTCTTCGACCAGTGTGTGTTGCCAGTGATGACATATGGTACCGAGACGTGGTCCCTCACTATGGGCCTCATAAGAAGGCTCAAGGTCACCCAGAGGGCAATGGAGAGAGCTATGCTCGGAGTTTCCCTGCGAGATCGAATCAGAAATGAGGAGATCCGCAGGAGAACCAAGGTCACCGACATAGCTCAAAGAATTGCGAAGCTGAAGTGGCAGTGGGCTGGGCACATCGCTCGTAGAACTGACGGCCGTTGGGGCAGAAAGGTTCTCGAGTGGCGACCACGTATCGGAAGACGCAGTGTAGGCAGGCCTCCCACAAGGTGGACCGACGATCTGGTGAAGGTCGCGGGACCCAGCTGGATGAGGTTAGCGCAGGACCGGTCGTCGTGGAGATCCTTGGGGGAGGCCTTTGTCCAGCAGTGGACGTCTACAGGCTGATATGATGATGATGATGATGATGATTATATTTATATAATAATCATAATACATTACATTAAATATATGTATTTCGTAGTATTTATTCTGTAACAAGTAAAGTATATTGCGATTGAGTAGGTATAAAACTAACTAGTTGTGCTAGTTCAAAAATGATTTAACATGCCTAGATTTGTTTGTGTAATAAATTATAAAATCCGTTGTTTTAGAAAGTTTATTTAGGCACAAAAATAGTGTTGTATAATTTCAATTTATTTCTAAAATAATACATGTTACACTTAATCATAGGTAAAGATAAATGCAAAACAATGCCAAATAATATTTGACATTATAAAACTTATCCAATACGCCAAATAAAGTTAAATAGAATTTCACGTAAATTAGACTGGCACAAGAAAATTAGGTTACACATAAATAGTTATTGTGTAACTGGGTCCCACGTCCCACCCACGAAATTATTCTAGGACGTTACGTTAGGTATATTATTTAAAATTACGTACGCGACGCAAAAAATTAAACTAAAAGTATAACTAAGATAATGATCAGTTTTTGAATATTATTGCACCGTGATTTGGCGTTGTTGCAAACACATATTCGTGAGCAATGTCCTTATTTACATGACAATATTTTTCATAAAAGTTTTCTTTCAGTGTTGCGATGTAGTTTTCCACGTTTTGCTTCGGACACAAAGCTACAATGCATCCTCCCCAGCCTGCTCCCGTCAGACGCGAATGGACATTTAATTTTCTGGACATATCCACAAGATAGTCCAAATTATCATGTGAACACTCATAAAGATCCCTCAAACTTTCGTGACTAGCCGACATCAAATTCCCCAAAGTTGTAAGAGTATCGTTGATATCGCCATTTCCGCTGCCGTTCGCTGAACCATTAGCGCCATTTGATAAATGTGATTTTCCATTCAACGTCGATTGCATGCAAGCGCTTCGAAATTCCTCAACTCTTTTAGCTTCCTCATAAACATGGAGAGCCCTTTGTTTCAATTTAAATTCCTTTATATGTTTTGTATTTGGTGTTAAGTATAAAGTGTCCATTTCTTCTTCCGTAACATTCAAAATGCTGCATATTTCACCTTTCTTATAAATGTCTTTTGGCAAATGCTCACGCACTAGCTTGATCATGTCCTCCAAGGTATTTTGAAGAACTTTTTGAACTTGACTCAGTGTAATGATATTTTTATTTGTGTCACCTCCCGTTAACGTGGCTAATATTTTAGCAGCCAGTCGGCATTCAATCACTCGTCTGTTGAAATCGTTAGTTGCTGCTTTATTTGCCTCGGCCAAACTATGAGCTACCACGAATGCCGCTTCTTCAGGTAGGGCGACAGCGGTAGCATTGAGTGGTTGCCATGTTATGTATTGAGCACTATATTTCTCCGCTAGAAATGCTATAGCTTGATCCATTCCTCCACCTTGAGTGCCAATATATCTTTCGCTCTTAGCACATAAGGACGCAATCTCAGTCTTGCTCAAGTTAGCATTTTGGGCATAAAGAAACGCCAAACAAGCTGCGCTAACCAACGCGGAGGAGCTCGAGAGACCAGAGGCTGGCGGAATGTTTCCATCTATATAAAGTTGGAGTCCGTTGCTCGTTTTATTATCTAAATGTTCTAGCGCTCCTTTTATTCCGCAGAGTACGTAATTGTACCAAAACGGTTTGTCGTTGGAATCAGGTTCAATCTTAATGTCTCCATAAGATTTTATCTCTGTATCAAAATCTATATACTTCTTATTGACATTTCGTAATCGTAGCTCCGGCGCGGTTAGGAGTCCTGCTGCAATTAGTATATCTTGCTCTAAAGCCATGGGCAACACTGGGTAGCCGCAGTAATCAATATGCTCGCCGATGATGTTTACGCGTCCCGGCACTCGCACTAAGAACGATGGTTTGCATCCAAATTCTTTATAAAACTGATCATTTAGATTGTTAATTCTATCATTGTTTGGAATGCTTGCAATTGGTACGATGTCACTTTTATCGCTACACATTTCAGCGGAAATAATTGTAAACAAAGTGAACGACCACACACTGCCACAGTGCGCTTGTTACTGAAAAATGTTCTTATCAGCAACACGATTAATTATGTTTTATGCTTTGGTACGGTTTGCAAAGTGGAAATAATATTGTAGATGAACACAAGGCATACGTTTTTAGTTTAAGTGGTATACTTGCGATATGTGCCTCTGTAAGTTTTGATTCGATGAGATATCACACCGAGAATAGATACTTTTCTCATAAACTGTATATTTCTTTGGAATCCAATGACACATCTCACTATTAACGTCACTCAAAATAGAAACTTAGGTATAACTTTGCACTAAGTAGGTAGTAAGCTTTTTAAATACTTAATAGTACATAAAACATAACTACATTTATAACCTAACAATCATGTTTATCGTCAACAAAGTCACTTAATGTAGTAATTATTAAAGAATGATGTTGCTAGCTAGATTCCTTACACCAATTAAGTGTGTCGACGTACAGTTATTTCTGTATGTGATGTAGATATAACTGGTTTTTAAAAGTAGTAGGTACCTACCAATTTCATTACTCTGAATAATATACACGTCGCGTCGTCTGTATTCTGTATGTCATTCATAGGTAGGTACCTACATGAATTGATAACATGACAGCAAACTACTTGTTAACAATAATCATAAAAAACCGGGCAAGTGCGAGTAAGACTCACGTCCTGAGGGTTCCGTACAAACTTAATTATAAAAATAATAAGAAAATTGGAAATAAAAATTCATCCGCAAAGTTAAGTTTGTTGGTAGGTACAAGAAAAAAAAAGATATTGTGATGTAACTACAAATTTACGGTTTTCGGATTTTTTCCTTTACTTGTGCTATAAGACCTTGCTTCTTGCCAAATTTCAAGATTCTAGGTCAACCGAAAGTACCCCATAGGTTTTGATGACCAAGATACTCAAAAATGCGGCAAAATCGGCCATATCTTCTGACTGCGATGACTTAGAAATCTGATTTTTTCACGACTCTATTGGACTGCAGACCTCACTATTTGATATTAATTTCAACTTGATACCTCCACGCGTTCTCGAGAAAAATGGTCTTGACAGACGAACGGACAGACGGACAACGAAGTGATCCTATAAGGGTTCCTTTTTTCCTCTTAAGGTACGGAACCCTAAAAATGTAGGTAGATAAAAGTGCTTTTAAAATGTGACAAGATACATGAAATGCTTCGGATTAATAGCAATATCACTTGACATACATTACTTACATTCTATTTACACTAGTAATTCTTATCATAACACACTCATAACTATAAGTTATACAGTTTTAAAACGGTACCTAGGTAATTATTGAGAGCTAGGCTACCTACCTAACTACTTAGTAACCTACTTATCAATACATTTTATATAAAATACCATGTAGTGACCGGTTACATACCCATGTTGCTTTATGGGTTTTTAAGGGCACGCAGTTTTATAAAATGTCCAAAATTATTTTTTCCTTTTTTTAATCATAGCTGAAAATTAAAATTAAACTCTCCGCGAATTAAACCGTTGGACAACTATTTTGTTTAAGAGATAGGTAGGTACCTATATTGCTTTTTTTTCCAAAATTGCCCATATAAAAAGTTGTTCAGTAGGTAGGTAGGTACCTTCTATCTACACGATTATAGTCTACTCTACACTATGATTCGGTCACTACAGGTATTTACCCACGATTATAGTCTACACTGTGATTCGGTCACTACAGGTATTTACCTATGATCTACTGTTCTCACAGAACAACTAGGTAGTGATAATAATTTAACGAAGTTAGACCTAAATTAATAAAACCTTACAAATGTCCTGAAACTACATATAGGTAAGTTATGTAAGTAGGTACCAAGTTATTCAAGAATTAGATTTAAAATGAGAAACGAAATAAACATTTTTCATTTTCATTTCAATTAGTCATTTATGTAGGTAAGTATAGGTACTTACCTATTACTTACTTACCTTAGCTAGTAGGCTAGCTACTAGATCAGATTAAATTTTTATGAAATCCATCACCTAGTAACATGTAGAACTCTTTAGGCAAAAGAAGATTAATGCGACATAACAGCATAGGTAAGGGTACGTATCTATATAGGTAGGTAGGTACCTACCTAGTTTATAACAATGAGTAAAGGAGACCGTCCGACCATCTCAATTGTCCGATTGGTAGGTACATCCATCCATTGTTGTATCTACGTATGAACAGAATATACAAATAGGTAGGTATGTACCGCATACTTAAATACTAGGTAGGTATGCTCTGACTATAGCCTCTGTTGTGTTGTGGCAGAGATAGATACCTACCTACCTATGTTACGTAGGTAACGTGTGAAAATTTTTTCAGTCTATTCGGTCTCTAAATACCTACGTTGGTAGCAATACAAACACAGACTACTGGGATGCTTGAATGCAAAAATACTTTGTTTATATCAAATTTGTAAACACAGACTACAGAGGGATACTACGTAGAGGTTCTAAAGTAGCCCTATATAGTTTGTGGAGGGATACCGAGAATATTAAAAACTACGAATGGCCTAGAAGGACTCTGTTTCCAATTGGCTGTAAAACCCTTAAAAAAGTTAAATATGCCTTTTTTTTTTCGTCTTGCTTGTCTGTCAGTGTCAGCCAGTGATTGTGTGTGTCAGTGTGAAAGTGTCATAACATTTTGTTAATTTTTTACAGCGTAAAATAAAAAATTGAGGAAAATATAGTTATTTATAATTCCTATTCACAATGGCCTGTACTTTAGATTTTACACAAATATGCCGCGCTTGTCTGACGGATGTAGGGCCGATGAAGGATTTGTTTACAGACTGTAGCCCTGAGGTTTTTAGCTACTGCACGTCTGTCGAGGTGAGAGATATTCTATTAAGCACAGGAAATACCTATACTTACAACCAGCCAGTACTTACAATAAACCAGCTGCCACTTTCGTAGTAAGGTTATATTTTGATTACTACCATTTTTGGCCTACACTTTCAAAACTGAGGTGATCAGATGATAAAATCACCTTCACACCTTAGCGGTGGCGGTGTTGTAATGTTTGGGTTTATATGGAGAACCGCACACTGACTCGAGCAAGGCCCAGCCCTCAGCCTGCGGTGTAATTTTGTATGAAGCCTAGGCTTCCACCTCACCTGTGTGCCTACAGAAGATGATGACTTTCATCTCTATTTATTTTTAGCCACTTCTTAAAACATGCACTGCGACACGGGAGGGGTAATTAATTAATAAGATACCATATAAAGTAAAATAATTAGATAAACAATACCTTTTTGCTTGTTACAGGTATTGGAAGGGGATCAGTTGCCTACCCAAGTTTGTCAGACATGTCTAGATTTGCTAAACAAGTTCTATTACTTCAAACAAGTTGTTATAAGATCTAATACTGTTTTGAAAGAACAATGCACAATACAGGTAAGTTAAGTTTCAATGAGAGGAAAGTTTTTAGTCTTTCTAATTTCTGTGGCTTAAGTTAAATTGGCCACCAAAAATATTAAATGGGCACCAAAACCTCATTTTAATTTAAAATGTTAAATTAATTTTTGACTCAATTTTAGTTCACATTAAAGGTATAATGTTCCCATTGTATTCGTTTGCATTAAAATATTTTGACTGACTTTAATACAATTTCTGTTGTAGATTATATCTGTAAATATTAAATGTTGCAGGTAAAAGATGAAAACCAATCCAATATTCTAAATAACATAGTACATATCACTCTGTTAGACCAGCATCATGAGGAGCCTATGGAAGATCAAGGGCATGAACCACTACCACTTGAAAATGAAAGTGAACCAAAGCCCAGGTATATACCTTTATTTATAAAAAGACAATGACTTTATTGATATTATGCCTAAGTTGTATGGTTAACCCTTACTAATTGTACATTTTGGTCATGGCTTTCCATATTTTCAACGGACGAAAAAAAAGGGGGAGGTTCTCAATTTGACCTGTATATTTGTTTTTTTTTTATAAAACTCACTGATAATAACCTGAATTAATTTCTACAAATAAAGATATTCTATTCTATTAATCCATAAGTCACCTTTTATGACATATAAAAGTAGTGCTATTCGGAGCATGGAGAGGGCTATGCTCGGAGTTTCTTTGAAGGACATGATCCGTAATGAGGATATCCGACGGAGAACCAAGGTTACCGACATAGCCGAAAGGATTAGCAAACTGAAGTGGCAATGGGCAGGTCACATCTGTCGCAGAACCGACTGCCGTTGGGGCAGACGGGTTCTGGAGTGGAGACCGCGGACCGGTACGCGCAGCGTGGGACGCCCCTCCGCCAGGTGGACTGACGACCTGAAGAAGGTGGCCGGAAGCGGCTGGATGCGGAGAGCGGAGGACCGGGTGTGGTGGCGTTCGTTAGGGAAGGCCTATGTCCAGCAGTGGACGCTAAAAGGCTGAGATGATGATTCGGAGCCATCTTATGGGACAACTAATACTCGAAGATTCAATAAATCAAATAGTTATGTAAGAGTCAATAAAGGTTTTATTGAATTTTGTACTAGACTAGACAGAGCAGTGTGTTAATCGTAATTCTAACTTTTGAAAACTTTAAAATTTGTAGGAAAAGAAGAAAATACACAAGAGGTGGCGCTGAGAAACCCAAGCCTAAGAGACCTCGAATGAAGTGTGTTAAATGTGAAAAAAGTTTCCAGAAGTATGAAAATCTAGAAGCTCACATGCGAAGTCATTTTGGGAAAAAGGTAAAGTAAAGAACTAGCAAGGATGGTGAAGGAAAACATTGTGAGGAAACCTGCATACGCCGCAGAAGAAATTCTTAGGCGCATGTGAAGTCCACCAACCCGCAGTGGGCGAGCGTGGTAAACTATAGCCCGAACACCCTTGTTGAGATGGTAGACCTGAGCCCCAGCAGTGGGGACATTTAATAGGTTGTTGATGATGAAAGAACTAGCAATGGGTCATGCTTATCTTGCCTTTTAGCTTTCAAATGGAGGCCTAATGGACAGGGCAGGAATACACAATTTGTTTATTCAACAGTTAGTAAACAGTATGCCCGCCTCCGCTTTCAAGTTAATTGGTCCCGTAGCCTATTGAGTTAAGAACCCAGTACTTTCCTGGGGTATTCTTCGACGGGGTAGTGGGCCCTGCAATGACTCCACGAAAGCGGGAGTTTTGACATGTTTTGTTTGTGCAATGAATAAAAATAGCCTATGTTATTCAAACAAGAACTAATCGAAGGCAGGGCCCTATGCTGTTGGGTTTGTTGCTGTTTCTACCCCTCGGCTATACAGGTGGAAACAGAGTAGTGTTAGACAAAATTGTGAAGGCGTACACCATCTGAATTGACACCCTAGTAGATTACCTTAGAATTGACTGACTGGCCTGGATTGATTGATTGACAGGCCTGTTGGCGTAGTTGGCAGTAACCCTGCCTACTGCGCCAGAGGTCATGGGTTCGATTCTCACCCGGGACCAACATCTGTGTGATGAGCATATCTGTTGGTTTTCGGATTCTGGGTGTTAGTATGTATTTAAGTTTTTATTTAAAAGTATCTATGTATGTTTTTCAGCCTGACATAAAGTGCGAGCATTGCGAGAAGTCGTTCCTGACGTTCCGCAGCCTGAGCGCGCACGTGCGCACGCACTCGGGTGCGCGCAAGTACCAGTGCCAGACGTGCGGCAAGCACTTCGCGTACCTCAACGTGCTCAAGAATCACGAGCTCATCCACGCCGGCATCAAGCGGCACGCGTGCCACGTGTGCGACATGAAGTTCGTGCAGGCCTACAACTTGAAGGTATCCGAGGATTGTTCCGTTTACCCCGAGTCCCGTTACCTCGAGTCTGAAAGGCTATAGTTATTGTGCTTCCTATTTCCGTTACGTCGAGTCTATTGTTCTGCGGTTGTTTGCGCTTATATTCCCGTTCAATTCAAGTCTACAGCCTATTGATATGTCCCTATTGTTAGGGCTCAGGCCTTATTTTGTGGTGAAACCCACACCATCATAGGTGGACCTACAGAAAACAATAGACTAAGCGTAACGGGAAAAACATCAGTGGCGTCGTGAAGAAGACGCCGACTGTCATGTCAAGAGGTCCGCGATCGATCCTGGTTGAGACACCTACCAATGGGTTTATCTCGAAACTTAAGAACATTCACTGACTGCTCTCAAATGGTGAAGGAAAACATCGCGAGGAAGCCTGCATACGCCTGTATGAAGAAATTCTTAGGCGCATGCGAAGTCCACCAACCGCACTGGGGTACCGTGGTGGACCCATACGCCCTCGTTGAGAGGGGAGGCCTGAGCCCCAGCAGTGGGAACATATTAATAGGCTGTTGATTTTGATTTTTGAGTCGACTACGCTATCGCAGATGCACTTAGAGACGCACAGCTCCGAGAAAAATTACGGGTGCGTGCAGTGCGGCAAGCGGTTCGCGCAGCCCGGGAACCTCAAGATCCACCTCATCCGGCACACGGGCATCAAGAACATCGCCTGCACCGTCTGCGACATGAAGTTCTACGTCAAGGTATGTTATAGTCATTTACTTGAACGACAATGTAATTCTATGCTACTAGAGATCCAACTCAGACCTCTAGTTAGCCAATTTGGATGCGTATACCTAGCGTTATAATATGCCACACATTTTACTGAATGAAAAAAGAAATTTTACAAATTGTAAAAATAAAAGGGGAGAAAAAAAATTGTAACATCCTCACAAATTTTCAGGGATGCCAAGATACTATACAATATTTATAAACATAGGCATAAAACGTAAGGGTTATGCTGTAATAATGCGGGTGCCATGTACTAAAGAGAACAAACCGTCTTTAAAAAAATCCTCACAAACATCCTTACAAACTTTCTCCTTTAGAATATTAGTGGGATTAAATTAAATAAATAACTACTTCCAGAGTGACCTGTACAAGCACATGCGGTCTCACTCGGAGAACAAGCCGTTCGGCTGCGGCCTCTGCGAGAAGACCTTCAAGAGCAAGAGCTTCCAGACCGTCCACATGAGGACGCATACAGGTTTGTTTTTGTTTTTAAATCGCTTTATTTGTACTCATCATCAACAGCCCACGGCTGGGGCGGGGCTCAGGCCTACCGTCTCAGCGCGGGTGTTCGGGCTACAGTCCTAATTGTCAGTTACAGCAAGGGAATGCGCAAACCAAGCGGAAAATTGCCCGCGCACTTTTTGACGTCATTGTCAGATGAACCATATCACTATTAGCTGACTGTATTATAATACAAAACACATTCCCCGTTGAGTTTAATGGCGGCTGTGTGAAGTTGGCTGATTTCTGCGCAATGACTAATTTTAAATGTCAATAGTTCATTGATTCGATCAACCAAATCAATCTTTCAAGTTTTCGGACATCTCTATGTAGCCCACTATCTCACTTACGCACGTATAGACTATAAACACTGTCAGCGATGTGCAAAAAATTTGTGAATATATTCATATAGCCGTCAAGAAATTCTACGGGGACTATATTTATGCGCTTTTGTTGCAGGCGAGCGGCCGTACGCTTGCGACCTGTGCCCCAAGCGGTTCATGGCCCGCAAGGACCTGCGCAACCACCGCATGATCCACACCGGGGAGAAGCCGCACAAGTGCCAGCTGTGCAACCAGGCGTTCATACAGAAGTGCGCGCTCAACCGGCACATGAAGGGCCACAGCAAGCCCGACGGGGCGCACTTGCGGGCGCAGATGGAGGGGGCGCAGATAAGGAGCCAGATGCACATGGACGGCCCGATGGCGCTGTCGTACGCGTGGCAGGGCGACGCGTGATATACGTAGGTCACGTTGTGTAAATGTTAAGCTGTTCAACACTGTCGAGAGAAGGTGGTTGAACACTGTCAAGGTTGTTTATTGAACATTGTCGAGAAGGTGGTTGAACACTGTCAAGAAGGTTGATTGAACACTGTCGAGGTTGTTGAACACTGTCGAGAAGGTGGTTGAACACTGTCGAGAAGGTTGCTGAACACTGCCGAGAAGGTGGTTGAACACTGTCGAGAAGGTGGTTGAACACTGTCGAGAAGGTGGTTGAACACTGTCGAGAAGGTTGCTGAACACTGTCGAGAAGGTTGCTGAACACTGTCGAGAAGGTGGTTAAACACTGTCGAGGTTGATGCTGAATTATCGATAGTTTCACCACGAAACTCGATATATATCGATAGAACTGTCGCAAGTCGTAATTTTGGAGACTAGACTCGATTATGCACTCGAGGGGTTCTACGCGTGCGCAACTTGAACGGGTCGAATTTCATATACTGACATTGAGTCTTTGCAACACTGAGTATACTCGGAACGCGCTAAGCTAGGAGGCTGCGTTGTTTCCGAAACTAAAACTAGAGTTTCTCTACATATCATTCCTAGTATACTGGATGTTTTTCAATTTAAAATCAAATCACACAGACAGACCTACCCTTTCAACGAGGCCGTACGGGCTATAGTCCACCACGCCAGCCCAGTGCGGGTTGGACATCACATGCGCTTTAGAATTCCTTTTCGGCGTGTGCAGATTTCCTCGTGTTTTCCTTCTCACCGTTTTTAATTATAAATGTTAGTAGATCATTTAGTACAACATAACCGAAAGTTATTGTATTAAGAAGTGTGTGTCGCTAGTACCATTGATGATTGTGATGATGATTGATGTCAATAATATCATCAGTGGTACTGATTATACTAAGGGCTTTGATGATTCCCCGAGAAAGGAGTAGATAGGGATAAAAAAATGACATTCCGTCAGTTGTTTCTTAGTTTGTATTATAAAATAATAATGTACATTTCAGAAACTTCTATTAAATATAATGTTAATTAATAAAATATTCTTATTATATACAATGAGATAAAAATTAAGGTTGTTCATGAAAATCACCCGTCCATTAGGCGGAATTGAAAAATAAAATGTTACCTATATTTCATAAATCTTGTATTTTTTACTTTACTTGTATGAAACTATTTTTTCATGACGATGCTGCTCCCAAACGGCTCATCTGATCAGTTGGATATCTATAGCGATCTAAAAGTCCTCCATCCACTCTCTCGACGACGACATCCGACCGCCATCAGATCACGCCCCGATCGATCCATCACGGAGAACCATGGCTTCAAAGTGACCTCGATTGTATGAAAATTTTGCCCTGTTTTTAATTATCTGTCCACCTGTGTAGATACATATTAGAACTAATGCAGTGTCCTGACAGCTTTGACGTGCACTTTCATATGCCGCTGCAGCGTCCCCCTCTGAGTGAACCGCTGCTCGCACACGCCACACTTGTGCGGCTTCTCCCCCGTATGCGTCTTCACGTGGTCCGACAGCCGCCGCTTCGAGACAAAACTCTTCGGGCAAAAGCTGCACGCGAACGGCCTCTCGCCGGAATGTATCCTCTTATGTTCGACCAGGGTCGACTTGGAGGCGTACGATTTGCGGCAAATGTCGCATTTGTATGGCTTCTTGCCGTCGTGTATGAGCATGTGTTTCGCCAAGTTGAATTTGTCGGTGAAAGGGTAGCCGCAGTGGGCGCACACGAACCGGCGGCCGGTGTGCTGCCGGGAGGTGTGCAGCGAGAGGGCCGTGCTTGTGAAGAACTTCTTGCCGCAGTGCTCGCACGCGTGCCGCCGCTCGCGGTCCTCCTTGTGCGTCTCGAGGTGCTTCTGCAACGGAAACATATCATTAACAGCCTATTAACATGTCCCCACTGCTGGGGCTCAGGCCTACCCTCTCAACAAGGGCGTACGGGCTATAGTCCACCACGCTAGCCCAGTGCGGATTCGTGGACTTCACATGCGCCTAAGAATTTCTTTTTCGGCGTATGCAGGTTTCCTCACGATGTTTTCTTTCACCGTTTGAAAGCAGTCAGTAAATGTACTTAAGTTTCGAGAGAAAACCCATTGGTACATGGCCCCGGCGGGGATCGAACTTCGGACCTTTCGATATGATAGACCGCGTCTTATCCCCGAGGCCACTGACGCTCTAAACATTTCGCTGGTTCAGTATTGGTTTGGTTTGTACGCCTGTTGGCAAAACATAGATGAGCCAACTAAAATGTAAGCATCTTAAAATATTGTGTAACCATCACCTATGTTTACAAATAAAATGTTGAATTTGTCTAAGTAATGTAGGCACCGCCAAACAACTACGATGATGTGTGTGAAGTTGCAGCGCCTCTTCATACAAAAAAGATGTACTAGGTAGATGATTGTGGACTTTTATTTATTTTATTTTACATAAGGCACAGCGACGAGGGACTTTTTGTCCACGATGATAGAACGTATGTTTTATCCGATAGTCTATTTGTCCAATGTGTGCAATAGAGCAAAAACATTTTTGCTTCCTGGTGACAAATACCCTGGTCTGCGCAGCGCCTAAACGGCAAAATTAGTTTAGACACTCGCGGTTAGCGTTTCAATTTGACAAAATTCAGTCCAGTGTTATAGATATACCAAGTTATCTGTGAAGTGGCAGAATCAGGAACTACGCAGAATGTCATTCGGCCGTCAGCACAAAATAATTAGAAATGAATGGCATGGAACCACAGAACACGGAAAAAGCTCGCTACGCTCCCGCTCACTTGTATTTCTATGCATGGAACGATGGCAGAGCCACCCTTCAGTTCACAGTTAACTTGGTAATGGTAAGTCTATAATCTCGCGATCGAGGTGAGCGGATAAGACTCACCGGAAGACGCAGCCTAGGCAGGCCGCTCACAACTGTACGTCGTGGGCGAGGCCTATGTCCAGCAGTGGACGTTGAAGAGCTGAAATGATGAGTGGAAGGTGTACCCTGAGTATGATCGCGCTGGCGACGCGGCGGCCGCACACGTGGCACACGCAGAGCGCGCGCGGCGCGTGCGCGGACAGCTCGTGCGCGCGCAGCGTCTGCCGGCTCCCGCAGAGGCGGCCGCACGCGGCGCACGCCAGCCGCCGCAGGCTCACGCGCTCGTGCGCGCTCGCCGCGTGCCGCCGCGCGCCGCTCCACGTCAAAAACGTCTTGTTGCACGGCGCGCACTCGAATGACATCTGCAATGACGGTGACGGTGGGAAAAGTGAAAAAAAAAGTTAATCTTTATGATATATAATTACCATGAAGCGGGCGACCAAAGAAATCTCTTTGGTCGCCCGCGCGCTCCCTGTGGAAATCGCATCTGGCATATTTAGTATCGGAACCTATGGTGCCATTTACCGGGGAGGTGCCGACAAAGGAAGCGGAGTAGCGGGAGGAGTACTAGAGGAGTAATACATATATGGAGTTTGAAAATGAGAATGCGTGAGTAAATCATAATTTTGTGATTACTTTGACACAATTTTGACACCCATAGAATGCTTTTATTACTCATCCATATGGGAGTGGCAAAATTTTTTGATTCATGACAATTACAAACCTGCTTACTAAATAGACAATTGTTTTTATTTCACCTCGATAATACGATACGTATTTACAAAGTTATAGAACTTCTTAATTTTCGCTATCACTCTACCTCGCCCTTTTTAGAGAAATCGCTGGCGGTCGGTTATCTGACATCACTGTATACCTAGCACCCCCGCGCCGCCGCCCCGCGGACTCCCTGACGTTTACAAGAGAACGTCGCACTGGCAGAAAAGAAAAAAAATGCGAGAAATAATTTTCACAAATCTTGGAAGGAATATTGTGAAGCTATTTGAAGTCTAGAGAAAAAGTGTATTTTAGTATAAAAAAAAATTATATATCCGTTCCCAAATTTTATTAGTATGTCGCATAAATAAAACAGTAGACTCAGTCCTCCATCCTGCCAAGTCTAACTTACAGATACCAAAAATAGACCCTCAACATTAAAAACATTCAGAAGCTTAAAGTATGTCAAAGGTCAATAGAAAGGTGTCTACATAAAAATAAAGATAAATTACTACCTTTTTGCCTTCATGTTCCAGTTTGTGAGCTTCATATATCAAATGATTTCTGAACCTTTTGGCGCAAAATTCACAGGAATACGTTGAATGCGAACTGGCTGCGTTGGACTGAACCTTACGTTTTTTTAACTTGACCTCGTTTTTGGCCCTGTTTCGTTTTGGTTTTGCCAGTTTCTTCCTAAAAAAATCAAATCAATAGCCTATTAATGTTATGTCCCTATTGTTGGGCCACAGACGTACACTCAAGAATGTTGTAACAGACTATAGTCCACCACTCTAGTCCGGTGAATGGTGAGCATATATGGCATAAAATAATGTTACAGCTACCTTTTGTGTATTTTAACTTTCTTTTGAATTGTGTCATCTGAGAATTCCGCAGTACTTGTAGCTGGTAAATCTGAAAAATGAAAAAACAATTAAGAAGTTTTATAGGTAGTTATAATTAAGATTTCACTTGTTATTTGGGTTTAGATTTTGATTAATGTATGTAGCATAGAGAACATACTTTACGTTATAATAATTACCATTATCTAAAAATTAATAAAACATTTCATTAAGAACTACCTCAAAGTAACCACAATAAATCATGCAGGTTGGTCTTTCAGGTTGTATTTATACCAGATGAATTTCAATCTCCTTAAGCTTAGAAACATATTGGATAGCCTATGAAGGGTTCTTCTCTTATACTGCAAATTGATTCAGTATAATCTTTCATAATACATACTAACAAACACTTTACTGGCTTTCTATTTTACACTTATAGAAGTCTGAGTGGGAATCAAACCCACAACCTCTGAAATTTGAGTCCAAAGATCAAGCCACAAAGCCAAGGAGGTGGTTACAATTCAACCCCTTAGATGAAACCAAAGGAGGAAGGTATGGTTCTTACATAAATGAAAAGAACTCTTGGTGCATAAACTGCAACAGTAATGACAAGTGAAATGACATGCAATAAGTTACTTATCTTCCTCTTTTTGCTTCATCCAAGTAACCTGTATTAGATACATAGCACATGGATAGCATACCATCGTTATATTGGTCAGAAATAACCTCTTCTTTCAGTGGTACATTAAATTCAAGCTTAGCTTCTTTGATTTTTTCAACATCATTCAATGTGACTTGACCATCCAATGTGAAATTGACTTCCAGCAATGTAGGGCTTTCCGGTTGTACATAAGGTTCTGCAACAGTTTTACTGTAGCTCTGCAAACTGCTCTGTGACTGGATACAAGTCTGTTTGAACTCTGAATACCTTCTTAGAAGCTCGTGACAGCTGTTGCATATTGCTTTTGGGAGTTCCTCGCCTTTGTGTACCTATTAAAATATTTTTTAAAGGTAAACAGAAGAATATAGCAAAGGATCTTTCAGCGCGCCTCATCGAGGTTTCACTTTCAGGTGACCACAGAGCTGGCAGTTTTTTTCGCCAAGAGAATTAGCCTCGCTATTAATGATTTATGAATTAGGTAGGTACTTTTAACGCGAACGAAGTCACGGGACGTCCACTAGTACGGTATAAAATGGGTTAGGTACCAAAAATATGTTCGAAATTGTTTATTTACCTCAATAGAAGTGCAAAACAAATAGGCTTCAGGAGTAACGTTTTGGAATAAAAAGTATGTGAAAGATTCTTTTGTAGAGAGACATGCACGGCACACTTTATTCCACACATCCATGCTTTTCATTTACACACAATATGCCTAGTAATTTTAAAATTATGTTAAAAATAAAACTCGACCAAATTCGTAGACATTCTCAAAAAAATTTGTTTGTTGTTGTTGATTTGTCCTCTATTGAGGACGGGCAAGAGAAGCTTCGTCCATACAGCCCTGTCTTATTTTAAGTATTATTTCTTATATTTATTTAAACCGGCGGTTTGTTAGTATATAAGAGGGTAGATATAAAATAGACTATGCGGCTGCGTCCGCACAGTGAGCGAGGCAGTCGAAATATAGCTTTGGTCCACGTTACGTGTGCGTACTTATTTTGTTCCCACACCCCTCTAATTATCTTATAACTAACAATTGGCGACGTTCGGACTACACGCGAAGTAAAATATGGCTAAAGTAACAGTTGGAGTGCTAAGTTTGTTTTGCCATGAATCGCAAGAATGGGAGTTGTACAAAGGAAGGTTGGAACAATGGTACCTAGCGAATGAAATAACTGAAGAAGAGGATAAGAGCGGTGCGAAACGTCGAGCTATTTTACTCAGTAGCTTAACTGAGAGTACGTACAGACTGGTCCGGGATCTAGCTCTTCCACGAGACATCGGGTCACTGGCATACGGCGAGGTCATCAATTTATTGGACGGGCATTTTAAAACCAAAACTTGCGGGTTTGCCGAAAGATACAAGTTTCACAGTGCAGTTCAAGATGCGGGTGAATCACTGGCGCAGTGGGCAGCGCGCGTTCGAGGTTTGGCGTTACATTGCGGTTTCGCTGCTAGCACCTTGAACGAAGCGTTGCGGGACCGATTTGTTTTGGGCATGGCGGGCGGTAAGGAGCGAGAGCGCCTGTTCAGCGAGCCCATGGGGGAGCTCACTCTGGAGAAGGCCTTGCAGCTGGCGGAGAGCGTGCGCTGCGCCAGGGAGGGCGCCAGGCAGTCGCCGGCGGCGGCGACTACCGCCGGCGCCGCCGCGCCCGCGCCGCATCTGTTAGACTTGCACAAGGTCTCAGCGCGCGCCGGCGGCGGCGGCGGCGGCAAGCCGGCGGGACACCAGGGCCGGACTCAGGAGGCGGGTACTTCGGCGGCGGTGACGTCTCGAGAACGGGAACGTGGTTCCTCGGTAGAACAGTGTGAAACGTGTGGCTATTTTCATAAAAATAGTAAAATGTGCAAATTTAAAAATTATTCGTGTAGGCAGTGCGGTTTAAAGGGGCATTTAAAACGTGTATGTAAGAAAAGTGGTTACAAGCATAATTTCCTACAGTGTTGTGAGGATGATGGCGATGATGGTAAGCATTTGATATTTAATATTCGTTCGCACAATGGCGAACCTATGCAGGAGTCGGTTTTTGTGGACAGGGTTAATTTGAGTTTTGAACTGGATACAGGCTCGGCAGTTACGGCTATTTCTGATGAAATATATTATAAATATTTTTCTAAACATCCGTTACGCGTTAATAACAAAGTACTACAAAGTTACAATGGGAGTTTAATAGAAACACTAGGCATTGTCTCACTTCCATTTGTTTACAAAAACATTTCTAAATTCATAGAGGTTTTCGTTGTTAAGGGGGGTGGCCCACCCTTGCTGGGACGAGATTTCATGGTCAAATTTAATTTGCAGATGTGCCAGGTAAACAGTTGTGGGATTTTGGTAGACACGGATGATTTCAATAAGGAATACCCGGAGTTGTTTTCTGATAAATTGGGTTGTTGTAAAGGGGTTGAAGTAAAGTTAACCTTAAAGCCGGAGTCAGCTCCCATTTACTACAAAGCTCGGCCGGTGCCGTTCGCGCTTCGGTCAAAACTAGAGCAGGAGCTGGATCGGTTAGTGGACCTAGGCATCATTGAGCCAGTTACATTTTCAGAAAATGCAAGTCCAGTAGTACCAGTTTTAAAACAAGACGGTAGCATGCGGTTGTGCGCAGATTATTCGGCAACGCTTAACCGGCAGCTACTAATCGAAAAATATCCCCTCCCTCGTATTGAGGAGTTATTTAGTAAACTTCACGGGGGTATTCAATTTTCAAAATTAGACTTATCTAGCGCCTATAATCAACTTAGATTACATAAAGACTCCCAAATGCTTACATGTATAAATACACATAAAGGTTTGTACAAATATAATCGCCTTGTGTTTGGATTGTCAAGCGCCCCGGCCATTTTTCAACGTACTTTAGAAAATATACTATCAGGAGTAGACGGCGTGCTACAGTTCCTAGATGACATTTTGGTGACCGGGAGGACCAAAGAGGAACATTTATCAAGGTTACGTGAGGTGTTTAGGAGGCTAGAGGAAGCAGGGTTGGTGTTAAGGAAAGATAAATGCAGTTTTTTCCAAGACTCAGTTGCTTATCTTGGTTTTATAATAGATAAAAATGGGTTGCATAAATCACCAGAGAAAGTGAAAGCCATTTTGGAGGCAAAAAGACCTGAGAATGTTTCTGAGCTCAAATCATTCTTAGGTATGGTGAACTATTACCGCAGTTTTGTAAATAACGCATCCACTATACTTTTTCCATTACACAAACTTTTAACAAAAAATAATAAATGGCAATGGGAAAAAGAACACGAGCTAGCTTTTAATTGCATTAAAAAAGAACTCGCATCAGAAAACACCTTGGCGCATTTTAACCCGGAAGCAAAAATAATATTGACGGTGGATGCGTCACCGTACGGTTTGTCAGCGATATTATCGCAGATAGAAAAAAATGACGTCGAGAGACCAATAGCTTACGTTTCAAGGTCACTGAATGCGGCTGAAAAGCAATACAGCCAAATTCAGAAAGAAGCGACTGCCATAATATTCGGGGTTCGGAAGTTCCACCAATATCTCTACGGTAGATCGGATCCTTTCGTATTAAAAACAGACCATAAGCCTTTATTATCTATTTTTCGTCCAAGCAAAGGTGTACCAGAAGTATCAGCGAATAGGTTACAGAGATATGCGTTATTCCTATCCGCATACAACTATACGATAGAATATGTAAATAGTGCGAACAATTCGGCGGATTTTCTTAGTCGCTCCATGGCAGTGTCTAAAAATAGAACGGACAGTACAGAACACAAGTGCGCGGGCGCAAGGGCGGACACGAGTGATAAGGACTTAGCAACTTATGTTCATTTCGTATGGCAGCCCGACTCGCCGCCCCTTACCGTGAGTGACGTAAGACGTGCGACAGAGTCAGACAGTGTTTTATCGCAGGTGGTGCGTATGGTGCGGACAGGTTGGCCTATTAAAGTAACTGATAAAAATTTAAAACCTTATCACGAATGCAGGATTGAACTGGCGGTAGAGAACGGCTGTCTAATGAGAGGTAGCAGATTAGTAGTTCCGGGAAGTTTACAGGCAATCATAATTAGGGAACTGCACCGAGGTCACATGGGCGTGTGCAAGATGAAGGGCGAGGCGCGCGCGCGGTTCTGGTGGCCGGCGCAGGCGGCGGCGCTGGAGCGCGCGGCGGCCGCGTGCGGCGTGTGCGCGCAGCTGCGCCCCGCGCCGCGCCGCGCGCCCCTCACCCCGTGGCCTTATCCGCCAGAGCCATGGTATAGGGTGCATTTGGATTTCTTAGGACCGTTCAATGGGAAAGTTTATTTGATCGCGGTAGATGCCTACTCGAAATGGGTAGAAGTGTACGATGTTAGTAACGGGTACGGATCGAGAGTGGTGATCGAGAAGTTGTGTGAGTTGATGTCGAGGTTCGGTTTAATAAACACCATCTGTAGTGACAACGGTAGCTCCTTTGTGTCGAGCGAGTTTAAAAACTTCTGCACTAGTAACGGTATTACTCACCTGACTTCTCCCACCTACCATCCGGCTAGTAACGGCCAAGCCGAGAGTTACGTTAAAATTATCAAAAAGGCATTAAAATCCATGTTATTATCGGGCACTCAGAGTCGTGATAGGGGTGTAAAATTAAACGAGTTCCTATTTAATTACAGGAATTCTATACATTCAACCACGAACCGATCTCCTGCACAGGTGTTGTTTGGTAGAAACCTTCGATGTCGAATGGACTTAATAAATCCTTTGCCATCGCCATCAGCCGACGCAACACTCACGGATACTGTAAAAGAAAATCAGTGCTTACAGGTTAAATATTATCGTGGTAGGAGGAACATAGACTTTAATATTGGCGATTTAGTGCTTGTAAAAGAAACCTATAAACAAAATGTTGCATGGACAAAAGGAATTATCCAAAAGAAGCTAGGGAAATCAGCTTACTTAGTAAAGCTGCTAAATGAAGACCGCATTTTGAAGCGTCATAAAAATCAGATTTATGAGCTAAGAGGGGAGGAAGAGATGTCGTCCATCGCAGCAGACTCAGCTGGCAAGGCTCCAGCGGTCATCCCTGGGCCTAGCAAGGAGCCCGGCGAGTTCTTACCGCCGGTCATTGTAAGCCTGGGAGCTCCCGTGGCTAGTGATCCTTCACTCGTCCCTCCTGCGGCGGCGGGTGCACCTGACGGCCGGGAGCCCCCGGTGGAGGCGGAACCGCCTGACTTGGCGACCCTGTTCGCCGAACCGACGGCGGGCCCCGGCCCGCCGGCCACCGCGGCGTCCGGCGACGCCGCGACAGAAGCCGCGGATCAACCGCGCCGTCTCGCTTTACGGCCGCGTAGCGTAATAGATTATAAGAAATTTTTGTGGTAGGGAATTCCCCTAAATATTGGTGGAGGGATGTTAGTATATAAGAGGGTAGATATAAAATAGACTATGCGGCTGCGTCCGCACAGTGAGCGAGGCAGTCGAAATATAGCTTTGGTCCACGTTACGTGTGCGTACTTATTTTGTTCCCACACCCCTCTAATTATCTTATAACTAACACGGTTACAGCACGGCCTCCACAAAAACAGAGCACGACTAGAGTTAGTCGACGATTTTCAATAAAACCGCAGCACGGCCTCCTCGAGGACACAACTAGTGTCATTCGGTGATCCACACTGCAGGTTCATGTCCGCATTAAACCGATAGTAGGTATAATGAAGAAGGGACATTTTGGAACGATCCGATAGAGTCGTTACACGCTTTTATTTAACTATCCCGCACAATATACACTTTAATAGGCACTTGTTGCATATAAAACTATCACAGATATACACCAAAATCTACAATATACATTTTTTGGAAAACTAAACAAAAACGACAAGACAACCATCTCTGACAAAATCCCGCCAAAAAGCAGTGATTTTTTTTGTTGAAATTGTCCAATGATGGACAGGCAAAAGTCGATAGACTATACAGCTAAGTCATAGTTGTGTTTTTCTTTGACAAAATGCGGTGGTTAAGGACCACTCAGCCTAGTCCCAGGGCTCAGTTCTGGGTCCTTTTCTTTTTCTTGTATATATAAATGACTTGCCATTTTTAATACAAAACATGTCCAACATAGTATTATTTGCCGATGACACTTCTCTGATTTTTAAAATTAGCAGAAGAGCTTGTGATCTTCCTGAGGTAAACAATACTCTCACACAAGTACTTAACTGGTTCAGCATTAATAATCTAGCATTAAATACAACAAAAACTAAATGTATTAAATTTTGCCTACCAAATGTAAGACATGTAGTTAATAATGTAACTTTAGGTACAGAAAGATTAGAATTTATCAAAAGCACGGTGTTCCTAGGTATAACTATAGACTCATCTCTTCAATGGGGGCCCCACATAGCTTCACTAGCTGGCAGACTAAGCTCGGCCGCCTACGCCGTTAGGAAAATTAGACAATTAACAGATATTGCTACTGCGAGATTAGTCTATTTCAGCTACTTCCACAGCATCATGTCATACGGCATCCTACTGTGGGGTCAAGCGGCAGATATAGAAACCATCTTTATTTTGCAAAAGAGAGCTGTTAGGGCGATCTATAATTTACGTTGTAGGAGAAAAGTTTAAAGAAATTAATATATTAACCGTTGCCAGTCAATACATTTTTGAGAATATTTTGTATGTCCGCAAAAATATATCTCTCTTTTTGAGGCACTGTGATATGAACACAGCTTATGTTACAAGAAACAAAAACAAACTTGTACCACCACAGTTAAGGCTTAGTAAGGTCAGTAAATCATTCACGGGGCAATGTATACGCTTCTACAACAAACTACCAGAAGAAATCTTAAATATGAATGACAGAAAATTTAAGACTCACATTAAACAACAACTTTGTAAGAAAGCTTATTATAAAACAGTCGATTATCTAAATGACAAAGATGCCTGGTGTTAATGTTACTTCAGCCTCGCACAATCTTTACAAAATAATGTTATGTACAAACTTGATTTTAAAAGATGTGTTGCGGAAGTTTGTTGCGCCGCTTCTTCTTCCCAGCTCTATATAACACCTTGGAGGCGGTGGTAGATAAAAAATTGACGTTGTATAAATGTACCTAGTGTACTTACATGCAATAAAATACTTTTGAATTTGAGTCATATTTTAATTATATCCAGTGTTTCTAGAATGACACGAAAAGTCTTTGAAAAACAAGCTTGCCCTCAGAACAATTACAAGCAGTCCTTTCTGAGAGCTTGCCTTATTATAATTCTTCTTCTGTCACTATTGTTTGAAATTGTAAATGGGCGCAGAGCGTAGAGAGAGGGGCACAGAGAATATTTTGGTTACCTAGGAGGTACCGAGAAGTTGCAGCATACGACCATATTAACCTCAAAATTGTACTGAGATATCGACCGACGCAAGACGAAGCGGGTCGTTTGCAACTTATTTGAAATTCTTTTTTAAATGAGGTTTACGGTCCTGGATACAACATAGTAAAAAAAAATTCTTATACACAACACGAACTAGGGCTGTAAAATAGTAGTCAAATAAAAAAAAACATTTTCTAACAAAAATATGTAAAAATTTATTGTAAATAATTTGATTTAAAAATCTCAAGATGCAATCTCTTCACAGTTTCCCAGGGAATGTGCAACGTCCACCACCTATCTACTTATCCAGTCACCTTGTCACTTTAACATAATTCTATTAACACCATAACCGACGAAATATTCTTACCACTACGTTATATAGTATAATTTCTTTTACATAATCACAATTTTATTGTTTACAATGATATCTCAGAGAGGCTGCCAATAATGTCAACTTTTGTGCTTACAAATATTTTTGGCGTGTATTGCGATATAATTACAGAATTAGCAAGTAGATTTTTATACCCAATACTATACTTAATTAATAAAAGAAATATCAGCTTTCATCGTAATGGTTAATTTTAAATTAATAAATAGTTTTACTAATTTAAAAAGAATAAATAAACCCGTCCTAAATAAGAAATTCACTAGTCTACATCATAACACTTTGGATTATGGTTGCATTTTAAGTCAAACTTATATACAGTTTGAGACACATTTCTCATAGGTAATATAATACGATCGATCAAAGATAATGAGTCAAAATCGGTGTTCAGATTATAATAACTCTGGAACCGTAAATAAACACACCAAAAATACTCGCTACTACTATATCACAATATCCTTTTAACTTCACCGTTTCTATATATTATTTAAGCTAGGTACCACTTCTAATCTCATGTTGGTGCTGCCGCGCTTACAGCTTGCCCTGCATGAAGGGCTTGAGGTACTGGTGGAAGCTGTTGTTGACGGGCTCCGCGTTGAGTGGGCTCTTCAGCGCCTCCTCCATCAGACGCTCGTACACGCGCCCGTCGTACGCGCCCAGCGTAGAGTGCAGGATCTGGTGAAAAATATCACATTTGACGTCCCGTTCCTGTTCGGAGAGTCTTTACTGACATAATCGAGTTGCAAAATGATATACATTGCCACAAACATATCTGACACGGTGGCCGAAACTGGAACTAACGCCGCCATTTTAAAATGTAATTGTTATATTTAAAATGACGGCAATAACAGGGCAATAAAAGGAAAGGAATTACAAATACCGGTTTTCGCTCTCAGGTTTAGTTGTGTCATCATCATCATCATATCAGCCTTTTGACGTAGACTGCTGGACATAGGCCTTCCCCAATGAACGCCACCACTCCGCATCCAGCCGCTTCCAGCCACCTTCTTTAGGAAAGCAGTCCACCACGCGGAGGGGTGTCCCCACGCTGCGCGTACCAGTCCGCGGTCTTCATTCTAGAACATGTCTGCCCCGACGGCCGTCGGTTCTGCGGTCTGCCCATTGCAATCTCAGGTTGCTAATCCTTTCAGCTATGTCGGTAATCTTAGTTCTCTGTCGGATCTCCTCATTAAGAATCCTGTCCAAAGAAACTCCGAGCCCTCTCCATAGCTCGCTGAGCGATCTTAAACTTGTGGATCATGGCCCACCGTCAATGTCCACGTTTCTGCGCCGTAGCACTGATTGTTTGTGTAAGAAAACGTAACTCACCTCATCCCGAATATCGAAGGCGTCGACCAAGCCCACGGCGTTGGGACGGAGCTTGGTCAGCAGGTCCTCGTACCAGTTTTGTAACTGATCGATGTCACGCTCAGATATAGATGTGAACTGTCAACAAAAAGCTATTGTTTTAAAATTAATAAAATAATGTTAACGTTACTGTGTGTAGCGCGGGAGACATGTTCTTTGCTGGCTTCTGAGCTTGGTTCTCCTTGTACTGTCTACTGGAAGGACAGATCAACTGTCAGTTTTTAACCTGAATACACGACAAGTTGTAGCTGCAGTTTCGTTATACAAGTTCTAAACTTGCTATTGGTGCTGTCGGAGACCGTCATCTGTAAAGTCTTTGGAGAGGCCAGTGAGACGATGAAACACCTGATGTGCTGTGTGCAATCCTAGTGCATTGTATACCTTGGCTGGATAATAGCTTTTGTGCTGAAATCACTTATGGAAGACAGCAACAGGTAAACAGATGACAATAGATCCTATAGGATCGCAATGTCGCCGGGTGAACCTGGCCGCCTCATATAAGATAAGCTTGCTAGCAGTACTGAGCTTGCTTCTCCGTCTCGTAGCAGTGTGGTAAGACAAGCTGTAACTCACCCTGAGCAGATCGCCGACGCGTTGTAAAGCCCAGTATACTATGTATAGATCTACAAGCTGCAGCAGCACTTTCCGCAACGCCGGAGAAACGGTTCGAGCTTGCTTCTCCGTCTCGTCATAATAGCAGGACAAGAGCATTGCACGGCAGTGCGCCTGCGAAATGAGACTTAATTAGTACCAAGGTTACTTTCAAGTTAAATACAAAGGTGGATTTATCCAACTAATATTTACAAAAGCGAAAGTGTGGATGTTTATGTTTCTTTAACTAAATTAATTTTAAAATCTTTCCTACCTTGTATATCAATCACTGACAAACTTGAAAAGGACATTTTGAACCTAGACGACTTTTAGGTTAGGGTTCTGCTTAGAACAGTTCAGAATCATCCCACTCTACAAACCTACTAAAGTTTATTCATTTGGAGAGTTCGGGACATTTTGGGAATGGACATTTCGAGAAAAGGACATTTTGGAAAAAAAAATACATTTCGGGAAAAGAACATTTCGAGTAAAGGACATTTCGAGAAAAGGACATTTTGGAAAAATGTCATTTCGGGAAAAGGATATTTCGAGAAAAGGGCATTTTGGGAAAATGACATTTCGGGAAAAGGACATTTCAAGAAAAGGACATTGTGGGAAAATGACATTCCGGGAAAATGATATTTCGAGAAAAGGACATTTTGGGAAAATGACATTTCAGGAAAATGACTATTCGAGAAAATGACATTTTGAGAAAATGACATTTCAGGAAAATGACTATTCGAGAAAATGACATTTTGAGAAAAGGACATTTCATTTTGAACCTAGACGGGGTTACCTCAGATGCGGACGCGAGCTGCACCGACGTCATGTTCCACGCGTCCTCATACGCCAAGCCGTTCTTTTGACGCTTCTCTATGTTGTTCACGCATAGAGCGATTTTGCTGTAAACATATTTTATTTTTATGAAATCGAACATTTTACTTTTAAACTTTTTTACTCAAACAAACAAAAAAACACAGACTTCAAAAAGGAGGAAGTTCTGTAATAATTCTCAAGTTCTTGGACATCTCTACGCATCAACATTAAGTCGCACCCATAAGCCTGTAAACATGGTTGGCGATGTGCAAACTATCTGTGACTACATTCACTCAACCGCCAAAACGATTTACGGGGACTAAATGGATGAAACAATGACCCTGTGCTGCTGTTTCTTCCCCTAGGCTATACAGGTGGAAACAGTAGTTTTAGACGGCATTGACGTCAAAAAGAGAATATTGTATTCTAATTTTGCATAGCCTGTTGGCGTAGTGGTAGTGACCTTGCATACTGTGCCAAAGGTCGTTCGATTCCCACCAGGATTGTTGGTTTTCGGATTCCAGGTGTTTCTATGTATTTATTTAAAAGTATTTATGTATGTTTATGTTATGTTTAGTTTTAGATGATGCAATGGTCTCAATAAAGTATACTCTTTCTTTCTTTTCTTTATTTATCAGTTGTTTTTGGCTACACACTTATTTACAAGCTTCGGCTTAGTTTGGGACTAAACAGTCGTGCGTAAATTCGTCCAAACATTATTATTACTATTATTATTAATTTTGATTATAGGAATGTTTGTAGTGTCACCGCACTCACCCTGCCGCGACCCGCTGGAAGCCGTGTATGATGCCGAGCACGGTGTTGTCCCAGGGCGGCGAGCGGCGGCCCGCGCTCACCGCCGCGATGTACGACACGGTGGGTGTCAGCGTGTTGCCGCCCGCCGCCTGCGCCCACGCCTTCACCAGGTACCTGCACAGCATACCAGGTCAGTTATAAAACACAGGAGATCCACTAAAAATGGGAGATTCTAATGCATCTCGGGAAGCTGAGCTCACCTGGCGGTCTGTAGCAGCAGCACGGTGTTCTCCCCCTCGTAGGTGCAGGCGGCGGTCACGTGGCCGTACGTCAGCGGCAGGTTCGAGGACTGCATGTACCCGTGCCCGCCGCACGCCAGCCGGCAGCGCTCCACGCACTCCGCCGCGTCGGCCGTGCTGACGGCCTTCAGGCAGCACGACAGAGCGTGTAGCTGCAAAAGTAGTTGATAAATATTGATGAGCCGTCTCGCATCTCGCTGGACCGATAGCCGTTGGGGCAGACGAGTTCTGGAGTGGAGACCGCGGACATGTGTACCCGTGGGACGCCCCGTCCGCCATTCTTCTTCTCTCTTCTTAAACCCGACGCCACTGGCACAGATGTAAAGCTAAATAAAGTGTATCCCAGACACACGCGGCCTGCGGTGGCGACCTAACGCAGGCCGCAGCCTCAATGTGCAAACGCAGGCCGCGCGTGTCTGACCAATATACATTGCATAGGGAAGACAACAGGCCGCCACCGCCACTGCAGGCCGCGTGTGTCTGTAATACACTTAAAGCATAATTATATACGGGTCTTACACACGAACAAGTTTTGTTTAACTTGCCCGACGTTTCGACCAGGTTACACTGGCCGTGGCCACGAGCTGACTGGAGAGGCGAGCTGTCATTGTTGATCGCTGTGAGTAGTTTCTGAAACTACCCTCTGCTGATCTTGTATTATTGGAAAGTCCCGGGACGCAACAATCACGGTATCCGCGGGTGTATTCGGGTGTAACACCCGTATATAATTATTAATACAAAGCGCCAAAGTCTAAAATGTACCACTAAAAGCATGTACACATGAGGGTTGTGTGTGTGGCCCACCTCCGGCAGGCGGTCCATGTCGCCGGCCTCGAGCTCGGCGGTGACGTTGTTGTACATGTTCCATATCCAGTCGGCGCTGAGCCGGAACGCGTGCACGGACGCGATGCCGATGTACAGCTTGTGCTGCTGCGTCAGGTAGTCCATTATCTGCGGCTCCGGCTCGCTGGTGCATCAAACAATATTTAGCCTGACATGCTTGAATTGATACGAGACTGAGGGCTTCTTTCACCGCTTGCTGTTAAAGTCCCAGATACCCTATCTGCAGGTTATCCGACAGATACCCTATTTTTTTGTTTCACAGGTATCGGATTGCCTTAACTGTCAGATGAAATAACAGCAGGATCAAGTGGACGTTATTTTTTGTCTGTCAGATATTTTACCAGAGACTTGAGGTGTGAAACCCGAAAATATTATCAGACAGATTTATCTGATAGATTAGTATATGTAACAGTATTAGCAAGTGGTAAAAGAGGCCCTAAATGTAGTATCATAAAATATAAATTTATGAGCGATAAAAAAGAAAAAAATTGACAATGTATTTTTTTTGTTGTGTTTATAATTGTCAGGACAAGGTTTGTATATGTACTTTTTAACGCGGACGAAGTCGCGGGGCATCCACTAGTAGATTATAAAAGGCAAATAATTATTATTTGGGCACCTAATAATCTTGAAGGTCGCACCTAAAATAATGAACTGGGTAGGTTAGGTTAGAATTGAATTTGAATTATTAGGTAAAAATTTATTATTTTAGGCGCCCGGTTTATTATTTAATTAAGTTATTTATTAATTAATCTTACACAGCATAACGGAAAAATCCAAAGCGCCATGAGATACAATTTGAAAATAATATAAATATAACATAGTCAACATTAAATTACATTATTAAATTCTAAAATTACAGTCAAATTGGTTAATAATTAATATACATTTAAATTAGGGTACAAGTGTCGCAACGGTTAATGAGCGCTCGGCAAAAGTGGTGGGGGCGTTTGCGCAGGTGTACAGTCACGCACAAAAATCTTAATACCAAGACTTTTACAATGAGTACTAAATGCCTACTTCAGCTCGTTTCTTAGTAAATTTTTGAGATTTGACTGTAATAAATATACTTCTCATTAGAAAAATCGGAACACCCGTTTTTATGGTTTCTGTTTTTTATGGTTTTTATTTGTTTCTGTACTTAATTTGAATTTAGAACATTAACATTAGGATTTGAAAACCTCATAAACTACACACACGACTTACTAATAACAATTAAATCAACAAAATAACAAAAACAAACAGAAAACAACCAACAGATAATAGTCGAACAGTATGTGTGCGCAACTGTACTTCAGGGACGCGAGACGTGTGAAGAGGACGCGGGAGCGGGAAGCGACTGAACGAACCAATAACACGCGTTGGCGCCGCGTGGCGGGCTACCTCCCCGCGTCGCACCTCAGTCCCCCCGCCAAAGAGACCCAAAAAATGAATTCTGCGCATTCAAGGTCACCGCTCATAAACCCCTGCGATACTTGTAATAAAAGTATGTCAAATTTACAATATTAATGTTATTACATGCCATTATAAAAGGGTATACACGTTTCGATATACGTACTCTGGCTTGGGCTGCGACTGCCTCCTGACGGCGGAGTACCGCGTGGCGACGGTGACCGCCTTGGCCATGTAGTTGCACATGTCGTTCACTATGACCACCCGCACGAACATCATCGTGCCGTACGTCAGCTTCGAACTCGGCGACTTCACGTACGTGCCGTCCTGGGGGCGTTGACGGTGCGAACAGTGAAAAAAAAAAGATAGATATACAATTACAGATCTCATTACTATGTACACAATTGTTTTTATTTCGTTTCGATACGATACGTATTTACAAAGTTATAAGACTTAGGGCCTCTTACACCGCTTGCTGATAAAGTCCCAGATACCCTATCTGCAGGTTATCTGACAGATAGCCTATTTTTTAGGTTTCACAGGTATCTGATTGCCTATATCTTATATATTTTATATAGTCTATCACACAGATTTAACTGGTAGATTAGTTTATCACTAAGATTACTATCTGTAACAATATCAGGAAGTGGTGAAAGAAGCCCTTATTAATTTGTACAATTATTCTATCTCGCTTTATTTTTCAGATTTCGCTGGCGTTCGGCGACTGTCCCGTAGCGAAAAATTTTTAGGTCTGTGGTCCCGAGCGACGTATACGGCGCCCCGCGGACCATTTACAAAAGAAAATAACGATGACGTCACACTGGCCGAAAAGGAAAAAAATGCGAGATACATAGATTTAGTATATTACCATAGATTTCCAATCAGCGTATAGCATTAAATAGCAATAGTCTTTTCCCCCAATAATTTGAGAAGACGTTTCTTATATGGCGGGGTCAAACTAAACAAACACTATCTATTTTAGTCGGGCTGCATACCAACTGCATATCAACAAAAAATTCGCATACGTAGAAAGAGATAAAAGATATTGTATCTGTCTAGCTTACTCTTACCACTTTTGTAATAAGTGTGTCCCTCTCTGATTATTATTATTATTGACCGAGCGAGTGAAGCGAGCGAAGCGTCTCAGTTTCGAGATTGGCCAAAAATGCTATTGTCCGTCTGTCAGTCTTTCTGTCTTTCTGTCCGTCTGTAATTCTCTACAGGTCGCATTTTTCAACCGATTTTGCCAAAAATTTGGCATAGATATAAATTAATTAAGCCGACAAAATGAGTAGAATAAAATTTTGAAAAACATTTTTTTTAGAGTACCTACCATACTCGCAAAGTGGGAGTGAACTTTTTTTTTCTTGTGAATCCCATAGTGTGGGATATCGTTGGATAGGTCTTTCAAAAATATTGCTGGTGTGTGAAAACCATTTTTTCGATTTAGGGATCCGTTGGCGAAATACTAAGCTTTAAAGCGGTAATTTTTGTTAGAGTCACGTGTCCCCCCCCCCCCCCCCCCCGCCAGCTAAACGGTTGCTTCTGGAAATGTGAAAAAATTCACGGCAGTAGCATATATAACGTAGTTAAAAGGAAAACTATGACGGCTAAGTAGGTTCAATTAGTTTTTGAGTAATAGTCAATTAACTTAAGAAAGTCGAAAATTTTAATTATGTTCATAAAACTGCATACGAAAAATGGGAAATAATTTTTTTTCGCGTGAATTCCGTGGTGTAGGGTATCGTTGGATAGATCTTTCAAAAATATCGCGGGTGTGTAAAAAACATTTTTCGATTCAGGGTTCCGTTTGCGAAATATTAAGCTTTAAAGTGCTAATTTTTGTCACATTAGTTTTTAATCTGTCTCCAACTGCAAAATTGACTTCTGTTCGTTTCTTTTAGGTTTGGTTTATATGGGCTGGCGAGGTCTACTGTTCTCACGGAACTAATAGTTTAGCGTCTGTTCTATGGGATACTTTTTCTTAGGCGAGATATAATTTTCAAAATACTGTGAAGCTATTTGAAAAGCTAGAGAATTTTTTTAACGTCATATTTTAAGTTGAAACTTGCATATAAAAAAATCCGCCCCAAACATATTAATCCTACAATTTATTGATTTACTGGAAAAAATCCTAGTTAGAAAATTGGCTGCGGTTTTATGTATTCGTGATTTTAAAGACTTGTTTCCAATTTGCCGTTAAATCATTATAAAAAAAATAGAACGCATTTGACGTTGTGCTCTTTTGATAATTTGCGATCCATTTGTGATTTCACTTAGCTATGCTCCTAAAGTTGATGTATCTGAATATAGGCTGATCTCACCTCCAAGACCTTATTGTTCTTCATTAGCATGTGGTCCCTGGGTATCCTCACGTGCTCGAAGCCCAGGAACCCGTTGTTGGTGCCGTTCATGCCCAGCTTGGCGCCGATCTCGCCGACCTAATAATTTATTTAATCAAATCAATGAGGGCAAATAGTAATAGTGTCCGTAAATCTTTATGGCGGTTATCTGAAGTTGTCTGATTCCTGCGCAGTGTCTAATTCCAGGTATCAAAGGGGAGCTGTGCGGGGGTTTACTAGAGAGGCTTCAATTCAATACTCTTTATTGCACATAATTTAAAAAAAGCAGAACAAAATAATACAGTAGACTAAGAAGGTACATATAGACGGTCTTATCGCTAAAAGGGATTTCTTCCAGACAAGCTTATTTAATTTCAAGAAATAGTTCATTCAATCGATCAACCGTATCATAATTTTAAAGGAGATCTCTACGCATCACATTAAGTCAATTACGCACACATAGACTGTAAACACTGTGCAAACTATCTGTGACTATATTCACTCAACCGCCAAAAAGATTTACGGGGACTAAATGGATGAAACAAAGGCCCTGTGCTGTTGGTTTTGTTGTTGTTTCTCCACCTCGGCTATACAGGTGGAAACAGAGTAGTTTTAGACAGCATTGATGTCAGAAAGATAATATTGTATTCCAATTTCTAGTAAATGAATTTTGAATACTGTATAATTGTTGATAATTGAATACAGTAAAAGAAGCATACAAATACAATGGACCCTGACTCCCAAACCCGGTTAGCCTGTAACTTGGGAGTCAGTGTTCCTTATCCCGTATATCCTTTAGAGTGTGGCTGTCAAAATGCCAAAACTTTGTAGAATGTGGAACCCAAATGGGTGCCTACCACACACAGGGGTTTTTTTTTGCGCTTTCCCACTAAAATATTTTTTTCTCAGATTTTACTGAAATGCAAAGGTATACTTTAGGTAATAGACATAGCCAGATTAATAATGTACGTAGTTTCATTTTTTCCCTGTACTATTTGTCTGCTAGTAGTTGGAAATTATGACAAAACTTTTACAGTACTAATAAATATCAAGTTAAACGCAATTTTATTAAAATTTAAAGAAATTTCAGACTACCTTAGTGTTTTATTCTACACTACATCCTATTAGAAATATGAGGAAACCATAAAACACCATACCCCAGTAAATTTTTTTTTAGTAACACATGTTTCAAATTTTGAGCGGAATGAGTCATGCGCTCGGATTCGACCTCAAGTGGGTGTCGTATTTCATGCCTATACTAATTGATAAAACAACGTAGCGGGTTCAATCTTGTATAAACAATAACTTGAGGACATTATCTAAGTACAATAAAAGCATCACAAGTGTAGATGTAATAGTTTATAATTTGCAGGTAAACAAAAAGTGGTCTAATTACGTTCATACAAATATCTGATTTTACTAAAATGTAAATAACAATAAAACTTGTTATTTATTTTGAACACAATTTATAATTCAAAAAGTGTGGTAACACGGCTATAGTTTAAGTACAAAACAAAGTTTCGTTTCATAGAAATATTTCGAGAACAATGGTCTTAGAATAGTAAACAATTTAGTGGTTTCAACCAAAAAAAAACGAAGAATAATATGGATATGACTTATGTCATGTTTTTGTTTGGACACAATTTAAGCGATTGATGCCACAATACCTACTACTGGTACACAAGATGAATTAGTGTATTTTGACAAAAATACAAAATGTACATGTAATAAAAAAGTACACAATTTAAGTTATTGATGACAAAGTACTACTGGTATGTACACAAGATGAATTAGGTAGGTAGTAAACAATAATTAAATAATAATGTAAATAAAAATAATACTGTGACTATTGACCTCACAGCTGAGGACTCCCGTAGTAGTTAGGCGTGTCCCCACCGCCCGAGCCGCCGCGAAAAAGAAAAGTGACGCGTTGATGTCTTTTGTATGAAATAAGTACCTTTATTAAATTCCTTTATTTTTTCTTTTCTTTCCTTTATTTACCTTTATTAAATTCAGTTAAAATTACCCTAGCCGGGGGCACTGTCAAGTAATTACCTCGTTACCAAAACAAACTCAAATAAGAGAGAACAATCTGTGCTAATTACATATTCACTGTGCAAATTCAGACCAATTCTTAAAAAACGCTGGTCATTAGTCATTTTTTCACAAGCGGTTCTCGAAAAAATATATTTTGACGAATGAAAAAATGCACTGATTGGTTCGTCATTTTTTTGGATAATTTTAATAATGACTTAATCAACGCATACACTGGTGTGCGTGCGGTGTGTAAATAGCAAATTAACCACGACAGAGAAACGAGATGGTTTATTCTGTGCGAACTGACATAAAATTATGACATTTTTTTGGCCTAGCAATTTTTCTGACAATTAAGTATTTAGGGAAAGTGTATGATTGATTGATACTAACTTTTAATCAACATGGCCCTAGTATTACGGTACCTGCATACGCCGAAGAAGGAATTCTTAGGCGCATGTGAAGTCCACCAACCCGCACTGGGCTAGCGTGGTGGACTATAGCCCGAACACCCTCGTCGAGAGGGTAGGCCTGAGCCCCAGCAGTGGGGACATTTAATAGGCTGTTGATTATGATGATAGTGACTGGATGCAGATCCTTTTGTCATAACTGAGCTAGATAATCCCTTCGCTTCGATAATCCCAGCGCGGTCGGTGTGGACGTGACAGGCGCATGCCGCGGCCGAGCATGCGGGCGAGGCATGCGCCTGTCACGTCCACACCGACCGCGCTGCCGCGCGAGGCGGGCCGCGGCCGCGACGGCTCGCCCGGTCTGGACGCACCTAATGATATTTAAAAGACAATTAGCTACTTTAGTAGCATATAATTTACAACATTTTATGACGAATGTTAGTAGTAATACAAATAAGCTTATACATTTTTTAGGTTAGATACCATGACAATAAAAAAATCCGCTAATGATGGTTTATCAGTGTTAAACCAGAGGAAGGGATTATCTAGCTCAGTTATGACAAAAGGAAAGCACAATTTTATTCAATTATTACATCAAAACATTCGGGGCTTTTCTGACAGCAAAGTATTAGAGTTATAATTATATTTGGAAAAATACAAATTGGATATAATCTGTCTAACTGAACATTGGCAAGTACACCGCAGGCCTTTGTAAATTACGATAATTATAACGTTATAAGTTCTTACACTGTGCTTTTCATTATGAATAATAGGAAAGTAAAAATAAAAACATGAATTAGCTAAAGAAAACATTTGTGTTAATACAAATCTCTGCAATACGGAAGTATAAACAAAACTCTACAAGTCGGAAAAACAAATGAAGATTGTTTTGGCGCTTCATTTAGCCATTATTTTTCATTTCCATCATTGAAGAAATGGTATTTTGCCCAAATCTATGTTAATTTAAAGAAATAGTTAAAAGTAAATTATAACTAGTAGTTCCGTGAGAACAGTAGACCTCGCCAGCCCTTATAAACCAAACCTAAAAGAAACCAACAAAAGTCAACTTAGGAAACAGAAAAAGTACCTACTAAAGTGACAAAAATTAGCACTTTAAAGCTTAATATTTCGCAAACGGATCCCTGAATCGAAAAATGTTTATCACACACCCGCGATATTTTTGAAAGACCCATCCAACGATACTCCACACCATGGATATCACGCGGAAAAAAATAATTTTCCATTTTACGTATGCAGTTCTATGAACATAATTTATTTTTTCAACTTTCTTAAGTCGATCCACTATTACTCAAAAACTAATAGAACCTACTTAGCCGTAATAGTTTTCCTTGTAACTACGTTATATATGCTACTGCCATGAATTTTTTCACATTTCCAGAAGCAACCGTTTAGCTGGCAGGGGGGGACACGTGACTCTAACAAAAATTACCGCTTTAAAGCTTAATATTTCGCCAACGGATCCCTAAATCGAAAAAATGGTATTCACACACCAGCAATATTTTTGAAAGACCTATCCAACGATATCTCACACTATGGGATTCACAAGAAAAAAAAAGTTCACTCCCACTTTGCGAGTATGGTAGGTACTCTAAAAAAAATGTTTTTCAAAATTTTATTCTACTCATTTTGTAGGTTTAATTAATTTATACATATGCCAAATTTTAGTCAAAATCGGTTGAAAAATGCGACCTGTAGAGAATTACAGACAGACAGACAGACAGACAGACAGACAGCCGGACAAGAGCATTTTTGGCCAGTCTCGAAACGTAGACGCTTCGCTCGCTTCGCTCGCTCGGTCAATAAAGTCATCTCATATATAAAAGGCGAAACTGACTCACTCACTGACTGACTGACTGATCAACGCACAGCCCAAACCGCTGAACCTAGAGACTTGAAATTTGGCACAGAGGTACCTCATATAGCACTGACGTCCACTAAGAAAGGATTTTTCAAAAATCATCCCCTAAGTGGGTGTAATAGGGGTGCAAAGATTGTATGAAAGTCCTTCATTTTTAAAGTTGGAAACCTGAAACATTGTATTTAGGCTATTCGTTAAAAACCAATGAACACGTGTTTCAGCGAATTTGAAAATTCCACCCCTAAGTATGTAAAATAAGAGTATTCTCCATCGCCGAAAATAAGGGATGAAACGCGCACAGCCTAAACCGCTGAAGCTAGAATCGTGAAAATTTATATTTAGGCTTTTAGTTTAAAAACAATAATGATGTGTTTCGCGAATTTTGAAAATTCCACCCCTAAGTATGAAAAATAGGGGATGAAACGCACAGCCCAAACCGCTGAGCCTAGGAACGTGAAATTATAAATTTACTCTTTTATTTTAAAAACAATAATGATGTGTTTCGCGAATTTTGAAAATTCCACCCCTAAGTATGTAAAATAGGGGAAGAAACGCGCACAGCCTAAACCGCTGAGCCTAGAGACTTGAAATTTTGCAGAAAGGTTCCTCTGTGATGTCTACTACGAAATGTATTTTTACCGCGGGAAAACTTGCGGGAAAACCTTTTTTACGCGGGCGAAGCCGCGGGCAAAAGTTAGTGTAAAAATATGCTTTTTACAATTATTACTTAACTTTATGTTAATTAAATTTTACATCGCTCTGTAATTGACTGGAGATAACTGTTGATAATCCTTTGATAATATAAATTTAAACACTCTCCAAATTTGGTCCCAATCGGACCAAAGGTTAGCCAACAAAGCCAAGCCTGACGACTGACGTACGCGGACGGACGGGATTGAGCTACTTGGTTTTCCGATACCTAGTTAAATGTTATCGATACAGAACACATTTATGCGTAAATTGGAAAATCTTTTTCTTCGCGATTACAATACTTCCTCTGCCCGTAGTACGTACCTCTGGTACTACGGTCGAGAAAGTAAAAAAAAAGTTATTATGTACAATGTTTTGCAACAGAGTTCCTTTTTCAACTTTTTAGTTTTGTAGAGCGTCAGTGGCGTCGGGGATAAGACGCGGCCCATCATATCGAAAGGTCCGAAGTTCGATATCCGGCTGGGCCATACCAATTAAAATGCCACCTTCCGGCTCCATCATCAGACCCTGGTAACCATCTACGATCAGAGTACCTGTCAAGACAAATCAAACGAGCCCAAACTCGATGGGTTTGCATGATTTTATTACAGAGTTCCCGTGGCCACCTTCCGCTTCCATCATCATATCAGCTCAGTGACACCATTATATTGCATTGTCATCCGACTTACATACGTATGTAATATTTCAGCTCAATTAAACATCAGGAAGTGGGTCAAAATTCACTTGCAAGATTTGACCCACACATACATACTAACAGGGCAAGTTAAAAAAAAGCTTAATTGTAATATAAAAAGAAGGAGGTTAGCAATTCGACCTGTATGGTTTGAAAAAAATAATTCCCTACTGTAGAAGGCACAGTGTAACGTTTTTGGATGCTTTACCCAGGTCACAGATTAGAATTTAGGTTGGTAGTGGGGTCCTTAAATGATTTACGAGAGTAATCAATTTAAATACGTTTATTGTTCTTCCTCAGTCAATCCAGATGAGTTAGCTTAATTATGATCACTGGCCTCAAGGTGGTAACGGCTCCAGTAGCAGGATCGCGGGGACACTCCGTAGAAAAGTGCCTCAACACCACGTGGGCTGTTGACCTCGAAATTCAGATAACTCCTTGGTAGGTTTTCATCAAGTTCCTGATGGGTGGTTACTTGGTAAGACCTTAGTCAGGCCGTGGTCCCTGGAATGAGGACATTCCGGTCAATATATATATGTAGGAACTCGACCAGGCCAGCTGCAGTGAGGAAGAACCAGTGATCAATGAAAAAGTAAGTAGGTAGGTTGGTAAAAATGCAGCTAGCCAGGCAGAAGTTTTTAAACAGCTTACATAGAATCTAGTTAATAAGATGAGAACTCACCCTAGAGGGGATATCCAGCACAACACAGTTTAAACAGTTTTAAACAGAAACTAGGTATGTAGGATTTAAAGTACTTATTCGTTTAGATTACGAAAATATTTCCAAATTGTGTGACGCGCTGGCGACGGTGAAGAGCGGAATGCCAGTCCACGAACGAGTCAGCGACGAGCCGAACCGATCTTAGCGCGCGGCGCGTGTTATCAGTTAGATCTATAGGAGTCCGCACGGCTGCGCGGGCGACGCTGCGAAATATTAAAACCATTTCTGCAAGGTGCATTTTAGACGGTATCGATTGGGTTCTGTATATATTTTTAGGATAAGTTTTATTAAATACGTTTTTAGAGGGTATTATTATTTATTAGTTTTAATTTATATATACTTAGTTATATTTTTCTTTATAAAATTATGTAACGAGAGTCTGCAACGTTACAACAGGCAGAAGGCGTATCCACATTATTACTTGTGTACGATTGCCAACTGTCAGTCCGCAAGTGTGTCATGACCCGTTACCGTTAGTTTGTTGAAATATCGTACATTACAGGTAAAAATATGAGTAAAGCATAGTATTAATAGAAATGTGACTAAATTTACTATGAGTAGCATCATAAATACATGTGGATAGATCAAACTTTATGCCAGAAAATCTAAGAAAAATGTCGTAGGAAAATGCCACGATCATGCCATGCCATCACTTCAACCACTGTTTTTTACTCAAAATGCAAACGTAATTACAATCTTATATAATTAAATTGATTGTTACTTATATTTCAGCAGGATTCCTTGTGATAAGTCTAAAATAAACTGTTTGAACCACGATTTGGTGACAATTTAGGGAGAGACAGCCGCGCCGAAACGGGTGTCGTATCAAAGATAGTTTTCTCACCTTTTTTTCACTAACAACCGCATTTTTACTGTTTTGGCAACGAAAGTATTTTATTCTGACCCATTTGCAGCAAATCAAAGCGAGTAAAGTTTAATATCGTCGCTTATTTCCGTACTAATGTGCCCGCGTGTCGCCGACGCCCATTTGGGTTCTTTAACACTCAGTGGACATTTGACAGGACACCCAAATGGGTCGATTAACACTCTAAGGGATATCAATAGTATAAAAATCATGTTTAGAAGGGTACCTTGATGCCCTTGAGCGGCACGTGGGTCTCCTCGTCGCGGAGCTGCACCACGAACGGGTGGATGCCATGGCATTTACCCTTGGTGTACAGCTGGGCCATCACGATGCAGTAGTTGGCAGTGTGGGCCACTGGGGACAAAGACAAAAAAATATTATTTATGGTATGCAGTAGTACACTTAATTGTAATTGGCAAATCAATTATTGGTACTTTATCAAGGCAAATAATAATCCGGGCACCTAATAATCTTGAAAGTGGCACCTAAAATATTGATCTGGGTAGGTAATGTTAGCTAGACACCTTAAATTTGAATTATTAGGTGCCAAGTTTATTATTTTAGGCGCCCATGTAATACGTGCCCTTTAACAATTAATTGTTATTGTCATGTATAAGACATTTATTTTTAAAATTATTACTATTACATGCCTTTTAACAATTAATTGTAATTGTCACGTTTATTACAATTATTTTAAAAATTATTACAACTCTTAGAGTATTCATATAGCATAGGTATTTTCTAAGTTACAACTTTTAAAAATAAATAAAATATCTAGAAGACAAAAGTTTATCTACTGCATTCTTCTTAGCTATGAATTTGTGTATCCAAATTTTGGGGAGTTGTGTGGGTTTTATTGCGATCTTTACCTTCACCATCAGAGAGCATCCTGTACATTTACGTGGCTATACTGACAAGCAAGAGGTAAATAGTCATTGCTTTCAGCATTTTTATATATATACCTAGATAATAAAATACTGTAGGTATTATATGTGATTGTAGATATAGCACTATAAGCATTTAAGAAATCAATATATCGAATTAAATATTGATTTAGAAAACACTTTATCAGTAACAGATAAGACGGCACTAATCCCACAAGTTACGATATTCGAAATCACTACACATACATACATAATAATGTTTGGACAAATTCACACACAGCTGTTTAGTCCCAAACTAAGCCGAAGCTTGTAAATGGGTACTCAACTGATAAACATACATAAATACTTTTAAATAAAAACATAAGTACATACTAACACCCAGAATCCGAAAACCAACAGTTATGCTCATCACACAAATGTTGGTCCCGGGTGGGAATCGAACCCACGGCCTTTGGCGCAGTAGAAAGGGTCACTACCACTACGCCAACAGGCCAGTCAATTATCATCATATCGGATACATAAATGAAAGAAACTATAACCATTTTAAAATGATTCTACTTCTGTGTCTTCAAAATACTTGATGGATTATGATAGAACTTTGAATATTGTAAAGCGGAGCGTCCCCAAATAGAATCTGCGTCTAGATATGGTGCTAAGTCAACCGGGAGAGCGAAGCCGCGTGCAGTAGGTAGTATAAATATATTCTTGGGTAATTGTAGTTAGCTCTAACGGAGTCTAACACATACTCAATAACAATAATGTTGACTTTTGTGAAGAGGATAAAATGATTATAAAGAAATAATTAGAATATACCTTGTCGCTCTAATGTAATTGATAAATTCGCTCTTGACATTAGCGAATACATAAGAATGACAAAGAACTAAAGTGATCAGCAATTTCACTACAGTTAAGCAGTCAATGACTGTATATACATTTATTTGCCACTGTTTATCTTAGTTGTACTATGACCTTTGGTACAAAAAGATATCGTAAGAATAAAGTCTTATTTTAACTTTCAGTTTCAATGCTTATATTCGAGAAATAGACAAGCAACCTATTTATACATAGGTGGACGGATAATTAGAAACAGGGCAAGATTTTCATACAATCGACGTCTGTTTGAAGCCATGGTTCTCCGTGAAGGATTGATCAGGGCATGATCTGATGACGGTCATCGAGAGAGTAGATTGAGGACTTTTAGATCGTTATAGATATCCAACTGATCAGATGAGCCGTTTGGAAGCAGTCATAATTCCTTGACTTTAAAATTTTCATACATTTTTAAGTCATTTAGCGTTTTTTTATCTTAATGACGATGCTGCTTCCAGACGGCTCATCTGATCAGTTGGATATCTATAACGATCTAAAAGTCCTGTATCTACTCTCTCGATGACCGTCATCAGATCATGCCTCGATCAAGTCTTCATGGAGAACCATAGCTTCGAAGTGACCTCGATTGTATGAAAATCTTGCCCTGTTTCTAATTATCCGTCCACCTATGTATGTGTATGTAATCTATTCTATGTTAGGCCATGTGCAGTGGGCATGGACTTTATAGGTGGTTAGCACTTTCTTTACCGCCTGTACCTACTATTTATATGGATTAATATATACAATAATATAAGCACTGGAACATTTATAAGGCCCATGCTTTCGACCTGTTAAGAAATAAACAGATAATTTGTGGGTTTGATGTATTTTCTGCAAAAAATTCCTTTCCTTTCCGTGGTCAAAGCAGAGGTGCGAAAAACTAGTAAGCTAGGAGACGATAAAATTGTTTATGATTATATTCTGTTTTCCGTTAGGTGTCTAACGACAACAATATGCTACTTGCGTCTCGGTTACATGCGCTGCAAGGTACTATAGCAGTAAAAACTGGTTTGTATTACCATGAAAGCTTTGCGGTCCAATTAGAAACACTATCTATTATTTATCTTGTTATCGAGCAAAAAAAAAAGATTTGTGTTGGAAACTCACAGCCTCCAGGCCACCACTTGTACGCGGTGAGGGTGGGGCTGTGCAGCACGAACTCCTTGGAGCCCGCGTCGTACGTGGCCGTCGTCTCCAGGCCGCGGACGAACGTGCCGTGACCCAGCTCCGTCTAAAAAAAACCAGATTTTTTATAACTCAAAATTTACTACTAAAATATTATATTCAACATTTGTACAGTACAGCAATTGACAAGGCTCAATTTCCTGAACCAACCTCATAGCATACTATTTCTTACTTATTTCTGACTGATAGCAATGCATGTATTGCTGTATTCCGATTTGAAGGGTAAGAAAGCCAGTCCAGTCCACAAAGGCAGGTTAAAGGGCGGCAGTAGCCCTTTACCATCAGATGGAAAGCTTCACTTCATTCCTAAAAGAATAATTACAATTGAAGTACAAACCTGTGCATACGTTCCAATGATGTCCAGGTTGAAAGCCCTGCCGATCCAGTAGGCCTGCTGCTCAACCGTGGCCTGCCCCATCAGGGTGGGTATGAACATCACATAGTGCAGCGTGAGAGGTGAACCGTCTTGGAGTACAGCTGAGCCTAAGTTTCCTCCCAAGACAGCCCTGTAAAGCAATCGATACTTACTATTACCATTGCTGTTCCTGGGTGTTGTTTTAATTTTACAAGCAGTTGAAAGCTATAACCGACCGCCCCATTGAATTAGTGGATTGGTCATTGGACTTGCTCTATGTTAGATGAAATTATAATACAATGTACTTACCTGTAATTCTCCATACCAGCATGGTCCTCCTCCTGCAGTCTTCGGATAAGTTTGAAGAGGTAAGCTGACTTCTTGATGGCTTGTTCATATTTCTCCTTGTGACTGAGGTATGCAGTAGGCACCTCATCTATGTGGATGCCTTCTTTGAGGACTGTATCCTCTAAAAAAATATGTAAATATTGTTATGTCAACAAATGCTTGAGACATTCTTAGAATGTTCCGACTTAAGTCCTATATCAAGACAAATTGTAGACTGACAAAAAACAGTGACGCAAAGAAAAAACTTAAGTTCTTAGTTTTTTAGCAATTTGAATGTTATTTTACTTCTTCTCTCCAAGGAAAAAGGAACAGAGGAAGGCAAATAATGAGGTGGGAAGATGAAATAAAGAGAACCGCTGGCCCATTATGGAGTAGAGAAGCAAAAGAGAGGGAGAAGTGGAAATCCAGGGAAGAGGCCTTTGTCCAAGTACAAGCTGAAGATAATATTAAATAATAATTGTAAAGTGTTCTGTTAATAATTTATTCAGCAATAAAGGCTATCTTATCGTATCTTAACTTACTTCTTCTATGGTTTATGTGTACCTATTCGACTTTTATTTATTTAAATCAATAATGGTATTGAATTATCAATTGTCCCAAGTAAATATTGTTTACATCTAGTGAAATGTTGTTCAAACTTTGTGTGTGAATAATGGTATATTTTGTGTCACACTGTAACAATTTTTATATGTAAGGAATAAATGGCTTATTTATTTATTTATGTGTCATGGTAAATTCACCTAATTGTGGAAAACAGGGAAACTGCTTTTTTACCTACCTCTTTTTTAGCTAATATAGAGATAGCTTCTCAATTAAGTTAAAGGTTTCTATTCTAATTAGGTTGTTTTCATGAAGTAATATTTGAAATGTGTAATGTAATAAAATGTGATAAATTTGAATGGATAATTAATATAATGTAATGAATCAGAGTATGATAAACAAACATGGATATTGTGCTCATTCTGTATAAAGATAAAACAATGCATGAACTTTGAACTTTCATATTTGTGTAAACAATATTGTGGCGATAAACTCATACCATGCATGGGTAGTATTTAAGGTCAACCTTTTCCACTGCTGGGAGCATGTGCAGCCATGCAGCCTTGCCCTCACAGATAGGAAAAAAGAAAGGAATGAATTTCTCAAACACACATTACGCACAGTACCTACCCATCAGCTCTGCCCCTAGTAAATAAATATGACAAAAACAACAGACGAAACTTAGTCCAAAGGCACAGAGTAAGTAATCAAAGGTTTTTGTTACCCTCAACTGATAAATATAGTGTTTGAAGTTTGAACATGGATCATAGTTGAATGAATACATCTAATCTAACACAGTAATGTTGCAAAAAAAGTTCGGCAATGAAAGTAAAAAATAGTCGTTGCTGGTAATTACCTCTACTTTTCCTTTCCGCTGTCTTTTCAGCACCCCCGTCTATCCAATTTGTTAACTCTGTAACATTGAAGGTGCAATTGTCCCTCTCTCTTTGCAAATCCACATTCACTGCTGTTTTCTTCATTTTATTTTAGTGGAGGAGTAAATAAAGCCGGGCGATACGTCCTCCCTAGTGAAAGGTAGTGAAGCGACTAGCACAAATTAGATAGTATACGTCCAAGCGACTAGTGCCAGGCTAGCTACTGCTCCGCTTGTGTGGTGTTTATCTTCAGACGAAAACCGGTTTAGCAGGCGCGTAGTGTTGCGTGACGTCGTCTTGATTAATTGCTGTAGCATTGAAATGAGCAGGTACCTACAAAGCCTTCTTTTATTTGAATGAAAGTAGGTTTATGAAAGATTTATTTACTAGTTCATAGTAATTTTTGACGACTCAGATTTATGCAATTCAGATGTTAGAAAGTTTAATTTATTCACAATATTTTCAAGCGGTTAGCTAGTATAACGTAACAAAACTCCTGTCAGAAAGTTTGAATGAAAAACTTAGAAGGAAATTAATCTCACAAGAAAATAAATAATTTTATACGAAACGAAAGCGAAATGCCAACGTTAATGGAGGGTATGACTGACACTGACAGTCTGTGCTGACAGTGACAGTGACACATGCATGACGTGACTCATGGAACTAATACTCAGATTAAGGAAGGACGTAATTGTTCTGAGAACTAATATGTACATACTACGTACGGAAAGGGAGGGATCCTTGTACAACATAGTTCATAATAGTTCCAAGCGTGGACGCCATCAACTTTCTACCGAAAAAAAAATTGACTGGTTACTCTATGTGCGTGGACTTCTAAATCTCTTTTTTCTTTATTCTGTTAACCGAGTTTGGAAAAGTCATTTCAGGCCGTAGTTTTAAAATGTATGTAATGTTCGCATGGAACTAATATGTACTAGGTACAACGTATACGTACGTACGTATATGTACTACGTACTAATATGTACGTATTAGTTCCATGTTGGTTCCATGAATGTTCGCCATGTTGTCTTTACATAAATAAAAGAATAAATAAAATATCATAGACGAAAGTAAAAGCTATTTGTCTACGGGTAATGTTGCCAAACTCAAATATTTAAACTAAGATAGTAGAAACAGATGTAATATTCAAAAATTGCAATTCTAAATTAAAAAGTTTGCTACTAGCTCCGCATTGCTCAAACCAAGCTGAATGGTTTGGCCCGGGTTCCGGAGCGTGATCTGTAAATAATACTATCAAGCTTGCAAGCGGCAAATATTGTGGATAGTAACAAGAAACCGGGCTGAGACCGGGAGCTCTATTTTTGATTCGCTCGTCTCGCCTAGAGCGTTCGATTCTACTGATTTTCCCTCGACTCCGCATTTTTGAACCGCTCGAACGACGAGTGGTATCGACCAATCGTCAATTGGGACGAGCCGAGCGGTAGAATACACGTCAAATGCCATATGACAAAAGAAAAGAGACAACTATCACTGACACTTCACTTCAGTTCACTTTTTTCTTACAAAAGGCAAAGATAATATCATATACAGTCTCTATGGTTTCGACCATTACTGAGCATTTTACGTTCCGCTTTACATTTCGGTAATTACCGGTTTTTATTTTTCTGCGGGAAACGGATAAAATACTACATATCTAATATTATTGGCAACACCGAACGCGAGCGAATCAAAAATGCAGAAAATCAGCGTCGTGCGACTTGGAAGTCGAGTATGACTTATGTCGCATGCGACGATACAATTCCCTACGAGCGAATCAAAAATGGAGCGCCGGGCTCGTTTCGTATCGAGCGAGACCGTGCGTGCGTAGATGAGCTAAGCAAAGTATTAGGTAGGTATGCATTAATAGTAGAATTAAATTTTTTTCCACATTTCTCGTTAGATGAAGCTGGCAACATTGATATGATAATGTCTGCCATATTTCTTTCTTGTGTGCGTTGGATCTCATCGTGTCAGGATGAGGTTAGTTTTTAAAAATAATTACGGTTTTTCAGTGAATTCTACTAGATATTTCAGATAATTGGAGTTATCGATATCTTCACTCCCTGTTCAACATATTTTTGTGCGAAAAGCAATATGCGAAACGACATTTCTCAAGACAAACTAAATCGGCATCTATCCAAGCCATGTGGTCATGATAATTCTCTATTTTCAGTTCCCTAAAGCTGCAGAAGAGGCTTGCAGCCTCTGTTATGCGATGCGGAAAAAAGAAGGTGTGGCTTGATCCAAATGAGATCAATGAAATTGCTAACACTAATTCCAGTAAGTATACCGTACCTGCACCCAAACCTCTTTCATTGCTGTTCGTTTCTACCGCTCTGTATCACGGACAACACGTAAATTAGTCTTCCCTCAGTGCCTCCTTCGCTCCAACCCTGTTGCCCTGTTGGAGTACAAGGTGTTGTAGGCAAGGGGGAACGATAAAATTGGTTGCAGTGGAGAAAAGGGGGCGCTGAGGAAAATTTTTTGAAAATGATAATGTGTGACAGTGAGCTGTCGGAGCACCCCGAAGGTTAGGTTCGTTAGGTTACTGGTGACCCTTGCAGCGAGCGACAGTACTCCAAAAAAGTGACTTTTTTATTTATTTTAAATTTTTCCATTGTACCGCCCTTTTGTCCACACTGACTGACATCAGAGATGAACAGATTAGATTGGTTTTCTAAGTAGCAACCGCTGTCAGGTTGAAATGCAGAATGGATGTACCGCAACGAAACTGATAAATTGTAACAAAACTGATAATTTTAGTTACATTTCTTAACGTAACTGATAATTATTATCGTTACACTTTATCAGTTTCGTCACAATTTCAGTTTCGTTACGGTACATCTATTCTACATTTCACCTGTCAGCACATCTTTTTAACCGACTTCAAAAAAATAATTCCAGGACAGAACATCCGCAAGATGATCAAGGATGGTCTGGTGATCAAGAAGCCGGTGGCCGTGCACTCTCGTGCTCGCGTCCGCAAGAATACAGAGGCGCGTAGAAAGGGGCGTCATTGCGGCTTTGGTAAAAGAAGAGGTACTGCTAATGCCAGAATGCCACAGAAGGTAAATGAGAAATTTTTGAACTAATTTTGTTGAATAGTTGAAATAATCTTATGATATAAAATATCAAAGCGTTACACTGGGCGGCGGCGTTGCGAAAGCGTTGTTGCGGCGAAGGTTTGTATGAAGAACGCGCCACGCCGCCACCGCTTTGGTGTAAAGGGCTTCATACTATTTCGAACATTACAGAAAAAAACCGCAACGCTTTCGCAACGCCGCCGCTCAGTGTGTGTTACGCTTAAAACCTATGTTAAGTTAGAATGTTTCAGTTGATTGTCACATTTACTGAAATATCTGTTTTTAAATGCAATAATACACACTTTCATTTAAATACAAAATAGATACAATCATAAATAAGTAGGAAGAAAGGACCCTGTTTTGCATTATCTTATTGCAAAAATACTAAAATTTTTGTATATATTTTAGGATATTATTTAATTAAACATTTGGTTAGCCTAACCTACATAAATAACTGATTTGCACATCAAAAAATACTGCTTGCACACAAATAAATGCACAATCAGTACAGTTGGTCTACATTTAAGTTTTTATGGGTGATATGCAGAATAGGTATACCGTAACGAAACTGAAATTGTAAACGAAACTAATTAATTGTTACAAAAAACTTTTTAACAAAAAAATTAAACCGCCGAAAAAATGCAACTGAAAAGCAAAAAATAATAAAAAAGAACCTTTTTAGCCTAACGAAACTCCTACACTAATTAATGTAAATCTAATTAATTTTGAGTCGGCGCCAAACACACGTGCAAATTAATTATTTGATTTCTAGTAATTTAATGATCTTCTCATTAATTGCTTGTTAGTTGGCTGCCATCATTTCGCCTTACGTAATAACTTTAATTAATTTGCTTGTTTGTTTGGCGCCGACTCAAAATTAATTAGATTTACATTAATTAGTGTAGGAGTTTCGTTAGACTAAAAAGGTTCTTTTTTATTATTTTTTGCTTTTCAGTTGCATTTTTTCGGCGGTTTAATTTTTTTGTTAAAAAGTTTTTATTTTTTACTTTTTTGTGACTAAAATATACTATTTATTTACACTCGACCGCCTTTCGTCTCCATCATTAACCATCGATGGTAGTCATAATCCATAAATCATAAGTTAAGTATAAAGTTCTCATTCACCCTCATCAGACTGTACTAGCCCACTGCTGGACATAGGCCTCCCCTAAGGCGTGCCACTGAACCCGATCCTCGGTTCTCCGCATCCAGTCACTACCAGCCGCCTTTCGCAGGTCGTCGCTCCATCTAGCCGGGGGGCGTCCCACACTACGCTTACACAGTCGTGATCTCCACTCGAGAACTCGTCTGCCCCAGCGGTTATCGGTTCTCCGGCAGATGTGACCAGCTCACTGTCACTTCAACGTGCTAACTCTTTGAGCTATGTCGAAGGCTTTGGTTCTCTGGCGGATCACCTATCGTTTCGGATCTATCTCTCACAGAAAGAGAAGTTCTCATTAAGATGAATGAATAGCCCAAACACGAGGTAGCTGCTGTACACCGTTGAAGAGTTCCCTCGACTGTCTTCCGTCTCCAGAGAAGTTCTCATTAAGATGAATGAATAGCCCAAACACGAGGTAGCTGCTGTACACCGTTGAAGAGTTCCCTCGACTGTCTTCCGTCTCCAGAGAAGTTCTCATTAAGATGAATGAATAGCCCAAACACGAGGTAGCTGCTGTACACCGTTGAAGAGTTCCCTCGACTGTCTTCCGTCACCGTCATCAGATCAACTTCACCGTCATGGTCTCTGTCATGTTGTAGTGTCATTAGAACTACCTAAGTGTGCGTAGTTTCAACAGAATCGGTTCAAAGATGAAAATTTTGTAGGTGAACGATCAGTCATCCCCTAATTTTCTACCCTTAGGGTGGATTTTTTTTCTTCAAATTTAAATGGGACCAACTTCGAAGTATACCCTATCCAATAGAAAAAGAATTATCAAAATCGGACTGCTCTGTAAAAAGTTATGCGTGGTCATACATAAAAATAATAAAAAAAAGAAAATATACGGGTCGAATTGAGAACCTCCTTTTTTTTTCGTCGGTTGAAAACTGATATTATTTTCGTAACAATTTATCAGTTTCGTTACAGTAGATCTATTCTGCATTTCATCAAATTGATGTGTGCTTTAATAAGATCTTATTTTTTATCAGGAACTCTGGGTGCAAAGGCAAAGGGTACTCCGGAAGCTGCTTCTAAAGTACCGAACTGCGAAGAAAATCGACCGGCACCTGTACCACGCGCTGTACATGAAGGCGAAGGGTAATGTGTTCAAGAACAAGCGCGTGCTGATGGAGTACATCCACAGGAAGAAGGCGGAGAAGGCCAGGACCAAGATGCTTAGGTATGCTGCATTGCATCATCATCATCATCCTGTATTAGTGTAATGCTGGACATAGGCCTCCCCCAAGGCGCGCCCCTGAACCCGATCCTCGGTTCTGCGCATCCAGTCGCTGCCAGCCGCCTTACGCAGGTCTTCGTCTCCCCTCGAGAACTCGTCTACCCCAGCGGGTACGGTTCTCTGGCAGACGTGACCAGCCCACTTATCAGTGTGACCAATTTAATACATTAGGTGGAACTTCTGCTCCGGCCGTTGCATGAAGATAAATGTAGGTATATTAAGTATCTATACTACAATAACATCCCGGAAGAAATGATCAACTTATCTGAGAACAAATTTAAGTCTTCCGTAAAAACAAACTTGTGCAAAAAATCATTTTATAAGTCAAATGACTACATAAATGATAAACTTTCATGGCGTGCTTGATGGCAACATAGATAAATATTGTAATGAACAAGCTGTATGTATGAAAGCAGGGCCCTGTGCTGTTGGGTTTGTTGCTGTTTCTTCCCTTCGGCGACGTACAGGTGGAAACAGAGTAGTTTTAGCATAGAGTTAATATACTAGCTATACTGCCCTGATAAGAAAGAAGGCCGCTATGTGCATAAACTGTCTATGCACATAGCGGCCTTCTTTCTTATCAGGGCAGCATAGAGTGCGCGCATCGCTCATTGCCCATTGTGCCAAGTGTAAGCAGGTGTTCTATGGACGCTTCAATATCGATTTTTTCTAGATCGTTTGTTTCCGTGAATCGTGTTTACAGCTTGGCACTGCACATTTTACCATGATTACTCCAAATCTTAATAAATACCGGCGAGAGCAACAATCAGCGCTACTGACGTGTTGTGACTAGTAGCGTCGCTCCGAAAATTTCGAGACTGTTCAAACCCGTGCTTACAGTTCAAACTTGCTAACGCGCGCTCTATGTATACTAACAACTCTGAGTTTTAGTTTTAGACAGAATTTTGAATAAACGAATTTTGAATTTGAATATGAATTTTGTTGTGCAGCGACCAGGCGGAGGCCCGCCGCAACAAGGTGAAGGAGGCCCGCAAGCGCCGCGAGGAGCGCATCGCCGCCAAGAAGGAGGAGCTGTTGCAGACGTTCGCGCGCGAAGACGAGGCTGCGGTCACCGCCAAGAAGTGAACTTAGCTACTTTGTATATAAGCAGAAAATGATCCAATAAACGCGTTGGGTCCATACTGGAGTTTTAATTTTTTGTGTGGCCTTAGAATCAATCAGTATTGAAATCAAAAATGAAATAAACAGCCTATTAATAGTCCACCCTGTTGGGGCTCTAAGGGCTTAAGGTCCACCACGCTAGCCCAGTGCGGGTTGGTGGCCTTCACATGCGCTTCTTCGACGTATGCAAGTTTCCTCACGATGCTTTCCTTCACAGTTTGGGAGCAGTCAGTGAATGTACGTAAGTTTCAAGAAAAACCCATTGATACATGGCCCGATCGGGGATCGAACTCGGACCTCTCGACATGATAGGCCGCTTCTTCCCCACCGCGCCACCGACGCTCTCAATCAGAATTCAGTTTGACAATTTGAGATTGATACTTGATGTTTTCTTTCCAAGTTGAGTTCCTGGTCTAGAACTCATTTGTATGGGCCTCAGTCAGTCCCTACTAGATATCCTGTTGGTGAAGAGTTGCAGCTATGTTCTCCAGAGAAGTGCCCTCGCCTTGAGATTCGGGGGTTACTTTCTTTCTCAAACATGCTTGGAAATGTGAGCACAACCTTCGAGATAAATCGAAAATACTGTACTGGTTAAATACAATGCGAGCCGGCGGCCGGCAATGTTAGTATGAAAATCCATGTCTGTCGTGGTTAGCGACCGAATAAATTATCCACTATGAAAACTCATAGAATGTCATGTAATTTGAAAATGGAACGATCTTTTTACTCCGAAACATGGCAACCACGGAGGTAACTAACCAAAAGTTTTATTTAAATTTCGAACTGCCTTGCAAATAGAAAGCTCTAGTGAAAAAAAAAAACAAATGAACATTTTGGAGCGCGGAAAATTATTGTTGTTCGTCATGATTTTGGAATTTAATATTAATAATAGTTGGTTTAATTGAAAATGAGTTCAAGTGAAGAAAGTGAGTGAGATGTGATGACTGATAAAGCGTCAAAGTATGTTCAACATTGTATGCCACCTGAATTCACTTAATGCTGCCAAAATGTATGTATAATGTACGAAATAAAATGTTCTATTATGTAATAGTATGAATTTATATTTGAGAAAACTACTATGCAAGCTACAACCAGACATTGACTGACTTGCGTATGTGTGCCTCGGCTACAATTTCAATTCAATTCAAATTTATTTATTCAGATCAAAGATCCATTTTATGTTAGTGTTTAAAAACAACAAACAACTGGCGTGTCTCGTCTCGGGTGTGACCCTTAAATTAAAATTGTGAATTCGTAAGTGTGTAAAGGTCTCCCTAAACGATCATGCGGTATGACATGCAATACGTGCTGTCACTCATGCGCGATCGTCTAGCTGTAGTGATTGACGTGCATGACATGCAAACTACGTGCTGGCCGTTGCTTCACTGTACTGATTGATAGCAAGCATGATGGTCCATCATGCAGCGTGACATTCACGTAAACGTTGCATGTCATGCAAGCATGATTGTTTAGGGACACTTACACTTTCAACTCGACTATTCAACAGATCTACATGAAATTATGTACAGAATATGCATAGGCAAATTTTTACCATGGGAAACCTTTCCGCGGGAAACAACAGCTTATTTATTCCACGCGGACGGAATTCATAGGCTACCTAACAAAAGCGACCACATTTTGCGCTGTTCGTTAGTCGTTAATATTCAAAACGCGACCTTTTTAACCTCTAGCCAACTACATTTAGGTAATCAGCATAATCACCGAGTTATGTTAGTTACCTACTATGGTTTTATTTAATTAAAATTTTAATGCACACAATAGTACAAAATGCGAACATAATGCCAGTATGGCATTCTCTACCAGTTGACCTTTGGGTCATGCAGACAATGAGTATGATAGGCAAAAATGGAAAAAAAAATCGCTAGGTAATAGTAATATACCTACTACATACATACATATCTTCACGCTATGTCCCTGGCGGGGTAGGCAGAAAGAACGCAGCGCCAAGTATCGCGATCCTGACACACCTCTTTAGCTTCGCTCAGTCTCATCATTCTCTTCATACACGCTCGCCGTGGGATGCGAGTGCTCTTTACGTGTCCGTCTGTGAGCACCCGCTTTATCTAATCCTCGTATGTCAGTCTAGGTCGTCCCCGGCTCCTATACCAATCACATTCGCATCATTCGTTCATCACATACTACTAATAAATACAAATAACGCAACAAGCTTCAAAAAAGGGACCCTATTATTTAAAAATTTACACACTAGCGAACGCCCGCGACTTCATTCACTAAAACATACTAGCTGTGTCCCGCGGATTCTCCCCCGTAGAAGTATTTTTCTCGCAGCAACAGCTTTTCCCGAGGTAACTATCTATAGCATAGATAGGTACCTATGTGTTTTTCTGACATGTATTTCCGCGTAGTCATACTGATATGACAAATTAGTATGACCGCCAGGAAACAGCGAATCTATATTACCTACTGTAATGTTTCCTCAACATCTGTGAAATCTTTTTCGTATCTTACATACAAAGCAAACTGCATTTAGAGGCATTAACCCGGTACTATTAAGACCATTTTTACTGGTATAGGTATACGAGAAATCTACACCATTGGAAGTAAAAAACAATCCATGGCCTAACAGACAACTTTAATTATTAAAGTTCGCTGGCCTAACGAAACTGATAACTTCGGCCGGTCACCGTTTATCGGTCAGTCATCATCATCAACTTGTCAGTGAGTTCGTTCGCTTTCGCACTACTATTTATGTATTTAGTATGCTTTCGCTAATCTGTACCCTACCATGAGTTCAGTGTCGATATTCGCTCGTAAATACATGATTTTATTCCGATTATGTACAAAACGCAGCGATAAATTATATATATTATGGTTTTTACGTAATCGCTAGTGCACTGCTAGAGATAGGCCTCCCCCAAAAACCTGATCTTCGGGTCTCCGCATCCAGTCACTGCAGTCGCCTTACGCAGATCGTCGCTCCGTCTAGCCAGGGGCGTCCCACACTACGTTTGCCCAGTCTATCGGTTCTCCGACAAAGCCTTCTGCCACTTCAAAGTACAGTCGACCGCACGTCAGTAGAAACAAAACCAGTACCTACCACTAACTAGTAAACTCCCTAAAGTTTCTTTTTCAACTCGTACACAGTCCGCGCCACACAACTGTGGAACGGTCTTCCCGCGCATATCCGTGACAGTCCCACAGTAACATCTTTCAAACATACATTAAAAGAGCACTTCCTTTCCAACTTGTCGTAATTTTATGTATGTAGGTATTTAATAATATATATTATAGTATGTATTATGGTATGTATTATAGTATGTGTAGTATATTTATAGTATGTTATTAACTTATTAATATGTTATGTATGTATGTGTATATTATAATATTTAATTAGGTATATTTGTTATTACTGTATTTATTTATTATTTTAATTAATTCAAAAAATTAAATATTATGTCATGTCATAAATTCAAAAAACATGTCACCTTATAAATAAAATATTTTCTCCAAAGCGTCACAACGAGGCAGTGTGCCTAAAATGCTGGCGGCGTTACCTCGTTGGATCGCCAGGCTTATTCGCTGGCCGAGGTAACTGCCCGCCCGCCGGTCACATGATGCCTCGTTGAGACGCTTTGAAAGGTTATTACTTAAATATTTTTAAAATTTTAACATGCACAACTTTAGATCTCCCGTAATGTTTACTCTTTCTAACAGTGAGGGTTGGCTGGAAGAGATCTCTTGTAGAGATAAGTCCTCCTTTGTACACATATTTCTTGTTTGTTTTTCATTGTAAATTTATTTTGTGCAATAAAGAATAATATAAAGTCTAGACCAGCTCAAGGTCAAAGTGTTTTCACTGACGTGCGTTCGACTGTACTATCCAGTACTAGAACCCTATTTTTGCATCGCTCGCCTCGCTTCGAGCGGTCGATTCTACTAATTTTCCTTCGAAATCCGATAAAAAAATCTGTAGAATCATTCGTTCAAAGCGAGTCGAAGGAATCAAAAAGTACAGCTCCTAACCTCTTGAGCTATGACGAACACTTTGGTTCGGTTTTAGCGAGTATCGACGCGTAAGCTCCTGGTAGGGGTATTCACCGTTCGCTTCGCTCGCTCCGCTCACCGCTCAGTCTCAGCCAGTCTGCAGTCAGTCGAACGATCAAAGTGGCAGTGCGTGCGTGTGCGCATCGAATCGCCGTATGCCGTAGTAATGGGACAAATTAACGAAGACCTGCAGAGGGAGAGGGACAGATGCTCTTTCAACATCCAGGAGTTGACTTCGGCCATCGACGGCGGCCCGGAGATGACGAAGGAGCGGAAACGGAGAGGTAGGTTATTAATTCGGTCAATGTTATAGTGACCTTTGGATTGTGATATGATCTATCGAACTTTTTTGGCGGGACCCGAATTTTCTTGTCATGCTGGTCTCTTCTATTTTATTTTCCTTATAAATTGCGGGGTTTACATATATATTATTTGTGGATATTTAGCGGGAAATTGAAATAAAAGCGTGTACAAACTCTTAAGATAAGATAAGATAATCGTTTATTGTTTACATCAACGGTTATACATGGTGTTATACAGAACGTTTGAGTGGACGCGTGATGCGCCAGTACATGGCATACAATAATAAAATAAAATTAATGTGGACAAAACAAATAAAACATAATTACATTTTTATGTCACAGTATACAACAAAGGACAGAACAAAGTTTAAAATACCTATGTCGTCCAGTTCCTTCCAAAATTGTCTGTTGTAAATTTCCATTAAAGCTGCTGCCACTTCAGTGATGGATGTAAATTGTAAACTGTCGTGCAAATCGCCAACTAAATAGCTCTATTGTGTCTTATTTTGAACGTATGATAGAAGATAAAGTTTTTGTTATGTAAGTAGCTACCTATATATTCTGAATGTTAAATTGAATAGGTACGAACGAACCGGTTGTCGATTGTAGGTATCGTCGTCGTAGATTATGATCGAGATAGGTATATTAATTAGGTACCACAATTTATATTACAAATCTGTGGGTATTATCTTGTTATTATTTATTTTCAGATATGTTGTTGCTAGGCAACAAGGAGATATTCAAAGGCGTCCCCATGGAGTACCTCGGAGATAGAGAGAGATATGAGGACATTGTGAGGAAATCGGTCATCTTATTCAGCCCACTGCGTCGCATGCAGAACGATGGCAGTCTGGCGTTATCTGATTTTAGGTAAAATAGTCCATCAAGCTTGTCTGGCTGTTCGTCTGTCGTTGTATTATTAATTTCGAAAATTTAATGTAATTCTGAAACTATTAAAATAACTCCCTAAGTATAAATGTTGCAGTGCCCTAACGGGGTTCATGTGTCTGTTACAAATTTTATTATAAGATCCACATGACGCAATAAATAAATTATTATTATTATTACTATATATGACAAAATCATATTTCAAAGCATTGAAGAATTGACTTATTCTCTTCTTCAGGGATTTCGTCAGGAGCCTCATCAACACCGGCGCCACCCGCGACGGCACTCCTATAGCTCTGCATTACATCATGTTCATGCCTGCCATCCTGAACCTTGGCGATGACGAGCAGCAAGCCTATTGGCTGGGCAGAGCCTGGAACTGCAGTATCATTGGCTCCTTCGCTCAGGTGTGTGTGTACCTACTTACATTAAGCTTCCATAAACCACGAATCTCGGCAGAGACGTCTAAAGAAGAGGGGAGGTGGTTTATGTACGCTCCCTAACTTCTGGACTAGGTATTTATAGGCCCTATAAGGACATTAGCCGTATAACTAGCTTTTAAATTGATCCCATTGGAATTTATCAACCAATCGAAGCCGAAGAGATTAGCAAGCTGAAGTGGCAATGGGCAGGTCACATCTGTCGCAGATCCGACGGCCGTTATTGCAGACGAGTTCTGTAACGCCTGCCATGAGTTGAAGACGTAAAACTCGCTATCTCATTCCGACTTAATACGAATGACGAGAGATATAGCTGCACCGTTTTTAATTTGGATCTGTTCTGCACCAGCACCACACGCGTGAAGCGTGTAATGGCACAAGATCTTTTCAATTAAATAGATTAGCGACATTACATAATTTCCCTATATATATTACATCTGATTTACCTTCCGCACTGCACCTACCAGTCAATGCTACTTAGGTATTCTTTCTTTTATGTTACCATAATTACCTTCGTTTCCGCGGTTTAGGGCCACAAATAAAGAATACCACTTCTTATAATGGCCTTTGAACAACAAAATTTAATTAGTATTCACTGGTTAGCGGAGAATAAACATTTGAATAATAAAATAGTCTCCTTGTTATATATACAGGGCGTCCCAAAACTATGGGACATCAAGGGAAAGTACCTTAAATATCGTAGATAGGATATAAAAATATTATAAAGTCTTCTTTCAGCAAAATATCCTATGACGCCCTGTAAATGTTATATTATTTATTTCTTTTTTCTTTGTGTCTGTTTGTGAAGTTGTATTTTTCTATTTATATGTGAGTACGTGTTATCAACATATTTATATTCGTATTGTTATATATGTTGTAATTAGTCTGTAAGTACCCCTTAAAAGTAAATAAATAAAATAAATAAAAATAAATAAATAGTTAGTTTTTTACGTATTGACGTTGTCAACTCAGGTAGGTACTGGAGTGGGACTCCCCTCCTCCAGGTGGACTGACGACCTAAAGAAGGTGGCTGGAAGCGGCTGGATGCGGAGAGCGGAGGACCGGGTGTGGTGGCGTTCATTGAGGAAGGCCTATGTCCAGCAGTGGAAGGGCAGATATAATAGTAATAAAACCTTTTTTTTAGACGGAGCTGGGTCACGGCACGTTCGTCCGCGGTCTGGAGACGACGGCCACGTACGACGCGGGCTCCAAGGAGTTCGTGCTGCACAGCCCCACCCTCACCGCGTACAAGTGGTGGCCTGGAGGCTGTGAGTTGCTTCCACTAAGGTGCTGGAAAAACAATAATACATTTCTAGTCTTGGGGTCGAAAATAGTGCATAGATATTTTGTCTGTCTGTCTGTCTGTCCCTCAGATAACTCGAAAACTACTAGACCGATTGAGCTAAAACTTGCAATATAAAATTATTTAAAATGGCCAAAGAAGGTAAAATCGTCCTAGTTAGTATTAGCGCATTGACCCGATTATCCTACGACACACTTTAATAACCCCATCAGCTCAGCGAAACAAAAAAAATCATTCGTGAGCAGGATTTGAGCCCACAGGCTCTCAAAATAATCACCGCTTTGTCGCGATAGCTCAATTTGTAGCGCGTGTTCCATGAGCGCGTGTGAATTTTTGAAGTATACTTTTAGGTCCATTTAATCTGATCTTATCATTATGACTTATTATCAGTGGGACACACAGCAAACTATTGCATCGTGGTGGCCCAGCTGTACACAAAAGGCCAGTGCCACGGCACCCACTCCTTCATAGTCCAAATACGAGACGAGGAGACGCACATGCCCTTGCCGGGCATCAAAGTCGGAGATATTGGAGCCAGGCTGGCGTTCAATCAAGTCAATAATGGGTTTTTGGGCTTAAATAACGTGAGGGTACCAAGGAATCACATGCTGATGAAACATGCCCAGGTTTTGGAGGTAAGAAATAGCTAGAAGTACTCAATGCGCTCGCTTTATCGTCCTTACTGAGGATCCAAACCATCCCAATCATGAAGTGGCAGTGGGCGGGGCACATCGCTCGTAGAACTGTCCGCCGTTGGGGCAGAAAGGTTCTCGAGTGGCAACCACGTACCGGAAGACACAGCGTATGCAGGCGGTACAAGGTGGACCGACCAGCAGTGGACGTCTACAGGCTGATACGATGATGATTAAATCATCCCAATGCTTCTACCATCGCAGACACTTTGTAAATTACATTCACATTCTGACATTCCAGGATGGGACATACGTGAAATCGCGTCATAGTAGCAAACTGAATTATGGGGCCATGGTGTTTGTCCGGGTGTTGATAGTTAGCGACGTGGTAGCATACCTGTCCAGGGCTGTTACCATTGCCACCAGATACTCTGCTGTCAGGAGACAATCACAGTTGAAAGAAGGGTATGCATGTGTTTCTTAGATCAAAACCATTACAATAAAGTTTATACGTGAAATGGACTTAATTAAATAAAATTATGTACCTAGAACAAGTCTTCAGTGTTCATTTTAATGTTGTAGGGAACCAGAGTCTCAAATTCTGGACTATATGACGCAGCAACACAAAATCTTTATAGGCATAGCAGCGAGCCATGCTTTGAGGATTACAGGCATTAGACTGTGGAATACTTTCCAAGATTTCAATGATCAACTCGCAGATGGCATCTTGGAACGGTTGCCAGAGGTAAATATTTCGCTTCTTCCTCGTGGTTTATGGTCAAACGGTATGGTACACTTAAAGTCTATGAGCACAAGCATGCCCCGAACATTTATGAAAAAAGGCACAGGTAAGGGAATGTGTGAATGAATCTCTCGTCTGAACATCGCAGACGATAGAGTACAAAAATAATGATGTCTTTGCCTGTAAGAACAAAAATGGAACAGCTGAACACTGAATGGAGACTTTATTAAATTCACCTCTGCCCTATTTTAGCTACACGCGCTAGCTTGTTGTTTGAAAGCTATCAGCACGTCAGATATCTCAACATACGTGGAGCGTTGCCGGCTGGCGTGCGGCGGGCACGGGTACATGCAGTCCTCGAACCTGCCGCTGACGTACGGCCACGTGACCGCCGCCTGCACCTACGAGGGCGAGAACACCGTGCTGCTGCTGCAGACTGCCAGGTGACCTCAGCTACATCTGATGCCTCAACATTACGTGGAGCATATTTTAACGATGTCTGTTTTCAACAGGTTTCTGGTGAAGACATGGCAGCAAATGGATACTGTAACGCTGACTCCGACCGTTGCTTACTTGAAGACTGCGTCGACTGAAGGGTTTGCTGATCGCTGGGACAACACAATTGAAGGAATCATTCGAGGATTCAAAGTTGTTGCTATGAGGTTACTATTTTTATCTATACAAGGGTTCCACTCTGCCACTCTGTACTCTTATCTATATGTGTTGCAAAGCGAAGACTTGGAATCTTTAAACCTTTTCAAGTTTTCTTGTTTGAAGAGTGGGATTGGAGGCTTGAAGAGTCGCAGAGTAGCTTCGTAGAATAGGCCTCAGCATCGGCCTTAGCGTACTCTGTGCACACGTTGGGCAAGATTTTGTCGCTAATGTAGGCAATATATTTTTCAGTAGATACCAACTAACTTGAACTTCTAATAGACCGTTGTGTAAAATTTATTATTGTAGGAAAATTTCAAGTTCCGTGGATAACATGAAGAGGAGAGTGGCGGATGGGATGTCGGTTGAAGACGCCTGGAACATGACTTCTGTCCAGTTGGTCGCTGCCGCTGAGGTGAGGTCTTTGTTGCGTCTACGAACTATTTGAATGTTTCGCAGTTCCTGAATCTTTAATCTGAGCCTATGCGGGAAAGGGGCCTTTGCCTGGCTGTCTCTGACTTTACATTTTTGAAAAGTTTAAACGTGGCCCGAGAGACGCCGAGGATCTCATGGAGTCCTGGATCCTCCCTTCCCTAGGCTGTTTAGATATGACCCTACGAGCCTTTCCTTTCAGGCACATTGCCGTGTAATCATAGTCTCCACATATTACGAAGAAACAGTAAAACTGGCCGCGGATGTTTCTCCAGAATTGAGGATAGTGCTGCAACAGCTGATGGAGCTTTACGCAGTGTACTGGGCTCTGGAGAAGCTGAACGATTTGCTACTGGTAAGCAAAGTACATTGATTCTCTTGTAGTTGTAGTACTACTCCTTGTCTGCTCTGGGTGTGTCTGTGTATTATAATGTGTATTGTAAGTATAGCCAGTAATGCTATTGGCTATATGAAATCGCCGCATACGGAAATACTAATACAAAAAGTGGCAGAAAGAGTTGTGATTGCGCGTTTTGGGGAGGTCTATGTCCTTACACTGGACGCTGACGAGCTGACGACTTTGGGCATGTATGAGATTGGAGGTACATACCATGCTATTTCTCTGACGGGGTATTCAGAAAAACGGAGCGCCATGTATCGCGATCCTGAGTGTAGATGTTGTTTAAAATTCGGGGGGTATTTAAGTATTGTTTTGTTTATTGCACAGTACACGTGTATCTCGAAGCCAGACGTGGACATACTGCAACTGTGGTACGAAGATCTGCTGTGCAAGATCCGTCCCAATGCTGTTGGATTAGTCGACGCATTTGACTTCAAAGACGAAGTAAGTAGGTTTTGATGTTTCTTATTCGAGTATCGTCAGGGGCTAAGGTGTTTTCAAAGAAGAGAACCGATAAAAAACTGAAGAGGCAGTGTTTATCTACTGATGCTTAAGTCGCTGAACTGGTCGATGGACTGACGAGTTATGAGCGACTCTACACGTTTTTGTTGCCAACTATGGCAAAACACCCTCAATCGTACGATGCCCTCAGTTGTGTGAATTGGTAGGAGTTGTCCCTTGTGAGTCATTGTTTGTTGTCCAAGGCCCTGAACTCTACTCTGGGCGCGTACGACGGGCGCGTGTACGAGCGTCTGATGGAGGAGGCGCTGAAGAGCCCACTCAACGCGGAGCCCGTCAACAGCAGCTTCCACCAGTACCTCAAGCCCTTCATGCAGGGCAAGCTGTGAGCGCGGCAGCACCAACACAGTAAAAGGGTGGGTTATAAGATACACCGGAGTAAGAGGAACTAGATACCAAGGATCTAGAAAACTATAGAGTTTAACTCTACTCTATAGTCGTAAAGTCTCTGGTCTGGGGGCCAATCGCGCTAATTCTGAACGTTATTACCAAATCCAAACCATAACCGAAAATCGTTGTGCACCTCGGCAAACGCAAACGTGTGGAGTAGGGGTTTGGCTTGCGTTTGTAAAGGTTTGCCAAACGTGTGGATACAGCATAACGTTTTTGGTAATGTTTTGCATTTGGGAGTATCGTTCAGAGTTAGCGCGATTGGCGCCCTGTAGTTTCTTTTACCCCGGTGTTACTTTCCCCACCTGACCTTAGCTAAAGTAATATGGGGAACAGTGAATGTTTAATTAGCTCTAATGTGATATAGTAAGTTGTATGATTTGTAAGTAAGGCCTATTTCAAAACTGTGATCTGATCGGATCGATAATTAAGTAGGTAAGTAGTAAGTAAGTACCCATTTTTTTCTCATTTGTTGTTCGTTTTGTTTTGTAAGCCGAAGGGAAGTAGACTTTTTGTGGTAATTTTGTGTTTTGACTTTACCAACGGCAAATCCTAAAGTTTCATGGTTACTATAACGAGTTATCTCTCTGTTTATCTAATAAAAATTTAAGCATTAGTAATGTTTCATTTTTTATCTACCTATACTATTATATATTGCCTATACCCTACTAATCTAGATGTACAAATGTAGATTGTACCTACCTACAAAATATAGACTAGGATTAGGTACCACAACCACAATATTTTCTACCATGCAAAAGTCATTACAAGAACGACACTAGATTTATAGAACTAGATTTATTCTATCTAATTGGACTTTGTATCATAATAACATAGGTAACCTATATTCCATTCCAAGGGCAATGGCATACGGAAACAAACGCTATTTGCGTCTCGAAAATGAATACTTACATGTAGATCTGATATTCGGTAGGTAACCTAACCCGAGTAGGTATCTATCATAGGTACCTACCTAAATATGTAAGAAGTATAGTGTGAAGATTCACACTATGTCCCTGATGGGGTAGGCAGAAAGAACGAAAGCGTCAAGTATCGCGATCCTCTTTCGCTTATTATTTACAAGCAAACAGATTCAATACATTTCGTAACACAAATCATAATCATATCATAAAACTACAGGTATGTATGTACCCAAGTATTAACCCCTTTGCAGGATGGTGGTTGCAGACTGGAGTATATTGTTCCTACATTTAACCAAAGTGAACACAGTTGCCAGTCTTTTAAAAATGCAGCCATTATTGGACACAATCTACTTATAAAATTTGAAAAACATTTTTTTAGAGTACCTACCATACTCGCATGGGAGTGAACTTTTCATGTAAATCGCATAGTGTGGGATATCGTTGCATGGGTCTTTCAAAAATATTGCTGGTGTGTGAAAACCATTTTTACGATTTAGGGATCCGTTGGCGAAATATTAAGCTTTAAAGCGGTAATTTTTGTTGGAGTCACGTGTGTCCCCCCTCTGCCAGCTAAACGGTTGCTTCTGGAAATGTGAAAAAATTCTCGGCAGTAGCATATTTAACGTAGTTAAAAGGAAAACTATGACAACTAAGTAGGTTCTATTAGTTTTTGAGTAATAGTCGATTAACTTAAGAAAGTCGAAAAATTACATTATGTTCATAGAACTGCATACGTAAAATGGGAATGTTTTTTTTTCGCGTGAATTCCATAGTGTTGGGTATCGTTGAATAGGTCTTTCAAAAATATCGCGGGTGTGTGGAAAACATTTTTCGATTTAGGGATCCGTTTGCGAAATATTAAGCTTTATAGTGCTAATTTTTGTCACTTTAGTACATAATCTCCAACTGCAAAGTTGACTTCTGTTCGTTTCTTTTAGGTTTGGTTTATAAGGGCTGGCGAGGTCTACTGTTCCACAGAACCACTAGTTTTATATCAGAGAGGAACATTTACGCTTTGGTTCTCGTATGCCATTCGTGTTAGAACAGAAGATAGTATACCTATACTACTAGTTTTATCGCACAGTCGTTGGTCGGTTAACTCAGTATGCTTACGTCAGCGCCAAGTAGATACCGTTGGTCGCTCCGGCAGATATAATACAGTGGTAGATAAACATGTTTTAGAAATTGAAACAAATCTATTTAGGAGTAGGTAACGGTGAAATATTAAATGTTTTTGTGTGTTTAATCTAAGTTATCGCCATAATCGTTAAAAGTCTGTGTATTGATTTGATTATTGCATTGTTTGTTTTAATGTAAAAGTTGACAATCAACTCGTGATTGGATCCATTAGAGATCTCTGACATTACTTAGTGCGTCGTACGAAGCACTGCCACCAGATGGCGCTTTGAGTGCAGACAATATTACGTATTTTATGTAGAATTTAATTTATATGGTTTTATCTATTTATTTATTTTTATGGTTGGTCAACAGTGGGTCATAGGAGTGGGTCCACGGGGAAAAACCCCATTTTGTATTATACTTTGTTACCTACTAATGTATTTGTACATATAGTTGAGTCGAGGGTACCTGTTTTATATGTAAGGAATAATAAAGCAAGTCTGCACTAGTCCACTGCTGGACATAAGCCTCCCCCAACGCGTGCCACTGACCCCGATCTTAGTATGTATGTTACCATATAAAAACGGGTTAACCATTTGAATTCGGGGTCTTGTACTGAAATCGAAGTAACGGAAGAAACTAATCTAGCCAATCATAAAATTGAACAAGCAACAAGTAGGTACGGTACGGGTGTAGCTTGTTCATCATATCAGCCGGAATACGTCCACTGTTGGACACAGGTCCTAGATACAGGATACTTTTAACACGAACAATGTCGCGGGGCGTCCGCAATAATTCTTAAATAAATAAATATCTAATTAATAATTAATTACTTATAAGACATATTTAAGTGCACTCTACGTGCCTAAAGATAAGATGATATAAAAAATAAAATAAATAAAAAACTTTAATCACTGGCATTCGATAAAATATGCAAAAAAGAAGTCGACGAGCACTTTTTAAATTATTTAACAGCTTGTCATTATTCTTCTGAAAATGAGCTGACATGAGCTAGTCTAAATTTGTTGTAAAAGTTGTGTAATTTATGTTTAGTGTTGTGTAAATTTCCGTTGTCTCGTTCCTGTGAGGATGGATCAGTAGGATGTGCAGTCGGCAGTAATTTATGTGGTGGACCAGCCCTGGCGTCTTGTGTGTCCATTGGACTCCAGCGCGTCAGTTGCGTCAAACAGCGCGCTGTTGGAGAGTGAGCGCTACGTGTGTCTTGTAAGAATATATCATTACTATGTCATCATCATAATCAGATCTTCAAGATCCACTGCTGGGCATAGGCCTTTCCCAGTGAACGCCACCACACCCGGTCCTCCGCCCTCCACATTCAGACGCTTCCGGCCACCTTTAGGTCATCGGTCTATTTGGCGGGGCGTTCCACGCTGCTGTACCGCTCTGCGGTCTCCACTCTAAGCTCGTCTGCCCCAACGGCCGTCGGTTCTGCCACAGATGTGACCTGCCCACTGCTACTATGTTACTATAATTTGTTACGGCCGAAATAATCAATTTCAGGTACCATGTCGTGTGGCGGGTCATGTGAAAGGGCTGTTCCAAATTGTGAACGTGAAATCCTGCTTATTTGAAGATTTTTCATGTACTTGATTGGTAAATGATTCATTACCCATTTGTTTGAACGTTAATTGTAACTAACACCTTCATACATAAAGTGTAGCGCACGACGGCGATGGCGGGTCACGGCCCAGACTGCACTTGTACATCATGCGTTTCACATAGTTCGGAACATCTCTCGCCGAGGCATTTGGATAGGTCCAAGATCGAGAAACTTTACTCAAGAAAGCATATTCCAGCGAGAGAAAAGAAACTACTAGACAAACTAGTCAAAGCCAGAGCTGCATATGACGATCTCAGGACAGAAATCATTTCTGGCAGTAATAATAGTATTCACGGAAGAGCAGACTTGAGGCCTAATAAAAAGCGTGGCGGCCAAGAAGATGATGAAATAGAAAGAAGTAGTGCACAAGCAATTTTAAAACTTGTTGATATTGTAGATAGAGGTGGATCAACGAAAGACCTCAGCGACTGTTGCAGCTGTTGTCTATGCAAGCCTGGTGAGTCGCATGCGCGCGATATGAAAGCACACAGACATAGTTATTATTATCACAGTCATCGTCGACAAGCGCACCGTGGAGGCGGTGGCCATGTTTTGTCAAAGACTAGCAGAGAAATGTATAGAACGACAGGCGGGCCTCGTTTAAGGAGACCAGTGCACTTCATTGCCAGAAGCATTCGTTCTGTGCCTTGCACGTGCACGTATGAGTTGCTGAAACGCAAATCTCAAGCTATGATCAAAAGAATGAAAATGCGACCAGAGAATGCGGCTATGGAATCATACGCACGGATTGAAGATAATACATTTGAAAAACATGGAGCACGTACAGCAAAAGGCCTTGTTAAGAAATCCGTGCAAAAATTTAAAACATCTAAAAGTCGAATCAAACATAGCTTAGCAAAAAAAGTAAGAACATCCGTGATTAAAGCGAAACAGTCAAAACTGTTACTTGGAGAGAAGATACAAGCTGGTGCTAAACATTCTCTAGAAAAATTAAAAGCCACTAAAAGGAATATTAAAACTAAAGCAGATCATGCCAGGAAATCTATCCAATCAAACTTACAAGGTGGTGCTAGGAATTCTATTGAAAAGTATAAAACTACACAAAAGAAAATAAGAAGAACGGTGGCCGATATAAAAGAATCGTTACAAACCGTAGCACTTCCAAAACTTCGTCCTAAAGAAAAAAACATTTCTAAAAACATGCGAGAAAGAATGCTTTCATTAAAGAATGACTCGATCACCAAATTCAGAGAGAAAAATCAGCTTTTAGAAGAGATGAATGAATGGGCTTGTGAACATGAATGTTATCCAAAAGAATGTGTGCCGGAAGATTGTCTCAAATTATTATTGAAAAATAGGGAACGCAGAGCAAAGCACAGAGAGATTAGTGCTGGTACAAATCGGATTCGCCAACATAAAAGAAGGGTTGGACAATCATCTACTGAGTCTAATATTAACGTACAAGTACAAGAAAATACAACCAGTGCTAGAGTTGGAACGAGAAAAATAGAAGTAACGCAGCTTAAAGAACAAAGTGATAAAACTGAACCGGATATAACTATTAACGTCTCGGCTCAGAATAAACAAGAACGAACCAAGGTGTCATGTGAATGTTTAGATACTGAGACTAGAAAGAAAAGTAAAGGCAATTTAACGCTAGCCGATCGTAAACTTACCCAAGTTACACCTACGGGTGTTTTCATTAAAAAAGAAAAACAAAATCAAAATCGACCTTCGAAAGCCAGCTTAATAAGTTCGAGACAGCATTATGCTACCCAATTAGACACCAAACCTCAGACTACAGTTTCTGATAGTTCAGTAAATCGTCAAGCTGTTCGAATAAGTTCGTCATTCAGTTTCAGTATTGAATTTTATAAAAATAAACCTTCAGCTATACCTCGAACGGAGCTCAAACAAGACGCTGCTGTTCTTCAAGCTAGTGACCAAAGTTTAAAAGAATATGCTATAAAGGAAAGGAACAAAGGATATCATTCAAAAAAACCAACACAAAGAACAACAGAAACAAGAATGAGAAAACAAAAAAAAGACTCACATGCAGGCGGACATGCTTTGAAACGATGTATTTGTAATCTGAAACTAAAATCGAAAAAAAAAAAAAAACAAATTATTAAGTCGACTACCAAAGGCAACAGGGCTCCTAAAAATTTAAAAGGTCTAACCAGACATAGTACGGAAAGCGTACAAACTATGACGTCACTTCTTTACCAGAAGGCATTACGGCCCAACGAATGTGAACCTGATGTGTGCGTACCTGGTGAGTGCGATCCCTTCGAATGCTATGAACTTATAAAAAAACGTCTAGGTGGAAAGCATAGTTCCGCTCATACTAATACAAATACTAGGAAAGGAACAAGATCGGTTTCTAGCTTCACGAAATCTACTTCAAGTCGTAGCTCTAAACCTGTTCAGGTTTATTCACCAAGTAAAACAAAAGAAACTCAACAAACATCACAGATCACCCCATTTCAAGTGAAACCCGTAATACACAGTCATACACAACAAAGGCAAGCTGTACATATAGGGTCATCGTTCAGCTTCAATATGGAATTTTATAAGGATAAACCAGTGAAGGACAATAGTGAAAGAATCATCACTACTTATAGTAAAGAGCATTCTAGATCAGATATAAAACCAGAGTCAAAAATAAGGCAACGAGACAAAGAAGAAAAAGAGCGGTATGTTAGACACAGGCACTCACAAAAAAGGATGTCTGTAGGAAAATCTAAATATACTGCAACTAAACACAGCTTACGTAGGTGCTTCTGTACATTGAAACTAAAGCCCGGAAAAGGAAATGCAAAACCGCAATCAACATCAAAAATATTTGTGAACTCTAAGTCGACTATTACACAAACTCTAAAAGTACGGAGTAAGCGACTCAAGTTACACTATCAGCATCCCAATTTGTCCCAACATGAATGTGAACCAGGCATATGTATACCAGGTGAATGCAATCCGTACAAGTGTCTAAAAATACTAAATAAAAGAGAAGGAACGCGCGTGAAACGCCACGATAAATACTCTGATACTGAAAACAGCCGAACAAGGTCCTCTTCTAATTTTACAACTCAGTCTATTGTTTCTTCTCGAGCCAAGAAAATGCAATCTAATATACTTACATATAAGACAGAAGTTCCACCTAGAAAATATAAGGAAAAAGCGATAAAGAGTAAAATGCCCAAAGAAATAAACTCTTTACCCAGTAGTTCGAATCGACAAGCTGTTAGAATCGGTTCCTCGTTCAGCTTCGACATCGAATTTTATAAAGATAGAACATCACCTGTTAGTAACGAACGCATTAATTATGTATCTTCTCCTAGAAAACTTATAAATGTTAACCGTAAGGAAGCACTACCCACACATAACGAACACTATAGTAATTTAATTCCTCCTAGAACTATTGACCGTAAAAAAAATATTTCGAGAGAAAGAGATTCTCAAGGAGATATTAAACAAGATCAAGTATCTGTACAAGTGCAAGTAAAAAAATTTAATAAAAATGCAAGAATAGAATCAATCATAAACCGTTGTTTTTGTGCTTTAAATTTTAACAAGAATAAGCATAGAAGCAAAGTAAAGTGTTTGTGTAAAGAAAATATTACTATTGGGACAGAAACATCAAAAATAAAAGAACCAACATATCGAGCACAGATGACTAAAAGTACTAAAACTAAACAAAACAAACACTATCTAAAACCACATGAATGCGAACCCTATGCTTGCATACCTGGTGAATGCGATCCATATAAATGTTTAGAAAGAATCAGACGGCGACAACATTTAAAAGAGTTCGGTACATCAACAGAACATGTAAAAAAGAGACCAGGGTCTAGTTTAACACAAAATATAAGTGTTAGTTCCGGAATTGGAACAGTCAAAGCAAGATCACGACAACAGAAAACTTCTACAAAAGTTTATAAGACAAGAAAATATTCTACATCACCACACCATGTGAAAATTGACCCAGATTCTAGGAGAAATCCACGCCAACCTGTGAAGAAGTCAAATGCTTCAATATCTAAGATGAATTCACGTCAATCTGTAAGAATAGGCTCTAGTTTTAGTTTTGATATTGAGTTTTATAAAGACCGTCGACAATTGACAGAAAGAACACTCATAGAAAAATCTTCTAAAGCAAATGAAATAAAAAGAACAAGAATAGAATCTTCTAAAGGGAAAAAGGTTAAAAGAGCTAATTCAAGAACAGTTAGGCACAGAAATGATATTAAAGTACCAGCTAAAGAAATATCCATACGTCACCAAGAAACTGAAGCAGAGAATGGAAAGAAAAAACATAAAGCTACAGGTATAAAACCGATACTGAAAAGATGTTTTTGTACATTACAATTACGTAAAAAAGAGAAAATAAATCAAAATTATAATACTCACAAAACTAGTACGATACCAACTCAAGTCTATACAGTAAGTAGAGTCACAGTGAGTAAAGTTGCTGTAGCTGAAACCAAAATAACGACTCTGGGAGAAAAGTATGAATCTAAAAATTCTCGTTACAGAAGTAAAAAAGTAATAGAAACGGAAAAGGCACAGATGCTTTCAGATTCAATAGTAAAATATAATTTTAATAAACATAAGTTACAGTTTAAGAAACTCAGACATTTCAAAAAGCAAATCAGTAAATCGTCACAGCTGAATAATAATGTTTCAAAATTGAATATTGACGTGAAATTTTCGAAGGATGTAAATACTATATATAACATTCATAATGTGGAAAATGTTATACGAAACACGAGTAGTAGTACTGTCTGTGAAGGATTGGTTCAACAATTTACCAAAAAAATATCAAATGAAAGTCCAGGAGATTGTTTTTCTAATTTAAATGTAAGACAATGCCCAGTGTCAGGTGTAAATTCCTTCTTAAGCAGACGTTATTGTATAATGAACGTAAACACAGGTGCGAAACAGTATAAACTGAAACCATATGAATGTGAACCCGGCGTATGTGTACCGAATGAATGTGACCCTTATGAATGTCAGAAACTAATAAATAGGCGATTGAGAGCTTCTAAATTATCTGGAACAGACCCCACTTCGAGGTCTACTTCTAGTTACTCGAATTTAACGCCAAGTCAAAGAGCAAGAAAACTTCAGTCGAAAAATCAACTACGCTCAGCGAAAAGAACACATGTGAGAGAACCTGTTAGTGGTATCAATTATAAAGCTATTCCTAACAGACCTCAAAAACAAATGGTCCGTGTAGGATCAAGTTTTAGTTTCGACATTCAATTTTCTAAAGACAGATCCCCAGTAACTCCTACGTATCGTGAATTAATAGAGCCAAAATTAAAATATCATTCGGATAGATCAGTCAAAACTGTAAACCGAAAAACAAAAGGGACAAGAGGAATGAAAGCCACACGTCATAATCGAGATTCTCAGTCAGGAATGACAATGGTAGATAGAGGAGCTAGTGTGTCTCCGAGGTTAAAAAGATGCTTTTGTACACTAAAACTGCACAAAAAAGGTAAACAACAACATGTTCATCAAAGTTCAAGTCAAGGTACAATGACTTCCCAACAAAGGAGAAAGGAAGCACCTAAGGCTGTAACCGCAACAACAGGTCAAAATACAAGGGGCAAAAAACTCCGCACATTAGATCCTAATGAATGTGAGCCTGGAGTTTGTACACCTGGAGAATGTAATCCCTACGATTGTTTAGAATTAATAAAAAGAAGAAACAAGAAATACAGATCCAGGGGATTTAGCACTGTATCTACGGGGTCTAGATCTGCGTCAAGTGGGTCAGGTTCAAAAAGAAGAAGAGGACAGCGAGTTCAGTCTGACTTACGGGGAAGGAGGAACCATGGGAGTGTTGCAGCAATAAGGGATGTTGCAAAGAGAGGGTATACCCAATCTACGAAACATTTACCTCCAAATAGACAGATGGTACGGATTGGGTCTACTTTCAGCTTCAATATTGAATTCTATAAAGATAGAACGCCTCACACGGATCGCATCCAAGCCGCAGCAAAAGTCATTAAAACACGTCGAAAGAACGTTAAAACGAAGCGTATACCTAGGTCTAGTAGTAGGGGATCAGTAAGCAGATCTATTGGTCAACATAGCCGTGATTCGCAAGCGGGAATTAAAACAGGAGATCAAGGTTCTGATGCAGCCCCAAGGCTGAAACGATGTTTCTGTACACTAAAACTTCAAAAACAGGGTCAACGCCCATTACAACCAAAACAAGTCAGACTGGTTAATCAAAGTACAAAAACTCGATCATATCAACCAACTCCAACATTGCACGATAGAAGTGTAATGGCTAGTCGAAAGTTAAAACCATATGAATGCGAACCAGGTGTCTGTATTCCAGGGGAATGTGATCCTCATGAATGCGATAAACTTATACAAAATCGTTTGCGTAGGGAGTTTGGTACATCAACAGGAAGAAATAAAACAAGATCAGCTGTATCTAGTACTTCTGCAACAACATCCAGAGGTAGAAAAGTGCAATACGCTGGTAGACAGCATAGAACTCGGAATAGACCGATACAGTCCAGAAATATGATTGTGAAGCCAGTTAGAGAAAAAATATTACTAAACACCATTTCTGATAGACCATCAAGACAAGCCGTGAAAATTGGTTCCAGTTTTAGTTTTAATATTGAATTTTTTAAGGATAAAGGTGGCAATGCCGTTACCAATTCTAAATCACCGGAATACATTAGAAAAGTCACACCATCTCGTGTAAAACAACCTAAAGTGAAAAAAAGAGCCGGATATTCACAAGATCAAAGGAGCATCCGTAGTACAGATTCACAGATAGGCCATAATATGCGATCTGCAGGTACTGGCATAAAGCCAATGCTTAAAAGATGTTTTTGCACGTTATCTCTTAACAAACCTAAGAGGAGGCCTGTTCCCGAAAAAAATATGTTAGATGCTGGTACAGAAACTCATAACATTGCCAACAAACCGATGCCTAAATTTACAAGAACTGCTGCCAACAGAACAAAACAAGTATATCACCTAAAATCATATGAATGTGAGCCAGGAATCTGTGTACCAGGAGTATGTGACCCTTATGAGTGTCTTAGGAGAATTAAAAAAAGGGAAATGCGTTCAAGAATGGCTGGTACATATACACCTAGAGGTCGTTCTATTTCCAGTTTTACTTCTACATCTGGAAGAGCCAGTCAAACTCAGTCAAGGTCACCGAAATACAGACATCAAACTACTGGTCACAGAGATAGATATTTAGTAGAAGATCGACGATTCAAATCTATTGAAAATCCATTCAGACAAGCTGTTCGTATCAGCTCTAGTTTTAGTTTCAATATTGAATTCTATAAAGACAGATTATCAGAATTGGCTGAAATGCATAACTCACCGGATGAAGGAAGACATAGGAAAAGAGAAAGACAGGATGGAACTGAGTCAAGAAGAATTGAAAACAAAGGTGTGTGTACGGACGAAACTTGTCTTCGTAATCGTCCTTCACAATCGCAAGGTACAAAGGCAGACTCTAGAGGCACAGGTGTAGGTCCTATGTTAAAGAGGTGTTTCTGTACATTAAAGCTCCAAAAAATAGGAAAGAACCAACAATATCGCATTCCCGATCAGTATGACGCTACGACATCGACTCCGAGGCATTACCGGCAATATAAACCGAGAAATGAGTCTGTGAGTATAGGGGTTGGAACTAAAAGAAGAGCATACGACTTGAAACCCTACGAATGTGAACCTAATGTTTGTGTTCCTGGGGAATGTGACCCACATGAATGTCTTGAAAGAATAAATCGACGAAAAATGAGAAGTTCGAATATAGGCACAGATAACTTACATGGTTACAACAGGTCTACCGCAACTTTGATACAAAAAAGTGCTAAGTGTCGAGACACTCAATGCTATAGAGATCCCAACTCAAAATGTAGAAGCACTCAATGTTATTTAAAGAGGCAAAATATGAAGGGTTTTTCAAAGACAGAACCAAGACATCGGCAACGATACTCTCCTTCATCCAACAATTCACACCGTCAATGTATAAGGCTGGGATCTAATTTTAGCTTTGATATTGAGTTTTTTAAAGACAGAAAAACGCATGAAGCCAGTCGTAAAAAAGTAATTTACAATGACGTTCCTACGACAACACCTTCAATGAAAGTAAAAAAGTACACAAATAGAGGTTCGCACGGCCAAAATAGCCTTCGTCATCGAACGTCACAGATGATTGGTGCAGCAACAGAATCAAGGGGTTCTGGTATGCCACTTCTGAAGCGTTGTTTTTGTACATTAAAATTAAGGAAGGGCCCACATGGAATTGTGCGAAACGACACAAAAACTGTTAATTTTGTAAGTTTAGATGTAAAGCCACCCCCATTGACATCAATTGCTCAAACCTGTAATAAGATATCTGCAATAAAGACGGAATGTATCGCGAGAAACACATTCAATTCATACAGCTGCAACCCTCAAATTTGTATTCCTGGGAAAACTGAACGATTGGTGTCTTTAAAAAAGTTTGTGAAAAAAAGAAAATGTAATTATCCCACAGCGAGAACACATACCGAACAAGTCTATTTTTGTAACATGCTTAAGAATTGTGCATCCACTTGTAATTCTGGCAAAGTACAGCTTCTAGCTAAGAATGCGAACGAGCTTGACTCCAAAACAATAAAGAAGTTGCACCTTATAAATAACTTATGCGGTAGATATTCTACAGTCAGTCATCAACTCGAAAATTATATTAAACTGCAACGTCATCCTAAGACTCTCAAAGAAAAATCTAAAAGCAAAAAAGCAGACGTTTCTAGTGATCGAAATAAGTCTCCAATCTCCCGATCAAATTATTTGAAAATTAAAAATAAAAGCGAAGGAAAAATATTACAGCGCTTCTCTCGCACACTGAAACTTCAGACTATCCGGAAAAAAAACTTACAGTTAATAGAGTCCTACCCGAAAAACAAACTTTCATTTAAGAAAACTTCTGTACAGAATGATGTAAAAATATCTAGCTTATATTATAGCAAACGAAGAAAAAATAACTTATTACCTGATTACGGCCCGAAAGCCAAGGCAAATAAAGACAGTCAGAAATCAACTTCACCCTGTAAAATCCATACAGAGAATGAAAAAATGTGTAATATAAATCATAACGAAATGGAGACAATATTTCCGTATATTCCTAATAAGTTTAATAAAAGTATTAGCAAAACGGTATTTTTTCAAAATAATGTCTCGATGAAGACAGTTAGTGTGCCATTAGATACAAATGATGTGAACATGGTGAGTGAAAAAAATGTCAGAAATCATGACGAACAATCTCATAAACAAGAAACATGCAGTTCTCCGAAAAATAAATTTAGTATTAAAAAAATTATAAGAAAGTGTACACAATTGTTCAAAAAGTCTCCTTACACAAAACCGAATATGATGTCAAATAATGGACATTTATCTGAACATGTTAGTTTTGAACCTAAAGTTGGTAAGACTACGAAAGACAAAAGTAGTAAGCACGAGAAATTTTCGAAAACTGATATATTGAAAAGCTCTAGAAGTGACCGTCGTCCTGAACATTCCAAGTCTATTAGTCATTCAATCCCTAAGAAATCAAGGAGTCTCAAAATAGCAAAAGCGCCTGAAAAATTTAGATATCACAAAAAGTATGCCAATTATATTAACGAAGGCACAAAAAAATATTCACGATTTCAGTCGGGTGACGCAGGACTAGGTTACATAAAACCTGTTAAGGCCTATTTGAAAAAGCAACCTTTTGACACATATAACATTAATAATAATTTTCACTGTTCATATTGTCAGGTTCTCTACGATAAAGACAAAGAATATTTAAGAAATAAAGAAATACCATATATGAATCAAAAAGTGGTGCAACTTACATTAGTTTCACCCAAAAATAACAAGCTGCAGAAACGCAAACATAAACAAAGACAAAACTTACCTGACGAATGTATTGAAGAATTTTGTGCAACAACTGATGTGAATGAATGTCCATGTGCGAAAAGAATAAGAGGCAAGACGCCCATAGAAAACAAAACAAGTTCACCAAAAGGCATATTAAAAAACGGGGCTAATATTAAGAAACCCGAAGATAACAAAAAACCGAAACAAGAAATAGAGGAGACGAATAATCAACTTCCGTCCAACCAGTCTCCATTTAAAGACCCCCCATCTAAACAATCTTCAGCTAAACAAAAGAAATTAGTATGTAAAACAAAAAAGCCTTGTGTTTGTTGTTCGGGTGCTAGAAAGAAAGCTGAACCTGGTCAGGAGAACCTGGCCCCGACTAAACTAATTTCGAAGACACTCAAGAAAGATAAATGTAAAGTTACATGTTTAACCGAAACCGAAGAAGAAGCGGGGAAGTCTGTATGTATCAAAATGTTGGAGAAATACATACCAAAATTTAGTTTGCATGACTACATTCCTGATCACGATGATAAATGTGTCTATGACCCAATGTTTAGTATGAAGATGGATTCCAATAGTATGGCTATTTTAAATAGGGACGAAATCTACGAAAAAGTAACTAAATTAAAATCAGACAAAAAAGCAGATTATGATAGTCTTAAGCCCGAGGAACTCAAGTTATTACACGGAAAATCGTGTAGTTGTTGTATATGCCAAAGTATGAAGCATAGGAAGCCTCAGGAGCAACCTAAGGTTGTGAGTGTTGCATCAATAGCGACAAAAGCTTCTCAGTTTGGCAGAAAATTAGGTATTGGTAAAGAGCCATGCATTTGTGGAAGCGCGCCTTGCGCAGCGGAAGTGAAAAGAATAGCAGACAAAGCTGCTGAGAAAAAGAGAAGAAAAAAAAAGAAACCTTGTGTTTGTGGCACTAAAATTTGTGAAAAGGAATCTTTAAAACTGGATATACAAAACCACATTGTTTCAAAGAAAGGAGGCAAGAAATTAAAGAAAATCATTAAACAAAAGTCACGGAACAAGAAGATTGAACATGAGAAACTAAAACGACAGGAGAAAGCTAAAAAAGAGTGGCATTTACGGCAATTGAAGTACAAAAAAGAAGATGAGTTACGAAGGAAGAAGCGAAAGCGAGAAGACAAAATCATGAATAAACAAGTAAAAAAATATAAAAATACTAGCGGCTGGTTACTTGCGGCGGAGTCTATTTTAGATATTGGACAATTGCTGTATAAATCGACTACTGGTATTCTACGATTTACAGGTAGAGCAGTCATGGATCCAAAACGTACCACTCGTTACTTTCAAGATGCCAAAAAGGATCCATCACGAATACTAACTAATTTAAAACACGCTTGGAGTGATAGTGGTGTACATTCTACGGCGAAGCGTGTCGGCATGAGGGTAGGAGCAATGCCTTGCTGGGCCAGGTTGAAGGCTTGTCTGGAACAGCATGCGGTAACCCACTACTTGGTCCACATGTGTGATAAAAATCCTAAGGCTCGACTGGCTCGTAAGAAGAGATTGGTACGCAGACGTGAGCCCATGGACTTCGAATGCAGTCTTTACATGGCCTCTTTGAGAAAGAAACCCTGGTTGGGCGTGTATTATAAGTTTCAATGGTTCTATCCACATTGTGTTAGTATGCTTCACATATTAAGGTCTGTTGCAGACGTTTTGCTATTTCTATTGGCTGTAGTAGTGTGGAGCCCATGTCTGTGTTGTTTAGAACTGTGCAGGGCTCTCATGTGCTGCACTTTATGCACAGGATAATTGTAACTATGTATTTTGGAATAAAATGATACTATGTTCACTATAAACTGTTGTACGTTACTATTATAACTAATGGAGGTAAGAACTTTTCTTACAAATACTGGCTCAACCCTGACGAAATATCCGTTTTCCCAAAATATATTTTTTCGCAAAATGTCTGCTATTCCAGAATGTGAGCACGTCTTTTGCATAATGTCATATTGAAAAGCTGACATTTTGCGAAAGACGTGCTCACAGTCTGGAATAGAAGACATTTTGCGAAAAAAACATTTTAGGAAAACGGATATTTCAGGCCTGTGCCCAAATACTGGTGCTCGAGTCGTAAGCTCAAGCCATTATAGACCAGCAAGGTTACCACCACCGCTTGGTCACCCGTTCTCCGCGGTACACCCGCGCAGTTCAACTGGTACCACGACATTTTTCACCAGAAGCACCAACTATTCGGGAGTACATACATAAATTAAAATCATCGTTCAACTAAAGGGTAATTCCAGCCTGAACAGAGTTTCGTATCGTATTTTTAAAGGGAAAGTCCCCGCCTGAACCAGTTAATTTTTCTTTTGATTACCATGAACTTTGACGGGGAAAGAGTGCATCGTATGAGGAACATTTTGAGATATACATTTATGAAAAACATACTGTCAAAGCACGTTGTCTGTGTAGGGTATATGTAGATATCCTTCATTATAGCAAGGAATCGTAGTTTGGCTAAAACCAGTATTACAATCAAGCTGCGATAGAAAAGAACTAGGCAGTAACGATACGAGAAAACAAGTTAGACTAAAAATATATATTTTAAATCGCGCGGGTGAAGACGCGTGCAATAGCTAGTATGTTTATGAACAGGTTTATTATCAGTTTGCATTTTAATCTATATTTATATCCTTGTTCAAAGTTTAAATCGGAAACGGAATGCTAATAATAACCTTATGATAATCAAATCGGTCACAGATATCGAGGATAATACTTAACATTTGCAATTACAATTACATGGTGTTCGTTGTCAGGAGTGGTAGTGTTTTAGTGATATCATGCCTGGTGAAACTAAAGTGAATGAGGATTTGGTGCGGGAGAGAAAAAAGTGCACTTTCGATGTTAGTGAATTGGTACGCATTGTCGACGGAGGGGAGAAGAATACTCTGATGAGAAAAGAAATCGGTAAGTGTTCAATTTGCAACCACCGGAATCTGATATAACCGACCTAATAAAGAACTGACACGCAGAGAATCTGTCCTTTTAAGAAATTGACTTCCATTTCGCGAATCATCGTTCGGTGAGTGAGATGAAAAATAATAAACAAGACCAGAGAGGATGACGATAGTGTAATAAAATAACAACCACTACGTAGAGTTGTATCTGTATGTCAATCCGTCGATATTTTATGCTTTTTTTCTACTGTTACTGTTAGTGCACCAGAATACTATGGGAAACTCTTTCAAATCGAGGTCGACGTTTACATAGCACTCAATAACTTTGCATCTTCACAGAGGAACTGGTATTCAAAGTGGAAGAACTCAAAGACGACGTCCCAGAAGAGTACCTGAGTCACAAGGAGAGGTACGAGAGATCTGTGAAGAAAGCGGCGATACTCTACGATGTGCTGAAGGACCACGCTATTGACGCGATGGCGCTTGAAGACTACACGTAAGTTTACAGACGGAAAGCATAACGAATTTTAATTAAAATGAATTGAATTTTCACGCACACCAGTAACATAATGCAGCGGGGAAATATACAAGAAACAGAAAGAAGTGAAAACTGTACAGGATAATTCGAATACGGGTACAAAATTACAATATCGATTTGAGCTTATTTTATGTACATATTCCTAAGGTACTAGGCCGATAGGAATAGAAGGACAAGTTTTTTTTAAATTAAGCGAAATCTCTTGACACTGCGCCGGCGCAGCTGGATCAACCGACAACCTGATGAATGTAGCCCGGTTTATGAAGAATATAAAGAATTGAGCGTAGTAGTGAGCCTTGGATAACATCTATGACAGTGGATGTCACATCACAGGCTGACTGCAAACGAGCTACTTCGTAGATTTCAAGTTTTATTCATTGTCGCGAAATGGTCATTTGGCTAGATGGGTATGATGATAGGCACTCATTAACAAAGTCTTCAAACAGCCTATAGTACTCCAATCACCAGTGAATCGGTCTCATCATCTGGATGTAACTTTGCTACCCTAGTACCCAGATCGTATATAATGTTCGCCACGTACCCACGATTCTTTTTCAGACCATCAAACATCTATAGAGTCCTCAGTGGCGTGATAAAGGACATATCTCCGTTCATGCTGCACATGGGAATGTTCGTGCCGACGATGATGGGCCAGGCGTCCCCTGACCAGCAAGCTGAATGGCTTCCGAAAGCGTTGAACATGGAATACATTGGGACTTATGCGCAGGTACGTAGCTAATATCTATGGAAATGGACGTAAACTAACTAAACTAATGAAAACAACTTGAACTTACAATGTTTATACTTGCCTTTTCATACATACATATCATATTACAGACTGAACTTGGCCACGGAACGTTCCTCAGAGGTTTGGAAACGACGGCAACTTATGATCCGAAGACTGAAGAGTTTATTCTAAATAGCCCCACGCTCACCTCTTTTAAATGGTGGCCTGGTGGATGTAAGTATACACTTGGCTTATTGACAGAGATCTGGGATGAGCCAATCAAAAGATTCTGCAGTCAAATAACTAGAGGTTTCTTTCTGATTCCAGTGGCACACACTGCTAACCACTGCATCGTGGTCGCACAACTCTACACGAAGGGGCAATGCTACGGCATCCACCCGTTCTTCGTGCAGATCCGTGACCTGGACACCCACATGCCTTTCACTGGCATCAAAGTTGGTGAAATCGGCCCCAAGATGGGCTTCCAAACGGCCAACAACGGGTTCCTCGGGTTCAACAACTACAGGATCCCAAGAACGAACATGCTCATGAAAAATGCTCAAGTTTTGCAGGTGGGTGTGCTTCAGAAACTAGTTATCATTAATACAATTCAATCACAGTGACGTCAATTATAATCTAATATACAGATGAACCGAAATAATATTTCATTTACGTACATTGATGTGTAATCTTGTATTTAAAATATTATCATTAATTACCTGCTTAGTTATTATATAATATTGTCGCTAGGATCGTATCAGCATTATTATACAATCACGTATGGTTAATTAATGATTACGTCAAAGTCAATAGCGGATGCTGCAGATCCTGCTATTGATTGACTTTATTAGGTAAAAAAACTTCATCCTATTACTAAAACGTTTCTCGTTTTCGTATTCAATCACAACCTGAAACCTATAGGTAGGTGATTGAGGAGCTTTTACCTTTTTCGTACTTACCTAATATTTGACTGACCCTGATTTCGTTTATTTGCTGTACCGCTTGTTTTTGGACTCGAGCGCCAGGTTTGATGACTTGTAATGCATACATTGATCAGAATAACCTGGGTGTCTAAACGTACCTAAATCTTGTAGGTATGAAATATTTATTTAAATCTGACTTATAGGTAATCGGACTTTTATAGTTTATTCATTACTAGCTTATGCCCCGCGACTTCGTTCGCATTAAAAAGGATCGTGCCATTAAACTCCAAATACACCAGATTGTAAGTCAGAGCACCTGCTTTCAAACAAAAAAAAACCGGTTCAAATCGGACCAGTAGGTTTAGTGTGATGCTTGTGCCCACAAACAGACAGACAAGAAATTTTTTGAAAAGTATTTTGGGGTTGGTTAAGCATAAAAAACGTATTCTAATAGTTTTTTTTAATCCCTTCAATGTACAGATTTACTCCCGTTACGATTTTTTAAGTAGTATAGATATAGACAATATTGTATTTTTCATGTTCAGGATGGAACCTACGTGAAGTCAAAGAACGATAAATTGACCTACGGCACCATGGTGTTCGTGAGGGTGAACATTCTAACAGATGTCGCTTTCGAGATCTCCAGAGCTGCCACCATCGCCGTCAGATACTCCGCCGTGAGGCACCAGTCGCAGCCGAAGCCAGGGTGAGACACCACTCTAGCTGCATGGCAACTAAGTTACGAAACCAGTTGTCAAAAAAGAAATAACTTCGTGCTGCTCAACCAGTTGCCAAAGAACATCTCACAACTTCGTCTAAAGTAACCACACTGGATATGTTCAGTTGGAAACTGGTTGAGTCACAAGAAGAGAATATCTTCCTTGGCAACTGCTTGAGTAACTTGGAATATCTTTTTTAGCAACTGGTTGAAAATTGCAGTTGCCATAGCGCCTTGAGGGCACTGACTAGGTATCCTTGACTTATTTCGTGTTGAAACGTATCCTATATGTCATTTCATTATATAAGCTATTACTGTACTAAGTTTCATCAAAATCCGTTCAGTCGTTATAACGTGGTTGAGCAACAAATCACCCTCGTTGAGAGGGTAGGCCTGAGCCCCAGCAGTGGGGAGATTAATAGGCTGTTGATGATTGATGTTGATGAGCAACAAACATCCAAATTTACACATTATTATAGAAGACCCCATCCAGGATGATGGATTTCAATAATAAAATGATCTGATATAATTGTAATTGGCTTTATTCTAAGGACGGCTTATTGTTTTCCAGCGGACCTGAACCTCAAATCATAGATTACCTGACGCAGCAGCACAAGATATTCATCTCCATAGCAACGAGCCACGCATTGAGAGTGGTGGGACTCTGGTTATGGAAGACTTACGTCAGGGTCAGCAAGGATATGAAGAAAGGCAACATGGATCAGCTGCCTGATGTACCCACTTTGAATTACAAATAAATTAACTAGTTACAAATGTAGCGTTTAGCGCTATGATCCTTTGGAACTACATGGTAAAATTGCTGCTCAATGGATAATAATTTGATGATGGTCTTAAGGAATTAGAAAAATATGTTTCAATTTATAATTTTTCGATTTTATTTCTAGTACTTTGCTTCATGGATTCCCAAGCCGTGAATTTCAAAAATCTCCCAAACTCCTCTACTACATTATCTTGTTCCAGCTTCATGCTCTAGCGTGCTGCATGAAAGCGGTGTGCAGCAAGGATGGCGCCGCGTGCGCGGAGCAGTGCCGCTGGGCGTGCGGCGGGCACGGCTACATGACCTCCTCCAACCTGCCCATCATCTACGGCATCAGCACGGCTACGGTCACCTACGAGGGGGAGTACACCGTGATGCAGCTGCAAACGGCCAGGTACAGAAACGCTGCGTGTTAGAGGCACAAGTTACTTATACGAAAAGCTATTCTGAGCTCGCACATATAACCCGTACAAAACTAGAGCATCGGCTTATCTTCTGGGTGTACCGCGCCACACTTCTGCAGCCTTTCGTGGGAGTTTCCGGTACCTAGCCACAAAGTGCTGGAACAACCTCCTTCCTCCCGTGCGACAGCAAAACACAAAACGTAGTTTCAAACGCCATTACCGTTCATTTTTGCTTACTATCCAAAAATCTACTCCGTGAGTAATCTTTATATTATTACTATATTGTGTTACATTATTGCTATTTTTCTATTTCAACTTGGTACCTTCTTCCTCACACTATGTCATACAGTACACCACAACTCGCACACAAAAATTTTTTTCAATACAATAGTCACAAAATTATCACACACTGTACATTTTAACAATATTATTTTTAATTGTTTAAGTTTATTTGTATTTATTGTGAGGTCACTTGTCCGGTGCTGTCAGAATACCAGCGCCGCAGTATCTACACACTAGTGTCGTAGTGTGCTGCAGTATTATGCTGAGCCAGCGCCGTTTTGTTGCTGCGACACATGCCTAACTAATTTTAATTTAGTTTTGTAATTTTTGTTTTGTTCACCTATTTGTTTTTGTATGTATGTGTCGAAGCCACAAATAAATGTTTTATCTATCTATCTATCTAAGTTACTGCGGGTAAGGCTACATGACCTCCTCCAACCTGCCCATCATCTACGGCATCAGCATGGCCACGGTCACCTATGAGAGAGACAGTACACCGCGCTGCTAACCTTGTCTAATTCCCATAGTACGGGAGATAATCCTATTAAGTTTGGTAATAGACGTATGTCGTTTGTATAAAAAAAGATATTACTAAATAAATATAAAATATTGTAACTGTTTCCAGATATCTAGTAAAGGCATGGAAACAAGCTGTGGAAGGAAAGGTGATGACGCCGACTGTCTCCTACCTTGTTAACTTCTACAACAATAACACTCAAAAGTGGGAGAACACACCGGAAGGAATTATCAGAGGCTTCCAAGCGGTTGCCGCAGGGTAAGACATTAACAATGTATTTGTCGGTTTTCGACCCCCGGTCACTGTTCATTATAACCAATATCTTGATTAGCGAGATATGGACCTTTTGGTTATGGTGAGCCACACTTCAGGTCATCAAAATCATTGCAATATAGCCACTGTTACCGCTGCCATGGTGCGTGTGTGTAGCGTGGTTCACTGTTCACGACTGGAGATCGCGTACCAGATACCGCTTCAGATAGATAGAATATCATCATCGTATGAGTGTCTATCGACGTCCACTGCTGGATATGCCTTCCTCAATGAACAACACCCGTTCCTCCGCCTTCTGCACCCAGCTCCTTTCGGCGACCTTCATTAGGTCTTCCCAGAAATTGCCTTCCATCCATCTGGCGGCTACCAGATAGCTTGACTACTCGAAATCTCTCCATCAACCACCAAGTACCTACTTGGAAGCAGCTGGATGATGAAGTCAGAAAACTGAGTGTAGCGAAAAATGACGTTGATTAACTGATAGATAATGTAATTGCCATAAAAACAATTATTACCAGGAAAACCAAGGCTGCCCACGAAGCGATCCAGAAACATGAAAGAGCAGGAAACGATTATGAAGACTCTTGGAACTTGGCGTCCGTGCAGCTTGTAAATGCGAGCGAGGTACGTAATCGAGCTGTATTTTTTTTATGTGTGTGTATGTGTATCTAATTGATTCAGTAGAAGATAAACTGCAGTGCGTGCTGACATGACTGGTGATGTTGCACGCAAAACATCGCAAATTTATATATTTTTTCTAAAACTTCAATTGTGTAAAGAAACATTAGTTTTTAACATTGTAACATGTCTGTTTTAGGCACATTGTCGTTTAGTACTGTGTGAGGTATTCTGGAAGGAAACCGAGAGGATATCGGCATCTGCGTCTCCGGCATTGGCGCAAGTTCTGAAGCAGTTGGCAGAGCTGTATATGATATACTGGGCCCTGGAGAAATCTGGAGATATTTTAGTGGTATGTGCATTGAACTTATTGGCAAACTCGTTGCCGCTTTGTAACTGTTTCAATTAGCATAATTACAGTAGCATAATGTAAATTAATTGTTATTTCAGTACTCAACAATTTCAAAGAGTGACATCGCCGTTCTTCAGGATAGATACGAACAGTTGCTGGGGTTAATCCGACCCAACGCCATTGGACTGGTCGACGCTTTTGACATTCACGATGAGGTATCCTATATTAACGTATTTTGTATTAACATTAATTTCGTCAACTCAATTTACTATAAAAATAATAGGTATACCTATTAAATGTGTTGCCAGTGATGTAAGTACCGAGACGAGGTCGCTCACTATGGGCCTCATAAGAAGGCTCAAGGTCACCCAGAGGACAATGGAGAGAGCTATGCTCGGAGTTTCCCTGCGAGATAGAATCAGAAATGAGGAGATCCGCAGGAGAACCAAGGTCACAGACATATCTCAAAGAATTGCGAAGCTGAAGTGGCAGTGGGTTGGGCACATCGCTCGTAGAACTGACGGCCGTTGGGACAGAAAGGTTCTCGAGTGGCGACCACGTATCGGAAGACGCAGCGTAGGCAGGCCTCCCACAAGGTGGACCGACGATCTGGTGAAGGTCGCGGGACCCAGCGGATGAGGTTAGCCCAGGACCGGTCGTCGTGGAGATCACTGGGGGAGGCTTTTGTCCAGCAGTGGACGTCTACAGGCTGATAAATGATGATACCTATTAAAATGTAGGTACCTACCTGAAAAAACATGAAAAAAACAGATTTTTCCCAGGCCGATGGGTCATAGACAAACATAAGTTTACATGTCATAGACATACAAAATTTCATCAAAATCGTAAGCGCCGTTTTAAAAAAAATCTACTAATTAAAACCATCACCTGGATATATCCTTTTACAGATTACTTGCTCCGCACTAATCACACTCGCAAAAATATGCGCCTTTGTCAGTATAGAAATTTCATTAGGTATACTAAATAATAACCCTGGTCATAGATCCTGAACTCTACTCTGGGCGCGTACGACGGGCGCGTGTACGAGCGGCTGATGGAGGAGGCGCAGAAGAGCCCCCTCAACGCGGAGCCCGTCAACAAGAGCTTCCACCAGTACCTCAAGCCCTTAATTGCTAAAGGAAAATTATAATAAAACATTTAGGTTTCTAGAAATAAAAACGTAATTTATCTTTTGTATATTTTTGTAAATTTTATTGTGATTAAAATACGATTTGTGCGTGGTTTGTGCTAAAATTTCTTTATTTTAATCAACAATGTTGTGTGTAATATAAATTACGACGGTCATGTCATTATATGATATAGTAACCGTGGCGCGACTATGCCTCTCCATTTGTCAAAAATAGCGCTTTCTCGTGGACCCACTAATTTTTCCCACTGGTGGGACCACGAAGGAGACTTATTTCTCGTAGACCCACTGGTACTGTAAAAACTATCAAATGGACTAAATTGAACCAAACTGTATAAACTGGGCTGCAGTGGACAAAGTGTACCAATTGGACTAAATTGGACTAAACTGAACCAACCTGTTGCCAGTGATGACATACGGTACCGAGAAGTAATGAATAATGATGAAGTGTTTATACTGTAGAGGTAGACTGTCTTTTGTTGACGAAGAGACATTGAGTCACTAACCAGAAGGGCCTTGTCCTTGCTCATACAATTTCAAGTCCAACACGCGCACTGTATCGGATTATTTAACTATAATATAATTACCTAAAACATGTAAATGGTATGACAAGGTCAAACTTAAAGTCAATGAATAGAATTTGTAATTGCACAAAAGATATTTACATAGCAACTCATGATTACTACGGGGTCTATGCATAAACATTCAGTAAGTATAACAGCTAGTAGATGGTTGAGTAAGTACCCTTTAAAAATCAATTGTAAATACATTGAAGATTAAATATACATTGTAAATTTTTGTTGCAAAATGTCCACAAATAAATCAAAATATATGGAAGTGAATGCAGATTTAGTTAAGGAAAGATTAAAATGCAACTTTAATATTGAGGAACTAACTCACATTATTGACGGAGGACAGACAAATACATTACTGAGGAAGAGAATTGGTAAGTCATATTTATGTATGTACTTGTTTAATAAACCTATGGATGATTCCTATGGATCACAACCGTAAAACTATTACTTACTCTGTGGTAAAACGCTGAAAATTATTCGAGGCAATCTTTTTCGCTTGGCCAGGTGCTACGTCATTGTTATTTTTATCTTGTAATCCGCGAGAGAGGTACAGTCATGAACCGGGATTAGTGAGCCACTAGCTTATCATCTTAACTTGGTTGTGTTACACGAATGCCGCCGTTTTTCGTTATTGAAATGTGACCATAGCAACCCTTTTGTAACCCGCTCAACACTCCCGGTTCGTGACTGTACAGTGATTCTACATGGTAACATATAACGAGATCTCTTATTGTATATGATAAAAATGACACACTTTTTTTCACTTTACCCACCCTCATTGGGACTATTCAAATTGAAACTCTTGAAGGTTACCAACGTTATCACAATCCATTATGGATTAAGAGTTAGGTATATCAGAGCTGTAATTTTTAACAAAATGGACACTTATGCGTTGCAGAACTAATGTATAGGTATTATTGCAGAAGGCATAGCCCTGAAGAACAAATTAAAAGAAGAGATCCCGGAAGAATGCCTCGGGCACAAAGAAAAATATGAGAATGCCATCAGAAAATCCTGCCTTCTGGCTAAAATTCTTAAAGAGGAGGTTATACTTCAGCTCGGTGGATTGGAGGATTATGGGTGAGTGGAATTATTTATTTCATTGTCGTAGTTATAGTATTGTTATTATGTCGTAGAATAATTGGAAAAATCTGATCTTTGCGAAAATACCTACTAGAACTATTGCTAAAAGCCGATTAATTGGAATTTAAGATTGAATTTCGTTATCATCAGAGATACTTCCAAGATCTTTGCAAAAATCCGGCTTATTTTAGGTTACCTCGAATTACTTACCGCCCGCCGGACGGATGCGTTTATTGGCTAACGGCATTATTAGGTTACATGTTCTGACCAACCAGAATGAAGATCGACTCTTAAGTGGTCCCTACACCATCAATCTGCATGACATGCAATTACGTGCTGTCACTCATGCATGATCGTCTAGCTGCAAAGAAATTGAATAGCAATTCAATTTCTTTGTCTAGCTGTACTACTCAGCAACTATAATGAGTCACTCCGCGTCTCCCGCCTCCCCCTACGTCGCCCCGCCGTGATAGGTACAGAGTGCAAAAACGATTGAGAAAGTATTGAGCGAAAGTATGGGATTAAATTATTATTTATTTATATTTTTAATAAAAAATAAAACATTGTGTAAGAAGCAGTTAGATACATATAGAAACCTTCATCTTTATCATCATTTGTTAATGACACGACGTCACTTATACCCGACCTCTCACGTTTATGCGAATGGTACTGTCGCGCCATGACGAGAGCGGGCGGGCGAGGTGGGGAAGCGGGAGGCGGAGGGAGGCCAAGGCCAAGTGACTCGTTTCAGTTGTCGGGTAGTAGTGATTGACGTGCATGCCATGCAAACTACGTGCTGGCCATTGCTTTACTGTATTGATTGATGGCAAGCATGATGGTCCATCATGCAGCATGACAATCACGTAAACGTAACGCATGTCATGCAAGCATGATCGTTTAGGGACCGCTTTAGATTAGCCGGTAAGCGTTCAAGTTCGTCCTAAACAAACTAGGAGCTTTGCAATGATTCTGATTACAAAAATCTGTCTTAGATTCTAATTAGAGATGAAAAACTATTTATTTGGATTTGGATCATGAGCCCTATTTTTGAATCGCTCTCCTCGCTTCGAGCGGTCGATTCTACTAACTTTCCTTCGACATCCGATACAAAAATCAGTAGAATCGACCGCTCGAAGCGAGCAGAGCGATTCAAAAATTGAGCTCCTGACAAAATAATAAATTTTAAAAATTCTTATTTGTTTCTAGGATGTTGTCCTTCCTTCGACGGATACTTGATATGTTCTTTAAAGAAGTATCTCCATTAATTATGCACTTTGGCATGTTCATACCAACGATCATAGGTCAATGCACTCCCGACCAGCTAGCTCAATGGCTGCCAAGGGCACTAGACATGCAAATCATTGGAGCATATGCTCAGGTAAACTTCTTTACATAAAATATTTCTTTGAATTCACTTTTAAAAAACCGGACAAGTGCGAGTAGGACTCGCGACCTGAGGGTTCCGTACAAACTTAATTAAAGAAATAATTAGAAAATCGTTAATAAAATTTGTAGTTATATCACATGGTACTAACTTATGGATAACTTGCTCACACACAAAGTTAAGTTTGTTGGTACAAGAAAAAATAGATTTTTTTGTGGTGTAACTACAAATTGACGGTTTTCGGATTTATTCCTCTATTTGTGCTATAAGATCTTGATTCTTGCCAAATTTTATGATTCTAGGTCAATGGGAAGTACCCCATAGGTTTTGATGACCAAGATACTCAAAAATGTGGTAAAAACGGCCATATCTTTCGGCTGGTACACATATCCATACCAAGGTATCCCTACCAAGGTATCCCTACCAGTCGGGATAAGTGGAAAAAAAATACACTTATAGGTATCTACCGGTGCGACAGGTGGAAACTGAAAGTTCACTTATCCCTACTATACTTAAATCAAATCAGCCTGCAGACGTCCACTGCTGAACATAGGCCTCCCCCAGGGATCTCCCCGATGACCGGTCCTGCGCTAACCTCATCCAGCCGGGTTCCGCGACCTTCACCATTAGGTGTACTTTGCAAAATGCCTAAAACGCATAATGTCTAATTATCAAAAGGTCTAAAAAGCATATTTGACTACTAATCAATTTGCCTTAAACGCATTAGGTCTGCTTTGCAAAATGCCCAAAAACAAAACGTACAACTATTTGTCTAATTATCAAAAGGTCTAAAAAGCATATTTGACTACGAATCAATTAGCCTTAAACGCATTATTTGAAAGTGGTGTTGAATATTCATCTATTGGCATTTCCAGCTAAATCATTCAATGAATAGAATGAATGGCCTTCAAAAAATGATTTTAGCGGTTTTTAGCACGACATCTACCCACCTAGTTTTTCCCCTCCAAACAGTCTGTATATGAATTAGATTGCATGATTTGCGTTTATATTTACTTAAATTACAGTCAGAGCTTGGTCACGGCACGTTTATCAGGGGGATAGAGACAAGAGCCACATACGACCCGGAGGCGGAGGAGTTTGTCCTGCACAGTCCCACGCTGAGCTCGTGCAAGTGGTGGTGTGGAGGCCGTGAGTAGTGCCATGATATCAACAGCCTATTAACATGTCCATACTGCTGGGGCTCCTCAACGAGGGCCTTCGGACTATAGTCCACCACGCTAGCCCAGCGGTTGGTGGACTTCACATGCGCCTAAGAAATTCTTCTTCGGCGTATGCAGGTTTCCTCACGAAGTTAAACAGCATTATGTGATAGTAGGTAATCGTAATAGGTAGGTAATCATGTCTGAACATAGGGACATAGTTTTTCATTTCTCATCAATCAAGTAATATAAAGCTAATGATAAGAAAGAGGAACCAACTGGATAAGAAATGCTGTTTTATATTTCAGTTGGAAAAACTGCCACCCACTGCATAATAGTTGCGCAACTTTATACTAAAGAACAATGCTATGGAACCCATACATTTATAGTTCAAATTCGTGATGAAGAAACCCACGTGCCCCTTCCCGGTATCAAAGTAGGGGAAATTGGTCCCAAATTCGGATATAATACAGGTGATAATGGTTTCATTATGTTCGAGCACCTCAGGATACCCAGGGAAAATATGACGATGAGGAATGCTGAAGTTTTAAAGGTGAGTTGATTACAACTAACTATTTATCGTATTTCGAAAAACTTCTAGACAATATCGCTTTTAAGAGACGTGTCTAATCTAATTGCTCAAGACATATAAGCACATAAACATACAAACTACTCAAAACGAAATAAGGACCAGGGAACTATTTTCATACATTCGAGGTCACTTTTTGAGCTGGAGGTCCAGAGTGCCATCCATACACATGCAACTGTCATCGGGCATACGGTTTTCTAGTCATCATACCAATATTATAAAGAGGAAAGATTTGTATTTTGTATTTTTGTATTTTAATTTTTTTTATAATTTCCGATTTCAAAAATTATTTCACCATTGGAAAGCTACATTCACCCTGAGTGACATAGGCTATATTTATCTATATCTATGTCCACCCGTGCAAAGCCGGGACGGACCGCTAGTAATATATAATCAGAATTAAAAAGGCGCTGGCCCAAATAGTTCCCTGAAGAGATCAAAGTGCTCAAAATGATCTCGAACATAGAGTTAGTACTTATACTAGCTATAGAGCGCACGCATCGCTCATTGCCCATTGTGCCAAGTGTAAGCAGGTGTTCTATAGACGCTTCTATATAGATTTTTTCTAGATCGTTCTTTTCCGTGAATCGTGTTTACAGCTTGGCACTGCACATTTCACCATGATTACTCCAAATCTAAATAAATACCGGCGAGAGCAACAATCAGCGCTACTGACGTGTTGTGACTAGTAGCGTCAAAATTTCGAGACTGTGCAGACCCGTGCTTACAGTTCAGACATGCTAACGCGCGCTCTATGTACATAGGTGGACGGATAATTAGAAACAGGGCAAGATTTTCATATAATCGAGGTCACTTTGAAGCCAAGGGTCTCCGTGAAGGATTGATCGGGGCATGATCTGATTACGGTCGTAGACAGAGTAGATGGAGGACTTCAAGATCGCTATAGATATTCAACTTATCAGATAAGCCGTTTGGAAGGAGCATCGTCATGAAGAAAAAAACCCGCAAAATGGAATCAAAATGTATAAGGAGTCATGACGATGCTGCTTCCAAACGGCTCATCTGATGAGTTGTATATTTATAGCGATATTAAAGTCCCCCATCTACTCCCTCGATGACCGTCATCAGATCATGCCCCGATCAATCCTTCACGGAGAACCATGGCTTCAAAGTGACCTCGATTGTATGAAAATATTGCTCTGTTTCTAATTATCCGTCCACCTATGTATATTAACAACTCTCTGATCTCGAATGTACGAAGATGTACTGAATGTATGAGACGATCTCGTCATACAATACACATAAAGACAGTTCAAGAAAGCACCCTAAAGGAGATACGTAAGGATTCAATAGAAGAATCTTCTACTGGTATCTTCGTTCACTGTACTATTATTTTATTCTGTGCCTTCACACAAAAATATCCCTTATGTATGGTGAAAATACATTGTCTTTTCCATTCACCAGGATGGTACTTACGTAAAAGTGGCAAGGCACGAGAAATTGTCATACGGTACTATGGTGTTCGTTCGAGTGACCTTAGTGCAAGAAGCTGCCTACTACTTAGCCAAAGCTGTCACTATAGCCGTGCGGTATTCTGCTGTGAGAAGACAGTGTCAACCTAAGGAAAAGTATGTTGCATAGCATAGTATACTATTGAATCTTTAGCGAGCAGTTAGGGAAAACCACAGAACTCAAAATAAATTGGCCGACACTGAAATTCGCATACCCGCGGTGAAATTGTCGTCGCACAAGGTGACATTATGAGGCACTAAACAGTATAAGTGAAACAATTATGTTGCGGAAACTTCCAGAAGCTGTATTATACATTGGAGGTGACATTCAGGGTTTTCAAAGCATCAATAAAACTGTTTTTATTACGTACCTTACGTACCCTTAAACTATTTATTATTCGCCGTTTGACGACTTTCTTGAACCTTTTAACATCGTTTATAGACAATATTTTTTTAGAAAGTTGTTCAACAGTAAACACATTATAATTTTCATCAGCGAACCGGAGTGTCAGATCTTGGACTACGTCACTCAGCAGCATAAGTTGTTCATTTGCATAGCCAGCGCGCATGCTCTGGAGGTCACCGGCGCCTGGCTGTGGCGGACCTTCACGGGCGTGCTCGTCGACATGCGCGAAGGCAATACCGACACTCTGCCGGAGGTAAGGCGGTTCGGATGGTAATGTCCTTTTTGCAAAATGTCCCGCATGCCCAAACCGTCACGTACTCAAAACGGCCCGTTCTCAAAATGTCCCGTTCTCAATACGGCACGTACTGAAAACGGCCCGTTATCAAAATGTCCAGTTCTCAAAATGAACCGTTCTCAAAACGGCCCGTTCTCAAAATGTCCCGTTCTTAATACGGCACGTACTGAAAACGGCCCGTTATCAAAATGTCCAGTTCTCAAAACGGCTCGTTCTCAAAATGTCCCGTTCTCAAAACGGCCCGTTTATAAATTCCCTTTCTCGGATTACTTGAGTGCAACTTGTGTGCTCAGATCGCTGCTGACTCTACGTCCCTACCGACGTGTGTACGTATCCGACTCCAAATGCGATTAAATACTTTAAACATATCCAAACTAATATTATGAATTGCAAAGGTTAACTAACCTTGACCACAGAATATATAATAGTACCAGTACAGAACTTTATCTTCGCAAAAACATTTAAACATATAGCGACTCTTGCCGCGACGCATAAAGTGCAATTCAGCTCGCACGGCGCTAAATGCCTACAAAGACCTACAACTTCCCTCTCTTTCTATCGCGTAACTGACGCAGTAAGGGTTGTCTTCTTGAGAAGAATAATAAATCTAAATATTTAATTACCAGTTACGTACCTATTACTATCATTCTACTTTTGTCATCAAAATGCCTTGACCTTGATTGTATTTTCGTCCGTCTGTCTGTTTGTTATGACTATGTCTTCATAACTAACATTCGCGAACGGTACATTTCGCTAATGGGACATTTTGCGAACATGTTATGTTTTAAGAAGTTTTGAGAAAGGGACGTTATACCATCCGTATCGAGATCTGAACACTGTTACATAATTAATACTTTCTTTGTTTGTTTAATTGTTAAAGTAGCCCAATGGGAATCAGTCTGCTTTAAAAGTCGCAGGACGAGTGGTTCAGCTAAATTCATTTTTAATTATCCGACTGTGCGACAGAAGGCTTGATGACTGAATTTATTTGTATTAAGTTGTGAATACGTTCTTATTTTGATGTTGATGACATGTTTTCGTTTTAGTTGCATGCTCTATCAAGCTGCCTGAAAGCAGTCAGTACATCGGACTCAGCAGATCTGATAGAGCAATGCCGACGCGCATGCGGTGGACATGGGTACATGATGTCTTCCAATCTGCCGTTCATTTATACCTTCGTCACTGCGACTAGGACTTATGAAGGTGATTATACGGTGTTACTGCTGCAGACGGCGAGGTAAGCAGGGTGTAATCTGTATGACTTTTATTAGCTTTTATCATCAGCGTGCACTAGCCTGCTGCTGCTCATATAGCCCTAAGGCGTTCCACTGAACCCGGTCTTATATTCTCCGCATCCAGTCACTGCCAGTCGCTTTAACGCTGAAATTCATACTAGAGGCAATTGTAAACCTTCACACGTGGTAACGTGTTGTGACTAACATATTTTGTTACCGTGTATCTTGTAGCGAGCGTAGCGAGCTTTTCCTGTGTTCTGTGCTTGTAGTCGTGTCAGTTTAGTCCTTACTTTTGATTTGTTTCATTTATGTCTGCCATTTTCGAAGTCTTTGACCTTTCATTTTCATCAAATGCCTATTAACATGTCCCCACTGCTGGGGCTCAGGCCTACCCTCACAACGAGGGCGTTCGGGTTATAGTCCACCACGCTAGCCCAATGCGGGTTGGTGGACTTCACATGCGCCTAAGAATTTCTTCTCCGGCGTATGCAGGTTTCCTCACGATGTTTTCCTCCACCGTTTGAGCAGTCAGTAAATGTACTTAAGTTTCGAGAAAAACCCATTGGTACATGGCCCAGACGGGGATCGAACTTCGGACCTTCCGATATGATAGGCTTTGACCTTTGCCTTCATTTATTTACTTACTTTTACTTTTAAATTACTGGTACATACGCTCTACGCAATACGCTCGAAGTTGTAGACGATTATATATACCTGGGACAAACGGTCCAGTTAGGTAGGTCCAACTTCGAGAAAGAGGTCAATCGTCGAATCCAACTCGGCTGGGCAGCGTTCGGGAAGCTACGCAACGTCTTCTCGTCCCGAATACCGCAGTGTCTCAAGACGAAAGTCTTCGACCAGTGTGTGTTGCCAGTGATGACATACGGTACCGAGACGTGGTCGCTCACTATGGGCCTCATAAGAAGGCTCAAGGTCACGCAGAGGGCAATGCAGAGAGCTATGCTCGGAGTTTCCCTGCGAGATCGAATCAGAAATGAGGAGATCCGCAGGAGAACCAAGGTCACCGACATAGGTCGAAGAATTGCGAAGCTGAAGTGGCAGTGGGCTGGGCACATCGCCCGCAGAACTGACGGCCGTTGGGGCAGAAAGGTTCTCGAGTGGCGACCACGTATCGGAAGACGCAGTGTAGGCAGGCCTCCCACAAGGTGGACCGACTATCTGGTGAAGGTCGCGGGACCCGGCTGGATGAGGTTAGCGCAGGACCGGTCGTGGAGATCCTTGGGGGAGGCCTTTGTCCAGCAGTGGACGTCTACAGGCTGATATGATGATGATGATGATGACTGGTACATTATTTTATAGATTCCCGGGGTGAAGGTTCACCATTGTTTTAACTACGGTTAAAAGTTTCTTGAAACCAATGTTTATTTATAAAATTTAAGTAGGCACGAGCTTTTAACACGAGCATCTAACCCATATAACCGAAAATTTAAACATCCTACACGTTTTTCTTTGTTATTCTCGATTCGTTCAATAAACTTCATCTTTCAGATTCCTGGTGAAGGCTTGGGAGCAAGCTGAAGCAGAGAACACCGTTACGCCAACGGTTTCATATCTGACTACCGCTGTCACTAACAATAAAGTGTCTTGGGACAACACCCCTGAAGGGATTATTAAATCTTTTGAAGTAATTGCGGCCGGGTAAGTAATTCAAATCATTTGGTTCTTTTGTTCTCAGAGCTTCGTGAAGCGTCGACTACGGTCACTGGCAGTTTATAAGTCTTCCTCGATTATTTATTGTGTTGTTTATTCCTGTGAGAATCACTAAAGGGTCTCTGGACTCATCATCGCTCACATGGGAAAAGCAAGTTTGTAATTTTTTAATGTTCAGCCTTGTAAATCGATGTTTAATGTGTTCTTGACAATGTTTCAGGAAGACCGCAGCATGCGTCAACAATATTAGGAATCGTGTCAAAACCGGAATGTGTTATGAAGATGCATGGCAGTTGACAACTGTTCAACTTGTGGCCGCTGCTGAAGTATGTGTTACAAATTGTAATATAAGATTAAATTCCCTAAATGAAGACCACACGAATGTACTGTTAATATTTTAGAGCGTAACTTGGGCTATAATTTCTCAGGACATTTCCTTTACAATTGATTCTGCTCACTGCATAGTTTATATTATTGATTTAAAGAGAGAACAGAGAAGGTACAACGTCAATCCTTGTTTCCCAGGCCCACTGTCGTGCAGTGATATGCAGAACTTATTGGAACGAGACAATCAGAGTGTCTTCATCATCCAGCTCGAACGTGAAAGCTGTAATGGAACAATTAGCATCACTCTATCTGATCTACTGGACCTTGGAGAGGACCGGCGATTTCTTACGTGTAAGTCCTATATAATATTACTGCACTTTTACGATAAACAAAAAGAATTTGCGACCTGCCATTGTCCATTTGGGAGTCGTCGTTAATGGTTGTGGAAGTGCTTGTTTTGTTTGAGAGTGCTTATTTTGGGAACGAAACGATAAATAAGCTCTCAAGAAATAATGTCAACAACTAGCTTCACCCGGTGAGTTTACTTGACGTTAATTGATACCTGTTTTAAACCATTCGTGTTAATGTTACTATTTTCAGTATTCTTCAATCTCAGAACGAGACATTGAAAATCTACAACAGAAATACGAAGAACTATTAGCGCTTATAAGGCTAAATGCTGTGGGGATTGTGGATGCCTTTGACTTCATGGATGAAGTGAGTAGTTCTGATGGTACATAGTGATGAAGCGAAGAACTGCCCTGTTGAGTATCACGTTGAAATATGCAAGGAAAGTGGAACGTATTGGGGAAGACCCATGTTCAACAGTGGACGGGAATAGGGATGAGAGACGATTGGTGAGGATGTAAGATGATGATGTTTACTAATTGATATAATTGAAATGTAATTCATTTGTGGCAAAACACGCGAAATGAATATATATTTATATATATATATTTAGTATTTATATATTTGATTTTCTCGCTCAATTAAAAATAAACGCCATCTCCCGCGGCCTGGCCCGCTCGGGCCGCCGGCCCGGGAGATGCTACGACGCTGTCCGAACTTGTACTGATTATTATTTAATTTGTCACGGTCGCCATGAGGAGATGTCTTATTGAAACAGCGGTTGCCAATACAATGATACTTTTTTTGTTAATAAATATTATATATATATATGTGCACACATTAACAATACATACGTATATACCTCACTAAATATACCATTTGTGATCGAGCTCCGCGTCTACTTACCAATGATGAGGTGATTTACGATAATAATGTCCAATCTGACAAAAATTTTCCACCGTTGAAAAATGTCCAATCTGAAAAACGCCCAACCTAAAAAATGTCTAACCTGAAAAATGTCCAACCTGAAAAGTGTCCAATCTGAAAAATATCCAATCTGGAACATTTTACACTACAGAACCTTAAAAACCGCTATTTATTTATTTTTCAGATTGGACATTATTCAGTTTGGACATTTTTCAGTTCGAGCATGGTCGTTGGACATTTTTCAGATTGGACATTATTACAGTAAATCGATGAGGTTTAAAGGACGTAGGTGGTCAAGACCGCCTATCACGAAAGTCTGCACGTCAGATAGTCGAGCTGAAAGATACTGAATTGCTGACAGTTTAAGAAGAATTTTGTTCTAATGTCTAAACCTAAATATTTTACTATTAGTAGTTCCGTGAGAACAGTAGACCTCGCCAGCCCTTATAAACCAAACCTAAAAGAAACCAACAAAAGTCAACTTTGTAGTTGGAAACAGAAAAAGTACCTACTAAAGTGACAAAAATTAGCACTATAAAGCTTAATATTTCGCAAACGGATCCCTGAATCGAAAAATGTTTTTCACACACCCGCGATATTTTTGAAAGACCCATCCAACGATACCATGGATATCACGCGGAAAAAATAATTTTCCATTTTACGTATGCACTTCTATGAACATAATTTATTTTTTCAACTTTCATAAGTCGATCCACTATTACTCAAAAACTAATAGAACCTATTTTTGTTTATAGTAACTCTAACAAAAATTACCGCTTTAAAGCTTAATATTTCGCCAACGGATCCCTAAATCGAAAAAATGGTATTCACACACCAGCAATATTTTTGAAAGACCTATCGAACGATATCCCACACTATGGGATTCACAAGAAAAAAAAATTCACTCCCACTGCGAGTATGGTAGGTACTCTAAAAAAATGTTTTTCAAAATTTTATTCTACTCATTTTGTAGGTTTAATTAATTTATACCTATGCCAAATTTTCGTCAAAATCGGTTGAAAAATGCGACCTGTAGAGAATTACAGACAGAAAGACAGAAGGACAGAAGGACAGACGGACATTAGCATTTTTGGTCAATCTCGAAACTGAGACGCTTCGCTCGCTTCGCTCGCTCGGTCAATTACTGTAGGTATAATATAATATTGCCTATATTATTATTATATCCTTTACGTAGGCTCCTGATTATAATTACAGAACCTGAACTCTACTCTGGGCGCGTACGACGGTCGCGTGTACGAGCGTCTGATGGAGGAGGCACTGAAGAGCCCACTCAACGCGGAGCCCGTCAACAAGAGCTTCCACCAGTACCTCAAGCCCTTCATGCAGGGCAAGCTGTGACACAGTTTAAGGAATAGCTATAAAGTCAGAAGCCACATCTATACCAATAAAATGCAACAATTCGCAACGTGTATTTCATAATTTATTGAAGTGTGAACGCACGCTAGCGTTTCATTTTAATGCATCATGCAATACACGAACTGTTTCCGCAACGCAATCATTTTCTGTCGGTTTTTGAAATATACTTTATCTCTTTTGTAGTAAATTGAATGTCAGGTATCCGTGGTCAGACCAATTTTGTTACATAGATCTAGATCCTACTACAGCTTAGAAAAAGAATGAACTATAGAACCGTAATCAGCGTATAGCATGAAATAGCAATAGTTTTTTACCCCAATAATTTGAGAAGATGCTTCTTACATGGCGGGGTCAAACTGAACAAACACTATCTATTTTAGTCGGGCTATTGTTCATTGTTGTTAAAAAATTCACATACGTAGATAGATATAGAAGATTTTATATCTGTCTTGCTTACTCTTACCACTTTTGTAATAAGTGTGTCCCTCTCTGATTATTATTAGCAGCTGTTCTATGGGATCCTTGTTCTTAGTACTACAGGCACTTTTTGTGTCTTTGGCTAGATCGCTACGAAAAGTTTATTTGTAGATTACTGTAACGTAAGTATCTGTGATCAAATTTTATGCAACCATTTTAATGATTTTATTGTAGGTATGACCTTTTCCGTTAGATATTTATTAATAACCTTGTAACATTTTATTTTGTTTCCATTTTAAAGAGTTTTTTACTGAATCGTATCACAATAGACCCCAATTTAACTAGGGACACTCGATTTAAGGCCACAAAAAGTCTGTGGTCAGCTCATCTATGCCGATCACAACGATCCGGCGCTGCAATGGAATTACACTCCGCATTCAAACCGGTCTGACCACGTCGCACAACAAGTCTTTGACTCTTGTAACTCAGGCGTACTCGTACCCATGGAACTAATATGTAATACGTTGTTATATTAGTTCCATGCTCGCACCATAATAATATTCTGTTCTGTGGTGATAGCTACTGTCTCTATGGTATGCTGAGATCAAAGAAATTGAAAATTTATTTGGCTGAGATGGTATGTCAATGTTGAGACAGCATATTTTAAAATTGTATTAAATTATCAACAACGATAAAATTAGAATTGACTTTGACTTCAATTTTACAGATGTAATGCAATATATAACATATATAGATTAGATTTATTTATTTCGCTAATACATCACAAAACAGTATACAATATTATATACAACATTACAACAGAGTCTTAAGTGTAAAAGGGATCGTCAATACAATATTTTGTATAAATCTTTAAATAAAATTATATAGGTACTAACTAACTTATTTCTTGGTTTTTCTTTGGTCTAATTGGAACGGATCAATATTTAAATTTTCTAGCCTTTGTCCATGTTACAAAGAGCTGTTTGCTGTGAAATTGTTATGTAAGCTAAGATAACTCACTACGTAATAATTACACACGCCCATGTCGCAGCTGGTTCCTTAATTCAGCCTTTTGCCTACAAAGCACCATATACCTACATAATATAATATGATAGCATATAAATATTATTGTGAGCAGCTAATGTTATGTATTTCGATACTAGATACAATATTCATTATTAATAATTGTATTAGCTGTATTATACTACAAACAATGCCTAAGTTAAGTTTTTGTTGTTGTTTGATTATATGTTTCGCTTGCTCCCAATAACATTAAAAATATTTTTCCTAAACCGACAGTTTTCTTCCGATACCTAATAACTTAATTCTACCAGCTACATAAGCTGTTATTAGTAAACATTTAGGTAGGTTAATAATGATGCGCCTGAGAATAATCCCTTGACATTAGCTAACTACAAGTAGGTAGGTATACGTTATCACTTACGTATGTAAACTTAGTTTTACTTAGTTCAGGTATTTTGTACATAGACTGGATTTACTAAACGGCTAGCAACAGCATGTTATTGTATAGTTACTCAAAGTTATCAGTCGGTTGCTTGCTGGTGAGCGTGTTATCTCATATCACAACAAATAAATTCAGTTCATATCATTTGCTGCCACAAACGGAGTGCTAATATTTATACTTTTATTACTCAGACTTTAGACTTCAATTGCTCTTAGTGCTTTATCAAAGATTAAACAATACGATGTAATCTAGGAGATACTGATATACTGTTATAATCAAAGTGCAGAAAGCCGCGTAACTAGTCGCTTGTGTGGAGTAAACAAGATGTCTAAAGTGAGTGAAGATTTGCGGAAAGAGAGGGCAAAATGTGATTTCAATGTAGAAGAACTTACCAATTATTTGGATGGAGGTGCCATGGAGACAGATAAAAGAAGAAAAATTGGTAAGTTTCTGTAATATTCTTACAATTGTCATCTAAAAAGGTACGGAGGCACAAAGTGCGAAAGAGACAAAGGTACCTAGGTGCATCGTTATAAACATTGAATCTAAGAAACCTTCTGGTTTATGTATAGCAATTAGTGGAATTTATTTATTTGCATTAAACTTGATGTAGGAAATACGATAGAAAGAGCAGCGTTAAAATTCAAAAATAAAACTAAACCAGGTTGATGTCAAAAGATTTCGTACTTACTACCTACTTAAGAATTTTTTTCTGAGAATGTCTTTTGCGATTACGCATTAATTGAAACATAGTATAGGGGTGTAGGTACCTACTTGTCTTTATTAAGTTTATTCGCAATAACACCAACACAGCTAATTGTAGGAAGTCATACATAATATTCCGTTAAATCAATTACAGTGCACCCCGTTCCTTAAGTCAATATATTCATATAACATGCAACAGTCAATCAGTTTTTTTACGGTATTACAGAAACCAGAGTATTGAGTGTAAAAGAACTGAAGGACGATGTGCCGGAAGAGTACCTTAGCCACAAGGAAAAGTACGAGAATGCCGTCCGCAAGGCGGTTCTGCTGTACAAGGTGCTCAAAGAGATCGAGGATCCTAACATGACTGACGCGGAGAAGATTAGGCAAGTAATAGTACATTATAGTATAAGTGCGGTAATTTTCAAAGCGCACGTATGTCATACGACGTTTTAAAACATATTTGCGAGGAAATAAATAAAACTCGGAAAATGAATGAATGTTTCATTACTTGTTAGCAGTTATAAAAATTTGAACAATTTTTAAAATTGAATAATTTTACTTGTTGTGTTTTAAATTAGCGATGCGCGCGCATCAGCGCTTTTTTAAGCAAAGGCTCAAAAAACAGCCAGTATTACTTATATAGTAAATTAATATTTTTTTGTTTTTGTTACAGATAAATGATTGTAATTTATTGTCAAAATTAATTTAAAGATTAAATATTTATTTATTTTATCTCCTATAGTTAATTTTATTCATAAAATGTTGACCACTTTTCTGACATAAAAACTCTGCTAATCGTTCGTTTTTAGACGGAGCATCTTGATAAACTGTGCGTTTTACTTTACAATAACGCACTTGTGCGTAATGAGATACAATACGATATTGAAATTGGTGAAATAAGTGACCCTTTACGAGCAAATGTGTTATAAAATAATGAATAAAGTACCTGTTTATCATTTGTTGAGTACCTATTTACAAGCTCCGGCTTAGTTTGGGACTAGACAGCCGTCTGTACATTTGTCCAAACATTATAACAAACATATAAATATTTAGATTTCATGACAGCTAGGTACCTCACTAGGTTTAACTCCAGAGAGATTATTGCCAAAATCTCTATTAATAACATGAATCAAAAATTTAGCCACTCTCATATGAATGAGTAATCAAAACATTCCATGGGTGTCAAAATCGTGTCAAATGGATTACAATATTGTAACTCACTCACACATTCTCATTTTCAAACTCCATATAAATTTGTATTAGCAACCTCCTCCCGCTACTCCGCTTCCTTTGTCCGCACCATAGGTTCCGATACTAAATATGCGAGATGCGATCTCCACAGGGAGCGCGCGCTACCAAAGAGATTTGAAACTTCTTGATTGATAAGTTCACGGACACGGTTAAAAGTTACCTCCTCGAAATATGGGGCAAAAGTAAACAAAATATTCGCGTGTAAGACACGTATAATAGGCACGATTCTGAAGCTTCTGGAGGCGCAAAGTTAAAATAGGTTGATGAGGATGATGCTAATTTTAGTGCCTATAAAGGGCCTAATATATGTATAGGTAATATAGGTAGGGCTAGAAATAGTATTATGTCTACAAAGCGTGAAAGTCTAAATGTAAAAATGTGTAGGTATAAAAAAATTGCGTACTTACAGGTTTCTCTGAAGAAATGTATTCTGGTTGTGTGTTCCCTTTTAATATTGTAGTACACTTAAAAGTGATTCTATCTTGGTGCTTCCAGAGACAAATACAAAAATTCCGTCTCCCAGGCAGTATTCAAGGACAGTTCGCCTCTGAGCCTGCACTATTCCATGTTCATACCTACCATCATGGGTCAGGCTGATGACAAACAAAGGGAATATTGGCTGAAACGAGCTCTCAATATGGAAATCATTGGTTCTTACGCTCAGGTAATTATCTGTCAGCATCTGTATCCGTGCGTCGGTTATTCATCTTGATGAGCAGAAATAGCAGCCTTAATTTTATCATGGTTTTTTAATGGTTTACCTTCTCATGAATATTACTAGGGCTCCTTATTATTATTATTGGTGGTGGGCCTCTTTCAAGGCCTTGTATCACTGCAGCTGATCTATAGTGATCGCCGCCTTACGATTAGTTCAGTGCTAAGCTTTGTATCCGGTATAGGAACTTCACGCTTTCGGCACTGATTTGTTGTACTTCGTCAGGTTGAAGTGAATGATGGGTGTTTCTTTTACGCATCAGTGGGCCAATCAGAAGGTGCAATAGTATTTCCTCTGCCTCTTTGCAGAGTCTGGACGCTCTTAGTGTCCCGGATCTCCTATTAACACTATTTCTTATTTTCTAAATTTTGCTTTCAAGACTGAGTTGGGCCACGGAACATTTATACGAGGCCTGGAAACGACGGCCACCTATGACCCCAAGACTGAAGAGTTCATACTACACAGCCCCACTTTATCTTCATACAAATGGTGGCCTGGTAACTGTAAGTATGAATCAAAGTACTTTATTTGTTTATTTTATGATATAAGCACACAGAATTAGTACGTTAAAGTGGCAGCTTGCTGGTCATATCTGTCGGAGTAGACGAATTCTCGAGTGAAGACCACGACTGGGCGAGGGTAGTGTAGGACACCCCGGCTAGATGGAGAGGCGATCTGCGCAAGCGGCTGGCAGTGATTGGATGCAGAGAACCGAAGATCAGGTTCATGCTATGGGGGAGGCCTATGTTCAGCAGTGGACTAGTGCAGGTGATGATGATGATGACAGAGAAATTTCGTCAGTCAAATTTTATTTTATCGAAGCAAGCAATGTATCGGTCTTCGTGGAGATCTTTGGGGGAGGCCTTTCGTGATTTGAGTCTAGCAGTGGACGTCTTTCATCTGATATGATGATGATGATGCAGTATAATTTTATTTTCCCAGTGGGCCACACCGTCAACTACTGCGTGGTGATGGCCCAATTGTACACAAACGGGAAGCGCTGCGGCATCCAGCCTTTCCTGGTGCAAGTGCGAGATGAGGACACCCACATGCCTTTACCGGGGGTCAAATTAGGGGAAATCGGAGCCAAACTCGGGTTCAACACTGTTAACAATGGTTTCCTGGGCTTCGAACATCACAGGATTCCCAGAGACAGGATGCTGATGAAGAATGCTCAGGTTTTAAAGGTGGGATATTTCCAGAAGTAAAACTGTTGTCTGTTTGTTCAGGCAATATGCAAAAACTACTGAACGGATTGCGACGAAACTTTGTATAGTGATAGTGTATATCCCTGGCCAACATATAGGGTATAAAACACTTCGAAAATTGGCCCAGAAATATTTCCATAAATAAAAGTCTGTCATTACCTAACATTTGTCAGTTCAGTGTAGAGTGTTTGATATGAATAAGCTATACGATGCTTCCAGTTCAAGAAAAGTGCGCTAACCCCATCTAGCTATATGTGTCTTAGTATAAAAATCATCATGACTGACTGAATGTAACAAAAATATCTGTAGTGATCGGTTACAGAGGCACTCGTTATCAAATACATTACTTTATCTAAGCGAACGAAGTCGCGGACAACAGCTAGTGATCTAAATAAAACTACATCTTCCAGGATGGAACGTTCAAAGTATCACCAAACAGCAAGTTGACTTACGGTACTATGGTGTATGTGAGGGTCATGATCGTCCAGGGCATGGCCAACCAGCTGGCTAGGGCTGCCACTATCGCTATTAGATACTCCGCGGTGAGGAGACAGTCACAACCGAAACCCGAGTAAGTAAAACATCTTTTAAATAGGAGTTCAACCTTTCGTGTAGGTTTTTAAGGGTTTTTATGTATTTTGTAGTGAACCGGAACCTCAGATCCTGGACTACTTGACGCAGCAGCACAAGCTGTTCATTGCCATAGCATCAAGTCACGCTTTCAAAACAACCGCAGATTGGTTGTGGGATATGTACTCTAAAGTCACTGAGGATTTGGCTTCTGGCAAGCTGGACCAATTGCCTGAGGTAATTTAACTCAAACTCTAGCTATTGGGTTTTGTTTACCTACGTGGTGTGATTTTTGTGACGTCCTGACACAAACTTTCTGTCTGTTAGATAAGTGTGGCTAGTTCACTTGTTTGAAATATATCCTGTAGATGGGATTAAATCAATTGGCCTGTGCCATCCCTCCAGAACCATCGATCTTGTCCAAACGGTCCACTTTCCTCATCCGTCAACTTTTCCAAAAGGTCCTCTTTTGCCATCTGTCTCTGAATTTTTCCTTCTGTCCGTTACTGGGGAAACGCCACCGGAGTACATGGGATCAGTCAGTTTGACCTTAAATTTTTCAAGTCCCTGACTGATTCATAGAGGACCCTATTGAAGCATAACTTCTCTTAAGCCAATTTCTTTCAGCTTCATTCTTTAGCTTGCTGCTTAAAAGCGGTTAGCACGTCAGATGCTTCAGCCATGGTTGAGAAGTGCCGACAGTCTTGCGGTGGTCACGGATACATGCTGTCCTCAAACCTTCCCCAAGTGTATGGATTGGTGACAGCGGCGTACACTTACGAGGGAGAGCATACGGTGCTCATGCTGCAGACTGCCAGGTTACTAAAACTGATCTATACTAAACTGATATAGGGGTCACCGTTCTATGTAGGCAAACATCTACTTCATCATCATCATATCAGCCTGTAGACGTCCACTGCTGAACAAAGGCCTCCCCCAAGGATCTCCACGACGACCGGTCCTGCGCTAACCTCATCCAGCCGGGTCCCGCGACCTTCACCAGATCGACGGTCCACCTTGTGGTGGACATCTACTTAGTATTATATTAAACCATCCTTTTTTGGTTTCTGCAGGTCCTTAGTTAAAGCATGGCACCAAGCTAGCAAAGGCGAAGCTCTGAGTCCCACTATGTCGTACCTGAAGGATAAAACACCGTTGGAGCGATGGAACGGTACTGTCGACGGAATTGTGAAGAGTTTCCAAACAGTTGCTGCTGGGTAATGCTGCTTGTTGTAGGAGTAATTTAATAGAAGACTAATTAGACTAGTGGCTTGTCTTTAGAACACGACACGTTAGATACCGAGTTCATAATTTTTTTATAGATAGTACTTGATGGTAGGTTTAACATATGAAAAGCGCTACTTGCGAAAATTTGTAGTTTTAAAGATATTAATTTTTTAGGTTTGTTAGGTTACCCAGAAATGTAGTCAGACCACACCGAATGTTAGGTGCGAGGAGCGAAGCGACGAGCATGTTAGGTTACTAGTGACCCTTGGAGCGATCGAAGCGAGCGACAGTACGTGGAAGACGGTGCGACACAAGAGATTTTGATGAACTTGTTTAAAAGCGATAGCTGTACACTACACTTAACCTCAAAATAGTTACTAACATAGTTTTAAGTCTTGTGTATTACTAACATAATTATATGGACAGTGTCTGAAAAAAATAATTTGAATTTGAATTTGAAAATTTTCAAAAATTCATATCTTCAAAAATACTAATTTTCGTAAGTAGCGCTTTAGGTATGTTAAACCTTCAAGTACTATCTATAAAAAAATTATGAACTCATTAACTAACGTGTCGTGTTCAAAAGAACTTCCAGACTCGTTCATCATGACAAAGTTAATAGACAATCTGAGTTCCATCCCATGGTTCCATCATGATGACGGATTTTATGTCTATCACTGATCATTTAATTATACTACACACCTCCTACCTTTTACAGTTGGACACAGTTTTCAATTTTGCTTTATATCCCACTTCTTTTGGTATCACTGTTAAATACGAACAGGTCTACCATTACAACAGTATTAATAAGTATTCTATGGTTACAACGAGCGTATTTCACAGTGGACATTTATTCGTTTCATATATCTTAGTAATCTTCGTTTCTTAGTAATCTTAAATGTTTTTGTGTTAACAATTATGACTTTTCTTTTCAGTAAACTAAGGTCGTGTGTGTCTAGTATCAAGAAATACACAAAATCAGGTTTATCCCCCGAAGATGCTTGGAATATGTCATCGGTGCAGCTTGTAGCTACCACGGAGGTGAGTTGTATTTGAGATGGTAAAAAAGTATGAATAAGAATATTCGTGGTGGCTTTAGGTGGTGTGGTAGGTACTTAATTTTTTTATTGTTTTTATTTTTACAACTTGTATTTAAGCTAATATTTTGTTATAAGGGTTTGCTATATAGCAAATTATAGCTGATTATATAGCTGATTATATAGCAAACCCTTATAACAAAATATTAGCTTAAATACAAGTTGTAAAAATAAAAACAAAAAAATATTAAGTACCTACCACACCACCTAAAGCCACCACACAGCTAATATCCTCTGCCATTTATTTTTATGGCTTCAATTTTAAGCGACCGCCTATATATATTAGTTGGATACCAATAATAGTTACTTATCATAAAGTATGGCAGTATCAAGATTTACTGTTATTTATTGAATTTAATTAGCATTTACATGTGAATATAAGAAATAGTCTCAGGATGGTGTTAATCTTGCGAGTCATTCAATTCTAGTGAGTTAGGAATGGAGTGTTTCTAGAAAATATCACAATTAATGTTATTTATTAGAAAATAGAAATTCTGTTTGATTTATGTTGCTTGAGAGGATTATATATCTTTATTTACTTAGGTCATAAAGATGAATTGTCACAACCTCTTTAATAGTATCTACTTTACTATAAATTAGTATGTTTTATAATTTCGTGTTCATGACATGTAAACCTTGCTCAGAATTATCCGCTCTATATCCCTACCATGTTTTGTCCATTTTGAAGAGTTCGGCTCCGAAAGCTTCCCTTGTGAGTTTATATATTTGTATAGTCAACCGCACGTCAGTGGAAACACTTTGACCTTGAGCTTGTCTAGCTTATTAAGGAGTTTCAATACTATGAGAGACCAGTTTATGCTGGTTGATTTCCACTGACGTGCGGTAGACCGTACATTTTTGTTTATGGGTACAGACGCTATACGTTTCTTATATTATCTGTTTTCCTATTACTTACATGAATAAAATTGCTCCAGGCGCACTGCCGAGCGGTGATGCTGTCGACATACAAGTCGGAGATGGAGAGAAGGACGGTTTCTCTATCAGCACCGACGAAGAAGGTCCTACACCAGCTAGTGGAGTTTTACACCGTGTATTGGGCTCTGGAGAGGCTTGGTGACTTGCTTATGGTAAGGTTTTTGCAATTTTTACCCATAAGTTTGGGGCTTATCATGTCACAGTACCTCATAATATCATATCAGCCATTCAACGTTCACTTCTGGACATAGGCCATCTCCAATGAACGCCAGCACACCTGGTATACTCCGCCCTCCGTATCCAGCCGATTCCGACCCCTTCTTAGGTCCACCTGACGGAGGGGCGCTTGCCTGTCTCAATGTCCGTCGTCGGTATTGCGACAGCCTACTGCCACTTCAGTTTGCTAATCGTTTCGGCTATGTCGGTAACCCTAGTTCTCCGTCGGATCTCCTCCTTACAGATCATATCCATTAAATAACTCCGAGCATAGCCATCTCCATAGCTCACTGAGTGACATATTTGTGGATTTTGTGGAAAACCGTCAGTGTCCACGTTTCCAGCAGAAATCTTAAATATGAATAACAGAAAATTTAAGACCCACATTATACAACAACTTTGTAAGAAAGCTTATTATAAAACAGTCGATTATTTAAATGACAAAGATGCCTGGTGTTAATGTTACTTTAGCCTCTCACAACCTTTACAAAAAGAATGTTATGTATAAACTCGATTTTAAAAGATGTGTTGCGGAAGTTTGTTGCCCCGCATCTTCTTCCCAGCGCTAACCTTGCCAGCGGTGGTAGATAAAAAATTTACGTTGTATAAATGTAGCCAGTGTACTTACATGCAATAAAATAGTTTTGACTTTGACTTTCTGCGCCGGAAGTCCATCGTCACACCACCTGGTGCGCACAAAAAGGAACACAGTTGTCTGTCCCTATTGGAAATCGAACTCACGACCTCTGACGTTTCGAATCTAATAACCTTAATCACAGTAAACATAAACAACATTTCATTGGTCATTGTATGGAATAGACCGTTATGAACCAAAACGAAAACTGTAATAAACAACTTTGCACCATGCGGTTTCTATTTTGCACCGTCAGTCCGATAAGAGGCGTTGAATGGTCTAACAGAAACATCTGAAGATAATACAGCCAATTAGAGATAGCAATCGTTGCTACGCTACCAGACCTAACGGTGCAAGAAATACATTCATCAACAACTCTTCTTAGGCGCATGTGAAGTCCACCAACCCGCACTGGGCTAGTGTGATGGACTATAGCCCGAACGCCCTCGTTGAGAGGGTAGGCCTGAGCCCCAGCAGTGGGGACATGTTAATAGGCTGTTGATGAAGAATGTGGGCTGGGCACATCGCCCACAGAACTGACGGCCGTTGGGGCAGAAAGGTTCTCGAGTGGCGACCACGTATCGGAAGACGCAGCGTAGGCAGGCCTCCCACAAGGTGGACCGACGATCTGGTGAAGGTCGCGGGACCCGGCTGGATGAGGTTAGCGCAGGACCGGTCGTCGTGGAGATCCTTGGGGGAGGCCTTTGTCCAGTGCAGTGGACATCTACAGGCTGATATGATGATGATGATGATGAATTACATACATAGTTCTAATTGAATCATGCTATAACAAAGAGAAAAGTAAAGAAATTTTGGCCAATACTGAATTTAAATTTCATTCACCAATGAAGATATTTCAATCAATGAAGTCAAAGTTGGAATTAGTTTGGACATTTGAAAAAGTCACTGACCATTTTACTTATTTCAATTTAACTGCTCTGATTTTATCAAAAAGTGGATCTATTACTATTTTCTCCGAATTCCCTTTTAAATGGATGCGATCACAATTTAAATAATACGGCAATAAAACGGTCGGTTTTTCTTTTAAAAGTCTCCTTTCAAGTTTAAAGTCGTGCAATAAAATGAAAGCATTAGTCATGTATTAATGGACATGAGAAATAAATTTAATGTCTCCGGCGGAAATAACAAAATGGGAAGGACTTGCAAATCGGACGACACCTGTTTCTAGCTAACAGAACTTGACGATTTTATTATCTGTATTAAAAATTTATTGATTCACTTTAATGGAGTCAACTAGAAGCTCAACTTTTTGGGTAATAAATTTCATATGTCTAGATAAAATATGTAGACTTCATAAATTAGTTTCGCGCTGTCATTTAAAAAATGATATTAACATGATATATAAATATGTATTATGCAAAGTATGATTATGGTTTATGGATGAATAACTATAAAATATAGAATAATGCAGCAAAAGCATGCAAATTATAAGATATATGATACGTTAAACAGATAAAATGTTGAAATTTTAACTAGAATTATTTATGTTATGAGCTATTTCAATTAAAATCGGAAAAATAATGTTTTTACTAAATAGACTTAGAAAGACGTTGAATTTGATGAGTCACCATTGATGACTCATCTACCAATGATGAGCGGTAGTCCAACAGTTTTTGAGCATTAACAGGTAATGGATGATTTGAGGTCAAGTGCTGATGTGCTATATATGGCACGGTAGAAAATAATGCCTTAAGTGGTGGTGTGCTATATATAGCCCAGTGACGTCACGCGCATGTTCTTTATTTTTTTTTTTGTTAAGAGTGATTTTTCAAAAACCACAACTGACAGCCACACTTTAGGTACCTATTTTCTTTTTTGACAGCAGCAAACAAGTAGATAAGTATTTAAAAAAGAGTCCGAAAAAAGCTAATTTTCGACAAATAAATACAGTAGACTTAAATTAATATAAAACTTCAAATTTGCCCAAAAAAAATGAAATAAACTAGGCTTTGCTTTCCGCAAAAACTTTATAAATACACCTACCTAGTTAATAAATATTATGATTAGTTGAGTCATATAGTTCATCACACCGGTACAGTTACCTTTACGAGGTCAATATTCGAGGTCTGAACAGCAAAAAAACTAATGGACCCATCATCACAGTGTCAATATGAGATTGATGAGATCGGAAAAGAACCGGTTCAGGGAATTATTTAACTTTTTGATCATAAAGTTTTGTCAACCAAACGTAATTTCAGTAATTGTAAAAATTAAGATTAAGAAAAGTAACTCAGGGTTTAACTCGAAGCCTTAACTTATTACTTATTACGGAAAATCTTGGCTTGGAATCCATGATATCCAGAGGATATAGAGTTAGAAGAAGAAGATGCACCGTTGCAACTATAAAGCGGTTGTAAATAATTCTACTTAATTACAACTAACTGGAGAAAATCATCGTTTACGTCACCTCAAAATTTAACTTATCCCATCCCATCCCGCTTCCACTAGTTAAATAATTGGGAAAGCTAGGATATTTGTGAGTTTTAACGGCTGAACCGATTTTGATGAAACTTGTTCGACAACTTATATCCCGGAACAACAGAGGCGACTTTTTAAGCGGATGAAGTCGCGGGTTTCGTCCGCTAGTATTATATAAGTATAACGTAAACGATTTTCTCCATAGCCCTTGATTTATGTACAGTCACGAACCGGGATTGTTGAGCCGCTTGCCACTATTCGTATTTTGGCCGTGTAATGCAAATCGGGTTTAGTTGGATATACTAGCATGTCCAGTATGTCATATTTCAATAACGAAAACGTGTAACACAACCAAGTTAAGTTGATATTTAAGCTAGTGGCTCAACAATCCCGGTTCGTGACTGTACCTAGTTTTTTTCTCGGGTATCCTCTGATTCGATGTTTTTTTGTCATTTTTAGTACACTGCAATATCAGAGAGTGACGTGCAAGAGCTGCAGAGCCGATACGAGAGCCTGCTGGAGAACATTCGCCCGAACGCTGTGGGACTCGTCGATGCATTCGATTTCAGAGATGAGGTTTGTATTTTGTTTGTGACTATAATCTTCTCACCACCTATGACTTCCCAGTGAGAACTCGACATTTTTACTAGGCAACAAAGCCTATGCCCATCTGTGAAAAGCTTCATATTTAGAAATATTTTTTTTAGAATTGCTTTTGCCTGAAGGAAACGTACGAGTGCCAAAATCAACCTAAAAAATCTGTTCAGCGAACGGTCTTCATCGGCCATGCTAATCTGGCATTTTGCTAATCTGGCATTTTGCTAATCTGGCATTTTGCTAATTTGACATTTTGCTAATCTGGTAGGTATAAAACGTACAAACCTCGCAAGTGTCGAAAAGTCCATGGTTCCACTTGATTGTCGTTATTTTGAAAGCTACAAAAATCTTTTGCTTTTTACAAGCTTCTTACAAGTTCTTGCAATGTTTGTATGTTAGTTTGTATAAGTCAAATCTTGCAAGCTGAATTAAAACTTCCTCACTTATGGAGTTTAATTTTTACATGTTGGTTCACTTTTGATGACAATGCATTTTTAAGGTAAGCATGACCTTAATCCACATCCAGGATTAGCTCCAGATATAAGAACTCTTCAACGGTCAACAGCACAGACAGGAAATTTTGTAAATATTTTTTATTATTTTTGAGCATAAAAAAAGATTGTTTAGAAATATATTTTTTTACTATTTATCTTAATCCTTTCGGCGCATAACGCCGAATCCCTTGGGACATATGGCAAATTCTTTGACTCATTGGAATACGATTATCGATCGTTTTCAATCTTTGGTCATGGTGATTTAGGCAAATTTTAATTTTTTTTGTCAACAAAAGCTTTTTTTTACTCCCTTAGATCCTGAACTCTACTCTGGGCGCGTACGACGGTCGCGTGTACGAGCGTCTGATGGAGGAGGCGCTGAAGAGCCCACTCAACGCGGAGCCCGTCAACAACAGCTTCCACCAGTACCTCAAGCCCTTCATGCAGGGCAAGCTGTGATCGTGATAAGATACTGTACTTTTTTTGTTCAAAAATTTGTATTACAATAAAGGTGGTTGTACTTTAGAGTGTGCAGTTATTTCTACAGCATTAGTTTGGTTATTTGACTCAATAAATTAAAGGCATAAAAAAACATTTATCAAAATAATACGACAAAATTAAGTTTAAAATGTATATTTTTTTCTCAGTCGTTTTACATAACATCAAACATTATGAATTCTAAATTAACAATAAATTAATTAATAAATTGGATAAATGCTAGAGAATCACTATGCAAATACATCGAGACAAGTTTTCGGTATCGCCGGAAGTCGTCTTGATGTGGTTGCTTTAATTTAACGCCAATAAACCAAACCGGTTGGTTTCTATGCGCTATGGGCGCTGGCGTGGGCGGTGCCGAAGCCAGATGTGTTGGCCGCGGAGTTGACAACCCTGTAGCCCGCATTCAGTCCTTGGGACCTGGCAGACGAAGCAGCATTGCCGAATCCATTAGTTTGAGCGTCAGCAACAGTCCTACTGCCGTATAGCGATCCCTGACTGATAGCGTTTGACTTGACCGAACCAAAACCGGATCCAGTATTCGCCGAGGAAAGGGCGGATCCATATCCCATACCATGGGTGTTGGCAGCAGACTTGGCGGAGCCGAAGCCAGCGCTCTGGATGTCAGCATTAGCGTTGGCGAAACCAGCACCATGAGTGTTGGCCGAAGACTTGGCAGCACCGAAACCGGCACCGTGTGTGTTAGCCAGAGAGTGGGCCGAGCCGTAGCCAGTATTGGCGGCAGATTTGGCGGAACCGAATCCGGAGCCAAGAGTGTTAGCTGATGAGAGGGCAGATCCAGCCCCGTTCACGTCAGCGACCGCATTGGAAGATCCAAAACCGGCACCGTGAGTATTCGCTGCGGATTTGGCAGATCCGAATCCAGCATTGTGAGTCTGAGCAATTGACTTGGCACCTCCGTAGCCGGATTGAGTGTTGGCCTGAGCATGAGCGCCAGCAGGAGCATCGTAGTAGGTGCCGAAACGCCAGTGGTAGCTTCTCTGGTTGGTGGTCTTAGCAGAAGAGATGGCACTTCCCTGGGCACCGTTAACGTGAGCGTTGGAAGCGGCGGATCCATAACCGGCACCGTAACCCTGAGTCTTGGCAGCTGCGATGACGGACTCTACAGCACCGTTGTTGGCAGACGACGAGGCTGCACCGTAACCACCGTTGCTGTGAGTTTCAGCAGCAGAGATAGTGGAATCAAGTCCTCCCTGAGCCTTGGAAGATGCTGAGCCAAATCCACCCATGCCTTGGGTCCTCGCGGCAGTGATAGCAGATCCGTAGCCAGTGTTGGCGTTCGATGCGGCAGAACCGAAGCCAGAACCGAAGGTTTTTGCGTTGGATGAAGTGATTCCGTAACTGCCGATGCCTCTCTGAGTCTGGGCGGAGGACTGAGCAGAACCAGCGCCGTTTGTAGTGGCAGACGAGAGTGAGGAGTCAGAGCCACCATTCACGATGGCAGATGACTGAGCTGACACTGGAACGGGTATTTCATAAACAACCTCAGCAGGCTCTTCGAAGTTCTGTTGATAGGCGATGACAGTCGCTGGGGCGGGAATTGGGTAGCCGTTTTGTGCCTCAGCCGTTGCTTTAGCTGATCCATATACAGGGATAGCGGGCGCTTCGTAGGTTTCCGCTTGGGCACCAGCTTGGCTGGGGTAGATCTCGTAACCATCGTTGCTGCTCGCGATGCCCGAAGCTTGACTTAATCCTCCAATGTTATTGCTGTAGGCCTGGCCGAAGGAGAAGCCGCGTCCATCACGGAATAATACACCTGTATGGATAAAGGACAAATGCATAAGTATCTCTATAATTTAATAAACATTTATTTTTATTGAAGTAGGCATAGAAGAAAGGTCTATAAAACTGTAAACGTTAAATATGGGACCTAGGAGATTTAGTATGAACAATAAACTGTTTTTTAAATATTAAAATAACTACAAGTTAATTTCTGATTGTAAAAAATTTAAAATAATGACAAAATATGTTTTTACTCACCGTTTATAAGGACGGGGTTCGATTGGCACACGGCGAAGAGGGCCACGGCTACAACAAGCTTAGCTGCCATTGTTGTGAAGGATTATATCATACGAATAGACACGGATGAGTGGATGAAGTGAGAGCATTTCTCCGAGCTTATATACTCCCTGCGCGTGCCACCACTCCCGCGCACGAATCCGCACGACTGACCCAAAAGCCGTGAACTTCACCTAGAACCATCGCCGCGCTGATGGACTGTCGTAAACCTTGATGGGTTACGGTAGATTAATGAGTGACGTCTGCATCGTGATTTTGGCAAATATGTTTCTAGTTTAATGCCGGCGTGACGTAGCACACGGAAGGCTTAACTGACTAGTTAGGTATTAGTTAACTTGTTTATTGAAGTTAAGGTGCACTGACCCTTGTGTAGAACAGTAGGTAACGATGTCTTATAACATGTCGAATGAAGTTTTTTTTGTTTTGAATTGAAATCATTAGGTCAAGCAATATGATGCATCAATCATTTCAGTTTTTCAAGAAAAGTGATTGCTATGTGCTACATTTTTTTGATTCTAATTTAGGTTCTGAGATCTAAGTTCCATTGGCAGTTTTGCCTTCATCATGAGTCCCTATCCGCCTAGGTAGGTAAGGTGCTGAATAAATTCTTTGTGTTGTTAATTTTTATGCAGTAGAGTCGTCTATCGGAAGAGGCAGGCCTCCCACAAGGTGGACCGACGATCTGGTGAAGGTCACGGGACCAAGCTGGATGAGGTTAGCGCAGGACCGGTCGTCGTGGAGATCCCTGGGGTAGGCCTTTGTCCAGCAGTGGACGTCTACAGGCTGATATGATGAGAGTCATCTAGGTAGTATAGTTATATCTACGGAGCGTGGGTAGTTGAAATATGCAGTATCTGTTTGCCATTTCAATAAAAAAAATACATTAAGGGCCGATGCCCTGTGGTACCCGGATACAACCCCTGTATCGTCATTCAGTTATTCTGAGAAGATTGTTCACTAAACTTTGTGACGTCTGCCTTTTAAAGAAAACCCTCGAACCACTATGCCAACGCTCAAATCGATAGACTAATGGCGCACTCAAAAGTTTTGTTGAACTATATAGTCCTTTCAGTTACGCTAATGTCGACTGGAAGAAGTCACTTAGCGGGATAACTTCGCCTAGGTATGTACATAGATTTATTCCTATTTGTAGGTAATTGTTTCTGTAAAATTTAGTAAAAAAAAGCGGTTGTATACATACTAAATTTCTTGCAAGGTATGAAAGAACAGCTAGCTGTATATTAAGTTGAAGATAGGTTCGACACATAACAATGTTATTGTGATTAGGTCCAGAAAACCGGTCGAACTCACGTATAAATGTGACCTCTTGCGATCTCGCGGACAGACAAGCACACACTTATATAATTATAATACCAAGCTGTACCTCCAACATCACGAAATCGATGGCTAACACGGTTGGTGTTCAGCGGTTTTTTGCTAGCGACCGGATCCGCTATGTAACCTGAAAATATGACAGGTTCTAATTTTGAGAAATATACCTACGAACACAGACCTAGATCTCTAGGTCTATGCTTACGAATGTTCAATTTCGGTTCCGGCCATGTTTGTAACCGAGTTTTGTAACCAGCTACAAACGAAGTTTTTTAACATTGAAAATGTTTATGGGATCGATAACTTCTAGAAATTTAGGGCTACGGGCTCAGACGAGGGCTCAAAGGCGCAGAATTTATCGAGACACATTATAGCGTTAAAAGTTTGAAAATCGGTTGTCAATTTTTTTTGAAAATCGAAAATGTTTGGAAAAATCTGGGGATTTTTTGGGACGAAATTTCGAAAAGATTTTTTTTTAACGAATCTATTTGGAATATCTAAAAAAAATGGGAAAAAGAACCTCTGCGCTTAGATGGACTATCCAAATATATATTTTTTGAAATTTTATCTTTCATAGGTTCAGAGATACGTAACCCCAAAGTTGGGACCTTTTGTCAATATCGCAGTGCTGACGTTATAGTTCGCCGAAAACTTGAGCAAGCGAAGGGTGCTAGGATCGAACCACGAGCGAAGCGAGATAGAATCCTGAGCGTTTTAATTATATTTGTTTCATAAACAAAGAAAAAAAATCTTCGTTTGTAGCTGATTACAAAACTTGGTTTAGGTATGTACACGGCCTTTGGCATAAGTATCGAGTATTCCTTCGGTGTGGGCAGGCATTTCTATCAGCAGGTATCAAATGTTAATTATAACTGTTTAGGTCTAACATAAGTCTGTCTATGCCTTTCTCCGTGCCATATAATATAGATTCAGCTAAATCTTAAACTTGTTTGCGATTGTTTGACTTTCCCTGTCACCAGCGATGTTTGTTTCTAATCACAAACTTTTTCTTTCTAATGATCGCAAAAAACCTACCGGTTTATAGACAATACGCAATATTGTAACCAATATGTACCCGAGCAGACGGACAGTCTACAAACAAAATGTACAGCGTAGGCGATAAGCAGAGGCAATCGTCGTCGAAAGTAGTAAAAGAAAATAAATTCTGATGTTTAATAATCTATAATAATATAGAGTATTATAGATTATTAAATATCAGTATTAAATTTAAATGAAATTTAGAGTAACAATAATGTTACTGTAAATTTCATCAAAATCTGTTCCGTAGTTTTTGCGTGAAAGAGTAACAAACATCCAAACATACTTCAAACATCCTTCCAAACTTTCTCGTTTATAAGTTCATAATAGGATATTGAGACTATGAATTATTATATTTATTTTTAATTGCAAAAAAATATGGATACAGTTAGTTATGAATACTGTATTATGGTATAAATATCTACGTCCTCATAGTAAGTACTATCTGACAATTGACTACTTAACAATATTATGCTTATTATTAATTTGCTTTTTCCGTAAAGTAACGCCTGATACGATTAAACAATTGACTACTTATTTAGTAAAAGGTGTAATCATGTTCCGTCTTACAATTTTCAAACAAAACACTATATTTGATATCAAGTAGGAGGAAAGGATGACCGTTATCTGAGAGATGACCTGTGATAACAAAAATCCGCAAGAAAGCTCTGCGGGACTCAGAGGATAAGTGAGGACTGAATTTGGAGGGAGGGAGAGAGTTCTATTCCACTCTAATAGTAATGAATTTATTAGAGAATTAAAACAAAAAGCAAGAAACATTCAGATGTAACCGACAGAACAAATATTGTATACATATATTTTGAACTTGCTGTTTCTCTGTGTGCATAGCTACTCTGTGTGTTATGTTAATATTTTGCTAAGCAGCACATCTGATCGAGTACACCAAGACATCGATTAATTACTCACTGGATTTGAATCGAGATCGAGCATCCATACTGGCTAAGTTTGTGCGATCAGGGTTGTCGAACACAGCGGTGTAAAAATTGGTGATGGGAACTGATATAAAACTAGTAGTTCCGTGAGAACAGTAGACCTCGCCAGCCCTTATAAACCAAACCTAAAAGAAACCAACAAAAGTCAACTTTGGAAACAGAAAAAGTACCTACTAAAGTGACAAAAATTAGCACTTTAAAGCTTAATATTTCGCAAACGGATCCCTGAATCGAAAAATGTTTATCACACACCCGCGATATTTTTGAAAGACCCATCCAACGATACCCCACACTATGGATATCACGCGGAAAAAAATAATTTTCCATTTTACGTATGCAGTTCTATGAACATAATTTATTTTTTCAACTTTCTTAAGTCGATCCACTATTACTCAAAAACTAATAGAACCTACTTAGCCGTAATAGTTTTCCTTGTAACTACGTTATATATGCTACTGCCATGAATTTTTTCACATTTCCAGAAGCAACCGTTTAGCTGGCAGGGGGGGGGGACACGTGACTCTAACAAAAATTACCGCTTTAAAGCTTAATATTTCGCCAACGGATCCCTAAATCGAAAAAATGGTATTCACACACCAGCAATATTTTTGAAAGACCTATCCAACGATATCCCACACTATGGGATTCACAAGAAAAAAAAAGTTCACTCCCACTTTGCGAGTATGGTAGGTACTCTAAAAAAAATGTTTTTCAAAATTTTATTCTACTCATTTTGTAGGTTTAATTAATTTATACATATGCCAAATTTTCGTCAAAATCGGTTGAAAAATGCGACCTGTAGAGAATTACAGACAGACAGCCGGACAAGAGCATTTTTGGCCAGTCTCGAAACGTAGACGCTTCGCTCGCTTCGCTCGCTCGGTCAATAAAAGTGCCTCGACCAAAGTTCAAAGATGTGGAATGATTGTGATCAAAATGTATATCATACTTACCTAGTACATTTCAAATTATTATGATATACTGTATACGCTTGTCAAATCCCGAACTAAAATTTTCTCCTGTACCTAGTTCTAAGACAACACTACCTACGGGCACTACCATAGAACAATACTATTTACAAATATACATATAATACAAACTGAGACCAACTTGTAAAATTTTAAAATCGAAACCGCGACCGAACAGAAAAAAACAACTTCTGTTCCGTGGAACCCACAGCCTCTTTTAGGCGAATTTTTTTAGAGCAAAATTTAAGTAGGCACGAAACTGGTTAGACTTTGCTTCCAGAGCTACGGCTAAAAAACAAAAGTTACTAGAAAATTCACCGGACTCAAAATTGACAGGATGTCGCAGCTTACGTTATTTACGTGTAGATTTGACAACCCTATTTATAATTTATTAACCGAACTACTTCCCCTGGAACCTGATTTATTAACATAATTGATTTTTTGGGCTCCTTTAATACTCACGAAAGTAGGTAATAAAAGACGTCAATTAATTTGAGGGTTCTACTTTATCATAATGGAGAAATTCTCGAAATGTTGGTCGAACATGGCTTTCATTTTATGCGCCTTTTAGAATTTTGTTATTATTTTTTTGAAATCATCTACTATTAAATATTCTGTGTCCACGAGAAAGTGTGCGAAGGCTGTGCATTGACTGCATAGAAAAAGAATGAACTATAGAACCGTAATCAGCGTATAGCATGAAATAGCAATAGTCTTTTACCCCAATAATTTGAGAAGACGCTTCTTATATGGCGGGTCAAACTGAACAAACACTATCTATTTTAGTCGGGTTATGGTTAATAAATTCACATACGTAGATAGACATAGAAGATTTTATACCTGTCTTGCTTACTCTTACCACTTTTGTAATAAGTGTGTCCCTCTCTGAATATTATTGTTATTTTAGCAGCTGTTAGGATCCTTGTTCATTGATTGACTGCTTTGAATCGCAAGTCTCAAAAAGAAAAGTTTTTTAAGTGGGCAAGGGCTGTGCCGGCTACTTTAAATAAGTATAGAAATATAGTGGTTTACTCCGAGGATAGAGATGACAGGCGCACAACGACACTAGAGGTGTTAACCTGTCTTGTCCATTACTCTGCGGATACCTGTACTGGATCGATATAACAGATATTTGGAATAATAGAGATTAGTACCGTCCGTAAAAAATCTTTTTTGAGATTTTTCGGAAAACTAAAAACAACGCCGGATCGTGTTCGATGATCACTGCTGAGTTTTAAAAGATAATTTCGTGAAAAAATCCATTGAAATGATGGTATAAATTAACTCCGACCGAAAATTTTCGGTTTATGTAGCTAGTGCAACTGACATGGCAAAATTCAAATTCAAAATTCGTTTATTCAAAATTTGAATACATTATTCTATTTTTGACGTCAATTCTGTCTAAAACTAAAACTACTCTGTTTCCACCTGTACGTCGCCGAAGGGAAGAAACAGCAACAAACCCAACAGCACAGGGCCCTGCTTTCATACATATAGGTAGCTTGTTCATTACAATATTTATCTATGTTCAAAAAGGCCACAGACCGGTAATGGGCGGCAGGATCACCGATGCGAGACCTGGAGCTCTATTTTTGAATCGATCGCCTCGCTTCGAGCGCTCGATTCTCCAAAATTTTTTTCGACACCCGATACAAAAATCTGTAGATACGACCGCTCGAAGCGAGGAGAGCGATTCAAAAATAGAGCTTCTGTTACTAAACTGTGCAGGTCTTTCCAGTGTGAACAACTTGTCTAGTTTGTAGACATTATAATAATACTATACCTATCAAAACGTGTTTATTATAGAGGTAAAGTTTTTTGTTTGAATTAATCTTTGTAACCACTGAACTGATTTCAAAAATTCTTTCACTCATATGGGTGAAAGAATTCTTTCACTCACTCTTCCGCTCGGGCATAGGCAAATTTTTTTCTTTTTTAATTGCTGCGGAAAGAGCTAGTATTATGGACTATGACCAAACGGGCCTGAGGGGTATTATTTTTTATTACGAGCAGACAAAGCTTGCGTTTAATCATTTTCTTCTAATGCGCAGAAACATTAAATTGCGAAAGACCAGTTTCGAAAGCAAATTAATTTCCACCAACAAAACAATTTTAAAAAGTCAATAAAAGGGTTCTGACAGCGGTGGGATTCGAACCCACGCCCTTTCGGACTGGTGCCTAAAACCAGCGCCTTAGACCACTCGGCCACGCTGCCTATATAGCGCAATGGCGAAATACCGCTATAGGTTCGTTGCACTCGTTTACGTTGTGATCATGTGACTGTATCGTATGACGTAGAGTGAGTAGCGAATATAAGTCGTGACGCCTGAATAGTAAAGTCGAAAGTTGCTTGTTACCTAAAGTTCTGTATAGTTATTTATAAAATTAAGTCGTTCATGTATAAATTTCTAAAACCATTTTTTGTAAGAACTCAATTTTTATTTATTAAAATAAAGTAAGTAAATTATCCTAAAACTAAACACAAATACTAAGCTACTATAAAATCAATGATAAAATTTAGTCAAAAATGCCCCCGCGACTGGCTCAAAGGTACCCATGACGCCGGCTGCATTGCCACGTTGAATCGCCATGAATATCCTTAGAACCAGGTACGACTCCGCCCGGGGGTCACAACCGTGCTCCCTCATGCGTTTCCCCACCTCTCGCACGAACGACTTCGCCTCCAATCCTCTTTTTTGCAAGTAATTATTAACTTGTTAAATAAAAAACTATTGGGTTGAAATTGTGAAATTTTTTTTTTATTGTTTTAACTCTCTTTTTCCTTCAACTATAAAAATCATGCTTCCATAAATCATTATTAACTTGATTATGGTAATTTAAAATAATACTTTGATGAATCATCAAAAACTTGTTAATCATAAATAAATTAAAAACGCGAAACTTTTTGACTTTGTTACTTTTTGTTGTGTTTGGATGTTGTCATGTTTGTTACTCTTTCATCCAAAAACTACGGAACAGATTCTGATGAAACTCAACAGTAATACAGATAACACTTGTAGGCTATAGATAACTCAGGAATAGCCGCGGGAAACAGATAGTTACTTACAAATACTGACAATCTCAATAATTCCATTGGGAAGGTATGGTATTGAGGTTAGTCTCTATATTTACTATGCATTAAAAATTATCCAATTTTTAATGCATAGTAAATATAGAGACTATTGATGTTTATTTAGATACTGCCAAATAATTAGTTTGACATGTTGTTTTTAATGCCTATTAAGCCATGTTTCTTGAATCAGGAAATAACTTACATTTTTTGTGTAATTAATTACCATAGACTTAAAATTCTTTTCGCTATTTCTAAATCTATGGTAATTACCGTTTGGGATAGGTAATCAAAACTGTAGTAAAAACCTTCCTCAGGAAACGACCTAAACACGGTGAAGACCGGATCGAAATCCATTTATCAATTTTTGAGATACACATACTGAAGCACCTGTGCCACTTTGTTTTGTACTTAATACTTCAAATCAACAGTCTAGTAACATTTCCCCACTGCTGGGGCTCAGGCCTACCCTCTCAACGAGGGCGTGCGGGCTATAGTCCACCACGACAGCCCAGTGCGGGTTGGTGGACTTCACATGCGCCTAAGAATTGCTTCTTCGGCGTATGCAGGTTTCCTCACGATGCTTCCCTTCACCTTTTGAGAGCAGTCAGTAATTAATTGTTTGTAAAACTAAAGTTGCGAGAAAAAAACCATTGTACTTGAACCGACCGGGGATCGAACTTCCGACCTTTCGATATGATGGCCGCGTCTTAACCCCGACGCCACTGAGACACTAACATTTTAACTTTTCTACTGCATTTAAGGCAATAATAGCAAGTTCGAATGGTATACCGAATGGTATACTAGCAAACAGGCGACAAGCCTGAGTCAAACTCACAAGAGTCAAAATTCAAAAATGTGTCTTTATAAGTATGTCTCAGGAACATTGAAAAGAGGGTGCAATGACCCTAATGTATTCCTCGTCTTTACTACAGGTGATCCTTTCTGGTAATGTTACAAATAAAACAACAAAACATTTTGTTCATAATGACCTGTATATTTACCTAAGTGTAAAGGAGCATTATTTACAAGGTGGACATCGATACAACATAAGTCTACCGTAACCTAAGTCAGATGTCTTAATTATAAACACTAGTCAATGACACATAAAATCATATTGTTCTATGCAGCCAAACCCTGGCTCGCCTCTCGGATTCGAAGATAAAACAGTACAGCATAAATAAACACTGAAAGAAATATCTGACATACTGCTGGATTGTACTGCACAGACAGTACAATAGGTACTCAATTAGACGAGTTTCCTTCAAGATATCACAGAAACTGCAGTACGCATCGCAATACAGAAAATTCGCTATCGCATTTGAACATTTTCAACCCTATACCTCTCAGATTTTCGCAAATACAAACTGTACTGGAAATAACCTATAAAACAAAAGGTGTTTATTGCAGGCGAAGTTTATGTTTTCAAAGATATATTATACCGCATCAATAATAAGATTATGTGCAGAATTTTATATTTATACACAGTAGACGGGAATATTAAAACATTCTTTGTTATTAAAACATGTCATGTCATGTTCATAAAATTTATGAACATCAATGTCCTGATCTCGATTGTATTGCAATGCTCACTGTCAAAATATTTTATTAATCAGAATATGAGTACACTGGGTCATTTCATATTTGTGTTGTTGAACAGTCTATCAGATAATTCTATGTGGCTTGTATTTGTTACTAACGGAATCTCATCAAGGTCATGACATTTTAATGTGATTGTAAATACATGCCTCTAAAGAGTCAATTCTTAATTTAATTCAATAATTTAGTACCTACGCCTATGACAATTATTTTACAAGATAAGACATTAATTCGCCATCTTCTCCAATTCATTTTCTTACATTTTCAAGATACAAACTTTGTCACATCAAAAGGAACAGAAGGGGTTCAATTGAAAAATATAGGTACTTATGTAAATGTTTAAGTTTTCCGAATCAGAATACGATATTTCCGTTATTTATGATTTTGTCATGGCTTCCAAATGGATTTATACAACCTAGAATAGAAACTTATAGAGAAATTTAAAATATATTAAGGGCAAAATGCAGAATAGATGTAATGTAACGAAACTGTAATTGTAACGAAACTGATAAAAATAACGAAACTTAACGTAACTGAATTTATCAGTTTCGTTAAAATTCAGTTTCGTTACATCTATTCTGCATTTCAGCCATAAACTACCTAGATAAAGAGTGGTTGACTACCAATCATGGGAATATTGCAGTAAGTAGAGAATATTATATAAGATTGTGTGAGTTATTTCCCGCAAAGTAGTCAACTACTATTTAAACTTATAGCACATTGTTATTAAATAGATGTTAAACATACCTATCTGTATTAATTGTTTATTTGCGAACATTAATATAATTTAGGCCAAGATGTTAAAAAATATCTCAAGTTTTCTTTCTTTGAACTTAGACTAGGTACGTAGGTACCTACCTACTTAAGTTTTTAATATAAAAAAACAGAGATATTTTATTATTCACTAAGGCCTGTTATTTTCAAAAGTGACTCAATAATCGTTGAATTATCTAATTATAACGTTAAATTTATCGAATTAATATAGCAAACACTTGAAAAGGTAAAATTAAAAGTAAAATTCTTTACATTTCTTCCAATCAATCATTATTCATACTCATTGGCTATGTTGATGTTCATTGTCAGATATTATACATCACTCTGTATTACCAGCAAACAGAAACAATGAAAATTCTAACGGCTTCGTATGTAGCTTTTGTTTCTTGTACTGGGTCCTTGACAAATCTCTTCGGGTTTCTCTCAGCTCAGTCAGCCTATGCGGCCCTATCCGTGAGATGTTGTGTGAAATAATGGTCACATTTTATATTTAATGATTCACAGATTTTTTGACACGATAGCTTTTGGTCTGGCTGGATTGGTCTGTCGCAGTTTCAAATTCTGCTCGCATGTGAATTGTTCCATCTTTCTTAGGGTTATCTTGGAATAACTATAGGCGTTTTTAAATAACTGAAGATTAACCACTAAGCCATATTGTCGAGTACTGAATATATGTGATGATTGCATGATGCTGAAGATAGGTACCAATCATTGTTGACAGTCGGTTTAGCGTGATTGAGCAACAAAGATACAAACAGCCCCATCTCACTGTCTTGTTCAATGAATATATTTATTCTAATTTTCAGTTATGTATTAAAATGTAAATTTTGGTTTCAATTATATGTGGATATAAATTATGACTATTATATACTTAGTACTGTATACATTACTCGGTATTTAGTCTAAAAGAATTTACAGTTAACAATGTACAAGTCCTTATACACTACAAGCGGTTAGCGACTTATCGTTCTACGATTATATTTTAATTTTTATGTAATTGTTAGTACGGATCCAATAGGAATGTTTAATTCATTTTTTATATATTTAGAATTTTCTGAAAGCTTTTTCAGGTATATTTATTTCATACGCTAAACGAAATGTATAAGTATTATAGTTTTTTGTATCATGTAACTAAATTGTTTCTTTGGAATAATCATGTACAGTTAAGAAATATATTTTTATTACGATTTTTTTCACAATCCCAAAGAAATGTTTAGATTCTTAAGAAAATAATTATAATAATTTTTAACACAAAATGTAATTATCTGTATTTTATTTGCTGTGCAAATCCAAAAAACTTACACACAATGTTTTTGTTATATTACGATTGTAATGAAAGTCCAAAGTGCCTCATTTTAACTTTCAAAATGAAATACAAGTATAATGTATATCTTATCTACTTACTAAGCATAGTTTTGTGTGTGTACATAATAGCATACTTAAATAAGTATTTCTCGTTTCAAAAGGACATGGTATGATATGAACATGTTTAAAATATGTTATTTAACATTTTCATAAATTAGGTTTAATATTTTAGTTGTTATGGTTAAGTTAAATAAATTAATTGACTCAATATCATTGATATTTTAACGGATTTATGTTATTAAAAGCATATTTTTGGGAATTGGAGTCAAGCACATACATTAAATACATTCAGACTTGGAAGATGGCACATAAAGCTTGAAACTATATTCGTTGCACAACCTATATTCAGAATTATATAAAGTAACAATTATAATAATAAAAAGAATTCTATCGAAATTTAAAAACATTTTAAAAATAATAGGGATTACAATAAAACAACAATTTAAAATGATAGTTACGTCAATTCCTAGTTCAATTCATAGCCCAAAAGTGACAATAAAAGTTGTCTTAAAAATAAAGATCTAAAACAAATATTACTTAATAATAAACCACAACTAATTTAATTACAGTGCAAAATATAAAAATAAATTGTATAAATATGATTGAATTAAAATAAAATATAAAGTCACAAATCTATTTAGGTAAACGATAGTCAAATAATTAAACATTTAATTATTTGCAAATTAAATGTCAAAGCAGAGAAAATTATTTTAAAAAATCGATGCCACATTGTCTGGAAGCAAAATGTAAAACATCTAAATATGTATGTCATACAAATTCTACATTACGAAATCTTATAGAGATGATGTAAATACACAACATTATGTTACATTACACATTGTAGTTAATAGATATGGACATGTCCATATACTATTTGAGATTATTTTTAATATTAGTCTATGCGAAGAGAACAAACCTACCGCGTTAGGAAATATACAGTTGAAGAGAAAGCGGATGGCACATTTATTTTTACATAAAACAATACACAAGATCTTCCATTCAGCAGCAACTACAGAACAATGATACTTCAACAACAATCAACCACATTGGTCTCGAAACTTGAAGAAGTTTTAGTTTACTGATACACATCAACCAATCAGACAGATTTTGATAACGTTTTATTCGATTCACCAATCAACCTTCACTGTCATCTCATACTTTTATAAAATTTGGTCTTACAAGTGATAATTTCAAAGATTCAACACTTCAGTGAATTCATAACTATTCAAGTTTTTATCTCTTCATATAGATAAACAATATTGTTGGTACCAAGTTTGTACATTTACAGTACAATCCGTACACGTATCAAATAATAATTTAATTCGTCGGTTCGTTTTTGAGACGATCACAGAACAATTTAAGCCACGTTAAAATAATTGAAAATTCATTGCACGCTGTTGGCGTGAAAAGGAATGCTTCTGTCAAAATTATATTTGGAACGGTGTACCGTCGAGTGCGGGGTCTACCTTCAGTCTCGTTCGGTGCGCCGACTAGTAAACACGTGGCGTGGTTTGTTCTGTGTCGTCTCACGCGTAGAATTCGCGGTTATTGTGGCCCTTCCCGTAGGAGGCGGCCGCCGGGCTCCTCTTGGGCTCGTCGAGGGCATACGAGCCCTCGTCCTTCTTGCGCATGCGGTACACGATGAACATCACCACCAGGATAGCGCACAGCAGCCCGACTACAGCGCCGCCGATCACCGCTGAAATAATGCAAATATTACATGAAAACGAATCAAGTTGCACTCATAGGATTCCTGCATATTGTTTAAATGTTTAATCAAGGAGCGGGGACACCAATAAACTTGTAAACGAGTATCAATTCGTATTTTATAAACTAATCACTTAGTATTCTGACGCCACGGGAAGTTCTACAAATTCTACAATACGATTAACAATACGCCTTTCGATTTATATGGATGACATTCTGCCTCTGGGGTAAGTTGGTTCACAACTACAAATACCGTAGATACTCGTACGTTAAAAAAACCGTAAAAAACAAGTGAGGCGTAGATCGTAAGATCAAGTTAAATATATCTGATTTGTAAGTAGTTATTTTAAACAGCGAACTTTAAATACTATGATGGTGACATTTTTAAGGTCAGGTGGGGTAAAGGGACTCCGGGGAAAGGACACTAATAGAGACAGAGTTAATCTCTATAGAGTCTACGCTGGTGAAAAAAATTATTGTAGAGAATAAGTGTCAGTATGATGAGACTGACCGGCTAGTATGCCGGGCTGCGCGAAGAAGCTGGTGGCTCGGTCCTCGGGCTTGGCGTTCATGATGAACACGACGTTGTCCACCGGCCGCGACTCGGCGCCCTCGTGCTCTCGCTCCTGCACCTGAAACGTGAATGGATACCAGTCAATTTTGATCTAAAATAATCAAGAATTTCGAGAACTGCGCATTTTATTAGCTTAAATTGTCTTCAGGTGCACCAGAATGTTTACCTGGACAATTTAGAACTTGGATCCCATCGCTGACTCCGTATTAGTCCCATTTTGTTTTTTGTCCTAAACTAACCGTGTAGTATTTTAAGAGTAAACATAAATTATGTTCAGTATTTTCGAGAAACAAGTAGATTTCTTCAATAAGATGGTGGCATCGTCATCCGAGCCTTCTCGTAGTTAGCAGTTGGATACGTTACGTCTTCTTACAGCGACTTAAGTGCATATACTACAAGAAGCCCAAACAAACCCAATGATAGCCCACCCACATTGGGGCGGTGAGACAGCCTAGATTCCTCTAGGCTACGCCCTGCCCGCTACCGCCCGAAGACGGTATCAGTACGTCCAAATCCATTATGCGTGTGGCACTGAAGATCAGTTTCGATGAAGGCCGATGGGCCATTAAGATTAGTTCTTGTGGTATGCTTGTATACATGTGGTGGTGTAACAATTAATCTGTTACTCACAACTTCCGGGTTGAGTTCCTCGCCGGATATGTCGATGTCGATCTGGTCCGGGCGCGAGGGTGCCTCCGCCCCCGCGCCGCGCGGCTCCTCTACCACCCGCTCACCCGGCTGCTTGCCAGTTATCACCCGAGCTGGAACATGGTCACATTTTAGATCAGACTTCAGTATTCGGTTAATAATTATCCACTCCTTATAATGTTTGAGTCTTTCCTATTACTATTGTATTTATTACTCTACGTCTTGTTCTACTCTAGAATTCATTGTACGTATCGTAGCGTCTTTTTTAAAAATCTTCTATTATTTATTCGTGGAGGGTTTGTTCTATTTAATTAGAGTCTTAGACCATATCTATATCACACGCTGTGTGTCGCGTCTTACTTTATATAAAGTTGTTGAAAAGGAACCCTTCACTAACAATTAATCTAATATCATCAGGAAGGTTCCAAGGAGATCCTAGCTCCATGATTAACATAATCTTTTATCATGGTACCTACATAAATATTAATTGTACAATCACTTGTCTTCCTATTCTAAGAGGTATATTATTAACTAGATCTTAATTGTTTCGATGAAGATAACAAGCAGAATGAAATCCATCATTGGAACGATTAATGATAATTAATTTCGATTTAAGAGCAATGTTAGTTGAAGAATTCAGCTGGAGATTTGGATTTTGTCCACTTTTAGACGACGCGTAAAAAATTATAATAATTATATATTTTCTTATCTTGAATACTGAATGATGACGAAGACTTGGATTAGGTGTATTAGGATATGAAAGGGAATAATTTTGAAACATCCAATGATATTATAAAGAAAATACATCAAAAACATGAAAATAAATTGACCACTAAACTAAGCTAAGGTATTTTATGAGATGACATCAATGCTAGGGCTATATTACCTGAAGACATGCGAGAAAATCTAAGAAATGATGGTAAATACTATAGTAAATGCGATGACTGAGAACAGTATAGGTAATGGACGCGATTTGCATGATGATCATGAGGTCATGCCAGAGGTAAAAATAATCTTGCTGATTAAGGAGAAAAGACTTACCAATGTCCTTCGTAGACCATTTAGTAACAGTTAACAATTTTAAGATAACGAGTTAAATAATGTGAACAAATTAATGGAATAAGGTTATTCAAATGAAATTATCAACCGCTCCGCAGTTCGCGTTGGAGGAAACTGGCCAGTGGATGAACAAACAGCTCATAAAGAGATAATTAATGCTGTTAATAACAAAATGTTAAATTCAAGGTTATTTTATTTCACAGTTATTATGACGATGACGGACGTTGCGTTCTATTGTTTTCATGAAGTGGGACAGTATTTGAATATTAATAGGCATTATTAAACCATCAGATAAATTAAAACATTACCAACTTGAGCCCAAGGAATTGGTAAACATTTATAAAAAGTGGTGTTCGCTTAACTATGAGGTTATTATATCAAGACTTTGTTGTCTTGAAATGATACCAAACCTAATTAAAATTAATTCAAAACGCTTTGTCCTAGATGCTCACATCTAGGACAAATTTACAACATGAGACTAGGCAATACTCAGAGTACTTTAAATAAAAGAATCACTTCAACTCGACTTTAATTAAATACTGGTTAATAATGAGATAAAGTTAATTATAGTATAACGCTAAATAGGTGCGAGAAATCGTCAAAACCACATTGAAAATTAATGATGATAACAAATTATTAGTCAATCAATCCTATAGAATTTTAGAATTATGACACGGACAACTGGTCATTTAATTGCAAGATTTGGTTTAAGAATCACAAAATTACAATCTAGGGCAGAAAATCTTGGTTTGCCTCAGATGAACGCAGTTTACACCAAATTATCTAAATTTAGGTATAGATTAAACAGCATAAGAAAATTCTTGCATTTGTAGTGTGTAATACATATTACGGGTTTGTTATTGGCTTTCGATGTGTGATTTCTATGACACTACGACAAAATGCAAGAATTTTCTTATTCTGATTCATCTATGTTTGATTTTGACGACTTCTCGCGTAAAACAAAACAAAACGCAAACAAGTGGCATGCTCCAGCGACTACTCACGACTGACTACATCGAACATCTGCTCTATTGATGTTGGGAATGGAGTGGTGGCCGGGATGTCCGGTGGCTGGGTGGCGGGGGCGACGGTGGTGGTCGTGCTTGTAGCTTTGTAGTCTTCGTCATCTTCTAGCGTCGCCTCGTCACCTGATCCCCTCGCGTCCTCGTCGTCGGGGCCTGGGCCGGGACCCCAGCCGGAGCCCGAGCTCTCGTCGGGGTCTACGCCAGATCCATCATCGTCGATGAACAGGTCCCGGTCGGAGGCGAGGGTGCCCTCCGTCTGTGATGGTACCGCCGACGCTGTGTTCTCTGTTGGTGATAGGGCCACCTGGAATTGAGAAAAGTTGATGTTGAGCGTTGTGGTGTATTTCATCATTATTTATTTTTTGAGGGTTAGGTAGAAATCATTAAACATGACAACGCTACGTAGTATGATATATCAACATTTTATCAGCTCCGTTCCAAACAACATTAGGTTCAACCTCCGCTGGTGGAAGAAAAGATAAGTATCTTGCACATACCAATGCTAGAAGTATGTAGTTAATACAGAGGTAACTACATGATTTTACGTCCAAAATTGTGATGCTGAACATAACACAAATCGCTGTTTCTGGTTACTGGTGATAGGTTAGCACTATATAGGTACTTGATTTGTTTTACGAATTTTTTTAAAATTTACGATTGCGCTGAAAATCTTAGGAACTACGTAGATTTTATAAAATAATTGCGGCTGATCAAAGATTGTGATTCGGCGATAACCTTTCTCTATGAGTCTTGCATCAATCACTCATCAAAAGACATAGATATCGTTACTAAGATCACAATCATTAAAGAATACATCTGTAAAGATATAGCTACATTACCACATAATAAGACATTCGACCTAATTCCAGAAAGTTCACCTACTAACATCAAAATTTCATCACTGACCCAATTTTTCGTCAATCAAAGACCAAAACGGCCATTTCTTGCTTGTTCTTTCTTTATTTCTCCGTTTGTCGAAACAAAAGAACTTCTAGTCACGAAAACACTGAACAAGAAAACCATAAATCACTAAATTGCGTTTTCATCTACGTCACCATGAATGGGTCAAGTATCAATGGTAAAATTGTACTTACAGGTCACTCGCCTCTACGCGCCCCTAAATGAGTATCCAAACGTGTTTTACCGTAATTAGGCCAGTTATAGGGTATTAAAGTAGTTTTTTCGAGGGTTTGGCAGTGCTTCCTCCGGTTAGCGTAAGTTACAATGCTGTTCGGAGCGCGATCGATAGGCCTTGCGGGGGTGTCGCGAGTGGGAAGGGGATGCAGCCGGGAGCGTTTGGTCCCGAACGCCGCCAACAGATGCCGGGGTGAGAAGTGTGGAAGGTTTCCAACGAAATGGTAGAGATGTTTCACGCTAGAGCGCGTTTTTCTTTGGGCCCTGTAGCAGAACTACGACCGCCAGATGATTTAATCATTAAATCAGTTTCGGAAAATTGAACGAATGATAAAGTAAAAATTACTGTGTCAAGATGTAGATAATGCAAGTAACATTTGTGTAAAATAACAGCATTTGATGACAATTTCTCAGTTTAAGAACAAACCATCCATTACAGCAGGTAGAGCAGAAATTCTGATTTTCATCAAAACTATTGTAGGTGACAAGATGTACATGTATGGTGCTACAAAACACTCTTATATTCCTATAAAAAGCAGTATATGTAGCAAACAAGGAAAAATTAATGAGTATCAGAAGTGATTGTGGGGAGTTAGGGACGCTACGGTGTAGGTACATTTCAGTTAAGACAAGGATCTCAATAAGCGTTGTTTTTCGACAGTTAAACATTGAAACATTTTCAAAACAACGTCTACGTTTGAAACATGAAACAAGTGGCATACCAACTTCATTTTTCATCTGGCAAAATAGGTAATGAAAATGAATCATTCGTTTGTAAGGAAATACACCGGGGGAGTAGTTTTGTTTATTTATTTTTAATAATATAATATAATATATAATACATAATTACATACATACCCTTGAATGTAACTTTATGATAATCTGAAACGTTCCTAAGTATTATTCACCGATTACCAGCGAATTACACCACAAATCCTTTTCCGGCGGGTGGGCGGGGTGCGGGTGGGGGGTGTAATGAGAAATATTATTTATCGCGCCAGGATAATGCGGGAAGCACTGACCTGCATAGGGCTGACAACACTACAGAACAACATTTTTCCTTTACCCTGCTATTCCGTACACCTTTTTAGTTATCTACGTATTTTACTTCTATAAATTATAGTTCTTAGTTATGTTGTTTCTTACTCATTATTATAGGTATCTATAAAGATAAGCAAAATGTGGACGATGTAAATAAGTTTTTTTTTTGTTTAGATTAAGTTGTGTTGTGTATGATTTAGAATGTGGCAACCCTACCCGTGTTTCGCTTGTGTTTATTACCGCGCCGCCGTGTTACCGTGTATACGGGCCTTAATGTACCTTTCACGTGTTTTATTGGGGTCAGCCCTTAAATACTTTTGTAAACTGGGAATTTTATTAAATGCGCCCTTATTTTTATAGTTAGGGACCAAAATGTGACAATAACCAATTGAATGAAAGGGTAACATATTTTTTCAAGATCCGATTTGGTGTAGGGATTCATGTGAAGGAATAAAAGGGTATTGCCGCATATTTTCCCTATTCTATCCCTTTCTTACGCGAAAGGTTGCGTATCTCGCTGGCTTTCTCGCAATTCAGTGAAAGATCTGATTACAAAGTGACTTGATACGAGGTATGAATGCTAATAAGGTCGATATGTCAGTTTTGTACAACTTGCTTTTCTATACGTTATGTAGGTACCCAGCTACTTTAATATATTAGGGTCTCAGACAAAGTATCTCCCAAGGTGACTTTACCCGTCTACCTTTTCCTTCAAAGAAAAAGTAGTTTAGAAATTTTTACTAACTAACGATCGGTTACAGCTTAGATGTTTTAAAAGTAGTTTGCTTCTGTGGTTCAAAAAAGTTCAAAAGTATTTTATTGCATGTAAGTACACTGGGTACATTTATACAACGTCAATTTTTTATCTACCACCGCCTCCAAGGTGTTATATAGAGCTGGGAAGAAGAAGCGGCGCAACAAACTTCCGCAACACATCTTTTAAAATTAAGTTTGTACATAACATTATTTTGTAAAGATTGTGCGAGGCTGAAGTAACATTAACACCAGGCATCTTTGTCATTTAGATAATCGACTGTCCTATAATAAGCTTTCTTACAAAGTTGCTGTTTAATAAAATTAGGTCTTAAATTTTCTGTCATTCATATTTAAGATTTCTTCTGGTAGTTTGTTGTAGAAACGTATACATTGCCCCGTGGTTTAAATATTATATCTTGAGAACATCGATGTTACCTAAATAAACATGGTCTACGTACCTACCTACCAACTTGTGTAAGTCTCATTTTGTCCAAATCCAAAATATTGTAAAAGTCTCATCTTGTCGAGGTCTTAGTTTGTCCAAGTCTCACTTTGTCCAATCCACATTTTTTTTATCATCACTTAGATATTGTAGCTGATGTGGTAACCCCTTCCTATCAAAAGACTTCCACAAAAGCACGGATGTCTAAAAAGGGGGTTCCCGAGTGAGTGATAAGTGGTGGGGAGTTTCTCCTCGGGTTCGGGGGAATGGCACTAGCGGGGTTATTTTGTACACAGGACCTGTTAACAAGAATGGTTTTCGAATGCACCTAGTCGATGCTACCTCGATTTTCGTTTGCCGTAATTGCAAGCTAGGAGCGATAAAAATATTATTATTTCAATAAAACCTTAAGTAAACCTTTTAGTTTTTTATGTAATACAGTAATTTAAAATATAATAATTAAATTAAAGGAATTTTAAAATTTTTTTTTTTAAATTAATTAAAAGAATTTAAAAATTGAGGAATTTATTGTCGTGTTCAGGTAATGTTATTTAGTAGTACCTCCTCAACAACTCTGTAAAAAACGCCTAATTTCTATTTACGTAAACACAATTAATCACTATTAGAACAGTGAAAGGGATTCAGAAATAGAACAGGTTTTGGGATCATTTTGGGCAAATGGGATGGGATAACGTTTATCCCAAAACTTGGGACGGACGATATTAAAATTTATATAACTATTAGTGAGTTCTCGTTAAAACTTGCCGTATAGTAACAGTTCTAACATCCAGCAATTTAATTACTTAGCTAGAGCAAATTAATGTATATTTTAATGTATCCCAATCTATGCTATACTATGAATCACAATGTGGCTACAGAAATCCATCGAATAGAGGGTATGTTTTGTTTTCAACCGACAAAAAAACAAAAGGAGGATCTACAGTCGACCCGTATATTTGTATTTCTTTTATCATGATTATTTTTATGTATGACCATTGTCACATCTCTCAATCTATTGAGTTGCGAAACTGCCTCTGGACCTATGAACCTTGACTGTACGTTAAAGACTAATACCATTAATAATCCTAAGCCAATGTGTAAACATGTTCCACAAAGTAACTAAAGCACCCACTGAACGTTGTTTTCATTACAAGTAAAACACAATTTGATATGCGACCCGCGTCCTCTAAAGCGGCTCAAAAAGTTAAACAAAGCTCTTTGTGAGACCTTTAAATATGCGATGAATTTGGAAGTGAGCGCAAAAGGCAACTGTTTAAAATGTACCAAGTTTAATGGAAATACTGGGCTCTAAGAGAATATTAAGGGGATAATGTACGGAACGGCGACCGTGTCTTAAGCGTCTAGGTTCAGGGAAACTGGCTCGGTAACATGCCTGAGCTCAGGTTCTAAAATCTGATCACACATAACGACCCGTTTTAGGAATTTTGGTGCTCGCATTATGTCCTACCTAACCAATCTTGGTCTGTTTTTTGGCGAATTCACAGATGGCTGTCCCAAATGAAGCCGAAGCATGTGTATGGGTACTTAAACTGCTAAACATACATAATATATACTTTTAAAATAAATACTAAATTTTTTATTATTATTATGTTTAGACAAATTTACACACGGCTGTTTAGTCCCAACTAAGCCGAAGCTTGTACATGGGTACTCGACAACTGATAAACATACATAAATACTTTTAAATAAATACTTAAATACATACAAACACCCAGAATCCGAAAACCAACAGTTATGCTCATCACACAAATGTTGGTCCCGGGTAGGAATCGAACCCACGACCTTTAGCGCAGTAGGCAGTGTTACTACCACTACGCCAACAGGCCAGTCAACCATATACAAACACTTATAATCCGAAAACCAAAATCAGATATGTTCATCGCACAATTATTAGACCCGGGTGGGAATCGATAACGTACGACCTCTGGCGTAGTAGGTAGGGTTACTAACAACTAAGCCAATAGACAAAAAAACTAAACTCATCACTCATCAACTCATCATTATATAGGGCGTCATCGCTCATTGTATATTATACATGATAATATGTATGAGTGAGTCTCTGTTCATATTGCTAGTCCCTTGTTAGTTGGCACTGAACTGACCTAGATGGTACCAAAACGGAATCTGTTATTGAGGTTGGCTTGATTGCTTCAGTTATATTTCACGCAGTCGTGACTCGTGACCGCTTCTAATTGCCAATGCCAATATCGGCATTTGGTACCATCTGTGTACTTCTGTCTTTTGTTACTGTAGAGATATCTATAGTAGGAAATATCAATATCTATCCAAACAAATAAAGATTGTCGTTTTTCGTTAGGTTACATTGATAAAGCGCAAGTTCATATCAAACACCCATCTTATTTGAAATTTCGTTTGATTGATGCCTAATATTTTAACGTTATCTTTAAGGCAGTATAGGAGCCGGGTACGAGTTAGAGTGACATACCAGGATCAGATCAGAGAGGGTGCTGACAGACAGACATATGATGAGACTGCGCGAAACGAAATGATCGCGATACTTGGCGCTCCGTTCTTCCTGCCTACCCCGTCAGGGACATAGCGTGAAGATATATGTATTATCCATCATGTATAAAAACAGTACAAAAAGTTTGATGGCAGAAAAAGTTTCCACCATGTACAATAAGATTCATAAGTACAGTAGCACGCTAAGAGTCATTTTTCTGTACAACGGTGCGCACGACAACACAATTAGGTTCCTATAACTGACCACCCAAGTCAATAGCTTGTCAATACCTTATTGTCATAGCAATAAGTCATCAATCAATCGTAATATCCAGGATTATATGTTAGTGGATATGTGCGTGTGTGGGTACAGAAAGTTGTAAATGAAACTGGTCTCTTAATCTATTGAGTTGCGAAACTGTTACTGCACTTATGAACCTTGACTGTACTTACCGACATAATAATTATAACTATAAAATTGTAATGCTAAGTGTATGTGTAGGTAACCACAGGTATATTTGCCCTAGTTACATTATACGTCCCGATGGAGCTGTGATCGACCATTCAAAGGAATTTGCTGGAATTTGTAACACGAGAATATTAAACTTTGGGATGGGTATTCATCCCTCATAATTACTATAAGCTACAATGGTGTTACAGAATTATAATAGTTAGTGCCTTTATATATAAAAATTGTATTAGCAAATGTTTCAATCAAAATTTACCAAACAAAAGAAATGTTAACAAGGAATCAATGCTAAAAGGACTGTTCTGAAAAGAAAAGTGAAATGTTGATGTTACTTTACAAGTCGTAATGAAAATGTGTTTGTATTAATAAATGAGTGACGAATAAAGAACGTCACGTCTTGTAGTCTAGGTATGGTCCCAGAAGCCAGTGGTTGATCAATGATCATCATCGTGACTCATGACACCTAATGTGTATTTATCTGTGAGCGGACCTCTCACTGCATTTTGTTGAGTCAGTCCTTTTTTGGATGTCGTACAAACTGCATTTGATTAACGAAGGAAAAAGGAAGAGAATGATAGGAATGTCAAAAATGGACAGCATCATCATCATATCAGCTCGTCAACGTTCACTGCTGGACATAAGCCTTCCCCAAACGCCACCACACCCGGTCCTCCGCCCCCTCATCCAGCCGTTTCCGGCCGCCTTCTTAAGGTCGTCAGCCTATCTGGCGAAGGAGCGTCCCATCGCTGCGTATCGTCTGCGGTCTCCACTCCAGAAATCGTCTGCCCGTCTCGAATTATTAGGGAATACATCCAAAGAGCTTTATATTTTTGAACTTAAATCTATGTAGAACAACGAACCTCTGTATTTTTAAGGCGGAAGCCATTGCTACGTCATCTGTAGTCGTATTCTGAACAAAGTGCGACAACACTCCGGCGGCGACGGACCTCTTGGCTGCGTTTAATGCAAGTTTTCCGCTACTATTGTCGCGCCAAGTCTAGTCCGCCATCCATTTAGATATTTTATTGACAGTTTGTCAAAACTGTACAGTAGCAATATAGCGGTCGGTGGTAGCTTCTGATTCACTCACAGACAAAAGTAATAAGTAATTCCATTAGACGTGTAACGTCTAGAAGATTTTGTGAGAGCGCTCACCGGACATTGCGGCCTGAACAAACAATGTTCAACTATAAGCTCCGGGACACTAAAGTGTGCAGACTCTGCTACGAAGCAGAGGAAATCCTATTGCAACTTCTGTGCGAGTGTGGCCCACTGATGCGTAAAGAAACACCCATCTGGGCAACTACTCACTTCAACCTGATGAAGTAAAACAAATCAGATCCAAAACCGTGATGAAGTTCCTAACTGATGCAAAGCTTAGCACTGATCACAATAGATCAGCAATGATCGCAGTGACACAAGGCCGGGTAAGCCTTGAAAGAGCCGCATCACAAATAGAATTTGTACATCCAACCAATACTTGTATTATGAACAGAGCTATTTATTTTAGAAACAAAATACAAGCGAGTAAACTACCCTGGTGGATGGCAGCGGAACAAGTCGCGGGCCGTACCCGCCGCTACCCCGGTCGTTAGGCCTCGTAATTGCACCCTCGCGCCAATTAGGCCCCATAACGTCTTCGTGACGGCTCAAAAACGTTTTTAGCGTTATCAGCAGCAATACTGGCACACTTTACGTGTACGTTTTAGTATTTTACGTGTACGTTTTGGTATTTTCGACGGTTGTATTGCGGTGCGTATGAGCGCATTGTTTCGGGAAAGGCTTTGGAACAAGATAAATGAAGACTTCTTTAGTTTAAATGGTTTTGCGTGCATGTTAGTAAATATGTAATTGCAGTAAGGTATAAATAATTCCGTATGTTAGGAGCATGCACAGTGAGTGATGTTTAGAAAATATCTATCGATTTTGACTGCCGTTTATTTGATGACATCAGATGACTAAAAAGTAACGGACACTAAATAACTTACCTAAAGTGAACAACTTTGGAAATAATTTAATAATTAAATAGTCTTCATAAACGAAATACCTATTACGAGTAATTAATCTAAAATCTGGCTGGTGCTTTTGACAGCACTAAATTATATACTTCCTAATGTAAGTATTAATTAAATAAAGTACGTAATGTTTAAATATTTTAATCAATTTGACAGGCCTCTAATTAAGTTCTAGCAGTTATTTTAACAATATAATTTGAAGTTTCAAATCCGCGATTCGAATAAAACTCTTAATTGAATTGTAGAGAACTAAAGGTTATTTTTGGAAAGTTTTTTTTTTTATCAAAGTTCGGTGAACGTTAAAAAACCTGGAGAGTCAGGAAACAACCCAATTCAGATAGCTGTCATTGTCCAAGAAAGAAGGAGGCAATCAGAACACAAAGAAAGACTGTGTTTGGGCCACTATGGGAGACAGCATTGCATAAAATGCAATATGGACACTCAAAATTCGCAAAACGACGCTGTTAGTTCCACTGGTTTAGTACTGTAACGAAGCGATATACGCCTCTGAGTACAGGCATTTACCCATAAAAATAATTAATTACAAATTAAAAAATTTGTTTTGGAACCTGTGATGTTTTGATTTGGATGAATTCGGATTTTAGACGTTATAGATAGGAGGGCAGAGCCCTAAAAAGCAATATTTATCTATTGTAATTTAATAATTTAATAGCTATAAGGCTAGTTCATGTACCCCAGTGTTCTATTCCAAGTTTTGTGCATAACCTTTAATTAAAACCAGTAAGTAAACCCACAGATTTCGGGTACAAAATCTGTGAGTAAACAGTTCCATTTTATTGACATATCGCTATCCTAACTAGAGCTTTAGTTAGGATAGCCCCTCAAACAAGCCCCTTAAACTCGTGTTTTAAATAATTATAATAAACCATTTTCAATATCTGCTTGTAGACTACTTGAGGAGCTTATCCTCTTGCGAACTTTTATTCGTCCATGAAAACAGCGAATAGGGCGTCGAGGCGAAGATCGGACGAGGTGTTACGCTCAAGTTGGCGCCCAACCAGGGACCGCTTTATTTAGTTCTCTCTTCATTTTATCGTCGGTCTCAGGTCATTTTAATAGTTTCTTTCTTAAAAATAGACTCGCACATAACTGTAAGTGTTAGTATAGCAACTTATAAATCTTCTTCTATTTACAAAAATCAAGACTTTATTTATTATATTACTTTGGAGGTTGTTATTATTATAATTTATGGATTTCGGCGTGTTATGTATGTCCCGTTCGCAAAATGTCACGGTTTCGCAGTCTCTTTCGCAAGAGGCCATTGCACTTTCTCAAAAAGTCTCCATTGGAAAAGGTTCCTTTCGTAATTGGCCATTTCCTCAAAAAGTCCCATTCGCAAAAGGTTCCTTTTTGTCTGACTTTTGACTCCTTTGGTCACTTATCTTTTATCATGTCAACGAGTCATCGAGTTGTTCCAGGCAGGACACTGCTGCTAAGTCAGATCATTGGTATCTTCGATGGAGGATTCGTTGGGGCTCTCTTTGTATATAAACATGCAGTCTGTCTCAAAAGTAGCATAAAAATGATTTGTGACGGTGACAGTCTAGTTGAAGATAAAGACATTTAATCTACATTGCATAGGTAAATATTTGTACAAAAGCTACTCAAACTAAAGCCGTCAGAAGACTGTCAGGGAACAAAAAGAAGAAAATTCATATTTGTACGCAAGAACTATTTCAAAAGGATCGCGAGCAGCGCGCACGGTTCATTTACCGTCAGACGTCGCGCCAACGTGGAGTCGACGTATGTCGTTTGCTTGATTTCCTCCGCCCCCGAGACATTGATTGACGTGACGTTTCTTTTGTTACAATATTATATTTATTTTATTGCTGGCTTTCCCGGGCATGCGTTTCATCTGGAGGAACTTTACGTGCGTAGTGATTCCTTGCACTTTGTAGGTACCAACTGAATTCTTTAAACATAATTTCAGTTATGGTAAACAAAAACATTGAATGCAAAAAAAAATACAATAACGTTAGAAGAGACTCCACAGAGCAAAATAACATAAAATGCAACAAACGTCAAAATGGGGCTACCTCAGCGTAGCCAACCTGACGACTGTAAATATATACAGAGTTACCAATGACGTTGACTGAAAGAAAAAAGTTTCTAGCAATACCTTCGGATTACTGCGTTAGTTTTGTACTATAGTTTCTGCAGAAAACAACTGTATTAACTAACGTTATCTGATATCGTTTCAGTCGCCATGATTTTTGCCTTTATCTCATCCAAAATCTTATTTAAAGTAAGATATATAGAAACAGACAAATTCCGTAAGCTGTAATTTGGAGTTACGATGCAAATGCAAAGTATAGAAATCCCCTTTTTTGTCGGAATTATATGTCGTGAGCCGTTTGGGAAGCGTAAGCGGGGTTTGGACAGGGTTGCCAAATATCGAAGGGACAGGGCTGCGCTGTTCTGTGATTTTGTGTCACGAAAAATACCTAATGTTAGTTTAAATCTAATAAATATTTTCTGCAATTGTCCCTCAGTGCAGTCTCAGTAGCAGAGATTTTGTATTTTTTTACAAATTTCTGTTAAACCTGTAGTTTTTTTTTGCGTAAGTCACGTTAACTACATATTTCAGTCAAATTCTGGATGTTGTTTACCTCTGCATTTCTTTTTTACAGTCAGAACGACCGTAAGTACCAGAACACCCACGACCATTTTATCTTATCTTCTTAGGGGGCCAGGACTACCTGGCGACACTTCGAACCTATGGGATCTATTGTGCCAAACCCCTGTCCGCCAAACGGTGCCCCACTCCGTTTTTTGGTGGACTTCACCCACGCCTTAGAATAGTATTTACCAGTCTTTGGTGTATGCAGGTTTCCTCACGATGTTTTCCTTCACCGAAAAACCTGTGGTATTATAATAACCCTACTTAAGTTTACGAACTCATTGGTACGGTCCAGGATCGAACCCACGACCTCATGAACGTGAGGCGAGTGCACAACCAACTAGGCTACCACGGTTCAGCCACGACCATACGTCAAATTCTACATTCGTCAAGTCCTTGTTTCGTCAAATTCGCTTAACGTCAAGACAAAGTACCTATCTCTAAATATTTATCCCTACGCAGACGAAGAACTAAAAACCCAAAGGTTAGGAAGAAATTGCTAAAAGCAATATGGTAGAAAATCTAAAATAATTGTTAGCAACCCTAGAGTCAGGGCAGCATTTGTGCCAAATAGCCGAGGAAACGGCCGCTCGGCCTCTGGCCCGCGCGCTACAAATTAGGTCAAGACTCTGTCGTTGTCGGCTTTTAGAGAATTACACTGCTTACTACGCTTTTTCCCTTTGGATCTGGCTTAAATTTGGGTTCGATTATGTAGTGCATGAAACTCTACGACCTCTGTGTATCGGCCAAAATGTCAGTTATGAACATAGAGTTAGTATACTAGCTATAGAGTGCGCGCATCGCTCATTGCCCATTGTACCAAGTGTAAGCAGGTGTTCTATGGACGCTTCAATATAGATTTTTTCTAGATCGTTCTTTTCCGTGAATCGTGTTTACAGCTTGGCACTGCACATTTCACCATGATTACTCCAAATCTAAATAAATATCGGCGAGAGCAACAATCAGCGCTACTGACGTGTTGTGACTAGTAGCGTCGCCCCGAAAATTTCGAGACTGTTCAGACTCGTGCTTACAGTTCAGACTTGCTAACGCGCGCTCTATGTATACTAACAACTCTCTGGTTGTGAAGCTTTTTTAGCATTTACAGATCCATCTTTCTTTCCATTCTTTACAGTAATGTCACGCCATTTTTTAAACTTTGTACGTAATCTTTTAAGCATATATTACAGAGAAAATGTAGGTCACAGTACCTACTTAAATGTTTCTCTCAGCAATAAAAATAATTAACAGAGAAAAACAATAACGGAGCAATAAACATCATTGAAATAAGTTCTGTTATCTCGTATTCCGTTTTAATTTCCTCGAATGCAGAATGATTTTTCAGCTCTACATTCTCTAGAGGCGGATTGTGTAATGGACATTTATTTCACAGGCACTCTTTATAATGACATTTTATTGCCAACTTGGCGGACTTTACACACGGTCAAAGGCTGGCCTCTATATGGTACGTGGCGTTTTGCTGACGAGGGGTCCTATTATCTTTGGTTAGAACGGTCGCGCCCAGCATTATGAGCGAAGTTCATTGTATACTTTATCATTATAGGTATTAAAGAAGGTGCGCTAAGTGTCGAGTTAACTTCAAGCGTGACGTTTTCAAATAAAACTTCTATTTTTTTTGGTCACTTTAACATCTGAGGTCATTAGACTATTGGCCAATCTACATGAGTTCCTTTCATTATTATAATTTGGACAGTGTACTAACAAATGTTTATTTTTATTCATCATCATCATCATATCAGCCTGTAGACGTCCACTGCTGGACAAAGGCCTCCCCCAAGGATCTCCACGACGACCGGTCCTGCGCTAACCTCATTTATTAACCTCACTTATTTTTATTGCTTATTATTTACTAGTTATTTTTCCCCCGGTTTCGCTCACGTAGGATATTTTTTTTCCCGCGGGTCTGTGTCGGACTACGGAACCCCAAAGAAGACAAAATACAAATATTTTAAAATAGCGTGAAGGTAGGTAATCGGTTACAAAACCGTGCCTAAGGAAGTGGCTATAAATTGTCCACAATACTCGCGCTTGGAGAGGATCCAGAAGAAATTGATATATTAAGATAAAATTGCGCTCCGGTGCTTTTGGCGAGAAAAAATAATACCGAGAAGTGCAGGACTGAAACAGAATCGGTGGTGGGATTGATGAAAAGTAAATAAATAAAGAATTTACTGATATAAAGTCTTTCGAAGAATTGGAAACACGCAAATAAGTCTAAGAAAAAGTGAATAGTCGGTGGAAAAAGACATAAGAAAACGAATAAAGACAGATTCTCGTCTAGGACCGTGTATTACAGACGACCTACGTATTAGCAAGTCCTGGGTCAAAAAGAGGTTAATAAAAATAATAATGTTTCTGTTTAGTCCCAAACTAAGCCGAAGCTTGTAAATGGGTACTCAACAACTGATCATCAACAGCCTATTAATATGTCCCCACTGCTGGGGCTCAGGCCTACCCTCTCAACGAGGGCGTTCGGACTATAGTCCACCACGCTAGCCCAGTGCGGGTTGGTGGACTTCACATGCGCATAAGAATTTCTTCTTCGGCGTATGCAGGTTTCCTCACGATGTTTTCCTTCACCGTCTGAGAGCAGTCAGTAAATGTACTTAAGTTTCGAGAAAAAACCCATTGGTACATGGCCCAGCCGGGGATCGAACTTCGGACCTTTCGATATGATAGGCCGCGTATTATCCCCGACGCCATTGACGCAACAACTGATAAACATACATAAATACTTTTAAATTAATACTTAAATAAATACAAACACCCAGAATCCAGAAACCAACAGTTATGCTCATCACACAAATGTTGGTACTGGGTGGGAGTCGAACCCACGACCTTTGGCGCAGTAGACAGGGTCACTACCACAACGCCAACAGGCCAGGATGGAGGTGACTTCAAGACGTTTTATTGTAAAAGTTCTCGAATATTCCCAATTTTCCCGAATCCTGCCTCTGCCTCTCCAATCTTACAATTACGTGATAAAATTGAAGGCATTTTTACTCAGTCAAATTCGTTTCACTTAAGCTTCGGAAATCTCCCGGCCGACGCGGCGAGGCACGAAGCAGCCTTAATAGGCATTAGAATATATCTTGCGAAATCACCCCGACCCTCCACCCCGAATTCAGTGTAATTCTATGTAGGATCTGGAATTTCAGATTGCTAAAAAAATCTGCTGGTATGCTTAGAGTCGAGTTTGGAACTTAACTCCTGTTTTAGGAATCCTTAAAACAAAGAAAGGATGATGGAATCCGCACATTGTGTACGACGTACACTTTTCAGACAAGTCATGTTCCATTTCGGACATGCACGTCTCTAGAAAATACAATAGTCAAAATTATTATTTCACTGGCGACTATGCGAAGGTATTTAAAAATAGGCACGTAAAATCAATTTCAGACAAAAATTATAGTGGACTATCAGAGAGACGATGAGGAAGCACCTACCTATATTATTATTGGAAAAGAAAATATATATTGGAAAAGCACAAATGATGTAGTCATTGCTATATGTAGAAATGCAAACAGCACAGACCAAGAATGGTCCAAGAAGTTGTGCAGCGAAAATAAAATGTAGCTGTTTAATTGACCGAGCGAGCGAAGCGAGCGAAGCGTCTACGTTTCGAGACTGGCCAAAAATGCTCTTGTCCGGCTGTCTGTCTGTCTGTCTGTCTGTCTGTCTGTCTGTAATTCTCTACAGGTCGCATTTTTCAACCGATTTTGACGAAAATTTGGCATATGTATAAATTAATTAAATCTACAAAATGAGTAGAATAAAATTTTGAAAAACATTTTTTTTAGAGTACCTACCATACTCGCAAAGTGGGAGTGAACTTTTTTTTTCTTGTGAATCCCATAGTGTGGGATATCGTTGGATAGGTCTTTCAAAAATATTGCTGGTGTGTGAATACCATTTTTTCGATTTAGGGATCCGTTGGCGAAATATTAAGCTTTAAAGCGGTATTTTTTGTTAGAGTCACGTGTCCCCCCCCCCTGCCAGCTAAACGGTTGCTTCTGGAAATGTGAAAAAATTCATGGCAGTAGCATATATAACGTAGTTACAAGGAAAACTATTACGGCTAAGTAGGTTCTATTAGTTTTTGAGTAATAGTGGATCGACTTAAGAAAGTTGAAAAAATAAATTATGTTCATAGAACTGCATACGTAAAATGGAAAATTATTTTTTTCCGCGTGATATCCATGGTGTGGGGTATCGTTGGATGGGTCTTTCAAAAATATCGCGGGTGTGTGATAAACATTTTTCGATTCAGGGATCCGTTTGCGAAATATTAAGCTTTAAAGTGCTAATTTTTGTCACTTTAGTAGGTACTTTTTCTGTTTCCAAAGTTGACTTTTGTTGGTTTCTTTTAGGTTTGGTTTATAAGGGCTGGCGAGGTCTACTGTTCTCACGGAACTACTAGTTGTAGTTTAGTTCTATTTTTATTTTGTTTTTTATGGGTCCTGAGCCTGAAATAAAGTTTTTATATATATTTAAATAGGAACGTAATCAATCATAAATGAAAATACGAAAAAAAATGATGCAAAATGGTTGTAATTGTTTCAGAGCTACGTTTGGTTTCGGCCGTAGAATAGAACCAGGGGCGTAACATTTTTGATTTACGACTAAAAGATTGCGTCATAAATCACTGTGCACCCCCGACACCTAGCCTCGGAAAAATTGTACAGAAAAAACCCATCAAAGTGCGCCCACACAATGTGATGTACGGGTTCTGTAGATAAGTAACTTCCATAAAGAATATACGGATGAAGGGCTAATGCCGGTTGACCCCAAGCAATAGTGGCAGAGTAGTATTTTAAAATAAAATTTGACTTTATTCGACTAAGAATTTGAACCTTTTTATTCAAAAGTAATAAGTAAGAAGGCTCAAGGTCACCCAGAGGCAATGGAGAGAGCTATGCTCGGAGTTTCCCTGCGAGATCGAAACAGAAATGAGGAGATCCGCAGGAGAGCCAAGGTCACCGACATAGTTCAAAGAATTGCGAAGCTGAAGTGGCAGTGGGCTGGGCACATCGCTCGTAAAACTGACGGCCGTTGGGGCAGAAAGATTGTGGCGACCACGTATCGGAAGTCGCAGTGTAGACAGGCCTCCCACAAGGTGGACCGACGACCTGATGAAGGTCGCGGGACCCGGCTGGATGAGGTTAGTGCAGGACCGGTCGTCGTGGAGATCCTTGGGGGAGGCCTTTGTCCAGCAGTGGACGTCTACAGGCTGATAATTATGATGATGGTGATGATGATTCAAAAGTACTGATTTAAAATGAATACATACATATCGTCACGCTATGTCCCAGCCCAGGCCGGGTAGGCAGGTAGAACGAAGCGATCCTGACACACCTCTTTCTCTTCGTTCAGTCTTATCATTCTCTTCAAACACGCTAGCTAGATATTCGGTAAAATTATGTTATCCATTGCTCAAATTAATCTACGAAATAATTTTACAGACGACCAGACGCAGGAGCAAGCAAAATGAACGTCAAATGGATTCTCTGTTGGACGGAACCCGAAAAAAATTAAGCGAACCGACACAGACAAGTATTTACGACGACGGGGAGACGTCAGTCTAAACAACACGATATTATTAATTAATCCGCATAATTAAAATTAATTGTGGGCAAAGAAAGGAAAATAACTTCGGTTATGATTACTTATGTTATGATTATTTTTGTAATTATGATTATGAGTTATTTAAAAACAAAATTGAGTTGTCGGGAATAACGACCTGGATTTTTTAATTAACATTTTATTTGAGGGCAGTGAAGGAAGGCAGTGAGTGAAAACAAATGATCACAATCTTCTTGCAAAATTGCAAATATTTTGCATGGGCTATCTTTCAAGGGGTTTTCACCGCCCTTGTAGCCTTTGGATTGAAGAGATACTTTAGGTGGACTGTATTTATGTTTTTTGACCGTTTGCCACTTCAATTTGTTTCTACGACAAATTAACAGATTAACAACAAATTAACAGATTTGCAAAAAGAAAATAATGTTCTACGTGAGCTACAAACCGCCTACACATTTTTATGACTAGCTGTTGCCCGCGGCTTTGCCCACGCGGAATAGGTATTTTTCCCGCGGGAACAGTTTACCGCGGTAAAAAGTAGCCTATATCTTCTTACAGGATATAAGCTATCACTGTACCAAGTTTAATCAAAATCCGTTCAGCCGTCACAGCGTGAAGAGTAACAAACATCCATTCCATGCTCACAAAGTCACAAACATTCTTACAAACTTTCGCCTTTATAATATTAGTAGGATTTTTTAATTTAATTTTTTTCTTCAAAAATACTCTAAGAAAATATAATCCCAATTAAGTAATATAATCACAAACCTGTTTTATGAAATTCCTCCAATAATAGTCAGTACCCTGTTCCCTCTAATTAGCTTTTACCTTTTCCCTCAACGGACCTAGTCGCGGTCCAAAATAAATTTACTTTCACCAAATCCGACAAGAGAGCTCGTTACGTCCATCTGCATAATTTAATGATGTTCCTTCAAATTTTTACGTTGGCAATTTACCTGCAACAAAATGGAAAAATAAATTAGTTAATGATTATGGGATAAAACAGTAAGTAATCGGTAAAAATCGTGATTCTAATGACGCAAACTTGAAATTTTATAGCACTAATAGTAGCAAACAATCTTTCAAACAATGTTCGTAGAGAGCTCATATTTAATCTTTAGGAATGATGAAGTTTAACAGTGTTCCTGTGAAGAAGAAGCGGCACAACAAACTTCCAGCAACACATCTTTTAACAATGATTCTTGTCCTTAAAGTTAACAGCCTGCCTATTAACATGTCCCCACTGCTGGGGCTCAGGCCTACCCTCTCAACGAGGGCGTGCGGGCTATAGTCCACCACGCTAGCCCAGTGCGGGTTGGTGGACTTCACATGCGCCTAAGAATTCCTTCTTCGGCGTATGCAGGTTTCCTCACTATGTTTTTCTTCATCGTTTGAGAGCAGTCAGTAAAATGTACTTAAGTTTCGAGAAAAACCCATTGGTACATGGCCCAGACGGGGATAGAACTTCGGACCTTTCGATATGGTAGGCCGCGTCTTATCCTTCGACGTTTCTTGTCCTTATTTATTATCAATCTAATTCATCAGTTCCTGGTATTATTCATGTCGTCTCTTGAAGAAGAACTCCCGAACTCATGAAGGGGCAGTGCGACATCCACTGGAAAACTGAGAGTGATACTGTTCAGATCCGGCTACGTGGAGTGTCCTCTACCCCACCACCATCAGCTACGTGACAGTGAACAATATTATAGTCCCACCGACTTATCTGTTCAGGTGGACAAATAGAGTACTGTGGCGTTTACAGTCCCATAATATCAGTTCAGATGGACAAATACGCATGCCCTTTTTACTGTTAATTTGGTAACATTAAAAATAGGAGCGTGCTTAAACTCTACAAGTCCATTGTCCACCTGGATAGATAAGTCGATGGGACTGTAAAGAATAAAGTTAAACCTTTAACGTTCTAAATAGTCCAATAACTAAGCAACGCGAACGGTGGCGGCGGTCAATAGCATCAGCTAGAGCGGCCAGTGATAATGTACATTATCGCTGTAATATATTACATACAATATCCATAACACATAAATTATCCGATCATAACTGTCGAGTAGCAGATATTAGCTGGCGATTGTGGGCCCGGAGCAACAAATTACGGCTAATGAGAACAATCCGTGGAACAATTGCGCTAAACGAAGCGGAAAAGGGACGGAATAATGGCCGAACGAGATGGATCTTGTCGCAGCAAAGACAGCTTCTTAGATATAGGTAGGTCATTTTTGAGAAGAATTTGTAGGATATTTTATGTGGAGATTTTTGCGTCAAAGCAAAGGCAGTAGCTTCTTCACCTAGGAAGCGGTGGTAGATAAAAATTGACGTATAAATGTACCCAGTGTACTCATTATAATATGCAATAAAATAATTTGACTTTGACTTTGACTGTGACTTTGCCTGTTCCTGCTACATATTATAAGTTAATATGGAGAATAAATAGCACTTTGGGAATTTTCGGCTTTTTGGAACAATGGAATGGAACACCATATTGCTAATGTTCTTCGTTCATTAAAATACTAGCTGGTTTTTTGTTCGCATATTTATTTACCGCTCTGGCAACTTTATAGTATGATAATGATTTTGAGGTATGGCAATATGCATTGACACTGGTATCAGTATTACTGTATACCGAAACCGAACCGACTTATTTAGTGTATGGCATAGTCGGGAGAGGGCTTAAGGCTGTACATACAAAGGATATTATAGGATAAGGAAAAAGAGTATTCAGATCGTCATTATAAGATAGAACAATAGAACAGATCTAATTAACTGATTACCTCTGTCTTTTGGTTAAGATTCCTCGGATGATAGAAATAACGACCATAATGGTAACATTAACACTGTGGTCAATACTTTATTTTAGAGCGAAATGGGATTCTTGTTTGGATACATTGTCTGGCTTTTTAACCTAACCTAACGATATGTAAGGACAGATTAAACTCTATTACTTGCCATTTGTTAGTAGGGTAATGAAAAGTAATGAAAAAAAAGCAGTATATAACAAAGCTAAATTGGTAAGTACTTTCAAGGTAAAGAGCTTTATTTGAACTATAGCGAACGCTCGTCCCTACAATTTATTAAGGGGACTTGACTATGTTCGCATACATTCACGTGCAGAAAGGATAAGTTGGCATTAAGGCACATCTTCACTGAGGTAGTACTGGCATGCCAGCATGGGAACGAGAGGTGGCGCCAGCTGACACCGAGTGAGCGAACATATAAAAAGATTTTTCTGTCCTCTAACAAGAGGACAGAAAAAGAAAGTTGTATGTAAGTATGGAGCGCTCCGACAATATGCGTTTCTATACAAGTCTATAATTAAATTAAAACCACTTGTAACATAAGTAGATGGTAATTCTACTGAAATAGCCGAAGATTGGGAAACTGAGTATTGAATGCAACACTCCGTTTAACTTCAAAAATGGCAAAGCCACTGACTTCTTTCGCGACATTATAAACATGACTTGCATCAAACAAAATGCTATTAGCTAGAATCACCCTTACGCTGGCGCCACCATTGGTCACGGTGAAGATCCTACATCCGCAATAAAAAGATTCCTTTCATTTGAGACGGATCCATGTCAGTAGGTCAGACGTGTTTTTGGCAGCGTGGCAGATGTTTGGGCAAGGGATGAGCGGATTGAACGGATTTAATTGGATGCAGTTTCAGCCTGAGCTGTTTGCTATATATATTTGAATAATATAATTTATTTATTTGTTTCTCCACAGTACAATATTTCTTAATAAAAGACATAAAGCAATAAGCCAAAGCAAAATCAGAGACATAAAGTGACTGTGGAGACTGATGCCTGATCTAGGTGAGCCTGTTTCTCAGGTCACCAGGTCTCCACCTCCGGACTAATTAATATAATCGGACTAATTAAATTAAAATATGCTGAGTAAAACTGAGTAATCATCATAGTTAATTGGTAATGGGAGCCGGGGACCACCTAGACTGACATTACAGGATCAGATAGAGCTGGTGCTCGCAGACGGACACGTGAAGAGTGATCGCGTCCCACGGCGAGCGTGTCTGAAGAGAATGATGAGACCACAGTACAGAAACAACTGATATCTGTGAATGAGACTGAGTGAAGCGAAAGAGGTGTGTCAGGATCGCGATACTTGGCGCTCCGTTCTTTCTGCATATCCCGTCAGGGTCATAGCGCGAAGATATTGTATGTATGTTTAATTGTATCGTAGTAGTCGAAAATGCAAAAACAAAAATATAACAATTGAACGCTGAAAAAGGAAAGCCAACAAATGCGCACTGGACCTGAGTAGTAGATAGATTATGTACCCTGACGGAATTTATGACATGGTTTTGACGATTAATTGCATATTTGATTTATTGATCAGACGAGCATGGCAAATTTATTATACCTACCCAATAAATTTTACCAGCATTTTTATATTCAAAAAGAAGGAACCTCCCGCCCTTGGGAGCTTATCATCACACCGCATAAACTCAAAATGATGTTCACAAAGAGCTTACGCTCTTATCATTTCATTGACCACTCAAAAAGGGAATGACAAACTCTTAGTAATAATCGTCTTTCGACGGCGCGAGAGCCTTAGATTTATGAGAGGCTGGCGGCGTTAATACCTCTAATTTAAGGGGATTACTGACCGTAGAGAAGCCAGCGCCGGCGCCGCCGCCGTGGGTTCGGGAGAGATTTTTGCATGCAAACTACTAAAGGCCTTCACTCACAGCGCCCGATCCGTCTCGCCGAGACGATACTAGAAAAGTCTTCAATGGATCGTTGGATCGGATCGCAAGGCTCTTACCTAGTTCTGCGATACATTGAAAACCACAGAGTTAAGATCTCTTTGGTGTGTGCTCGCGGCCCTTTAAAGAGGCGTAAAACAATGGGTGTCAAAATCGTGTCCAATGTATGACAATACTGTGACTCACTCACACATTCTCATTTTCAAACTCCATATAAATTTGTATTAGCAACCTCCTCCCGCTACTCCGCTTCCTTTGTCCGCACCCCTCTGTAAGTGGCACCATTGGTTCCCATACTAAATATGCAAGATGCAGTTTCCAAATAGAGCGCGCGCGCCACCAAAGAAATTCGAACCTTCCTGTTGAAAACCATCCTCCACACATAACACCAATCACGCGATCTCTGCTACTGATCACTTGAACGGGTTGCGATCTACCGCACGCAGTATGGAGGCATACGCAGGCGGCTATTGGTTGTGTATGTAAGAACGCATGCGGACAGACAGATCGCATCATCAGATCGTATCGGAGGGACGGATCGGACGCTGTGAGTGCCTGTGATTAAGACCTTAAAGGGGTCACTACAGATCTACGCTAATTTCCATCTACTGTGGCTAAATAGGACGTTGATATTTTTGTTGATAATTTTTTGTTCAGCATTTCATGTGGATTTTCTTTCATAGCAGAACCCTGTACTTATACCAATTTTGGTTTCCATAAGGATGGGAGCACTTAGAACTCTAAAAAAATAGATGGGGATTTTCCTAATTTCCCTTGCGGTGGGTGAATGGGGAATAATAATGGGTCTGGGATTTAAGGGACGTTGGAGGTGCCTGTCTTGATAAATAGCAGTATTTTGTGTAGGAATTTTGCATTTGAATCGTTTAATCGAAGATTTTTTGACGTGCGGTCGACTGTACGCTTTGCTGACTTTTATCATTAGTCTTGTTGAACATAGATTTTCCCGGAACATAAAAAGTCTTCTTCAAGCAGCAGCCTACCAAAATGTTTTATAATTACTATTTTATTTTAATTATCCTAAATGCGAACCGACGATCTGGTAAAGGTCGCGGGAACCGGTCGTCGTGGAGATCCTTGGGCGAGGCCTTTGTCCAGCAGTGGACGTCTACAGGCTGATATGATGATGATGATCCTAAATGAGAAGTAACATAATTACAGAATAGATAATTCCCAAAAACAATGACTTAACAAAACAATTTGTGATTTATAATCATTTATAAACACATGAAATGATTATTTCGCGTCACAAACACTCCGTTTAGGAGATAGATACTCGTACGAGTAACTAATTAAGCTTTACTTTGTACGAGGAAATTGAATTTTGCTTCACTTGTACCGAAATAGACTTGTGGGAGTGCTCATAAGTGGAAAGTTAATTGAAGCTTGTTTTACATGCGTGTTTAATTGTTACAATGGGATATTAAAGTTTGTATGGAACTACTTTGCTAAGTGGAACGAAGTTTGAGAAATAATTTCTTAGCGGTGGCCTGAATGGCTGTTGAATGATTGTTGATCAGTGGTATACATCGTTTATTTTGAGAAACTTCTATTGAGCTGTGCGTTGCTAAATCTGATGACGTATCCTTTTTGTATACTCATCATCATCAGCCTGCATAGTCCACTGCTGGACAAAGGCCAAGGCGTACGACTGAACACGATCTTCCGTTCTCCGCATCCGTTCTGCACTGCCAGTCGACAATCAAACAGATCGTCGCTGCATCTAGCCGGGGGCGTCCCACTTTTTTTATCAAATTTTATTCATTTCCACACAAAATTACAATTTCGGAGTCACTTGGAAAGCAAAGGCAAACTTGCTTCAAAGAAGCTTGGTGTGCTGAACAGAGCTAAGCGATACTTCACTGCGGGCCAAAGACTAGTGCTCTATAAAGCACAGGTAAGGCCCCATATGGAGTATTGCTCTCATCTCTGGGCCGGTGCACCACAATATCAGCTTCTTCCACTTGACTCCGTTCAAAAACGTGCAGTTCGGGTCGTCGACGACTCCATACTCACAGGCGGGCTGGAGCCCCTTAGTCTGAGGAGAGACATCGGCTCCCTATGTGTGCTCTACCGCCTGTATAATGGGGAGTATTCCGAGGAATTGTTCGATCTGGTGCCAGCCACCAGTTTTCGCCATCGCACCGCGCGCCGTCAGAATACGGTTCACCCACATTTCATAGATCCCTGGCGGACCATCACTGTGCGCTTCTCGCGTTCTTTTCTGCTGCGCACGTGCAAAATGTGGAATGACCTTCCCTCTGACGTTTTTCCACAGCGCTACGATATGGGGTCCTTCAAGAAGAGAGTCTAAAGAGCTCTTCAACCAAGGCCGGCAACGCACCAGCACCCCCCGGGTGTTGCAGGTGTCTATAGGCGGCGGTGACCTCTTAACATCAGGAGGCCCGCCTGCTTGTTGCCCCCGTAGCAATAATAATAATAAAATAATTATATACAGAAAACATTAAAACATACAGTTTGATAACTTGAGACTGGAAAGCGATCTTTGTGTGAGACTGGTGTCTATATCCCTCAGAGTGTTAAAACACCCGATCGGGTTTTATTAATATTGTCTACAGAATGTGACGCGACCCGTTTGGGTGTCGTCGCTGTAGGCTATTATCACGTATATATATGTATAGGTATGAGTGATTTCTCGAAAATCAAAAAATGACGTCCACATTCTGCGGAGTTTTCTAATTTTGACAGCCACCTTCTGAAGGATATTAGGATGGTTAATGTTTTCAGGTCACCAATGTAGCCAACATTACGCTAGCCTACGGCCCACTCATGTAATCATCATAGGTATCAGCTTTTTGACATCCACTGCAGGACACATCCAGGACTACAGGTCCTCACCAATGAACGCCACCAACGCCCTCTAATCTCCGCATCCAACCGCTTCCGGTGAACTTCTCATAGGTCGTCGGTCCACCTGGGGTCTCATTTTTCTAGTCCTGCGCTACGGCCATCAGTTCTGTGACTGCGACCGATGTGACCCGCTTAATGCCACTTCAGCTTGCTAATCCTATCGGCTATGTCGGTTCTTCCACGGATCTCCTGGTTGCTTATAATATAGCAAGTAATTCAAAAAAACTCCTAGCATATAGCCCTCTCTTGAATACACAAATATTCTTCCATACACTACCATCAGTCAGTTGACGTCCACTGCTGGACATAGACCTTCCCCAATGAGGGCCACCTCACAGCCCTGTCCATCCAGCTTCTTCGATTACCTTTTTCAAGACATTGCGTCTTTCCAGCACTTGTCATGGTCATTTCAACCTTTGCTACCTTTGCCTTGCCTTTGCTACCCACCCCAAAAAAAGGTTTACTTTATTTGAAGATTACTGAACAAACACGTAACAGGCTACGGAGCGATTTCTTAAATTGACATGTCCCATTTTCCGCCCATAAGTTTTTATGTACCACTTGCTTTAAGATCCTGACCGAAAGGTATTAAGGTAGCTATACACTTCCCTCTATCCAGGGGCGGGCGTAGCTTTTAATCTAGGTGGCCATTTCCAAAGGATATAGGTATAGCAATAGAATTAGAGGTATTAACGAAAATTTCTCTGTTGTCAAACATATACAACAACAAAATTAGGGAGGCTGTACTCGGTATAGCCGCAAGTGTTTTACGTGAAACCTTTTATATGTTGTTTGTTGTATATATAATTGAATATTCTTATTTTTGTTATGGTAAATTTGGTCACGTAGACCATAATACCAAGTACCTTACTGGTATTATGGTCTAGTATTGACGAAAAAACTTAAACTCGAACACTCAGAAGTAAGTTCAAGAGGGGATTAAGCTTCCTCCCACCCCGGATCAGCTCTAGGTTCGAACCCGCAGCCTTTTCCATAGGATAAGCGAGGCACTTCCCACAATGGGCGGAATTTGAATACAATAATAGTTTGGAAATTGTCCGCCGCACGGCTTGAAAGGCAACCGGTATGAAAGGGCCCAGACAATGGGCTTTTAAAGCAAAGTTTAGCCGTAAGGTCACTTTATTTGATGGCAGCCGAGCCGTAAGGATGATTTTGAACGTTTTCTTGCTGTGTCTCGGCGACTTTAGGTTTAACAGGGATACCGTGTTAAAGCTCTATGCCAATGGCACAATCTTTGACAATAATACAAAAAAAATGTTTCACAGACGGAAACGCGAAGAGCACTCGCATTCCGCGGCGAGCATGTAAGTATGAAGAGACTGAGCGAAGTGTCAGGATCGCGATACTTGGCGCTTTGTTATTTCTGTCTACCCCTAAAGGTTAACATATCCTATCTACATTAAAACTTGCTCCAGATTTTTGTGTACAAAACACCATAGTTATATGATCGCAATCATTCACAACCACAATCATACATAATCTAATCATCAGAGCGTCAGTGGCGTCAGAAGACGCGGCCTCTCCTATCGAAAGGTCCGAAGTTCGATCCCCGGCTGGGCCATGTACCAATGGTTTTTTTTTCTCGAAACTTAAGTACATTTACTGACTGCTCTCAAACGGTGAAGGAAAACATCGTGAGGAAACCTGCATACGCCGAAGAAGAAATTCTTAGGCGCATGTGAAGTCCACTAACCCGCAATGGGCTAGCGTGGTGGACTATAGCCCGAACGCCCTCGTTGAGAGGGTAGGCCTGAGCCCCAGCAGTGGGGACATGTTAATAGGCTGTTGATTTTGATTTTGAATTCATTTGATGATAGTACATTTCAGTAAACAAAATATAAAAAACCTAAATAAAAGTATTGACTTTCATATGTGTTAAATACATAGTTATGTATTGAGGTATATACACGTATGTATACAATAGTATTTTTCATTCCAGTTTATAACATCCCTCCATGTTTCCATTACATTTAAAAACAAAAGACCCAATGTTTTGTACTCAGTAGAGTAGGTAACATTATTAATTCCACACAATGTTAGCAAAAAGGTATATTTGAATAACCTTTAAATATAGTGAAGCTCAACGTTCTTCTGTCAATTTGTCTGTGTCAGGATCAACGAATTTCTGTGTAAGTCACTATACGAATAAGTAGAGGAAACCCTTCTAACGTTCTTATCTACGCCGCCGGGGGTAATGTTACCTACCGTAAATCCATCAATAGTTTTTGAATAGCTACTGGCGGCCAATCGATTGTGATTAAAACGAATAAAATGTATGTAATTAGGACGTATCTATAACGATAACATGTATTCACTTTTACCGCGTAGATCACCAACAATGACCACCAGTGGTGTGTGAGGAAAAAATCCTAGTAGGTACGTAAAGAGAGAAACTATAGAGGACGCACTAAAATAACAATAATAATCAGAGAGGGACACACATAATACAAAAATGGTAAGAGTAAGCTAGACAGAAATAATATCTTCTATCTCTTTCTACGTATCTGAATTTTATGTTGGGGTAAAAAACTATTGCTATTTCATGCTATACGCTGATTACGGTTCTATGGTTCATTCTTTTTCTATGAGTAGGTAGGTACTTAAACAGTGTGTATATAAAATACCTCATATTTTTCAATTTAGACCAAAGTCGCTGTTGGCAACCCAGCCAAGTTCATTCATTCAATCCAATCAACCATTCATTCTGCCTGCCGCCCTCCACTTTTGTCTTCTTGATACCGACTCCATTAAGATTGTACTCGTGCCGAATAAAATAAATTGCAGTACGGAAAACTCCACCTCTCTCTCTTCAACCACACACCAGCAAAAGCAGATACAAAGTCACCTAACCCCGTAAATTCCGCTTCCGCCTTTGAATTATTCCCCACAATATTCCGGTACTAATTACGGTAACAAACGACACACACCTGCGCGCCGACTCGCAAACAAATAGACGGACTCGCACTCCAGTGACTTTTGACAACATTAATAACCACCCTTTATATTATTGTATACACATATTTATTATATGTAACTAGGGGGATGAGGGGGGAAGAGTTATGGCGGGAAAGGATGACATTTAGAGAAATATTCAAGCACTAATTCTGCCGTGCAATTTATAAACGCAGTAAGACACATTACTGTGTTTATAATTTTATTACATATATTATATACTATAAAGCTCGACTACCACTGACTGACTGACTGACTGATTGACATAGTAGTTCTCCCAGAAGGAGTAATTGTGGACCAAAATGGTGTAGGAATGAAGTACGCAGTCCACTCTGATGAGTAGAGGAAAAGTCCGAAACTTGGAGATTCTGTCCATCTTCAGCTATCGTGTCATCGGCCCGCGGAAACGGTGCCAGATAGCCGGGGTGACCTTGAACTAAAGTTGTCCATAATCCTGGGATCATCGATGACGTCACTTTTTTTTTTCAAAATGGCGGCGTTTTCAAGATGGCGGAGCGCCGTTTTTTCGAGAAACTTTATCCGAATTGATCTCCCGGAAGGAGTGCTCATGGACCAAAGTGGTATAGGGATGGAGTATAGCCCATACCCTGTAGTATATGGGAAAATTCTGACATTTGGAGATTTTGGTCATCTTCACCCTTCAGGTCCACGGCTCGTGGAGTCAGAAACCGATATTTGGACTGACTTCGAACTAAAGTTGTACAGAACCCTAGGACCTTTGGTGACGTCATATATTTTATAATGTGCGCAGTCTCTTCTGGTGAGCAGAGTAAAAATATGAAACTTGAGATTCTGGTCATCTTCAGCTGTTGGGTCAACGGCCCGCAGAAACGGTGCCAGATAGCTGGACCGAGCTGGAACTAATATTGTTCAGAATCTTGGTAAATTTATGATGTCTTTTTTTTTTTTTCAAAAAGGCGACTTTTTCAAAATACACTACCACAAATTATAAGTAGTTAATATTGTAGTGAATGCCTGCTTTACAACGCACTGGCCACTTCAAAAAGAAAAAAAAATATGTAAAGCATACATAGACGGACCTGTCATACACCAGCCAAAATAACTTACGTGTGTGGCTGCTTTACATCGCACAGGCCATCATTCTATACAAATTCAAATCACAGTTTGTTGTTGTGTTTTTTTTAGATTAATTTGATAATTATGCGGCTTTTTTATATGGCTGAAAATAAATTTTACTCTCCGATTGCGCAGAAAATTTGTATGTAGGGGTTCTAAGTGCTCCTGAATACAATTATTTACGAGCGAAGCGAGCACCGCGAGCAAAGCGAAACGAGCGAACTTTTTTTTCTTTTGATTTTCGATCACCATACATACTATCTTTTTTAATAATTTTGCGGCTTTTTTATTGCCGAAAATAAATTTTACTCTCCGATTGCGCTGAATTTTTTATAATGTTTGCAGTCTTTTCTGGTGAGCAGATTAAAACTCTGAAACTTGGAAACTATGGTCATCTTCAGCTGTTGGGTCAACGGCCCGCAGAAACGGTGCCAGATAGCTGGACCGAGCTGGAACTAATATTTTTCAGAATCTTAGGCAATTTGGTGATGTTCTATTTTTTTTACAAAATGGCGACTTTTTCAAAATTTTACGGCTTTTTTTTATGGCCAAAAATAAATTTTACTCTCTGATATCGCTGAATTTTTTATAATGTGCGCAGTCTTTTCTGGTGAGCAGATTAAAACTCTGAAACTTGGAAACTATGGTCATCTTCAGCTGTTGGGTCAACGGCCCGCAGAAACGGTGCCAGATAGCTGGACCGAGCTGGAACTAATATTTTTCAGAATCTTAGGCAATTTGGTGATGTCATATTTTTTTTTCAAAATGGCGACTTTTTGAAAATTTTACGGCTTTTTTTTATGGCCAAAAATAAATTTTACTCTCTGATGGCGCTGAATTTTTTATAATGTGCGCAGTCTTTTCTGGTGAGCAGATTAAAACTCTGAAACCTGAAGATTATGATCATCTTCAGCTGTTGGGTCAACGGCCCGCAGAAACGGTGCCAGATAGCTGGACCGAGCTGGAACTAATATTTTTTAGAATCTTAGGCAATTTGGTGACGTCATAATTTTTTTTCAAAATGGCGACTTTTTCAAAAATTTTACGGCTTTTTTTTATGGCTAAAAATAAATTTTACTCTCCGATTGCGCTGAAATTTTTATAATGTGCGCAGTCTTATCTGGCGATTAGATTAAAACTCTGAAACGTGGAGATTATGGTCATCTTCAGCTGATGGGTCAACGGCCCGCAGAAACGGTGCCAGATAGCTGGACAGAGCTGGAACTAATATTTTTCAGAATCTTAGGCAATTTGGTGATGTCATATTTTTTTTCCAGAATGGCGACTTTTTAAAAATTTTACGGCTTTTTTTTATGGCCAAAAATAAATTATACCACGTTTGTTCGCGGGATGGTTCGTTGGTTTGTTCACGGGTTAGTTGGTTGGTTTGTTCGCGTGTTTCGCGCGTTTGTTTGCGCGTTTATTCGCGGGTTGGTTATTTGGTTGGTTTGATCGCGCGCTTCGCGCGTTTGTTTGCGCGTTTCGCGCGTTTGTTCGCAGGTTGGTTATTTGGTTTGTTTCTTCGCGCGATTGTTCACGGGTTGGTTGGTTTGTTCACGCGTTTCGCGCGTTTGTTCGCGGGTTGATTGGTTGGTTATTTGGTTGGTTTGATCGCGCGCTTCGCGCGTTTGTTCGCGGGTTGGTTGGTTGGTTTGTTCGCGCGTTTCGCGCGTTTGTTTGCGCGTTTATTCGCGGGTTGGTCATTTGGTTGGTTTGATCGCGCGCTTCGCGCGTTTGTTTGCGCGTTTCGCGCGTTTGTTCGCGGGTTGGTTATTTGGTTGGTTTGTTCGCGCGCTTCGCGCGTTTGTTCACGGGTTAGTTGGTTGGTTTGTTCGCGCGTTTCGCGCGTTTGTTTGCGCGTTTATTCGCGGGTTGGTTATTTGATTGGTTTGATCGCGCGCTTCGCGCGTTTGTTTGCGCGTTTCGCGCGTTTGTTCGCGGGTTGGTTATTTGGTTGGTTTGTTCGCGCGCTTCGCGCGTTTGTTCACGGGTTAGTTGGTTGGTTTGTTCGCGCGTTTCGCGCGTTTGTTTGCGCGTTTATTCGCGGGTTGGTTATTTGGTTAGTTTGATCGCGCGCTTCGCGCGTTTGTTTGCGCGTTTCGCGCGTTTGTTCGCGGGTTGGTTATTTGGTTGGTTTCTTCGCGCGCTTCGCGCGTTTGTTCACGGGTTGGTTGGTTTGTTCGCGCGTTTCGCGCGTTTGTTCGCGGGTTGGTTGGTTGGTTATTTGGTTGGTTTGTTCGCGCGCTTCGCGCGTTTGTTTGCGCGTTTGTTCGCGCGTTTGTTCGCGCGTTTCGCGCGTTTGTTCGCGGGTTGGTTGGTTGGTTTGTTTGCGCGTTTGTTTGCGCGTTTCGCGCGTTTGTTCGCGGGATGGTTGGTTGGTTATTTGGTTGGTTGGTTCGCGCGCTTCGCGCGTTTGTTCGCGGGTTGGTTGGTTAGTTTGTTCGCGCGTTTCGCGCGTTTGTTCGCGGGTTGATTGGTTTGTTCGCGCGTTTGTTCGCGGGTTGGTTGGTTGGTTATTAGGTTGGTTTATTAGCGCGCTTCGCGCGTTTGTTCGCGCGTTCGTTCGCGGTATTGTTGGTTGTTTGGTCTGAAGTATTGAAAGAAATAAAGAACAGCTCAAATAGTAGTCTTTTAACGCGAATGAGGTCGCGGGGGTCTGATAGTAAATTTGTATTCACGGGTTTGAGGTGCTCCAAATCAGATTCAGATTCCCGTCAAAAAACAGCTCACAACACTGCAATCACGAAAGTCATGAAAGTTTGTTTTGCGGCTTTTAGGTGCCCCCACTGAAGATTTGGTTTCAGGCCAAAAACTAAAACGTCGAAACTCATAAAAAAAAAATTTTTTTTAGGATTCCTGTCAAAAGAGAAGTTCAACACAGCCGACCTCCGCGGTCCGCTTGCGGGCCGCGGCACCCACCGAAATACTAGTTGTGTATATACAACATACGTTGTGATGAGATCTTTCAGAAACAAAGACCCGTTTTTCGCTACGTGCAATAGAAGTGAGAGAAACAAAAACTATAAACACCAAACCACCATACAACACAACGTACAATCAAATTTTCAAACGCGTTTTACTCAAAACTGTCAAATTGACCTTACTGCGTTTATAAATTGCACGGCAGAATTTCTCACCCTATGGCCGCTAAAACAGTTTACGCGGGAGAGTTTCTAGAAGCAGAAAAGCAAACAAAACAAAAATTAACCGACACATCAGATTAAAAACCAGCTGTACTCGTGCATTTTCTACTACGTAGACTTTGGCAGATTTATTGTGCCTTAAAAGCATAGTAACAGATGCCAAAATTAAAAAAAAAAGCAAACATTGGCTGGAATCTGGGTGATACACTTAGTTCACTAGGTGATCTAAATTTTGCAGTGTTTGTATGAAGGATTGATTGTGTGAATAATTATACGTGTAATTTAGCTAAAAAACAACTAAAAATAATTAGGTAACAGAAAGAAAATACATGAGAACGGTGTTTTTTTATTATTATGGCTTTTACGGCCCTGGACCCAAATTCCTTTTGAGGGCCACCATCTCCCGCCAAAAAGAGCGTTGAAAGCGGAGAGCTTGCCGAATTGGCGCTTTTTATAGAAAAATAGAATTTTTATTATTTTTTAATTGATTGACCCAATGATTTTGGGCATACAGCCTAAGCGGTCACTAAACGATTATGCGGCATGACATGCGTTACGTGCTGATCATGCTGCATGATGGACCCTCACGCTTCCTATCAATCACGTAGTACAGTGAAGCAACGGCCAGCACGTAGTTTGCATGTCATTCGCGTCAAACACTACAACTAGACGGTCATACATGAGTGACAGCACGTAATGCATGTCATGCAGCATGATCGCGTAGGGACTACTTAACTCATCATCACAAATTATGAATAATAACGTAAATATTGTTTGTTGGCGTCTTGGTATGCATGCTTCCTGTGACATAAGTATGGCCCGCAACTAGATCAGCTTCTTGTGAAATTCTGTACGCGTTCTAACACTAAAATCATTTCGCCGATTCCCGCCGTCCGGAGCGTGCAATATGGCAGAATTTGAATAATATAATAGTTTCGGAATGGCGTGTCCACTATATTGCCTGGGACGGCGCGTGGGGAGAATGCTGAGTGAGGATCCAGGGACGGATTAAGGCGGATTGGTAAAAATATACATTTTAGGTACCTACCTAATTTCGGTTCCTTTACTTTTTGAATTCCTTCCGGACGAATTCGTTCACTTTTCTACCACGAAAGTATCTCGGGTAAGGGACAAATAGGAAAGTGGACAAATGGATTGTCCACTTACCCGATATACTTTCTACATAACCGAAATAACTATTATCTTAACCCTTACAAAAGTTCTATTATCAGACAGACATTTAATATTAGGCGTATTGTAAATAGAGTGAAGTAACGGTTTAGTTAGACGATATTGAAAGGAAGGGGAAAGAAATCCAAATACCAATAATCCGTCGTGCAAATAATGATGTACTTACATATTTGCCAATTTGATATACAGAGTAAATAAAAACCTATCAGTTTACTAAATACATCGTAAATATGAAAATCTGTTCGTTTGGTTTTTATTCTTCATTCACAGCCACCTTCAACAAAATGTGCTTGAAATTTTGTAGGCAAGCATTTTTAATGGGCTCCCTTAACGATCATGCGGCATGACATGCATTACGTTTACGTGAATTATCACGCTGCATGATGGACCCTCATGCTTGCTATTAATCACATAGGTAGTACAGTGAAGCAACGGCCAGCACGTAGTTTGCATGTCATGCGCGTCAATCACTACAACTAGACGGTCATGCGTGAGTGACAGTACGTAATGCATGTCACGCAGTATGATCGTGTAGGGACCACTTAAGGGTGGTAGTATAGAATATCTCTGAGATTTGACAAGCAGCGCCGCCGCTGCTTATTATAATTCGTCTCATACAAACTCATGTAATATCGTAAGAGCGGCAGCGCCGCGTCGCGCGTCCGCCGCTGTCTATAATACCACCCATAAGGAGTATGTACTATTTCTTAAACATGCTTGGAAATGTGAACATTATTTTGACAACCTTCTTCGAGTTAGATCGACAATGCTGTACTGGTCAAATAGGGGGTCAAATAAATGAGAGCACGCCGGCAATTAGCAATATCTATACCTGTGACCATGGCAACCACGGAGGAACATAACAAAAGTTTTGTTTAAATTCCGAACTGCCTTGCAAATTGCAAGAAAAAAAACAAATGAACATTTTGGCGCGTGGAAATTTATTGTTGTTCGTCATTGATTTTGGAATGTATATGTATGAAATAAAATGGTGTACATAGGTAATAGTTTGAATTTCCGCGCATTTGTTTGAGAAAAGTACTATACCAGCCTTGGCCACAACCAGGCATTGATGGACTCACGTATGTGTGCCTCGGCTTTGCCTCGGCCCACATGCACACATTCATCCATCAATGCCTCTGTTGCGTGCCGCGGCAGTAATATACTATTAACTAACTTAAATATTACAATACAACGAAAAATTAAGTTTCTTGAAAAGCGAAGTCGCTGGTCTGAATTTAGTTCTTCACAAGTCCTCAATCCGTTCCTGGAAGAATCCCAAAAAAAGGGGCCGACCGTAACAATGACCCTTTGACGGGACCGAGCCTGAAAAGGCTTGAAACGTCCAGATGAGTGCTCGCAATGTGTGCGTGAGTAAATATTTGAGTGTAAGTAGTATCCTGAGTCCTGGAGAAAGGTTACCTATTGGATCAAGAAAGGTGATAGAGTAAAATTACCTATTTAACCTACAGATGATCTCTGTTTTTGACCTTTTTAAATAGGTATATACAAAAAACCGGGCAAGTGCGTGTCGGGCCCCGCGCAGTGTAGGGTTCCGTAGGGATCCCTAAATTAAAAAATGGTTTTCACACACCGTTCATTCTCCCAGGACTCAGGAGGTTAAGTTCATTTTGCTCATTTATTATATCGTGAAACTAAATACTTTTAGGTGGGCGCCGACGACAATTTTGCTGGTATGTGTACAAAGTGTTTGTTTCTATTTTATGCAAAAACTACACAACAGATTTTGATGAAACTTTACAGTAATGTAGATAATATAGATTATACATCAAAATAACACATGGGCTACATACAGATACCTCGGGAAAAGCTATTTTCTACCGGGAAAACTTCTACGCTGGCCGCGGGAAACAACTACTTCTTACATCATGTTAGGGTCTACCGATTTAAGCGATTTACAATAATCAAGATCAATTCAACATTCCTTAACAAAATACATTGTGTGGGAAATAAAAACATTAAAAAGACTAAAACATTAGAAAATAATAGAGTACATTCAATAATCGATTATTATTTTGTACTGGCAACGTTTTTGTGTTGGCAACTTTTATGATTTTAACTCTGTTGATTAGTTAAGGCAAAATGACGCCAGCCAATCAGGGAGCTGGATTTTCCCCCGCCAGCATAGCGGCAGGCCGGGAGAGAGGGTTTGGTCGGTTGGGGCATTCAGTTCGGGACAGTCGACTGTGTGAAAGAAGACAGTAAAGTGTGTGTGCATAACAAAAGTGTTCTATTATTTCACTAGTAGTCGGTATCCAGTCGTTATTCTATAATCACATGAAGATAGATTCGCGAAGGCTTTTAAACTCGAGGAATGTCATAGATTAAGTAACCATAGATCAGTAGTCAGCGTATAGCATGAAATAGCAATAGTCTATTACCCCAATAATTTGAGAAGACGCTTCTTATATGGCGGGGTCAAACTGAACAAACACTATCTAATTTAGTCGGGTTGTGGTTTCAAAAAATTCACATACCTAGATAGAGATAGAAGATTTTATATCTGTCTTGCTTACTCTTACCACTTTTGTAATAAGTGTGTCCCTCTCTGATTATTATTGTTATTTTAGTGCGCTCTCTTCACTTACTTTAGTGCTTTCTTCTCTTCTCTCTTTACGGTTGGGGCATTCTGTTCGGGACGGTCGATTGTGATGGTTGTGTAAAAGAAGAAACAGTAAAGTGTGTGTGGATAGCAAAAGTGTTCTATTATTTCACTAGTAGTCGGTATCCAGTCTATAATCACGTGAAGCGAGATACACGAAGGCTTTTAATAATAACTCGAGGAAGGTGGATTAAAACCTCGTAGAAATATTGTCGTCATTTGGCGCGCGCGTGGTGCGATCCAGGTGTAATTTAAGCACCGTTATACTAAACTCGTCTCTCTTGTGACTTATGGTGGCGACGTGCTGCTCGAGATTATCGTCCACCGAGGCACAAATATGACTGTTTTTAAAAGTAGTAGATTATAAGAAATTTTTGTGGAAATTCCCTAAATATTGGTGGAGGGATATTAGTTATAAGAGGTAGTCGGAATATAGCTATTGTCCAAGTTACGTGTGTGTTTTCATTCAGTTCCCACACTCATATATATCCATATTTTTCCATACTTTTAAGTTCCAATAAATGCGAGTTCAATAGGCTTGAAATTGTAACAGCCTTGAGGCTGCGATACATTAACTTGAACAAGTTCGATTTTATGATGGAAAAAGACGGAATCCCCTAAAGCCCAACACAGACAGGGCGGCGGCGGTGCGATAGCGTTGTGGTATTTTTTTGTTATTTTCGAAATAGTATGAAGCCCTTCACATCAAAGCGCCGCGGCAAACGCGCGCTGCGGCGGCGGTGCGAAGGCGAAAGCGACAAAGCCGCGCGCACAGGTGGCACGCCCCGCGCGGCGCGGCGGCGCGATGTATTCCTTTGTAGTATATAAATGACGCCACACAGAGCGAGCGTTCTTCATACACACCGCCGCCGCGCCGCCTCCGCAAGCGGTATTCCTGTCTGAAGGGGTCCGCTTTATATTCGCTTCCCGCAGATTCGCCGCCGCCGCCCTGTCTGTGTTGCGCTTAACTGTAGCAGATGTGACATGGTAGAGGATGTTTACCATATCCTAATGGAATGTACCCGGGTCGAATCTAAGAGAGCTAGTTTAGGAAATAAGGTTTATAATAATGTAGGTTTAGTAAATAGCATTCTGGCCCTTCCTCTGTCAGTAAGGACTAGAATGGTGTTTAGTTTAGTGAAATCTGTTCTAGACTTTTTTTTTTTTTAATTAAAAAACTTGCTATATTATCAATAAAATACAAATAAATTTACATAGATAAACTAAAAAAAAAGAAAACAAACTAAACTAAAAAGACCTACCTTAAATAAATAACTAAGACTTAAGATAAATTAAATAAACTTAAGCAAATTGGATAACGTACGAAGGTGGCATACTGTTTAAAACCCTCTATAATAAATAAAGATTTAAAAAAAAGTTCAATTGGATGGAACTATTGAGTATCATGACATGATACTCAATTGTGATTCCTCATTCTAAGTAGTATATATATATCTAAGTAGGTAACGATATCTGTCTATAGGTGGTAATGATATTACACGTTGTGGACATGTGTCTAGTAAATGTTTCTACAGTTCCATTCATACTTCTGGGATTTATGAGGCAATATTTCTATCTCCCTCTAATTATCATCATTCTGGTGATTTCATTTGGCAACTAGGTTATTCCCCTTAATAATTCGCACGATTTTCCCTTTACTTTAAATACGATACGGCCTTCTGTTCAGGCGGGGATTCCCCTTTAGTCCCACTTGTCCCGTTGAGTAGACGAGTGGAATTCACTGTCAATAAAAGCTATGCGGTTAGACGAATATGTACAGTCGACCGCACGTCAGTGGAAACACTAGGACCTTGAGCTGGCCTAGCCTATTAGGAAGTTTCAATACTATGAGAGACCAGTTTATACTGGTTTTGTTTCCACTGACGTGCGGTCGACCGTACTAGTGCTGCTCGTGCTATTTCAAATATTCAGGATTCTATCGACTCGACACTAAGCGAACTTTCTAGCTTCTACAACTATACGGACCCAAGAAGCTAGGTCGTGGTTAATCTAAAACCGATCTATAATAACTTTGACTAACTATTAACCAGTTTCTAGTCCTCAATGGCCTAACATGAATTAGGTTTTCATCGACTAATTTGTTAAATTTTTGTTGGAACATATATAAGAACCCTATATATTTATTGTTATATATGAGGTTAGCGCAGGACCGGTCGTCGTGGAGATCCTTGGGGGAGGCCTTTCTCCAGCAGTGGACGTCTACAGGCTGATATGACGATGATGATGATTATGACATTTATTGTTAACTGGTTTTTACTATGCCCTTGCAATAAAACATACAATACATGAAAATTTATATCACTCACCCACCATACATTTTAAATTTTTACAACAAAAAAAATTCTTTCACTTTTTCTATTTCTTTCAAATTTATATCACTAGGTATAATCATTATTACTACCTTTGTGGAAAGTGGAGACATGTTTCAGCAGTTAGAGCATTTGGTAGCGTATATCTACTGGAAATATAATTTATTTATGTACATGACAACATATATACAGCATGTGGATTCATTATCATTAATTTGTCAAGTTCGATATTACAGAATTTAATTATTCTGTTTAGGCCTTAAACATTAGGGGCCCAGGCTCAGGCGATTTGAAAATAACTCACATAACTACATTTGTTTGACCCGTTTTTGAAGCGAATCTTGTAGTTTTTGATTGTTAAAAATGTTGGTGAAATTGTAAAATTAAACCGACTAAATAATAAAAACTTGTGTTTGTGACGTGGTTGGACTTATCTCGATTTGACAATTAAATTACCGAGTCAAACGCAATTTATCTTTAGACAAAAGCTACTGAAGGTAAAGTGGTAGCCTTTACTACAAATAGTGGAATTAGAGTCAGCCAAGCCCGCCTTAATACCGTGGGGTCTTTCGGGTCTAACCAATAATTTGCTCTAATAATTTTGAATAAGGTAGGTAATAGTTAGCATACAATCACATACTGTCATGAAGTAACAAATTTAACTACTCGGGCACCCACTAAAAAGTACAGATTCATGCCTATAGTAGATACAAAATTAATTAAATAAAATGTTCTTAAAAAAGACCACTTCGTAGATACCCAACTTCGTAATTAAGAAAGTCTGATTTACATTGTTTATTTCCATGATTTTCAACGATAACATCCCCCACTTCCTAACGGCCCACCAGGAGCTCTATTTTTGATTCGCTCGTAGGACATTGTATCGTCGCATGCGACTTATGTCATACTCGACTTCCAAGTCGCACGACGCTGTTTTTCTGCATTTTTGATTCGCTCGCGTTCGGTGTTGCCAATAATACTAGTAGTTCCGTGAGAACAGTAGACCTCGCCAGCCCTTATAAACCAAACCTAAAAGAAACCAACAAAAGTCAACTTTGGAAACAGAAAAAGTACCTACTAAAGTGACAAAAATTAGCACTTTAAAGCTTAATATTTCGCAAACGGATCCCTGAATCGAAAAATGTTTATCACACACCCGCGATATTTTTGAAAGACCCATCCAACGATACCCCACACCATGGATATCACGCGGAAAAAAATAATTTTCCATTTTACGTATGCAGTTCTATGAACATAATTTATTTTTTCAACTTTCTTAAGTCGATCCACTATTACTCAAAAACTAATAGAACCTACTTAGCCGTAATAGTTTTCCTTGTAACTACGTTATATATGCTACTGCCATGAATTTTTTCACATTTCCAGAAGCAACCGTTTAGCTGGCAGGGGGGGGGGGACACGTGACTCTAACAAAAATTACCGCTTTAAAGCTTAATATTTCGCCAACGGATCCCTAAATCGAAAAAATGGTATTCACACACCAGCAATATTTTTGAAAGACCTATCCAACGATATCCCACACTATGGGATTCACAAGAAAAAAAAGTTCACTCCCACTTTGCGAGTATGGTAGGTACTCTAAAAAAAATGTTTTTCAAAATTTTATTCTACTCATTTTGTAGGTTTAATTAATTTATACATATGCCAAATTTTCGTCAAAATCGGTTGAAAAATGCGACCTGTAGAGAATTACAGACAGACAGACAGACAGACAGCCGGACAAGAGCATTTTTGGCCAGTCTCGAAACGTAGACGCTTCGCTCGCTTCGCTCGCTCGGTCAATTAGAAATGTAGAATTTTATCCGTTTCACGCAGAAAAAATAAAAACCGGTAATTACCGAAACGTAAAGCGGAACGTAAAATGCTCAGTAATGGTCGAAACCATAGAGACTGTATATGATATTATCTTTGCCTTTTGTTAGAAAAAAGTGAACTGAAGTGAAGTGTCAGTGATAGTTGTCTCTTTTCTTTTGTCATATGGCATTTGACGTTTATTCTACCGCTCGGCTCGTCCCAAGCGACGATTGGTCGATACCACTCGTTGCCGTTCGAGCGGTTCAAAAATGCGGAGTCGAGGGAAAATCAGTAGAATCGAACGCTAGAAGCGAGGAGAGCGAATCAAAAATAGAGCGCCTGGTAGTTCTAATTCTGTATGCAGTTTTGTAAAACAATTTCACGGCTCGTTTATTTTACAGGCAATACACAATCGCCTTGACATTTGATGATACAGTCACGCCATCTATAGAAATTCTGGAACTGTAGTTCTTTTTAAACATGGATGCGTCGGTCGTTTGCGTTTTATATCTTCGGTAAAGCTACAAACCGTAGAGGGAGAAATCTACAAACCTCATCTAAATTATCTATACCTTATTTCTTAAATAATTTTATATATTATATTTAAATATTATAGAGACCAGAGCCACATCAAGTATGTTTTAGGTTGGGATTCTGCGCTAAATATTTAAATACGAAAGACGAATACGATATTTAAATACGCAGTGTCTCAAGACGAAAGTCTTCGACCAGTGTGTGTTGCCAGTGATGACATACGGTACCGAGACGTGGTCGCTCACTATGGGCCTCATAAGAAGGCTCAAGGTCACGCAGAGGGCAATGGAGAGAGCTATGCTCGGAGTTTCCCAGCGAGATCGAATCAGAAATGAGGAGATCCGCAGGAGAACCAAGGTCACCGACATAGGTCAAAGAATTGCGAAGCTGAAATGGCAGTGGGCTGGGCACATCGCCCGCAGAACAGACGGCCGTTGGGGCAGAAAGGTTCTCGAGTGGCGACCACGTATCGGAAGACGCAGTGTAGGCAGGCCTCCCACAAGGTGGACCGACTATCTGGTGAAGGTCGCGGGACCCGGATGGATGAGGTTAGCGCAGGACCGGTCGTCGTGGAGATCCTTGGGGGAGGCCTTTGTCCAGCAGTGGACGTCTACAGGCTGATATGATGATGATTGAAATACAAAACAATAGAATCTTACTCACTCCTTAGCTCAACGACCTAAAGTAGATCTCGACCCTGTCTCGGGAGAATAATATCCTGTACCATTATATTCACAAGCTATGCGCTTAGTTCAAAGATAATCCTACATCTACAAGCACAATGAGAGAGGTAGGAAACAATACTTCGTCGGTAATAGTCTTGGAAAACTCAAGACAATAGAGCGTTGTCTCTAACACGCTACACTACAGCCGCGGTAGCCTAGTTGGTTGTGCACTCGCCTCACGTTCATGAGGTCGTGGGTCGATCCTGGCCCGTACCAATGAGTTTTTCGAAAGTTAAGTACGGTTTATTATAATACCACAGGTTTTTCGGTGAAGGAAAACATCGTGAGGAAACCTGCATACGCCAAAAGACTGGTATTTACTATTCTAAGGCGTATGTGAAGTCCACCCAGATTGGGGCACCGTTTGGCGGACAGTGGTTTGGCACAACAGATCCCATAGGGTCGAAGTGTCGCCAGGTATTCCTGGTCCCCTCAGAAGATAAGATAAGAAGATAACACGCTACACTATCTTAGTTATGAAAAGGATAAAAATACCTTGGATATTGTTTTGTTATTTTCATATTTATCGTGGCTTTCTCTACAGCATCTTTTGAAGTTATAGACTGACTTAATTTCACTTAAATATTTTATTTACCAATCACTCTCCTTATGATACGAAGTTTTAATAGGTACGGTCAACCGCACGTCAGTGGAAACAAAACCAGTATTAAACTGTTCTCTCACTATACTTAAACAACAACTTTGCAAGAAAGCTTATTATAAAATTTTAAATGACAAAGATGCCTGGTGTTAATGTTACTTCAGCCTCGCACAGCCTTTACAAAAATAATGTTATGTACAAACTTGATTTTAAAAGATGTGTTGCGGAAGTGTGTTGCGCCGCTTCTTCTTCCCAGCACCAACACCTTGGAAGCGGTGGTAGATAAAAAAATTGCGTTGTATAAATGTACCCAGTGTACTTACATGCAATAAAATAGTTTTGACTTGTTTCCGGTAACGTGTGGTCGACTGTACTAGCGGACGCCCCGCGGCGTCGCCCGCGTTAAATAAGTTTCCCGTTAAAAAAACCGATACTCGTGATTTGCGCTCACAATTTAATATGCAAGTAAAATAAATATTTGCTTCCATAATACCTCGTCACAAAATTCAAAAGATGGCGATCGATCTGAAAGTTTAGAGTTTGTATTTCGCAAATTTCAAAGCAGTAAGCCGCTGATGCGGGAGCACATTTGCGATTGCCATCAAAGACTCAAGTTGAGCGCCAGAAAAGTTTCCGCAAACATTTTAGGTACCCAGTACTTTCGACTTTCATTTATAGGTACGCAACAAAATTGCTACGTAATAATAATAATAATGTTTAGGACAAATTTACACACGGCTGTTTAGTCCCAACTAAGCCGAAGCGTGTAAATGGGTACTCAACAACTGATAAACATACATAACTACTTTTAAATAAATACTTAAATACATACAAACACCCAGAATCCGAAAACCAACAGTTATGCTCATCACACAAATGTTGGTCCCGGGTGAGAATCGAACCCACGACCTTTGGCGCAGTAGGCAGGGTTACTACCGCTACGCCAACAGGCCAGTCTATTATAATAAATATGAGGCGGTATTAGATTATCGAGCGTCAGTGGCGTCGGGGAAAAGACGCGGCTTATCATATAGAAAAGTCCGGAGTTCGATCCTCGGCTGGACCACGTACTAATGGGTTTTTTCTCGAAACTTAAGTACATTTACTGACTGCTCTCAAACGGTGAAGGAAAACATCGTGAGGAAACCTGCATACGCCGAAGAAGAAATTCTTAGCCCAGCCAAACTGTACC